>CM055908.1:34805448-35458993 GCA_029582155.1 Panopea generosa
TTGATTGATTAATTGATTGATTGATTGAATATTTAGCGTTATTTTTATACCATCGAGTGCTATAAGACAATCAGTCAACCTAACCACTGTTTCCTGGGATTCTGGAAGGATAACCAGTACTCGAGCACATCCCATCTTTGCAAGTAACTGATAACTTTCCCACTTGAATCAGCAGTGAGAGACGAATGATAATGAGATACAATGTCGTATATCAATCATCACGAAGATTGTGGCCGGGCGGAGATTGGAACTCACGACCCTTTGATTGATAGTCAGACGCGCTAATGACTGAGCTAATCGGTATTGAAAATATAAATGTGACGGGTTAACTGTTCCGTTAGTGGGGGAATTCTTTAAGCTTGTCTTTCATTCCAATCCTTTTGACAAAATTGTTTATAAATTATATGTAATATTGTAAAATATTTGAGATAAAATATGCGTTCTATAAAATTAATGTATTTCAAACTACTTAAACATGAACGTAGTTGCTCTTTTAATGTAGATAATTTTGAAAAACCGGTTTTAAGTTCACACATGTCAAACACTCCCTTTATCTACACGTCAGAGGTTAGATATGGCATATCTAGTTTGAAATGGTGTGCCAAAAGTAAAATATTATTTTTTGCTCTTTCCATACTTAACCATATAATTTGTATTTCATATTTTGCAGACAGTATTCTTTTTAAGTAGATCTATGAACATTTATGACATCTATTGTATCGGCAGCTGCAACCCCAAAACAATGGCATTATTTTGAAACCGTGTAACTATTGCTGGGCCCCTGTTAGCTCAGTCGTGGTAGTGTGTCTTACTTACTACCAATACATATGTTGTGCGTTCGAATACCCGCCCGGCTATGTACAGCCTCCGTGATGACTGATATATGACATCGCGTCTAATTGGTATTCGTCTCTCACCACTGATTCAGTTGGGAAAGTAATTAACTACTTGCGGAGATTGGTGCTGGAGTACTGTTTAACCTTTCCAGGATCCCAGGAAGGAGTGGTTAGGTTAACTGATCGTCTTTTAGCCCTCGATGGGATAAAAATGTAACTATTCAACTACTAAACTAACTACAATGAACTGTAAGCATTTTGATATGTTTTTTTAGTATTTGGTAAAGCTACAAAACACTACCGTGTACCGAACCAATAATCTCCCGTGTACGATCCCCAGAATAATTATAGTAGAAATAAAAACATACAAAAGTAACTGTCAAAGATAAGTTTAAGTTTACTTTTCATCTCCCAAACCTGCAGTTTTACATTATAATTTTACATTATAATGAACGTAGATCTATATGTTGAACATTATCCACATTTGTGTTAAAATAATAAAAAAAACTTAACTTGTTGTGTCAAATAACAATGTTACATGCTATTTAGCGTCGCTTCCAACAATCCCAATTTTTTATAATTTTGGTTTTTAAATCAATTTTATTCTTCAGTTTAACTGTTAATTCTGTAAGCTGATCACCATCAACTAAAAAGATGTTTACATCACTGACCTTGACCGTTTTAATGGATTTTCCTGCCCGAGTCCAACCAAGACCACCACCCTGCTGCCCATATTTTTTTTTTCTTTTTTGTTTAAATTGGTTTTGCAATAAATCAAATACTCTGCCCTATTTCGACTTTATTACCAACCCAACGACCCTCACCCCTACCCCCACATCCCCACCCCCAATCCTCTCCAATTTTTTTAAAATTTGTTTTGTATTAAATCAAATACTCTGCCCCATTTCAACTTTGTTACCGACCCAAAGACCCTCACCCCTACCGCGCCTCCCTAACACACACACACCCAATCCCCGCTCATTTTTTTATTCTTTTCTTTTTTTAATTTTGTTTTGTTTCAAATTAAATACTTTGCCCAATTTCAACTTTGTCACTGACCCTAAGGACATCCTCTTCCCAATTTGTTTTTCTTTTTTCCTTTAAATTTTGATTTGTTTTAAATTTAAAACTATTCTGCACCTTTGTTGCCAACCCCAAGAACCCCTACCTCCTCCAATTGTTTTCCTAAAATTTTGTTCTGTATTGAAGTAGATACACTCACTGTCCCTTTTCAACTTTGTTACTAGCCCCAAGACACCCTCTCTCTCTCTCCAACTTTTCTTTTTTAGCTTGCCGGGACGAAGTCCATGAAGAGCTATTGTCATGACCCCGGCTTCGTCGTCTGTAGACACCCAGGTTAAACTTTTGCGTACAAGTTTCATATATCTATGCAACCACTCATTGGATATGAATGAAACTTTGCATGTGTGTTTACCATCATCAATGGAACACACAGAGATAAGAACCATAACTCTGAATTGCATTTTGGCACAGTTATGGCACTTTTTGGACTTAGACACCCAGAGGCGAGCTTTGTTGGTCTTCTGACAACTCTTGTTCTTTTATTAAACTAAACAGTCCTGTTTATTAAACTTTGGTACATACGCCCCCACATCCACACCTAGATTTTAAAATTAAATCAAATACATTTCATCTTAAGTATTGGCTAGCAAGTCTTAGCCAGACATAGACATAGTGTATATTCTGCCCTAATAGTCCTACTTGCACATACATGTATCTAGTATTTTGCTAATATGAAAGATGGTTTCATTCATACAGATATATCTGTTTTTCTGATGGTACATTATAACATACTGTTCTGTGATCGACAATGCTAGAATAGTCGAGTTAACGTTGTTCTTCGACATCTCTATTTTTTTTGGTGATTGTTTTTAAAACTGATTTATTTTTTCAGTAATAGTATCGATTTTTCAAACTAATCACCATCAAGTTTAAAAAGTTTACTTCACTGACTTTTACCTACATAATAGATTTGGAAAAAAGACGAGCGTCTGCATTCGCTTGTGGTGCTTTCGTTTGTTTAGTCTTTGTTTTATCTATTTATTTCGAATTTTCCGTTGTAATACAGCCGTGTGTATTAGCTGTACATTCTTCTAAACAATGAGATATTGCAAATTAAACACCTTTACACACTCAAAACTTGATATTGCTGAAAGTAGACAGTCCATATTGGGTTTTAGTCGGGGTCAACAACGTCGTTTGTGCCAATTAAAACGTGTCCGATCTAGAACATTTGCAGCAACATCGTGAACATACCGACCGCTAGCCGAAAAACGCCGAAGTTTTGAACAAATTTACGATTATGGTTATCGAGACAAAACTATTCAGCTGCTTGTTGACAGCGAGTTTAAAGACCCATAAAACATATAACAGCCGCAAGATGGCTCTGGGGCAGGTTTTATATAGTTCAATACATTATTTAGATCAGAGAACCCTATTGTTAAATTTCAGAGTCATCAATGTTTTGTTATAATTATGCATACTACTAAATTATTTTAAATACATTTAATTGACCAAAAAATGCTTTTCAAAAAGTGTTTGTTATTATGCATTTTGAAAAAAAAGGTTTAACTCCAACTGCCAAAAATGTGAACTTCGAGGGAGATGCACCTTATACACATGGATTTGTGTTAATTCACTATCAGCCTATAGCCTAGTGTAGGATTGGAATTTGATAGTCTTCACCTACTAATATTTACAGTAAAAGTTGGGGGGTTAAGAATATAGGTTGTGTTTTTGGAATGTCTAGCCCATAATGTTGAATTGTTCAAATTTACGTAAAATGCTATCATAATGGTTCCCTTTACTATGATTAATATGTAGTGTTGTTATATTTTATTGATTGTTTAAGTGATTTTGTCGTGATGATTTTATGATTATGTTGTGGAAATAAAATAATTATGTCCTGATGTGGTTTTTACACACATAAAAGTGAGTAATGCGTATACTACCCGTGGAAAACACGTGTTTCAATCACATATTCAGTCAATTATTATACATCGAAATACTTGAGAAACGAAAACGATAGTTCTCTATCATTTTGTTATCTGCACTTTAATACCTTAGGTTATACCAATTAATTCGCATATATGACTGACGAATCTCGACAATTTTATTTGAATATTTTTGCTAATCACTATATCTGACATATTAAATTTATAGATGAAACCTTAAACCACTAGATCAAAATAGAAAACAATTTAATATAGTTTTATATCTGACTTATACCCGCAGATTTCCCCCTGCTCTCCCTTCACATAAAATTATGCAAGTTTGAACGGTTCAGCGTACGACCTTTTTAAAAGCGTTGGAAATGAAGAAGTGTCTTTTATATTTGTACGATAAAAAAACTATTATAAAATCACAGATGGATCTTCACAAATGTATGGAAAAAACACCAAATGGCTTGCATGAGAAATTGAATTTAACACGGAATCGTTTCAAGCATATGCATACTTATATACCTGTCGTATACTGTGATTGTTGTTTCATGTTTTATAATTGTAAGTCTTTGATTTAAAGAGTGTATATTCATGTAAGTTCATGTTTGAAGGTGTTATAGAAGACTGACTTGTACAAATTAAGTTTTAGCTCGCCGGGACGAAGACAAAAGAAAGCTATTGCCATGACTCCGGCGTCGTTGTCGGCGTTGTCTGTAGACACCCAGGTTGACCTTTTGCATTTAAGTTTAAGATATCTATGCAACCACTCATTGGATGTGAATGAAACTTCGCATATGTGTTCACCATCATCAATGGAACACACACAGACAAGAACCATATCTATGGATGGCATTTTGGCACAGTTATGGCCCTTTTTTGGACTAAGACACCCAGGTTAAACTTTTGCATTTAGTTGCGTTTAAGTTTAAGATATCTATGCAACAACTCATTGGATATGGATGAAGCTTCGTTAGTGTGTTCATCATCATCAATGGAACACACAGAGACAAGAACCATAACTCTAGATTGCATTTTGGCAGAGCCATGGCCCTTTTGGACTTATTTTTTCGTTTGTAGACACCCAGGTTAAACATTTGCGTTTAGTTGTGTTTAAGTTTTGATGTTTGCCTCTAATCTCAAGCTTTGCATTGGTGGTGTGTTTTATCTCATCGGCGAGATTTGTTGTCTTCTGACAACTCTTGTCTGGCTTGATTATTTATATTATCTACCATCATTAGTATAATTTTTATTATCATTATTATTATAAGTAGTAGTAGTAGTTGGTAGGCTGATAGCTAAGTAGGTAGGTAGGTAGGTAGTAGTAGTAGAAGAAGTAGTAGTAGTAGTAGTAGTAGTAGTAGTAGTAGAAGGTAGGTAGGTTAGTAGGTAGGTAGGGGTAGGTAGGTATATAGGTAGGTAGGTAGGTAGGTCTGATGAATGCTGGTTTAATCCTTTGGATTATATATTTTTGGTTAGGTCGCATGAGCGACCGAATCCTATATAAGGGCCAGTTAAGAAATTGACTCTGGGCGCTGCCATATTGAAACGTCACGATCACGTGTTAAAAACACGACATTCACCACATTGAGGTCGCCATTGTTTTTCTTAACAGTGCATTATGTACAAACCGGTATTGATATTAAAGCCCGGTCATGTTCCGGCTGTTCCGACTACTTTCCGGCTGAAAGGACAATTTAAATGCGACCGAACACATAACAAAATTAAACAGTTACAGTTGTTTATTTTACTCTGTACAACAGAAATATAAAGATAGTTTACCGGTGTGACATATTTTCAGCACGTCGTCAGAGTCAGATATATATCGCCGAACATGCACAAGTTTTGGAAAAACGGTAATTTTTAACTGTTGTTTTGCAAAAATATTATATCAACAAATTAATTTAAAATATGTATACGAATTATCAAAAATATATTATGATCACAGTAATAAATTGTATAGAACATAGCAGTTAGTACGTTAGACAATATATAAAGTAAGTTTCTTTTTAAATATACAAATGGCAATACATAATGATTGAGATCAGTACATTTAAATGTCAAGGTTACTATCAGGTATTTTCTCTGCAGCCGGGAATTCGCTTTGTCAGCCGGAACATTGTCGGGATTTGGTATCACCAATGTATTTAGTACCCTGTACAAGGGTACAAGGAACGTAACTTACACATTCATTCACTTTAAAGCAACACATCCACGTTTGAACTTTTAAAAAAAAAATAATTGAGTTATGAGCACATTTCCCATACAAACATATGATCAATTAGCTGTATATGAGCATATAAACACAATCCGCAACAAAATGATGCCCAAATTATAATGCGTGACTAACACTTTATAAAACAAGCGTGTAACTCACCTGAGTCAAAAAAAATTGTCAAAATGACTTTCAAGGCAGGTAAAGTACACTTCGCACTAAAACGTGAAGTTTTTTAATACGACTCGCATAAATCAATTAGAAGCCACGTTGGAATCCTCGGCAATTTAAAAATAATTTAAAAAGCGTTTGTCACGCTTTATAATTTGGATATCTTTTTTTATAATTCTAAAGCGTTCTGGATAGTGTTTGTTAGCACATATACAGCTCACTGACCATATATTTATGTATGGGAAATGTGCTCACAACTCAATTGAAAAACTTTTTAAAAAAGTTTAAACGTGGATGTGTTGCTTTAATTGCCACATCTTTTATAAGACCTTACCATTGGATGCTTTATAAAAGCAGCCATGTTGTTTTTGTTTTGTTTCATTTTATTTATTTTGTATGTAACTTTATTTCTGAGGACACTTTTTGTCCAGTAAATAAATCAGTTCATATGACGACAAATCGCTTGGCTTAAAGTTAAACTTTGCCAAATAATAAAACGTTTTAAGAATCAATATCATGTGTTGAGATTTAACATTCAACAGCTAGCGTTAAATATTTCATTTGGCTTTTGTACGTATTACGACGTTAAAAGTGAAAAAGTTGTTTAACTTAACAGGATCAACGCTAATGTAACACGGTGCCTAAAATTCAGAAAAAAACACGTCGTTAAAATTAAAATGTTTTTAATTAAGAACATTTATATACTGTTTGGGGCCATCTTTTATACAGAAAAAAATAGGGGTAAATTTTTATACCAAGCTCCTAGATGAGTAACAATCTAAGTTGTTGATGCTGGGTAGTCGGAAACGTGTTGAAGACCTTGTTCTTTCAGATAAATACAGACCTTATTACACAGCTGAACTTATATATGTTACAATAGAATAAGGTCGGCCTCGTCCACTCTGACTTTTAACATAGAAATAAGAAATACAACAACTTGTCAGTAACATGAATGTATTTGATTACATATACTCAATGACTGGTACGTTATACAGTTACGTGTATTGGTTCCAAGTGCAGTATGGTGACACCTCTGTTGAAAACAAGCAGTCTTCAATTGCTCTTAAACTCATCTGGTAAAGTCCAATAAAGATTTAGTTTAAAAAAACTAGTGATGTCTTATTGCTGTTTATGCCATAACATCAAGTGTTGCCCTCATTTGCATACATAAATCATAATCTGTATGAAGTATTTCGAAAAAGATCCAAGTTGAACTAAATAACATTTGTCTGGAAAAAACGAATTTTACAACACCTTACCAATTGCCCATTATCAACTCAGAGAATCTTTAAACCAATTATGGCCTGTGTTGAGTGGTGGATTGACATCTTGAATGTAAAGAAACAGTAAGGAAATGAAATAAGATATGAGTATTCCTTTATATTAATTTATTTCACCAATAATGCGTCAATTTCTAACTTTTATCTCAATTGCGAAGAAAGGTCCGGGCCTATATGAATCACTTTCCAGTCTGTTTTCTATGTAGAACCTCTACTTAGTACTTTGATAGGCAAACCTGCGATCGAATCCACGACCTCAGTAGTGAGTGTCCAATACATTTATTAATTTATCTATTACTCCAGCACCAACTTTTATTACATTTGTATTAAAACTAATTTAATAACATCTCCAGGTGATGTATTAATTCAAAATTACACCGATCAAATTTGAATCTACATATATATATATAAACACATATACAATGAAATTACATGAAAAATCACTTCATATTGTTTTGAATGGTTAAAAATTGCAATTTTTAGTATTTACACAATACTGAATAATTATTTTGATAAGATAATATCTCTAATTTGTAGTTTATTATTGTTTTGGTATAAGTGTTTAGTTGGATTTATTGCATTTACCAGAGGTAAAATTAATTGTTTTTGGTAAAGTTACTGAATCACATCAAAATGGCATGTTGGCCGGCATCTCGCGCCAGTATATATGACCATGCAGAAAATGGTATTCGGGCAATAACTTCGGTATTAAATGCCTGATACTGATAGTATTTACTGAAAATAGGGGTCAATATATGTAACAAACGAGGGTTCCTAATATGTAACAATTAACATGTAAATAGTTGGCAAATACCACAATATCTATTATGGAGCTTGACACTGAGCATGACCGGTATACTACGTTAGAGTATTAAAATGTCCAAGGTGCAGAATGAATGGTAACAAAACAGAAAAACATACTTTATGTCTAATGAAACATTTATTCAAACAGCATGTACAGGTATGCTTATATTATGAGAAATATCTATAAATTAGGAACAACATATATTATGAGAAATAAAACTATAGTAACATTTAAAACATTGAATAAGTGTTGTTCGAATAATATATATTGACATATACATAATACGTTCAACTCATTACTTACATGTTTATATTACAGTAAAATCAGTGTATTTAAGTAAATGAATATGATATATTTCAAAGGGAGATAAACTTGATTGCTTTAATCGTATTATTCATATAGTTCTTTAAGTATTTGAGTTATTCTGTCTAACAGTTAAAGAGAAATTGTAATTCTCGTACTATACTGTAATTGAAGCTAGTCATCAATTTAGATAATGCTAGAGAGTTGATTGTTATACATTGTACATCATGATACACATTTGCCATACAGCAGTGTATGTATATGTGTTGTATATCTAAGAACAAGTTTAGGAATGTATCATTTACGCAACAGTGCTTTGACGTTTATAAAAAGTAGCTCAACACGAGCTGTAGTCAAACCTATTTTAAACAGCCAGTCAAGGGAAGGAGGAAATGTGACGTTTTCAGACAGGTTGTTGCTTAAAACAGGTCAATTTACTAGGATTTGAATGTATGAAATTGTGAAAGAGCAAATGTGGCTGATTAAAACAAGTGGCTGATTAAAACAAGTGGCTGCTTAACAGAGGTGACCACTTACACAGGTTTCACTGTACCTTATTGTTTTAAACAATTTTAATGATATACTTTCCGACATGTTTTGTTGTAAGTTTTTAAAAATTGTCAAACATTACAATCTGAACGAGAAAACAGACTCGATGG
Source organism: Panopea generosa (assembly GCA_029582155.1). Classification (NCBI taxonomy): domain Eukaryota; kingdom Metazoa; phylum Mollusca; class Bivalvia; order Adapedonta; family Hiatellidae; genus Panopea; species Panopea generosa. The sequence goes on from CM055908.1 coordinate 34,814,678, forward strand.
CGGTTCATGTAATGTATGAGTTTACGTCATAATGGCGCAAAATTAAATTAGTCTCAATACACAATTATTTCTGCGTTGAGGAACTAATTAAAAGTTCTGTGTTGATGAACCAATTTAAAAGTTATAAAAAATATCATAAAAAAAATACGTATATAGCCATGTCTGATCGGCAACACTGAAAGAACACTAATCAACGATAAACGTAGAACCGAAGCTACGAAGGGCAGAATGGCATAATAAAAGGCATTACAAACATGATAGTATTTTTAAAAGGGATTATGACGTATAACTATTGCAACACCACTACATTTAATACCCATATAGATATCATGCAATTGGTTTTACCATGTTCTACATGTATACATTTTTGTTTCGTATCCTAAAAACACAAGATACAATGAAAATCAATTAAAACATCATATTTGAACTCTTTCAAAATAAGTTGGCAAGTTCGCAAGTTGGCAAATATCGTTGTGTAATATTATGTTGAAATAGAGTATACACATATTTATACATGGATCTTACAAATCCCAAGCGTATCGTTTAAAAAAATGAAAATCATGGAATATGGTTCATGAACTCCCACTCTCTGTTCTGGCCATTGTTATGAAATTTCCTTTAAAATAGTCTTTCCACATGTTTGTGGCAGTGTGCCAGCAGACATAATAAATATTTCTTGAACTAATAAAAGTTAACTTTTTTCTTTTGTTTCTTTCAATTAAATGCATGTACCATAATATTCATAGACTAGAATGATTCCGTTTTAATGACCAGAACACAAAATGATGTAAAAGTAGGTCGAGGTAAATATTTGTTCATTTCAAGTAGTATTTCATCCCCCTATCAGAGACTTCGGAGTTTATTGTGTACTGTCCGTTTGTCCATCTGTTGTCGCTTTAGACAATAAAATGGGAATAACGTGTTTACATAGGACGAAAGATAACTGGCATATAAAAACGTGTCAATATCTTAAGTTATGCAGTTGGTGGAGTGTAGCCAATGACTTTCCCAGAGCAAAAGGATTTAAGAGAAAACCTCAGTGTATCTCAATGATTAGCATATTTTATAGGTTTAATATAAAAATATCTTCTTGACCTCATGTTTTAACACAGTATTACACTTGACAAAAATTCAAAAATAAACATAACTAAAACAAATGCGACATCATGTCTTTTCTGGGTCAAATTCATTTTAGAATATATTAAAAATAAGTGTACAATGTAACTTGATTATACATGGTCTGATTACAATTACTTTCATTTTATGGGTATACACATCCTTTTGTAACACAGAAAAATAAACAATATAACATGTAAAACAACTTTTGGTTGCAAAATTAAATCTATAAAACTATTCAGACTATTTGAAACTGTTCACAAAGTCAAAACCAAATTCCAATGTTGTTCGACTTACATCATAATAGTCAACGTACCTCTTAAAGTTATTTACACTATAAATATTTATCCGAAACATATTGTTTAACTAAGTACACAAAGATATAAAAAAAACAAATCTAACAGATGCTGTTAAACACAATAATTGCATCATTGTTCTCTGATTATTTTCTAATTTTGCCTTGATCGTAAAATCGTGTTGATCGCATCGTGTTAATTTTGTATAATGTAATACTGAAAATACATGTACGTGCATAATTGTAAAGTATTCATTTAAACAATATATATATTTACATGTTAAGATGTTTCTTAAGTTATTGTAGGATTTCTTGATAACTCTCACATTGAATATGGAGCATAAATGATATTGTTAATAATATAATGACTAAGACCAGTTTACTTTTATATGTACGGATGCACTAACATACTATACGACTCCACGTTTTTAACAACAAGGTATTTTAATTGCCATCTGTTAAAGTCCTAAATCTTAAAATGCATCAAACATATCTGTAGATGATTGAATTTAAACACCATGCCTCTATAACATCCATTAATTCAGAACACGTTTGGTTGTCTAAGTATAGGTCATGACCTTGAGGTGCGTGATGCATTTAGAATATCCGTCTCGAGTGGTGACTGCTATTGGGTTACCGCGAAACTCGTATCCAAAAAAGGACGGATTTTCCATCAACATGGAGAAAACCATAAACGAGTATTTTGTTGCATACCAAATACAATGAATAAATACTAATTTTTATTTAAATCATCGACTTTTTACCACGATCATTTTTAGATGTCAAATCGTCTGCCTTACGTCGTATACATCACGTCATAGGTAGTTTGAACGTTACAGTGTGAAAGTTTTGTCTCATCAATGACCTTAGTTTGAGGTAAAGTTAGCTTATATACCAAATATCTGTACGTGGTCTAGTGGTAGAGCACCGAACCCATGATCGGAGGGTCGTGGATTCGGTGCTCCGCCATGGCTGTGTGTGGTGTCCTTGAGCAAGATATCTTTTCTGCATATTCTTAGTACTGGTTCTACCCAGGAAGACTTCGGACGTTAGTTGTAAGAACTTGTTTCACAATCGAAGCAAAAAAAAAAAAACAGGTTTAGACATCATTTTCACATGTAAAACGATATTATCACCATATCATATTGTTTTCATCGACATTTAATCATGTCAAAGTAGACTGCCCTACTCCTAATGTGCTTAACTCGGTTAAAAACTGATGGTCAATGTCAGCTTCTGTGATACCTTTAGTCCGGAGTTGATCTCTAACTGTTGTCAAGTAGTTTGGATCAGGATAACCAAACCTAAAAACAAATGTGAAATAAAGACGTTAGACTTCGCTGTTGATGTAGCTGTCCAACATGGATGTCATGTTGATATTGAACATGGATCCTGTAATCGACAAAATATTGATGAGAAAGTTACATTTTATACAAACATTGTTTTTTAGGTATTCTATGGATGTTGGCTAGAATTTTTTACGACTTTTTTAATTTTAAATTGAAGTTTTATTTCTTATAAAGAAACATTATGTTTGTTGAAGTCTTATGGATAAGGATACATTGAAGGATTGAGGCCAAAAGCATGTCCATTTTTCAAAGATCTATATTCTTTGCAGCTTTTGCATCATTTGTTAGCATTTATTAAAATAGGGTTAATTGGTGATTTAGGTGGAATAAAAAAAAATTTCAAAAGAGAAAATCTTGTTTTGTCTTTTCAAAACGATGTAGACGTCTATGATATTATGTTTAAAGCTTTTTTAAAATCAGACCATAACATTGATTATCTCCTTCTGTTATCATTAAACATTTTAAAATAACAGCAAAATATGCATTGTTTAAGTTTATTTATTTTGTAGATATCTTTCTTAATTCTGAAAGTGCTAACATTGGACAAAAGAAAACTAAAATATAGAAAGTCTAATTACCCCAACTTCTGTTTTTATGAGTTTTTGTAAAAAAAATCTGTATAACTAATTTGTTTGGGTATAGCCGATGATTATTTTCTAAATCAAATATACATCTATAACAGTTAGGTTTCGGTGTATTTTTACATTATTTTCTATTATGATGCCCATTACAGTTTCAGTCCCATATGTATGTTAGCATATCATCTTAATAATCTCATTTTTATTGATCAATATTTACAAATTATTATATTTTGATTTAAATATTGTCTTAAAGTTTAATAAGCACAAAACCGACAAAAGAGCACGACAGGACAACCTTTTTGTGAGTGATCAATTTCATCTAACTGATAATAAAAGATATAGTTTTTACTAAATAAAAAAAAAGTTTCATAACTCTCATTTTAGAGCCAACATCCTTCAAATGAAATTATATTGACTCTAAATACTCAAATCATGCAGTTTTCCTCTTTACCAAATTTGACTATTCATACATGTACATGATAATTTGGTTGTACATTGTACAAGAAAAGGTTTTCTTACATTGCTGCAGCGCCGTAATAGTTTATTACAACGTTTCTCAATACCTAAGAATTTTATTATGAAACCATATATTCATTTGAATAATTGATTTATTATTTTGTTATTAATTAATATAACTAACTTACAAATAGCTTTACTTTTGCAACATCACACGTTTTCAAACTATGGCGCTTAACAACGCACAGTAGTAACATATATTTCATATTCATCTTGTTCATAGGAATCATAATTAGTCGTAAATGGTCAAGTTTAAATTGTAACATGATACTCTCATATAAAATGTTATATGACTTAACAAACACTTTCTACAGATATTGAGATAAAAATGTAATTATTTCTGAAATTTATTATTACTGTGTATTTGGCTTGAAGCTAGTCTTATGTTGTATTTCATTCCAGATAATGACATTATTCTGTCCTGTCCGTGAAGCGCTGAATGTAAAAAGAAGTTTCCGATTGAATGCAACTTTCAACATAGAGCAAATTTTCCTGCCATCGTCAGTATCAGGTAAATAAGCAGTTAGTGACATTCCATTATACCATGTTCCTGGTTTAGGGTGGTTTGACTGAAAACATAACGACATTTACAATTAATATTTCATGAATTTTAGCATTATTAATTTCAAAAAATATATCCATTCCTTTATTTTAGGCATATTGTACTAGTACCAATAAAGCAATGTAGGAAATTGCATCAGAAACTGAATATCAAATAAGCACTTAATATATAAAACGTGAATATTTAACATAATGAAACACATCTAGTTATATAATTAGCATATAACTATAATTGGCAAGTTCCATTTACAACAATTACGTTCCTAATTTCAAATATTGAACGTCGAGACTTGTGTTTTGAATTTAGACACAATACTTATCTTTGCTGTTGATATTTTTAATACAATATTTCATACACCATTACAAAACAATTTGATCCCAGGCCGGGTCATTCCATTGTGTTCAAATTTAATATAAATGCCCCTTTTGAGTTAGGTTTTCAAGTGTGTTGAAATAAAGCGGCTATGATTCATTTGGGTCCAGTAAAGGGATTTTAGGTTTTACATCGGAAAACTATGTCAATACAGATAATTCTTAAAATTTGAAAAGTAGTGACAAGTAAGATCAGGTGAGCGATTTAGGTCTATTTTGGCCTCTTGTTATAAAATCAAAGCCATATACTCTGATAAAGGTTTAAATATCGATTATAACTTCCATAAATTATAATAAACTTACATTCTGGATACCATGATGAAATGAATATACTATAGCTAAGGAACGCGCGCATGGGAATCCGGTTAGTCTGGTGGATGATTTATATATCTCCATTGTTCCATCTGGCTGATCTCCTGTTATTCTGCCGAGCACTTTCACACTTGATGGACATGCTTGTTTGAGCTATTGACAAAGGATAAAACAACAGAATCGGTCTATCAGTTTAGGCAATCCTGAAATAGCTGTTTATCTGGTTGTTTTTATCTTTTAGGTAATCTTATAACTTAAATTTACCTTTTTTGAATAGTTAGACAATCATTAAAGTGAATTTTGTCATGTCAAATATTGTTCATAACGAGAATAATTTTGTGATTATGTCTTACATGTAAATAATAGCGTGACTTTGCTGTTGATCATATTAGATAAGAGTGTGTGTTTAAGGAATAAACGTTAGTGTAGCATGGATTTAGAACTTACATTCAATTAGGAATTTGTTTGTAAGGCTTTAGGTTTCACAATGTTATTATGTCATCTAGCCTCAAAACATGTTTAAATTTATGAAAACTGTAGATAAATACATAAAAATAAACCTTTTCACTGAACAAAATTATTCTCCTTTAAGTAACTATTTATTTATCATGTTTTTATCATCCTTTACGTGAAGTGAAAAACTATTGTTGATCATTTCAATGTATTCCTAAAGCGAATTATGCATCAGTCAACGGTCTGTGTATTAGTACGATGTACAAGAAGTGGGAACTTGGAAAATTCATGAATACACATAATTTTTCAATTATTGCAAACATTATTGTACTTCCAAATATTTTTTTTTTCTGTTTTACCAAAGCTCTAAACATACCTGCAAATGTTTATCGATACAGGTTTACAAAATGTATGCCCACATCCTAGTCTTTTAGGGTTTTTCATTTCGTATATCAAGCATACAATAGCATTTGCCGCTCGAGTTGTAGCTTGTCGGGGATTCATCAGAAAGATTGAACGAAATTCTTAACCTTGCCAAGTATATATATAATTTGAAAAACTAACCCTAATGGTCCAATATAAAGTGGTAGATATCAGAAAATATTGTTTTATAATGTTCTCAATTATGTGTATATATATTATGTATAGATGTGTTGAGGGCAGGAAAAATCAAAAGATATTTCTGTTTTGTATATAGTATACAGACGAAATATGATTTAACAAGAGGTCGTCATACTTAATCAACACATCCTACCTGTATTTTATCAGATGTGTCGGGAGTTTGTATTCGGGAATAAGGCGCTGCTGCACCTGTATCAGACATGCTTCTATAAAATGTGCTTTTGGTACCCAAAGAACTCGTAGATTCCCGTGTTGATCTAGCAAGGCTTGTGACATACCCACCAGACATTCCGTGTACCTGATGGGTTTTCTCAATATGACTTTTGAAGATGTCCATTACAACTGATGTATTCTTTGGATCAATATTGACCATATGAAGTATCAATGGCTTATCACTGTGACGGTTGCACGCAACGATGTATCTGTCAAGAAATATTTTGGCACATTGTGTTGGGTCTGATAGTCCCATTCCTGAAAAGATCATTAAGCCACTATGGTAACGGTGTATTTGACATTCGATTATAATGGCAAAAAAGAATATAAGATAAATGAACACATTTGCGAGAGTTTAAAAAGAGTCATCGTCCTTTCAAAGAAAATTGCAGCTATTATATTATTTGTATAATATAATGTATTTGTATAATATAATGCTAGGACCGTTCCTGGGTCGGGTCTATGATCTCACAAGTTATAGTTTAATGGGTTGTATGGCATAACCAGTATTTATGATCTTTCAAATCAATAAGAAAAACTTGTATAATTGTAATATTTAGTATACATTGTGACTATCTCGGTCATATATGATGCAAAATATCATTGTTAAGCGCCAAAACGATATCTTTGAATCTATTATCGGCATAAATGCATCGATGGCCGTGAGAATTAATGAAAATATTCGTTATTCATTAACAATTTTTGAAAATTTTATTAATAAATAAAATATCTTCAGGTACTGGTTATGCCGCATTAAACGATAGTCCTTATTCGGTATAGTCAAATCAGATAAAGTCGTGCATAAACATATCTAACTGAACAAAATGGAATAAACCACTTATTTCCATGTTGATGAGCATTTGATATTTGTATTACCAATAAAATACTCACCTGCCCCCAAAAGTGCAGTTGCCATTGACGTGTAACATTTGTTTGCACATACATTGAACAAGTTGTCAAACGTAAGTTGCATTACATCCTTCCATTCACTTTCATCTTTATAATGATCCCTATGTGGGACAATTGCATGCGCCACCCATTTGTATCCGCTCTGTCCACCCAATGTAATAACAATATCACCAAAATGGTACTTTTGTTTAAATGCATCAATCTTCGCTCGCGTGTACGGCCTTTTCCCAAGTGATTCCAACGTTTTTGCCACAACTCCCGATCCTGTACCATTTTCATTTTCGCTGCAGGTAATAACTTTAACATCCTTTACTTTCAGAATATCTTTTGTGTAGATATGAATTGAATGCTTTTCCGAGAATTCGCATGTCATACTGCCATGTGTGTCCCTAATTAGTGGGTATATGCTTCCTGCTTTATCATTTGATTTCGTCACAGTCACCGGTGTAGTGTTCAATGGATTCTTTCCACTAACATTACCTTGTGTAACTGTCTTTACGTAAACTTGAAAGTTATATGGACATGGTGATTGCTCAACTATCATGAGTTTGAACGTACTCTGTATCATTTTTATCACATCTGGATCTTTGTCAACAAAATGAATTTCTTTGATAAATTGACCTGCATGTCTTCCTTCATTATATTCCATTATGGCATTTGCATATTCTGTCGAACAAATTTCTTTCGGAACTCTGGATGTAGCTGTAAAGATTAGTTGTAACAATATAATATATAGAGGATCTTACATGAGTGCTTATTTATTATTGCATTTATTAAACGAGTTGGAAAATATATATTATGCGATGCTCTGCAGAGCGTTATATAGTTTTTGCCAATTATAGATGAGGACGAATAAAATACATTTTATCACATAAATCAGGCAAACGGATCACCTCTAAATAGAAGGAGAGAAAATATATATCATGGACTTATTGTTTTCCTGCACTGCAACGTATGTGATAAGTATGATTATTTAATATAATTAAGGATATTTTGTCTACGTAAGATGTAACATTTAAACGACACAACAAAACAAAAAGCACAATATTATTGTACAAACTAACAAAATAAACGAAATAAATATACAGAAACGGTAACCAACGTGTTCACTGCCTTGGCACAGTTAGTGTATAAAACTGCCTGTTGATACCCTTAATCCTGTTTAGGATAGCATTAACCCTCAATCTTACTCTTTTTCACCTCATAAAACGAGCCTATGTAAAAAAGAGCTTAGCCGGACTTCATGTATACCTTACGCAAGCGGCAGCACTCACGTGTATATGTTGCAATTATAAAAAATACTCAATACTATTGTATGCTATCGACGAGTAAACTTGATAACTTCGCATTAGTCGTGTGACAGAAAGATAATAATAACAAAGGGAAAGAGAACGGACAAATATAATGATATAAAGACACGCATTTCCGTACGTTTAAACTTGAAGTGTTCAGATATCTGTATTGTATTTATAGCTTATACGAGAAATACCTAAGTAAAGGAATACTGTAAGAAATGAAGCCATATTACAATGAATATCTTTAAATGTTGAAGAAATTCAAATCAATAGCTATGACTTAGCTCAGATACATTATAACTCAATAAACTATACGTGAAACAAGAGATATTCACTACAACAACACAAGCACACTATATACTTAAAATATTCATATTATAAAAATTTAAGTACACTACAATCACAGAGATAAAATGATAATTTAGGTCACCTTTAATACATAACGATGTAATTCAAAGCACTATTATTCTTCATATGAAAGCATGTGTTTTTTTCTTAAATATACCTGAGATTCTAAATATATGTGTCTGTTCTTGGTTTTCTTGTTCTTTAAAATAGTATGCTGATTCACACTTAAGTAAGCATTAAATTCGTTTTCTATGATGATGTTATTATTAGCTGCTGCCATTGTTCTAATGTCCGATGGTGAACACATACATTATTTTGTAACTTATTTTATATTTACACATGGTAAAATAACATTAAAAATAATTACATACTTAAAATCCTTCACGTCCCGTGTATCATACTAGGTGGAACATTTATATAACACGATATAACACACTAAAGAAACATTATGCGGTAACCCGAAGACAACATCAGCTCACTTTTCCCCTACAATATTATACACGAACCTGCACTTATAGCGGGAAATGCTATGGATGTCATATGTATTCCCTCAGCTACACGCAAACTGTTTAAAATGGTATCCTTTAGGTCGTATCGACATTGTCCTATGCTCTGGATGGTAGGGGGTTCATAGTCTGCCCAACAAGGGCCAACTACATGATAATAAAATGTAAATCATGTCAGAAAATAATCAATCTGAAACTGCATTAGGACATCTTTAATGATATATAACTAAGTGCATTGTTCATAAAAATAATTTGCTGTTTTTTGTACGGCATTGAAATAAACTCGGTATCTAGAAAAACAACCCGGAAGAGAAATAAAACAGACATATAACATTTGATATTCTTAAATTAAGACGGTAGGGCTGTATGTGACATTCACTGTAAAGTTACAGCCCGAACATGATAAAGCCATATTACATTTTATTCTCACGATGACCTTCATCTTAGGATTGTGGGATTTACTGGCGACACATCGTCTTCAACTGATGAACATTTGTTCTCATCTACTGCAAAGTTACAGACCAAATGAAAATGAACATGTATTCTCGCCTGTGTTTGATGAACATTCCTTTGAGAAATTGTATTTTGATAATAAATTCAGCATAAATAAGAGGTCGAAGAAGACGTCACATTTTGTAATAGAGAATAAGTATTAAAATAAGTGTTTATTTATACTCGTATTTTTCATATTTATAATGGCGACTGCTTTTATCTCTTAAACTTTAATCATAAAATTGAATTAAAATGGAAGTGACTTATAAAAATTAGACAATGTACAGTTAATAAAATGACCATCATAACATTTTACTATCTAAAAGGATAGCTTACCTGCGTGTATTATACAGTTATATCTTAAATCACCAGCTGTTGTGGGAATGGCACTCCCTGTGTGCAGCTGTCCCGTTCGTGTAACGGCGGCACACTCTGATACAAGTTTTGCACCAGCTGCCTGTGCTATAACAAGAGCAACACCACCATTATTTGCAAGCATCTTATTGGCTGCGTTCACAATGCAATCGACGGTTAGATCCAATATATCTCCTTGATACACTTTTATTGTCAATCCTTGGTGCGTGGAATGAACAAATACGCCTCGTTGGTCGTTTTGTTTGACTGTGGTTCCGGTAGGATCATTTTTTCTATTGGCGTATGATTGTTGACCTTTCTGGCTTAATTCTTCCTTAGCTGTTGGGTCGATATTCTTATGTTTAGAATAATAAAATGGTATATGAAATATGGAACTACATTAGCATATACATAATAAATGAAAAAAAAGAATAATCACTATACACATAAGGACTTTATTCATTATTTCCTATTAAGCGGTCTTTAATGTGATATATTCCTGTATGGACAATCATACTCAATCAACAGGACGGACGCAAAAACGGATTTATATATACAGACAAACATCACGATTGCTTACAGATTATAATAAATTCAATTTTTTATATGATATAGAGGTTCAAACAGTGACTATTAAATGGTTAACTGGACTATTTATCCAGTACCCAGTTGGCAAAATAAAGATAGCTTGATAAATTTAAAGGAGGCCTAAGGTGGTATCTTAATGAAATGATATTTGGAAATGAAATACAATTATATATATCAAATATTTCATTTATGGTATTTCCGTAAATGTCATTCTGATCAAAGCGTATTAATTCAATAAAATTTACCATTTTGGTTACATTGACTGATTTGAGTTTCATAATCGCAGCCTCGGTGTTATCTTTGTTTCCAACAATTTCAAATATCGTTTTAACAGGTTCCTCTGCAGACTTTGTCCATTTACATGCGTCAAGTTTGGTGTCATCCCTTGTTGTGTAATCTAATTTAAGATGCATGATTAACATATTAAACATTGATTGAGTGTCAGCTTAAATTGCAATATCGTAATAGCATATTTATAACACGAGACATTATTTTAAAATATACAGTAGTTTATTATAAAAAATATCCTCTTTTATAACATTGTTCAATATACATTATCTATTCAAATGTATGGTTTCTTATATACCTTTGACAGATTTTATAAGTCCATGTTTTATTAATATACTTTGTAATGTGTTTATTCGTTACATATTATGCTATTTTGACATCTCATATAATTGTCAATACATTTTTCTTGATCAGCGTTAAGGATTTCAAAGACATATTCTATGTGATCTAATACTTTATTTGTAGTGATTCTTTATATATAGATATATATATATATATATATATTCGGCTACCATGTTATGTGCAAGTGGTGAACTTTTTACATGTATGCCAATGTTATAGCAGATTTCCATTACATAATTTGTTTTGTACCTTTATGAACCGATTCCTCGACATATACTGTTTGATCGGATTAATTATGAGAACATATTTAACTTTTTGCACTTGAAATATGCATGCACAACTTTTGTAATGAACAAAAACTGTAATTAAACAATTATATGTTTTTGATTCAAACGGACTTGTGTTACAATTGCAACTTATTACCTAAAGTCTTAGGCAAACATGGAGAAGAAAATACATCACTACAACAATTCCAACGTGAACACTATTTTAAACGTGTACGAGCTACCAGCTTATTAAGCGACGGATTAATACTGTAGTTTGATTACAATATACCAATGCATTCTAACTTTGAATGCAAAGAACTATCAAAACATATATTAAGGGAGATAACACACAACATTTAAACATGGATTTACAAAACTGATGTATTGAAATTCAGAATATCCAAACAAGAACCTTACATAACGGGGAACAATCAGTCATTTTATTTTTGTTTCCAATAACCTTCAACATATACTATTTAGTGAGATTGACTGCAAACTAACCATATTTGTCTGTTTATTTTCAACCGAATTCTAACAATTCAAGTTCTCATTATTTCGAAAGCATTAATAGAAGTTCAACCTTTTAGTATGAAGGTATGCATGCGATATGACGGCATGGACACGTTATATTACTCATATAAAAACAAATATGTTGCAGTTATTTGTGGTAAGTTCAAAACCTAAACATAGAAAAAAATCATTCACTTTACTTCACTATACAACTGGTAGTTTCCTAATTACAGAAAGACTTATAAACGAACTATCTTGTGTATGTTTACATGAATAGCAATCATTTAGAATCTAGAATTTTGCTCTTTGTGATGTTAAAGGGTAATGTTGAGGGTACAGGGGTCTGGGCCTTTTTACTAAACACCTCAAGCTGAGATTTTCCTTAGCTGAAAAATTTCAATTTCTCGTTATGATATTAAACTTGATATACATTAAATGACCACACATACGTTAACGTCGTTACAAACTTTTGATCACTGTTAATATAATGAATAATATACAAAAAAGTCTATGTAAATAAAGCTATAGCATGTAAACAAAATGAGTTTATAAAAAACTCAACTTCAGACGATTATATGTAAATGTTACCTTGTTCGTTATTATTTACAATCATTTATGTGTTATATGTATACAATACCTTGATCGTTATATTTTACATTCATTTATTTGTCATATGTATATGTTACCTTGTTCGTCATAATTTACATTCATTTATGTGTCATACGACTGCATATGTTACCTTGTTCGTCATAATTTACACTCATTTATGTGTCATATGTATATATTACCTTGTTCGTCATAATTCATATTCATTTATTTGTCATATGTATATGTTACATTGTTCGTCATAATTTACATTCATTTATGTGTCATATGTATATGTTACCTTGTTTGTCATAATTTACATTCATTTATGTGTCATATGTATATATTACCCTGTTCGTCATAATGTACATTCATTTATGTGTCATATGTATATGTTACCCTGTTCGTCATGATTTACATTCATTTATGTGTCATATGTATATGTTACCTCGTTTGTCATAATTTACATTCATACATGTTTCATATGTACATGTTACCTTGTTCGTCATAATTTACACTCATTTAAGCGCATATGTATATGTTACCTTTTTCGTTATAATTTATAAGTATATGTTACCTTGTTCGTCATAATTTACATTTATTTATGTGTCATATGTATATGTTACCTTGTTCGTTTTAATTTACATTCATTTATGTGTCATATGTATATGTTACCTTGTTCGTTATAATTTACATTCATTTTTGTGTCATATGTATATGTTACCTTGTTCGTTATAATTTACATTCATTTATGTGTCATATGTATATAATACCGTGTTCGTTATAATTTACATTTAATGATGTGTCATATGTATATGTTACCTTGTTCGTTATAATTTACATTCATTTATGTGTCATATGTATATGTTACCTTTTTCGTTATAATTTATAAGTATATGTTACCTTGTTCGTCATACTTTACATTCATTTATGTGTCATATGTATATATTACCCTGTTCGTCATAATGTACATTCATTTATGTGTCATATGTATATGTTACCCTGTTCGTCATGATTTACATTCATTTATGTGTCATATGTATATGTTACCTTGTTCGTCATAATTTACATTCATTTATGTTTGATATGTACATGTTTCCTTGTTCGTCATAATTTACATTTATTGATGTGTCATATGTACATGTTACCTTGTTCGTCATAATTTACATTTATTGATGTGTCATATGTATATGTTACCTTGTTCGTTATAATTTACACGCATTTAAGTGTCATATGTATATGTTACCTGTTTCGTTATAATTTATAAGTGTATGTTACCTTGTTCGTCATAATTTACATTTATTTATGTGTCATATGTATATGTTACCATGTTCGTTATAATTTACATTTATTTATGTGTTATATGTATATTATACCTTGTTCGTTTTAATTTACATTCATTTATGTGTCATATGTATATGTTACCTTGTTCGTTATAATTTACATTCATTTTTGTGTCATATGTATATGTTACCTTGTTCGTTATAATTTACATTCATTTATGTGTCATATGTATATGTTACCGTGTTCGTTATAATTTACATTAATTTATGTGTCATATGTACATGTTACCTTGTTCGTTATAATTAACATTCATTGATGTGTCATATGTATATGTTACCTTGTTCGTCATAATTTACATTCATTAATGTGTGATATGTATATGTTACCTTGTTCGTTATAATTTACGTTTATTTATGTGTTATATGTATATGTTACCTTGTTCGTTATAATTTACATTCATTTATGTGTTATGTGTGTATGTTACCTTGTTCGTTATAATTTACATTCATTTTTGTGTTATATGTGTATGTTACCTTGTTCGTTATAATTTACATTCATTTATGTGATATATGTATATGTTACCTTGTTCGTCATAATTTACATTCATTTATGTGTTATATGTATATGTTACCTTGTTCGTTATAATTTACAATTAATTATGTGTTATATGTATATTTTACCTTGTTCGTTATAATTTACATTTGTTCATGTGTTATATGTATATGTTACCTTGTTCGTTATAATTTACATACATTTATGTGTTATATGTATATGTTACCTTGTTCGTCATCATTTACATTTAGTTATTTGTCATATGTATATGCTACCTTGTTCGTCATCATTTACATTCATTTATTTGTCATATGTATATGCTACCTTGTTCGTCATAATTTACATTTATTTATGTGTCATATGTATATGTTACCTTGTTCGTCATGATTTACATTCATTTATGTTTCATATGTATATGTTACCTTGTTCGTCATAATTTACATTCATTATGTACATGTTACCTTGTTCGTCATAATTTACATTCATTAATGTTTCATAAGTATATGTTACCTTGTTCGTTATAATTTACATTTATTGATGTGTTATATGTATATGTTACCTTGTTCGTCATAATTTACATTTATTTATGTGTCATATGCATATGCTACCTTGCTCGTTATAATTTACATTTATTTATGTGTCATATGTATATGCTACCTTGCTCGTAATAATTTACATTCATTTATGTGTCATCTGTATATGTTACCTTGCTCGTTATAATTTACATTTATTAATGTGTCATATGTATATGTTACCTTGTTCGTTATAATTTACATTTATTTATGTGTCATATGTATATGTTACCTTGCTTGTTATAATTTACATTCATTTATGTGTTATATGTATATGTTACCTTGTTCGTTATAGATGGAAATAATTTAAATATCACTCACCCTGAAGCCTTTTCTTGAATTCCTGGGGGGGAAAAAAATAAATTGGTTAATGTGTTTCTAGTTTTATATGATTATCCGAGAATGTATTTATTTCAACATCAAACGTTGGTAAGGCTGTAAAATCAAAAGATCACATATATAATAGAGCAACACTAAAG
Organism: Panopea generosa; assembly: GCA_029582155.1. Classification (NCBI taxonomy): domain Eukaryota; kingdom Metazoa; phylum Mollusca; class Bivalvia; order Adapedonta; family Hiatellidae; genus Panopea; species Panopea generosa. The sequence goes on from CM055908.1 coordinate 34,830,437, forward strand.
CACCATTTCTGATAAGTAAACACATTAATTTGTTTTTCCAACAAACGCTGTATATAGAATGATATGCATGAGCATGAATATATTAAGCCTCGTTAAAGCGTACTATTTAATCTGCGCTTGAGTAATCATTACTATTTAAAAGACAGTCTATTATCAAATTCACATCGTGTTATAAAGCTAAACACCGAGTTAGAGTGTACGCCCTATCTACTCCTGCAAACAAAGTGTCTACGTTTCAAAAAGTAATTGATGGCAATACTGGACCTGTTTTAATGCCCCTCAAAAATGTTTTTGGGTGGCATATAGTAATCGCAGCGTCAGTCCGTCCTTCCGTCGGCTATTTCGTGTCCGGCCTGTAACTTTGTCATGCATAAATGGATTTTGATAATACTTGCTACAAATGATCAACATAACATAACGACGTGTCGCGAGTAAGACCCACACCCGTACCTCAAAGGTCAAGGTCACATTTTGAGTTTGTTTGACAACACTTTGAGTCTATGTGAGATTTCGTGTCCGACCTGTAACTTATTCATGCATGAATGGGTTTTGTTAATACTTGCTACAAATGATCAACATAACATAACGACGTGCCGCGAGTACGACCCACACTCATACCTCAAAGGTCAAGGTCACACTTTGAGTTTGTTTTAAAACACTTTGAGTCTGTGTGAGATTTCGTGTCCGGCCTGTAACTTTGTCATGCCTATTTTTTTTTATAAATACTTGCTACAAATGATCAACATAACATGACGACATGTCGCGATTTACACCCACACCCGTACTTCAATGGTCAAGATCACACTTTGAGTTTGTTTTATGACACTTTTAGTCTGAAAAAATTTCGTTTCCGGTCTGTAACTTTGTCACCTATAAATAAATTTCAAAAACACTTGGCTCAATTCATCAGCATGACATGACGACGTGTCACGCGTAAGACCAATTTGCATACGTCAAAGGTCAAGGTCACGTTTAGAGTTTGTTTGACAACACTGAGTCTGTGTGATATTTCGTGTCCGGCCTTAACTTTGTCATGCATAAATGGATTTTGTTAATACTTGCTACAAATGATCAACATACCATGGCGACGTGCCACACTTAACACCCAGTCTCCCACTTCAAAGGTCAAGGTCACATTTTAACTTTGTTTGACAACACTTTCAGTCTGTTTGAGATTGCGTGTCCGGTCTGTAACTTTGTCACCTATGGATTTCAAAAATTTCAAAAACACTTGGCTCAGTTGATCAACATGACATAGTTAAGTGTCGTATGTAAGACTCAGAACCTTTCCTCAAAGGTCAAAGTCACACTTTCAATTTGTTTGATATTGCGTGTCTAGTCTTTAACTTTGTCTTTAATTTGGCTCAATTGATCAAGATGACATGACAACGTGTCCCATGTATGACCTAGACGCGTACCTCAAAGGTAAAGGTCACACTTTGAGTGTATGACAATAATTTGAGTCTGTTTGAAATTTCAAGTCCGTCCTGTAATTTTATCATACATGGATGGATTTCAAAAACATTTGGCTCAATTTATCAATTGATCAACATGACATGACGACATGTCACGTTAAGACCTAGAACCTTAACTCAAGGTCACACTTTCAGTTTGTTTGATATTTGATGTCTGGTCTGTTAATTTGTCTGACATGGAGGGTTTTAAAATAGCTTGGCACAAGTGATCAGCATGTCATGATGATGTGTCACCTGTATTTACCTGTAGAAATACCCAGACCATTACATCAGATGTCAAAGTCAAGGTTACACAAAGGTCAAGGTCATGCTATAATGTAAAGAAACATTACTCTTGATATTCATGGAAACGTCTCTATCTATTGTAATATATATTGTTATTTTCATAGACCATTTGAGGGACATGCGACAATTGCCAGTGACATTTCCTGTTTTCTATTATTAGAATATATTATTTTTCTTGAAACTTACATTAAATAACACTCCTTAATACCCATCTTGTGAAATAAATTGGTCGGTGATTAGTAACATTATACATAATTTAAGAATGGCCTAATTTAAGATAAAAACTATCAAAATGAAAGACAATTAACTCTTATATACTCGTAGTTACGTAGATTTTTGCATCTAGTTAAACCATATGTTTTCTTCAGTTGTGAAATTAAATATAGAGTAAAATAGAATATATTCAGTTTTAGTCATACACGTATGTGACTACAGTTCAACACATAAATTATCTGACTTACTTTGATTCCAGATGAATCACCATGAGTGAAAATCACAAATAGTACTTCCTTCAATGACGACTGATGCTCTCCTTGTGTAAGCATTTTAACGCAGTCGAACATTTCCTTGGCAACAATGGCAACAGGGTAACAGAGATTTCCTGTCCCAATAGCAGGAAAAGCAATAGTGCGTGCTTGCACTTCTGTCGCTTTTATGAGACATCTTGCCATGAAGTTTCTTAGATTCTGTAATATGATATAGTTATACAAAACATGGTTGCATTAATTGATTAATCCATACATTGTCCAATCAGTTGCCCTGAAGAACAGAGAAAAGCAGATACTTTTTGGGGAATCAGTGTCTTCCAAATTCAAGGTCTACAATTAATACACAATTTATTTTATTACTGTAGCAGTGCTTTGCAGACCAACCAGCCGTGATGATTCATTTTGTCATATCGCAATGTTTAATATTAATTTGTTTGCACACTTTCGACAGAAACAGCTCATACCATTAAATAGTTAACAAAGCTTACGTCATCAAATGCCAATGATATCACCACTCGACAAGGGACAGCTGAGTTCCGTTCAGCAAGGTTAAGCAGCAAACACGATATTGCCACCTGGTTTCTTAATAGTATCGCGTACTTCGTATTACGTTGAGCTTGAGCCAGTGTCCAGGAAACTATGTTAGCTAATGTCAGTAAACATTTAACCGAGCTGAACTGAGACCAGGTCTTATAATCGTTATCGTTATAGACTTTGAGATATTTTACCCGATTCATTATCAGGATTGATTTTCATATGTAAATCGTTTAATTATAAGAAAAGTAAATGTAATACAACACTAGTACTCTACGATCGTGTTCACACTTATTGGTCATTGACTAAAGGTTGGGACGTACCTGTTATAGTCTAATTATTTTGACATTGATTGCGAAATAATTCGTTAGGCAGAACTAGTACAGCGTGTTTGTAATGAGAGGGCATCGAGTCGAACTTGGAATCTTTTCTTAATGATATATATTAATATTTTTTCAACATTAAAATATTGCACGAGATGAACAGATTCCGTATTATAATTGCAGTTAAATTGTACTCCTAATGTACTTATCCTTATGACTAAGACCCCCCCCCCCCCCCCCCCCCCCCCCCCCTTTAATGCTGTCCTTTACACATGCTTACCTTATATACGCGTTTTTTCCCGGACCATGGAATTAAAAATTAAATTATCACCGTCCATTTTGAATGAATACTAACATGAAGTATAACGATACACTCTGATCAAAATAACATTAATAGTAAAAAAATAATAATATAAACTGGTTTGCTCTAAAAATTTGCTAAAGGTGTAAAACATCATCGTTTTTCCTTTTTATTTCCATAGCGAATAAATATTTATACACGTTTTTCATTCGTAAAAAATACCAAAATTAAAGAATGGAATATTATGTTTTATTGTTTGTTGCATTCTGCATACAAAACATAAGGGTGACATTTCATCTAATTGTGTCTATGTGTACACTGATTATAAAGTTAAAATATACTTCCAAAACGAGGTATTCATACTTTATTTTCCAGGCCCTATATGTTATTGATTAGTTTAGTTTAAACTTATTTATTTTACTTTATTGTGAAACAAGTTCTTACAACTTAGGCAAATCAAGCTCGAAATCTTCTTTGGTAGAACAAGTATTAAACTTTGATTCTCAATTCAAATAGGATACTGTTTTTAATGTTCCAAATACATCGATATTGTCTGTAAAATCCCGAATGTTAATAACTACTTAATTAAGAAAACTGTAATTACAATATCTGCTATATTTTTGAGTTGTTTTCGATTTGAGTTAAATGAAACCAGCCACGTTTGGGTGTATGTTATACCATATATCCTGTTACTACCACACGGTGCTACTTCCTATTTCTGATAGTTGTGTTATAAGGTGCCAAAGCGAACAAATAAGAAATAGTTGTTAATCAAACTACACATTTATATCCCAAGCCACACGTTTTGGACAATTTACGAAATTAAATGAATCGAGCTACTAAATATTTAAACAGAAAATGTTTAAACAGACATTTCTCCAATTGTTGGGATACTGTGTTAAGTTCAACTGCTTATTTTTCGTAAAGACTGCTAAATTAAATTCTCTTGCTGCTCAGTAAAAACATCTAAGTTATATAATTAATATGTCTCCAAAGTCAATACATGCCTGTTTCCGTAAGGGAACCATTTGAATTTATTAATGTGTTAAAATGGAGCGCTTGATCTATAGTAGAACATCGAATCCAGGACCCGACGACAGTGAATTCAATCTTCACAGCTACCATGTGTGAAGTCACTTTATCCGCATGTTCTTAATATTTTTTATACCCAGAGAGATTTGTGGTTTTTTCTATGTGGTAAGAATCTGTTTTTCAATCGGTGTAAAGTAAGTCAGTGTTTGTTTTACGCATAACTGAAAGGATTTTCAACTTGAAACTTTAAGTTGGAGGATTTTAACATATTATAAATGATAAAAGAAAGAAAATCTATATAACCAGTTATTTAAAGTCAATGTTTCTCTTTAATAAATAGTTCTTCGTCTTGTCACAAAATGATAAAGATTTTATTCTGACAATAAATACTTTATTCTTTCAAAGTAATGATAAAGACGAAGAAGAAATTATGAATTTATAACAATTCAGACATGTATATTGTTATGATTAAATAGTCATAACATTAATTATCTGCTTTGACCAGCTCAAGAATCTCGGCAAATACATGGAGCATTTTTTTCAGATGTTAATAAACCATTATCAAAATCAAAAATTTTCGACCTTGCAATTGGATGACACGTAACAAACAAAGTTATTAATATAAGAATTGATCAGTCGAAAATTTTGCCCAAAATCTTACGATCATATTTATATCAAAACTGATCAAGATCAGGTCTGCCTTCGTTTGATTAAAGGTTTCATTAGTTTGCAAATGTTTGATAATAAAAGTCAACTGAATGACACGTTCACTTTAAACTAACAGACCAAACACCTCCTCTGAGAGCTGCTTACTTGGGGTTAATCACATGACTTAATGAAAAATGGTTGGAAAGCGCCGATGAAGTCCGTTTTCCGTTTACTTTTCGTTCGGTTGGTCACCGTTTGCGTTTTTTTAATATGCTTGTCGGTGCTGAACGAAGTTTAGGCAATATAAAATAAAACGAAAGTGCTTTTGTCATTGACAGCAGACAAATGGACGGCATAACGCTGTAGTTAGAATGGTTTTATATTAACCTGTTAGTTAGTTGAATAATTATAGTTAAGCCCTGCATTCTATTTTGTTAATAAAGATTCCGTTCTTTTTTCATTTCATTTTTTCTTAACTTATAATGATAATCATTGTAATATATGTTAAGTCTTCTAAATCCATAAATGTAACAAACAGCTCAATATTAAGGACAAACTACCGTTATACTCTCCTTTCCACCCGAATATTGCGGTATAGAACCATGGAATACGTGTTTGCAGTTCAGGTTGTATCCGCCTGTAATGGCAATCTCGTCAGCTTTTATCCCATGTGGATATTTTGAGGAACATTCACGCTGGATACCTTGTCCGGCTGTCTGTAAAATGGCCGAGGAAACAGCACCTGATCTAAGTTCCAAACTTGGGGATGTAGTGTTGACAAGAATATCGGCCTGTCAATAAAACTATCTAGTAATATTATGGCTAGTTAAATAGGAAAGAAACCATTCATTTTATTTAATAAACATCTAATTTAGTATTGTAATACGGTATAAATTCGAAAAAATATTCAGGGTCGTGGTTTCGATCCTCTTTTACGATACTTGGGCAATACACTTCATCCGCATATGCTAAGTACCAGAACTGAATATATACCGAGGAAGAGTAAGAGCGATCTGTCTAAGTTGTTTTACAGATGTAAAATTTAAGTTAAAAACTGAACAATTATATGTATTGCGTTCTTACGCAATCAAGGATTTGTTGGAATCACTTAATTTGAGACTAAAATCATACCGCTATTTCGTTCAGCGACCCTTCTTCGACACGAATCTTTACAGACATATCCTTTGGTCTAGTCTGTATCGTAACTGCAATAATGAAAGCGTTCATAACAACAAGACGGATACAGGCAGGTTGTTTAAGTTTCGTTAACAAATAATTTTATAAAACATTACAATGCATATTATACAATTATGGACTTTTCGTCTCTGGAATGTGATTATGTTACATGTATTCAAAAGAAAGAATAATATTGACCGAGGTAAAAGTGAAAGTAAAACTATTAAATATCACATAGTATTTTGTTCATTGAAAGATCATTCTGGCCAATCAGAATTCATTTATATATGTTAATACATGTATATATCGTATAAGTATAAGATGTATGTTTGTATGTATTTGAAATAAATATTCCATAAATATTACCTGACTCTTAACATTTGTCATTCTGTTATATAGACGAGAAACTGTATAGTTAAAGGCTACATAAAAGTCTGTTCTGTTCTGTTCATAAACAAATTATAAGATGTCGTTGGTAAAACATTAGACAAAATGGTTAATATAATGTATAACTGAGTATACATTATTTATATACATCACTCACTGTATTGTGATAGTATCTCATTGCTTATGGAGGCAACTGTCAACGTATAAAAACAATTGTTGAACTAATGAACGTTCTCGTTAGCTGTATAAATAAAACAGCTGAATATATATCTGAGCTGACACACCGGTTATTGAATCCAGTATTAAATACCAAGAGCATAATTATGTTCCACTTTCAAATAGTTTCAAATTTGAACTACAGTCGTATTAAACGACTCTGAAGAAAACCAAACGGCACCAAAGAACAAATTAAGATTAATCAATTCAAATGTACAATAAAGCAGTTTGACAGAACGCAAAGTTGAATATAACTATGAATAATATTTCATTACCTTTTTCTGTTTGTGGCTTTTTAACAATTCTACATTGTATCAACACCGAATGCTCTACTTGAATTTTCTCGATGAATACTTGACCATCCACACTTGCAAAATACTCACACATCTGAATGTCTGTGTGTTCAAAAGACCGCCGTATAATATTTTTCAAATGTTCTCTTATTTCATGTTCAAATTTCAAAATCCTCTCTTTCGTTCCTGATAAATACAAACCCTTCTTTTTGTGTTCATCGAACGTTAACGGAATGATATCTATTGCATACCGTTTTCTTAAAACATCCAAAAATACATCATTTGACACAACTAGAAATGTATCATGTTGATCAATCAGCAAGGTTTTATTAACAATTGCATCTGGAAACGGTCCATAATACTCTTGTGTCAGCATTGTCGTTATTTCGTCTTTCAGTTTGATGACATGATCCCGCACACCTGTTATATACAGCGCTTTAGCTTGCCTATCAACACACAGATAGACGTTTTTGTATTTGTCATTGTATTTAGAAATAAGCATGTTCACGCCTTCATTTTTTTCCCATGAGCCTGGAAGCGCCAGACTCACTTCATGAAAAATATGATTCACCATACCAACAGCTGAATCGACGTGTTTGGCATCAAACGCGTAAAGTGTAAAATGCCCACTTCTATCACGTGGTACAATCAAACAGTTACATCGTTCCTTCTCCAAGTAAGACACAAGTAGATCCGTAAGTTCAGTTTTGATGAAATTCTGAGTGTTCTGTATATTTAATTCAACACGGCGCGTAACTAACTTATTTTCAAACTCCTGTTTGAAACGAGCCACAAAATTGCTTACGTCGTGTTGCGTACCAGAAACAATCATTTCACATTTTGTTTCATATTCATTTAACTTGATTTTAACCTGAAAAGATGCTTGCAAAGTTTTTAAAATGTCAAATCTTTCAAATATTGACCTCCACATAACATCCAAGTGTATATACTCCCTGTATTCTTTGTGTTGTGTCCTATTATCCCGAGTAGTATCTGGTGACTATAAAAATATATTATAAGAAAAAATATAAATTCCTATGTTTTCCTTGAATGAATAAAATATGAAAAGAATTCAGTTTAAAAAGTCCAGATCCTAGAAAAACAAGAGAAACCAGAACGAAATAGTGCCTGTACGAGTTCTGAAATCATGTCTGTCCTGCTCAAACGGGCACTAAAAAAAGCTCTAAAAGTATGACATCGTTGAACAAACTACAAAATTAAGGTTTTTAAACTAATTGAGCATATCGGTATAAATATTAATATTTTCTATTATATTTCATATCCAGGTTAAACTGCTATAGATAATTATTTTATACCAGTATGCATATTTCATATATTGAACACAAATAAGATACTAATTTTGGGCGTATCCGTAAATGATTGTGCCTTCTGAAAAAGGATCAATTGTAGTATAGCGGTATGTAGTGACTCTGGCAGGTCTCGACAAAATTGCTTCCGTTTGTGCGCAGAGTTTGTGCGCATGAAAAATTATAGCAATCGTCCTTAGCAGAAAAAAAGGTAATGGATATAGTGTTGGCCGCTCACTCCAGAGGTTGCGGGTTCGATCCCAAGCTCGACCCAATGCCTCTCATAAAACAACACTCAGTACTGGTTCTACCCAGGAAGCCGACTCGAGAATGGTTCATATAAGCTCCGTTCTTTCATCGCAATCGAGCTAAAATAAATTAGTATAAACTAACAGAAAAAATGAAAATGACACTCCTCAGTAGCAAAAAGGAAAAAAATATTACAAAACCACTAGGTTAACATGGTTTGCTTTTTTGTGTGTGTTTTTTTAATTTAGGTAATAGTGACAATTAACCGTTTAGAAATTGGACAAACTTAATACTTGCAGAGTTAAAACTCAATCGCATGCAATATCCAACGTGTTTTCAGCCCAAATGAATGTGTGTTGTATTGAACAGACGTTGATTAAAATCTCAAGGTAAATAAAGAAATACAACTAATGTCAAAACCGGCACGAGCTTAAAATACAATACTTTGAAAAACATTGTGATCAGCATTGTTTCTATAAAAGTTTAAATGTTAGATCGAGTTATTGCGTTGATATTGAGTAAAACTTTAAATAAAGATTTTTTTACATTTTTTTTTTTAATTAGTTTGTTCTGATATCTAGAAGATAGAAAGTATCTTTATTTAATCCAATTCGTTTTTAATATATCTGGAATAATGACATGACCTGTTAATAAAAGCTGATTTGTTGAAACAAACATTTCAGGAACGGACTTCCTTGATTTATTTACCGTTTTACGTCCAGTGTGTCCGGGTAAAGATGCTTCTGTAGCTCCCCACTCAATGTGTGTATCACCTCCAGACAGTTTTATATCTAAAGTCTTATCCTTATTCGCGGACGTCGATACCGGTTTAGCTTTTGAAAAATCTTTATTTCGCGGTGAAGAAAATGAAGTATTTGAAGTTGTGCCTATAGAAAGTAATAGTAATTAATTAAAAGCATTAGGTACAAAGCAATATGTAACGTGTCAATGCGTCTTGATATTGAATAAACATGCATTATAAGTCCTAGTTGACTGTCAATATCTCAAATGGTAACACGCCTGAATGTCAATCTAGAAGTCATGCATTCGAAACCTGACCGGTCACAGTCTCTGTTATAATTTATCATGACCTTTGTTCTACGGACATGGGTGTTCAACATCTGAATATGTGGGGAAATAGCCAATGGCTTGCAAAGACAATATGTATCCAGTACTGGCAGATTTCACGAACGATGATACGGTTCATTAATGACGACGTTAACAGTGAATTACATACAGACACACCATTAGGTAATTCATATTACTAAATGATGCAAAAATATCTCGCATAAGTATGTTAATAAAAAGATACTGGTAGCAACCATGACTTTATAGATAACGTTTCATATGATAGGACGTCAGATAATGGTAGCGTTTCAGGCTTCGGCAAAGGGGCGAAACACGGCAAACATCATAATAAACTGGAATGTTTTTTTGTTCATTGTATGAAATACATTGCGTCTTTTTCTACTGATATTATATAATTCTTGTTGACGTTCTTACGCAACACCATCTGAAGACATAACACATATTTTTGTTCAACATTTAGAAATCAAGTAAAGTATATTTTTACAAAAAGTAAACTGTACGATGGATGTCGTACGATTTGGTGATAGAATAAGTTTATAGATGTTTGTTTTAAATATGTTTTCAAATAAAGTTGTAAACATAGGTTGTATGTACGCAGTATCATTTTTATATATAAAAATCGACACTAGCTGTTAGAATTATATCAAAGTAACCCACTCAGTAACTACAGTACGGTATTACAAAATACCAGTTCAAAAACTTATCACAGATCTTAATAATTGCGTTAAGCCTAATTTAGTATGTAATTAACGATAAAGAACATTGCCAGTCAACCAAAAGCATTGTGTATTCTTGTTAAAGATGCATTGTATACTAATTTTTAATCCATGTATTTCGGTTTCTATTTAATAAACATATTTTAATATATATATATATAAATTCCGAAGCCAATCTAAGTATGGACACCTTGTTAGTTGTTTATAATAAATTAAAGCATTTAGTTTGATTATATATATGTGTTTCATAGACACTAACTACTTTACCGACACAAACAGCAATCAACAAAGTTATCATCATTTCTACACATTATGCTCCAGCGGTATAAAATTAAATTCACACGGGTTATCTAACCTCTGTTGCCTTCATGGAGTTTCAAAGCAGCACCCGAGTTTGTGGTATTCTTGTGGCACGTATCAGGTAAATTCGTCCGATCTTCTGCCTGTTAGAATAGCCGATGTATGTGCGTTAATTGGAATAAAAATGTAATATACACTTGCTTGCATGGCTATTTATACATGTATATTGTTAAAAAGTATTTCAATTTTGAAATCAATAATAAACAACATGTATGTGTATGAAATCTTTAGATAACCGATTGTAACGGTATCAACAGTTGGACATGCTCAGCTATACCATACTATATATCAAAATATTATCAACTGTCACCACATTGAAGTATACCTTTAAGAAAATTCATTATCAATATAACTTCATGTATTATTTCTTAAATTTCAATATCATCTAGATTCATCATTTCGGACAAATATTCATAATGCATTATTGAAAGTTTTTCTCTGTTATTAAAAGACGTTGGCGCAAATGTCCATGACCGCAGTTATTTATTGCCAACAAAGTTTTGACACAGCATATCAAATATGCTGAATATATATTGAATATAGTTTAATTATTTATGATACAGATTGATCATGCTACAATAATATATTGATGTTTAAGATTACCTTTCCTGCGGCTGCATTTAACATACTCGTGGTCTGTTGGACAAATGAACCACCTGATGATTTAGAGCGTGTCGTTGGTCCTGAAGTGTCTGAAATAAAATGAAATACTTTGATAAAAGTAGCTGTAATATGGAATGAAATGTATATGTTTTCCCACCTTATTAAAAGTCCAGTACAAAATAAATCATTATTCTATACCCGTAAGTGTATATCCAATCACCTGTTCTTGTCCAATATGGTCTTATACTCGTACAATATATTCCCATAGTGTATAAAACACTGTAAAATAGCCTTATAATATAATTTATTTGTTTAGAAAAGTAGGCCTGAATTTTAAACATAGATTAAAAAGGTCATTGATATTTTCGATTAGTATGCATGCTTATGTTCTTTTCTTTGAAAAAAGATTTTTTTCTATAATTCATAAATATGTTTACCACGTTTAAATGTTGAGTCGCCTGTTGTTCTGGTCCCTTTGTTATACGGTGCAATGTCAACTGTTGCTTTAAAGAGACGTTCGTCTGCTCGTGACTGCTGATCTTCCTTTGTTCCTTGTGGCTGTGTTTGTTGAGCAGCCATGTCTGCTACTTTATCGTTGTCTCCTTCATTGCTGTGCATCACTGATGTCACATTTTGCATTTCAACAGGTTGACATCGCGGAACTTTAATCTGATCATATACAAACGACATCTAATTATAATTAATTTAACACAGATTTAGTAAATTATGAACTATATTCACGAGAGAGTATCATGCATCTCTTGAATTAAAGCACAGAAATTAGGGCACAGTATTATGTATCAATTTTAGATGACATCTTAAATATTGTATTCCATATTATCTGCCTTATTTGTAATTAAATACAATATTAAATTTGCTATTTCATGCAATATATACACACTTTATATATATATACATATCTTCGTCTGCCAATTTATTAATCACAAGAAATCTTATCAGTAATTGTAAATTGTTTTTTATTATCTTTTTAAATAACCCAAGTAACTATTTCAGTGAAAAGCTAAACAATGGCGTTCTTGATTATTTTTGTTTGCGTGTTTGTGCAACTACGTACCGTATCCAGTGCTGCTAATAAGGTCACTGTTTTGATAAAAAAAAATTGACGACGCGAACTAAAAGTGTAGTCTTCGGGCAAGTATCAACGTTTAAAAGTTTAAGAAGGGCTGAATATTCAAATACAATATAAAAAGTAATAATGAAAATAACGAAATGGGGCTAGCGGGTTAGAGGGTTTCTTGTAGGTAACATAGGTCACTATTGAACTCAGACAGAGTATATCATTTAATCAATACAAAATTGTAAATGGGACTGGGAGGTGGTGTTGGAGCTTGAGAAGGTACCCAATTACGTATTGGACGATATGGCCGGTCATCATTGCTGAATGTTAAATAAATTGTTTTTTATGAACTCACATTCTCAGATTCTTCTTTTTTGGACACATCTCTCAGTGAATTGCCTCCTTGATTGATTGGTTCATCTTCGCTTTCATCAGCATTGTTTATTTCACTAGAAACTATTATAATAGTAAGCACAGCTGAACTATTCACTTAGTAGTATCGCCTTTGTAAATGTTGTTAAAGAAAAGAAATTGAGTATTAGGTCTGACTAAATCAACTGAGCAAGAGAATCACAGAGATAGGTAGACATAGATTGGGAGAGGGAGAAAAGAACGCGTATAACACAGACAGACAGACAGCAGACAGACAGACAGACAGACAGACAGACAGACAGGCAGGCAGGCAGGCAGGCAGGCAGGCAGGCATGCATATCTATTACAACAAACCCTTATGACATAAAGTATAGGGTTCTCACGGTTGGTAACCAAGTAAAGGAAACCCATACAATGAGAAGAAAAAACTGATAAATAACCTCAATAGGTTATTAACCGCAGAGGTGCATTATGTAGATTAAACACAATTTAAAAGTCCATGATCAAATAAATATGTGAAACTTGTAAACACAGCAAACCTACCCTTCCCTCAAAATGTACCACTGAAAGAAGGAAATTGATTCTTATATTATATCGATTTTACTCAATACCGACTGAATAATGACGAATTCATTACATAATTATCTTGATATAACGATTGTTTGTGGAATTTAAATTTGAATTTAATCAGTAGAAAATGTCTTTTACCTGAACCATGTATTGTAGCCTTAAAATGTTCCTGTTTGGGCGATCCTGTGTTATTTACGGTACTGCTACATTTTGCTTCATTTTCTGATGTTTCTTTTAAAAGATCCTGGGTGTCGTTTCCGTTCTCATTTTCATCATTCACACATTGCCTGTTCACCTAAATCATGTATTCAATTCAAACGAAACTTTTGAGTTTTAATCCCGTCAATTCATAATAATATATATCAAAACGATAATGATAGCAAAGCAAAATTAATGAAAAATCAAAGTATCTAAAGTACTGAAACATCGACAAACAATGGTCATGTAGAAATGAACAAATAAAGATTGTGCTAGAAGTGGCTTCGAACATAATATGGGCACATAGATCTACTGATAATAGTGTTTAAATAGAGCTTACTATTTACTAACCACTATTTGTTGTATGGGTACAACCAAATTCGTTAGACAGGGTAATATTTTATTTTATTTATTTAGAATGTTTAACTGTAAAATACTGATTCATATTTCAGTTTCAAATATGATATATTGTGTATATATATTTTGAAGAATGTTCTCCAAGTAAAATAATATCTTCTAAAGACAGTTATATACATAGGTATACGTTATATAAAAAGCTATCAAACTCTGTTCTTTTGCCAGGAATATCCGATCGAATGCGACAGTTATATATTGTTTGGATCATTTAATGAAAACATTCAATATAAGTCGGCAGTAATGATATGTTTAAGTTCCTGTATAATAAAAGAATATATCTTACATATGTTCTATCATGTGGATCATATCATTATTTTCGTTTATATATACCAAATATTTTATGTATATATCTAAAAATAACTGAACATTTAACGTACCGGTTCTACTAAGATATCAGAGTGTTGTTGTTGTTACATATTTCACAGATGACATATTCATTTTATTGGTGGAGTAGAATCACCGTTCCTCCCCAAGTAACTGGCAAACTTTCTCATATAAAGATTTTGGAGCTAGCAGGACTCGAACCTTGCTGGTGAGAAGTAAGCAATCTTAAGACGGTGTCTTATACCACTTGGCCACGGAGGACACATCATAGTTTTTATTTTCAATTGAAATCCATCAGTGTCATTATTTTATTAATTTGAATTGAGCCAGAAATAAATACACTTAACAGTGTGATTGTGTGTGCAACAGGAAACTAGCATTTAAATGAAAGCAGAATAACATTAATCATTAAACAAAATATTGATAGCAAGAAACCGACAGAGCAAAATACCTAACATTTAACGTTTAAATAGTGTGAGTTTGTTCGATTATGAACAATACATACTAATAACATATTGAGGCAAATGGATTACGTATCCGAAATCGTGATTAATCCATACCATTGATTTGAAAATGAGAATGTATGAAAACATTATTTTTAACAAGTTGGTATCGTGTATTATTACTGAAAACCATATCAGTTACACGTTGTCACAGTCTTAAAAGAATAGCCAATTATTTCCTGGTCATGACAGTTGGTTATGTGATCGTGTAGACTAGAGCATATACTATTATATTTCTTAAGCCAATATTCTGTTATGATTAATGCCATGATAGTGATATAACAAATACACTATCATTAAAATGGTATGTTATTATTCAGTGGGCTATGTTGCTTACTCAACGGGTGATGTGCTGTGGTTTAGTCTGTTATCGTTAAAACAACTAGCCGTACTATCGTTATCAGTTATTGTAAGAAAATATTATGAGTATATTGTCAACTAAGAAGTGCATTACTTGAGATTGAAAGTCTGTACCATAAAATGTTAGAAATTTGAAACTAAACTGACCAGATCAAGGCTTGGATGCGTTTCTGCTGTAGGAGATGATTCCTCGTATTGTTTGCTTTCTTGGTATGTTGATGTTTGATTTGAATCATATTTACTATCGGTTAATTGTGACACGTCTATTTGAACTTCTGATTCAGTTTGTTCTGAAATATCAATAATATATATAATAACATTGGTATATATCGTATATGCATATCTACTGTAGATGTTTCCTTTATATTAATTACACTTGTATATGTATATTTACCATAACATTATGTACAGTGTAACACCATATATACAGGCATTTTTTTAATTATGTAATAGTGATTACCTAAAATACCTACTCCTAAAACTTTTTGTCATATCAAGTAGATACATTATAACATGATACATTTGAAAGAAGTATATTGGAAATAAATTCGCCAACTGAGAAAAGGTACAAAATGAATAGACATAATTTCCAACTATATCCATTTCTAATAAATTATTTAATATATAAAAAAAAATTCAAACAAATTCCCCAAAACATACCTGGTTTAAGTTCATTATCTTGGTTAGCATTCACCGGCGGCTCATGGTTCGATCCAACGGTATTATTTCCGCGTTCTTCAACTCTAGTTCTCTTTTCATGTTTCTGTCCTGAATGTTTTTCAACTTTTTTCTCAATTTTCTCACTGACTTTGTTGTCATCAGCTTCATCCAACGACTGCTGTTTGTTTGGCAAAGTTGCTGTTTCTGACGTTAGTATTGTTTTATATTGTATCTCACTCCCAGGTTCATTTTCGATACCAGTCGCCGTGATAGCATCACGTTTATTTTGCACTATTTCGTTTCTATTTCTCCCTTGATGCTTAGATTGTTCTGACCTTTCAACATCTGCATCTTGAAATGAAGGAGATCTATCTTCGACGGTTTTAAGAGATATATTACCACCATCATTAACAATAATTTCATATTTTGATTCCTCGTCAATCAGAATAAATGCTGCAGTGTTCTCAACTTTCAATGTCACATCTTGGTGTACATTAATTTGGTTAGGCAATTTTGTTTTGACTTGTCCTAAGATTAAAACCCAGAAAGGTCCAATTTTCTTCAACTTCAGAGAAGAAAAATCGGTTTGTCCCTTCGATACACCTGCGTTTTCTTCCATTGTTGGGTTTATTTATGTTGCCTCACGACCCATCGCGGTTATCGTTTCTAACCGTCTATTTTATTTTTTTTTTCAAATGGCTGCGTATCTGAAAGTATACGAGAAATTATATAAAACAATGTTTCGTGGTCGACTTAGTATTAGTGTAAATTTAAACAAAACAATAACTATGGTAGTAATATGGCCTGTCATTCGTCGCTTGTCTCCACTTGAGTAAACTATTGTCTTTGATAAACATTATTCTCATATAAAGTATAGCATGTTAATCATATAAGATAAGTCCATTGTCTCATTGACATAAATACACGTCAGTGTACAGATTTAATTTTAGGAACTTTAGAAGAAAAAAACAAGCGATATTGTGTTAACCTTATTCTTAAACGGGTTCGGCTCCGACTAGAGCATACCAACAACATTACGAGATGATGGATCATTTTGAAATAAGGCGGTCAAGCATTAGGGTATGGCGATAGGTGGGAAGCTTTCATTTCTTGCTTATGGAACAAGCGTTCTCATTGAAGCATCATGCGTATGGTAATAATAATGAAAACAACCGTGAATGAGAAGCTAAACGCTACACAAAACAAAACTAATAATTAATTGTAAAATAGTTACATAGTTGTTTATAATATAGTTACATCATAGCTGACAATTATTTGTTTGAGTATTGATGAAATTGCAAATGCAACAGGAAATAAATTAACTTAAAACGACATTGTATACCCAGGCACAAAAAGTGATTTAGCTTTTTTCATACTCAATTCATCAATTGAATATTTAGCGTCATTTTTATGCCATCGAGGGCTATCAGACGACCAGTCAACCTAACCACTGTTTCCTGAGATCCTTGAAGGTTAACCAGTACTCGAGCACACCTCATATCCGCAAGTAACAGATAATTTTCCGCAATTGAATCAGCGATGAGAGATGAATGATAATGAGACACAATGTCGTATATCAATCATCACGGAGACTGTTGCCTGGCGAGGATTCGAATTCACGGCCACTGGATTAATAGTCAGACGCTCTAACGACTGAGCTTATCGGGCCTGGCTCATGCTCAATTAAAATTCGTACTCGTAAAGCACGAGGTCCAGTGGTAGTGCATCGAAGCTAGGATTGGAGGGTCGTTGGTTCGATCTTCTCTCGCAGTTATGTGTGGTGTCCTTGAGCAAGCCACTTATTCCGCATATGCTTTGTACTGATTCTACCCAGGAAGACTTCAAACACACTAATCTCGGCATAGACTTTCAATTGGAAGTATTAGTCCTGATTTGAGGTAGAAAATAACAGGTATAAATGTACATTTATTTATTTTGATCTGTACACGGAGTCCTTCGTTTTATAGTTGAACATGAACTATTAAGTTTAGCATGAAACAAAGTTTGATAACCTCAGATACTGTCAATTGCAAAACGATAAAAAGGCATAAACAGCAAGCTTAACGTTAATATAGACTGATCACAGTGCTGTTTGTTTTCTCTCATTATAGCATTATAGTATATATTTTAATATTAGTAAATAACGTTTTCCTTTAACACTAATTTTGAAAATGCAAATATTGTATTTATATACATCAAGGAATTATATAGAGAAGGAAAGGCGACTGATTAAGATTGTGTGAACGCTCGCGTATTCTCGCAAAATCTCACAATATCTCGTTTTTAATTATCTTAGCTTCCATTCATCTCAGGAGCACAAATCAAAATTCTTTCACTACAGAATGAAATTGTCATCAAAACAATACCATTCCCAGAAATTTGTATTTAAAATTGTTGAAGTACATTTGATTACAAAATTTGTATACTGCAGCTAAAATAACGACACATTACGATAACTTTTCCTTCAAACATCAATATCTTTAATTCAGGAGCATTTTGCATGATCGAAATATATTTAAACATCTAGTTAATTTAAACATATTTTATTTCAACATGAAATGGGGTTGGGCCACAAGTTCTTTCAACATTAGATTCGGCCCGTCTCCTACATTTTTTACAATGTTTACATAAATATTAAAATGAAATATTTTAAAAAATATTTCTAAACCAATAATTTGAGGATAGAAAAAGGTAGGAAAGGGAAAAAAGTAAAAAAATAAATAGCAGATCTAAAATTACAAACAACTTACAGTTTATGTACAATAAATAAGTTACCTTTGAATTATGAATGATTAATTTGCAAATTATGAACCCTTCGTGTGCTGTTTCGTCAACATTTAGTCAGGAGATGCAAGTTTCCTATCCTTCTATACAAGTCCTTGGATACCTGTATGCTAGTCAGCGGTTAATACACAACATGGTTTAACTTCCATGTAGATACTGTAACAATTACGACTCAATTCCGCAATACACATAAATTACATACACAAACAATTTGGCACGTTTATTGATTAATAAAGACTATTTTTTTATTCTATCAGTGTCTACGCCAGCGGTCATAAACACTCCAAAAGATAACATTAGTTACTAGCAGCATATGAATTGAGGATCGCCGGATGATATCGTAAAATATTACTGCACACCGTTTACCATTTGAGCACATTTAAAGCTACTTGACTACGAACGTAGTTAAATGTTTGTTTGAATATTTAGCGCCATTTTAAAGCCATTGAGGGCTAACAGACGATCACAGTTTACCTAACCACTCTTTCCTGGGATCCTGGAAGGTTAACCAGTGCTTGAGAACACCCGTCTCTGCAAGCACCGTATAACTTTCCCACTTGCATCAGTGGTGAGAGACGAATGATACTGAGACGTAATGGAGTCTGTCAATCATCACTGAGACTGTGGCTGAATGAGATTCGAACTCACGACCTCAAGGTTGATAGTCGGACGTGTTACCTACTTAGCTAGCCGAGCGACCCGGGACTCAGTTATATAATTACACTGAAAGGATTACAAATGCCAGATGAATTTCAGTCCCGCATTATAAAACGATTGTAAGTGTAATTCTACAGTTTTAGAATATGAAAATAATGTTATTTCCTTAATGATTTAGTCAATAATGATACTAATAATAATAATAATCATATTGATATAGGTATTAATGAAATACCTTTACATGCTTCCTCTAAACTGCAAATATCCTTACAATATGTTGATAACGTGGCTATGAAAGTATCATTTCGGTATTTAACATTCAAGCCTGCCATTTTCAACACAAATGCACACTCAGTTTTAAATGTAGTGCCGAAATCAAAATGTCATGTATTTGCTCTATCCCTACCTACCCGTTTGAAAGCTGCCTACTCATTTTTTTCAGATTTGAGAGACAGTATTTTATTTTATCCAAGCGATTATAAGTATGTGGGGCATTCAATATATTCTGTCACTTGTTTTCGGATATTTATGTTTTCACAGGAACGGATTTTTCCGCCCAACCCTTCAAAGTATTCCCCCGTGAAGATACACACTGTTGAAGTCTTGCTGTCCCCGACCTTAATGACGCAAAGTAGTCTCCCCTTGATATACTGTTCAGACACTGAAACTTGCAGACCCAAGGGCACTTCTAGTAACAAAGCGTTTACCTGCAAGCATATCTAAGTCAGGGAAATAACGGGGGTGGGGTTCAACCTGAATAACCTTAAAAACTTCTTGTTCTAAGAAAAGTTGTACGCTTTTACTTTTGTTGGCAGAAACATTGTCATGAATAAGCTGTATGCCTTTCAAACCTTTACTTGGGCATTTATTTTGATCAAACTTTTTGATAGATTTAAGTACCTTATCTTTGTAAAATTCGCCTGTAATTGTTCTTCCCTCTTTGCAAGGAATTCGTACAACTGGACCCCTAGAATTGAAGAAAATGGCATATAAAACCTTCTTGGCGCGTCTTGTCCTCTTTGCTATGACCGGTCTAACCTGATTTTTACCAAGCAAAAGTTTGTTATTGATGCGTCGTTGATTGTCAGAATAATAAACCCAAGTTTCATCCCGAGTGAGCAAGTCAGAAATTTTCCTAGGATTACAATTTTTATATTTTTTTCTGAAGTTTTTAGCACAGTCCAAACGTTTGGTCCCTTTTGATCAGGTGTCAGCAAGTTGGGGATCCATCTAGCACAAAGCTTCTTTTATTTTAATCAGTTAGTCAGAATATGATGTACGGTGCCTTCTGAGATGCCTAGACTATAAACTATCTGGAAAACAGTATACCGTCTATCTTCTTCTACCATAACTCTTATCAGCACCAACTTATTTTTAAGTCACTTTTCCTTTGTTGCTACGACAACAGGACTTCCTGGGCGGGTTATCTTCTTGCAGGCTACGCTGACACCCCTTAAATTTTCTTAACTCAACGATAAAATGTTCTTAATTTTACGGTAGTACTATCATGTATCCGACACAATTCAGAATAAATCTTTTTTTTTTTGGCGATAACTGCAAAGCAACTCGGGCTTTAATGTAAGCCCTTCTTTCTACCTTTTCATTGTACATGAGTCTGCATAATTCAACAATGAATATATTGGTCAATTATAATCGGATTAAATTGAATTTTGTTATTCATGTTCTTACGCATCATTGTTTCTACGGAAGGCGATTAGTGACTCAATTTATTGAATGTCCCTCGTACATACATGTACGACATTAATTGTATCACAAGATGATACTGCAACGAAAGAACATTAGTTTGAAACCGTGCCCAGTCTGTAACTTTAGCTCACTCAATAGCGCGTTTAACTAGCAATCAAGGGGTCGTGAGTTGGAATACTCGCCCGGTCAGTCTCCGGGATGGTTGATATATACGACATCGCGTCTCATTGTTATTCGTAGCTGATTCAAGTTAACTTTACTGTCATCTTCCTAATCTGCTGCTTTGATGTAAATTATACATTAGTTTTACTTTATAATGAACATAGATCTATAATTATGTTGAACCGTTATCACATTTGTGTCAAATAACATATAACATTACTTGTTGTGTTAATATTGAATAGCATTACTTGTTGTGTCAATAGTACATAGCATTACTTGTTGTATCAATAATAAATGGCAGTACTTGTTGTGTCAATAATAAA
This sequence comes from Panopea generosa, assembly GCA_029582155.1. Taxonomy (NCBI): domain Eukaryota; kingdom Metazoa; phylum Mollusca; class Bivalvia; order Adapedonta; family Hiatellidae; genus Panopea; species Panopea generosa. Next base: position 34,852,034 of record CM055908.1, read on the forward strand.
TAGCAGTACTTGTTGTGTCCATAAAAAATAGCAGTACTTGTGTCAATAATAAATAGCAGTACTTGTTAAGTCAGTAATAGATAGCAATATTTGTTGTGTCAATAAAAAAAATAGCAGTACTTGTAGTGTCAATAATAAATTGCAGTACTTGTGTCAATAATAAAAAGCAGTATTTGTTGTGTCAATAATAAATAGCATTATTTGTGTCAATAATAAATAGCAGTACTTGTGTCAATAATAGATAGCAGTACAAGTTGTGTCAGTAAAAAAGCATTACTTGTTGTGTCAATAATAAATAGCAGTACTTGTGTCAATAATTAATAGCAGTACTTGTTGTGTAAATGATAAATAACAGTACTTGTTGTGTCAATAAAAAATAGCAGTACTTGTTGTGGCAATAATAAATAACAATACTTGTTGTGTCATTGATAAATAGCAGTACTTGTGGCAATAAAAAAAGCAGTACTTGTTGTGGCAATAAGACATAGCATAAATTGTTGTGTTGAGCAACAAAGATAATGTTGTTTGTAAAAGTATTACCTTATAAGAGCACTTTCCAATATGTAAGCTTTTAAATCATGTCCATAGTTTGTAATAGCTCATAACAGTGGGAAGTTTATATATAATGAATAGAAAACGAAAGTGCAAAAATGAAAGGAGATTTATATTTTTATTTCTGAGACATGAAAATCTAACATTTATCTACATATTATACTTGTGAAAATATTCTAACAAATGCATCTACTTATACAATACTACCTCATGTGTTTGCCTGTGAAATATAATTATTTTAAATCGAAACCAAAATTTTGGAAACCCCCGATCGACCATTGTGCATATTATAAAATGCAGGCTGAACCGCTGTGGAGTGGATTAGTTGGATTGAGTGTAAACCGTATACGCGATAACCGATTATTGATTTGCAATGGCACTTATTGTGAGTTTAATTAGGTATTTGGTTGAACACAAATGTGAACGGAATGGTGTGTATGTATTAGGATAAATAATTTCATTTTTATTAATTGATTGATTGATTGATTGATTGATTGATTTTTTTTATTTATTCACTAATTCAATTCAATTCAATTCAATTCAATTCAATTCAATTCAGTTCAATTCAATTCTTATAAGTGACGACTCATTTACACATACTATTAGTTTTTTAATCAATTAATTAATATATTCATCTTTTCGTTTATTCATTCATTTGTTTATATATCTATTTCTTATTTAGTTATTTATTTATCTATGTAATGTGAATTCAGCCTAATGTATTAGCAGAATATTCTTCTGAACAATGAGATGTTTCCAATTTCAAACCTTTACACACTCAAAACTTGATTTTTTTCTGAAAGTAGATAGTACATAATTTGTTTAAGTCGTGGTCAACAACGTCGTTTGTGCCAATAAGATCGCGACCGACCTAGAACAATTCCAGCAACATTGTGAACATACCGATCGCTAGCCGGAAAACGTTGAAGTTTTGAACAAAGTTATGATTATTACTACCAAGACAAAATATTCAGCGATCTGTTGACAGAGACTTTAAGAATATAGGTTGTGTGTTTTATTTGAATGTGTAGTCCATAACGTTGAATTGTTAAAATTAACTTATTATGCTTTTTTAATGGTTCCCTTTTCTATGATTATTATATAAAGTTGCTATATTTTGGGACCGCGGCGTGATCTAGTGGTAGAGCGTCCGCCTCGCATGCGGAAGGTCGTGGGTTCAATCCCCGGCCGAGTCATACCAAAGACTTTAAAAATGGTACTAGAAGCTTCCTCGCTTGACGCTCAACATTTAAAGGAGAGTTCTAGGTCTGGTCGGACCGGTGTCAGTATAAGATGACTGGGTAGGGTATCAAAACATGTGTCTGCAGCTTGATACTCCAGTGTGACAGCGCTTAGAATACTGTCTCAAGTAGACACCGTCGTGATATGACTGAAAAATTGTTGAAAGCGACGCTAAACACCATACAACTACAACTAAAAAAATGCTATATTTGGGGGATTTTGTAAATGATTTTTTCGTGATCATTGTATGATTATGTTGTGGAAATTAAATAATAATGCGTTGGAAATGGAGTAGTGTATGAAAAAAAAAATATATTTGAATTATAAATATGTACATTTTAAGCGGTCACAGATTTATTTCCCTCAGTAAAATTGTTTACGACAACACTCAAACCGTGGATGTTCACAAATGTATAAAAAAAAACGCCAAAAGGATCGCTGCCGCCCTCATATGAGATACTGAATTTGGCACGGAGTCGTTTTTAGTCTTTGCATACTTATTTACCTGTCGTATACTGTGATTATTGTTTCCTGTTTTATAATTATTAGTCTTTGATGTAAATACTGTATATACATGTAAGTTCATGTATGAGTGTGTAATAGAAGATAAGACTTGTTAAAATGAATTAATAAATTATTGTGTTAAAAAATGTCATTATTGTTTTCAATATTTACTATCATCATTATAATTATCATTATTGTTAATATTATTATTGCTATTATTATTAGTAGTAGTAGTAATAGTAGTAGTAGTAGTAGTAGTAGTAGTAGTAGTAGTAGTAGTAGTAGTAGTCGTTGGTAGGTGGTAGTAGTAGTTCTTCATATTGAGATCATATAATTTCAAAAACAGAATGCATAATAAATCAGGAAAAATGTACAAGAGAGGTAACTCTAGACTGACTCCAAAACTTAAATTTCGCAAAATTACTTCTCTTCCTCGTGAAGCATCGCTGATACGAAATATTTATTCGAAAATAACACTGTTGTTTTACTTAAAACTATCTAGATAAGTTGTACAATAGAGAGTGTTAAAAAAATCAAAATGCAGAGAAAAAATAGATATGAGGGGTATAAATATGTTTCTATAGAAACTGTCCAAGACACAGAATAATTTAATAGTATAAGACAAATATGTATCAAATATATTGCTATACGAGCAATGTTGTGCATTTACTCAGTGCATACCGTGACACCGATAAGTCTGCGGAAATGTTAGTACTGACTCTGATATAGGAATGCTGGTTAAATCCTTTGAACTATATTTTTGTTTTGTTTCATTTTTTTTATTTTGTATGTAACCTTACTTCTGAGGACGCTTTTTGTCCAGTTTAGATTTAGCTAATCCCCTATTTTTAGGGCTCATATAACGACAAATCGTTTAGCTTAAAGTTAAATTTTGCAAAACAAGAGTACGTTTTAAAGACGATTGCTATAGTTTTTGTAACATTTTTCCTATGGGTAAAATTTTATGAAACTTCCCGGTATTTAAGTTTTATGTTCATGTAATATCAGACATAGAAACACGTTACAGATCTGTACCGTACCTATTAGTAGGTATAACCACCTCATGTAATATCAGACATAGAAACACGTTACAGATCTGTACCGTACCTATTAGTAGGTATAACCACCTCATGTAATATCAGACATAGAAACACGTTACAGATCTGTACCGTACCTATTAGTAGGTATAACCACCTCATGTAATATCAGACATAGAAACACGTTACAGATCTGTACCGTACCTATTAGTAGGTATAACCACCTCATGTAATATCAGACATAGAAACACGTTACAGATCTGTACCGTACCTATTAGTAGGTATAACCACCTCATGTAATATCAGACATAGAAACACGTTACAGATCTGTACCGTACCTATTAGTAGGTATAACCACCTCATGTAATATCAGACATAGAAACACGTTACAGATCTGTACCGTACCTATTAGTAGGTATAACCACCTCATGTAATATCAGACATAGAAACACGTTACAGATCTGTACCGTACCTATTAGTAGGTATAACCACCTCATGTAATATCAGACATAGAAACACGTTACAGATCTGTACCGTACCTATTTGTAGGTATAACCACCTCATGTAATATCAGACATAGAAACACGTTACAGATCTGTACCGTACCTATTAGTAGGTATAACCACCTCATGTAATATCAGACATAGAAACACGTTACAGATCTGTACTGTACCTATTTGTAGGTATAACCACCTCATGTAATATCAGACATAGAAACACGTTACAGATCTGTACCGTACCTATTTGTAGGTATAACCACCTCATGTAATATCAGACATAGAAACACGTTACAGATCTGTACCGTACCTATTAGTAGGTATAACCACCTCATGTAATATCAGACATAGAAACACGTTACAGATCTGTACCGTACCTATTAGTAGGTATAACCACCTCATGTAATATCAGACATAGAAACACGTTACAGATCTGTACCGTACCTATTTGTAGGTATAACCACCTCATGTAATATCAGACATAGAAACACGTTACAGATCTGTACCGTACCTATTAGTAGGTATAACCACCTCATGTAATATCAGACATAGAAACACGTTACAGATCTGTACCGTACCTATTAGTAGGTATAACCACCTCATGTAATATCAGACATAGAAACACGTTACAGATCTGTACCGTACCTATTTGTAGGTATAACCACCTCATAAACGTACCCGTCCTTAAATATTGTCGAAATAATGTAGATTTAACAAGAACTGTGAAAAAAATGTTTAAAATTGTTAACATCTAATATTTAATTTAAAAATTAACTTACATGCATGGATATAATACTATTTTTCATGGAAATGGTAATTATAAGCTTGAATTTAACTGTTTAGGGTTTTTTAAAACAAAATCATTTTGGCAGAGTGTCAATTGCTTTTCAATTTTGTAATAAAAATATAGCGTTTATTTAATATTTTGATTTAGTGAATGGATAAATGCTGCTTAAAATCTTACAAAATACTCTCTGACACTTATTCTAATAACAGTCAAAATGAAAAATACACTTTACTGCGTATTTTCAGAATAAGTAGCTCTTAATATATTCCATCGTTAAATATTAAACTACAGTTGCAAAATTAACGTTTTTTATACTAACTGAGCATATTTGTATAAATATTAAGATTTCTATTATATTTCATATTCAGATTAAATTGCTGTTAGCAGTATTCATATAACATTTATTGACTATCACATAAGATACCAATTTTAGACGTATCCGTAAATGATTGTGCCATCCGAAATAGGGTGAGTTGTAGTATAGCGGTATGTAGTGACTCTCGCAGGTATCGACATAATTGTTTCCCTTTGTGCGCGGAGTTGGAGCGCATGAAAAACTATAGCAATCGTCCTTTATAAATCACGGTCATGTTTTTGGATTCAAAATTCTACAGCTAGCGTTAAATATGTCATTTTTGCGGTTTGGTATAAAATGTTGTTACCATTTGTCATAAGTTTAAACAATATTTCAGTCACAATAAACATGGTAGTCATACATTCAATATACACATTAAATTATTTGTGAAAAGGGTCCAGAATAAAGCTATGACAATTCATATGTGTCTGTTTCCTTATAATAGTTCGGTGCTTTTATACTACATAATGGTTAAATGGTGACATGTTTTAGAAGCGTTCCGTTATAAACGACATTATGTAAGCAAGAGACAGAGATAACGATTTAACATTAAACGAATGTTTAATATTAATCATTAAGAGTTTTATATTGATCGGAAATATTTACATTCAGCGGAATTTTAAGATTTATCATTTCGACATATCTCATGTATGTCAGACACATTTACAGATTTGGTCTGACGAATCACTTCTGCTGCAGCATCTGATGGATCAGTCTGCAACAACTTCGCATTTGTATTTATTTTATTATGTTGTTTTGGGAATAAGACAAATGTCTCAGGGAGTTTTATTCAGAGAACTATACACGTCAGTTAAAAATTGTAAGATTACAAATAGTAATTTTAACTACAATAGAAAATATCAATGGTTGGTTGCAATGACCTGTCAATAAAAGTTTTATTACGACGTTAAAAGTAAAAAAAAAATGTTAAAAGTAACAGGACCAACGCTAAAATAACATGGTGGCTAAAATTCAGAAAAAAATAACTCGTCGTTAAAAATAAAAAATAAAATGTTTTTGTTGTTAAAAGAACAAGCTCCTAGATTAGTAACAATCTGAGTTGTTGATGCCGGGTGACCGGTAAAGGGTTGAAGACCTTGTTCTTTCAGACAAATACAGATCATACTACACATAGACTTTATATATGTTCTAACAGAGTAAGGTCGGCCTCGTCCACTCTGGGTTTTTTTTTAACATAGAAAAATGGAATACAGCAACTTGTCATTAACAGGAATGTGTCCACTTATAGATGCACAATGACTGGTATGTCATACAGTGTTTTGGTGTGCTTGTTTCAAGAACAGTCAATACATTTATTAATTTATCTATTATTCCGTCACTCGTTTAACGTTTGTATTAAAACAAATTTAATAACTTCTCCAAGTGATGTGTTCGTAACACTTAGGTATTAATTCAATATATGAATTAATTCAATCGTTGGACAAATCCTTTATTTGAAATAATACGTAAGAAAAATCTAAACTGATGGTGACGTCTGGCGTGCAAAACATAAATGATTTCTTTCTGTACGATGCATATAATTTGTTTTTCAAACTGATATCGAATGTAGAATTTATTACGTCTAGTAAATAATTGAACCATGTATATATTACTTGTATTCCTAATAGGCTATTAAACCCATCAATTACATTTAGATGTAATAGAGGAAGAGAAAGTGACTTGTTATTCAAGGAAGATGAAATGATCTGTTATAGCAAAAACGGGACACCGACTTGTTGTTAAAGCATACGCAATCGATGTATTATAAAGATGTATTATAAAGATATAAAAAGGGACGGTATGTTATTGAAGAAAGGAAATTTGACGTGTTCTGGAAAAGGTGAAACGAAAATGACAATATATTAAAGAGAGGAATTTGGGCATGTAAAAGAAGAGGGGGAATGGGTGTGTTATTGACAAAAGGAAAATTGAGGATATACTGAAAAAAGGGAAATGGTCATGAACTAGAACAGGGGAAATGTGCATCTCATTGATGAAAGAAAAATTGCCGAGATATCATTTGAAGAAAGGGTCATTGACTTGTTATTGAGGAAATAGAAAGTGACGTATTACAGAATAAGGAAAAATGTTTTATTGAAGAAAAAGAGGCTGAAGTGTGCTAATTTTGTAAGGAAAATGACGATTTACTGGCGTAACGAACCTTTAAAGTAATAACCATGCATTGCAAAATCATTATAATCAATGTGATTGTTTTCTTCAATCAATGTCAAATAGACAAACTTCAGGTTATTCTCCATATTTGAAAAATGCATCAATATTGTCCATGCTAAGTTTAATGAGAAATCTTTCATGTTAACAAAAAAAGCGCATTAACAGGAACAAGTTCTATAAATCATATTTATTCTATGCCGCCACTAAAATAATTGCAATAATAATTGATAACGGACATGCCAATGTTCGATATATAAAATACTTGATCTCCAGTTTTGTACAAATTAATTAATGGCCATTTATAAAATCCTTTCTTTCTGGATAGACATATAGTCTAGACTAATATTAATCTAAAAAAGCTAAGTGCGCAGTCAGGGGTCTCGGATGGCAAATTGTACACACTTATCTCATTGCCAAGCTTACGAGGGACGTTCAATAAATAATGTTATTCGTTCCATGTAAATCGTGAAATTTCATAGTCAGATATATTTATTTACTTGTTTTGCATCCGATGATATCAACAAACAAATCATGCGATTTCCAGACAACTTTTTATCGTTATCTTGACACCATACAGTAGCATACACTGCAGTCATATATATTTGGAAAAAGAGCTTCTAAATGTGTTCATATACGGAGCAGCTGTATTATTTAGTTTGCACAAGTGTAGTACGTGCATCACAGATTTCCATATGTATATAGTAACAGCAAAAAAATTAAACATTTATTTTATATTTCGATCCCTTTAGAAAGAATTGCAGCAAAATATGGCCACCCAATCTATGAAGACATATTACAAAAGTTGTAAAAATATTGAAAACAGTGCATTTTTGTTAAAAGAAATTACTTAAAGGTATGAACCAAATATCTTCAAGATATTAGCACTAAAATAATATTTATTGAACGCCCCTCGTATAACACTAATACAGCTACCAGCTTTATCAATATCAACTCATTTATCTTTATTTTCATTTACTTCATTAGATATATTAATACTGAGTTCTCTGTTGTTGTGACTGGGGTTTTGATTACTTCAAGAAAGAGTTATTTTCTTGAGGTTAAGTGCCAAACGCCAGTATTATTGATTGTTATGGTAAACATCTAACATCGAGAAGGGTTCCATATATAGCTTTTATCATGTTTACAACAAATCTTGTGCTGTCATTTTATTTTTGACACAGTTTGTTTTAAAATTGAATTATCATTGATGACTATTGGTACATATAAAATAAGAATAGACATTGCAGGAGTATTACTGGAAGATAAACATACCTAACCTATGGATGACAGTTTTGTTCATAATAAAACTTTTGAAAGCAGCCAGTGGATAGTGTTTGAGTCAATAAGCAAGGAAACTGGTTTGTATGATTTATTCTAAGAACGAAAATTGAAGAGAATATATTTGATATTGCGTAACGTGTTGGTAGCTATCTATAAATACTATTGTCTTGTCGATTACAATGCTGTCGGTTATATAATCATTCAGTTGTTGTTGTTGCAGGAAAACCTGATATCGATGGTTTATTATCACACATATTTACTAAGATATAATTATAGCGCGGGAATACTAACTTTGAACTTACAATTATATCTAAAAAAAATACTATATTTTAACAATATGGAAATATGAATATATATAATGTATATACGTTCAACACTGGGGATGAATTATTCAATGTACGCCACCTTGGTTATATCTAAGAAAGAACACATTAAAGAATCACTCATATACTTTGCTGATACTAATTTGTTTATTATTAGCTTATTTAGCTCAGAGATATTATGAATCGCTCTCGATTCCTTTTCCTGGGTAGATCCAGTACTGAGTGTCGTATTTGAGAGATCATCCAGATGAGCCTGGGGTCGAATCCGCGACCCCTGGCGTGAGTGACTGACACACTATCCACTGCACTACCACCCCGACAATATACATTAAAAGCAAACATCGTAAGAACTCGTAATTTTGGTATGCAGAAATTTGGCATCTGAAGATTGTGAGAAGTTTTGCAAAATTAGCACTACGGAATATATTATAATATATATGTATCGTATTAAGCGACATATTTCGTATGAGCTTTGCCTGACAAAGAGGGAAGTATGTATGAGAGAACCCAAACGCTTTAAATTGGCTTTCTTGTAATGTGTTTCTTTATATTGTGGCTAGAAGATGTATCGGGCGGCATTTCTTGACGGCTCTCTTCTATAATATATTTCATATATTGACAGACTTGCGAAATCAGAACAATTCATTTCCTGTAACTGTGAATATAATCCTAACATATGAGAACAGAATCTGCCAACTTGTGCAGCTCTATATCACACTTCCATACCGGTGTATATCACAACACTGTCTGCTCGTCCTAGAATATATAAATTGTTTCCGGTATACAATAATGGGGGTCATTGCATATGTAATCATCTAGGCATTGTTCAATTTTTTTGGCGAGCAATTTCGTTTTTGTGATTTTTTTGGGTAATTGCATCTCAAAAGCATTTGTATGTCAAATTCGAATGTATTAAACGTATTTATTTATGTATGCATGTTTAATGATATAAACTATAAAACAACGTTTAAATTACTTACAGATTCATTCTTGAGTCTTCCTCCTACAATAAAAATTAGATATGCCATATATAGTCTGAAATGTGTTGTTTATGTCGTTAAACCCCATTCAAAAAATGTCAATACAACAACTCATAACTAAATCATACATTAATATATATTTCTAGCTTGTCTAATAACCATATTTCTTAATTTAAACGTAAAAGATCAAATACATATTAACATGAGGTGAGTATAAAATTAGAAAGAAAAAAAAAGTTATTGCGCATTTCAGTTTACTTCCACTAATAACTATTCCTGGGAACATCTTACATACAATACAAGACGAAGGCAAATTAACCCTTAATGGAATAGTAAGTGTGAACGTTGACTAAATAAGACATAACAATAATAAAGGAGGTGTATACGTAAATGGTGTTGAGTCTCCCTTTCGAGAAGTATAAATATATTTTACATGATACTGTTATTCACAGTGTCAACGTTTTGGTATAAATACCAGCTATTTGTATTCAAACTCATTGGCAGATTCTTGGATTGGGGATAAAGATTTTAAATCAATCCGTACAAAGGCATGTCAATGTGTACAAATTATCGTTTTATATAATTTCTCATTATTATTTACATATAACTATTACTCGTTTTTATTTTTTTAATGAATTGGACGTCAAAAATTCTTGCGTCAGAGAAACCTAAACTGCTTTCCATTTACGAGATTGCAAATACTTATCATATTTTCTGTCCATAATTGACAATATTGGCACCTGTGTATGCATTTGGTTTTGGATGATCATGTGAGCGTTTTGGTATTTTGATATGCCTTTAAGTGATACGACCGAACGATCAGTCGGATTGATCAGACTAAGTGATACGACCGAACGATCAGTCGGATTGATCAGACTAAGTGATACGGCCGAACGATCAGTCGGATTGATCAGACTAAAGGGTTGAAACAACTGAAAATCGTGAGAAAAAATATCGTTTATTTATTCTCAGAATGAAAGTTTTGATTAGAATGTCATGTTTGACTTATAATTTCTAAGTATACGCTAATATTCTCTGGAACAGAATTTCATGATACAGTAAAACAGTGCGAACAATTTATAGGATAAATGAGACATTGTAATGCCACACTGTTAGGTAAAATATGACAGCTAGTTTTATAGATGGAGGGTACGATCTTAGATTCATCGGAAAAGAAACGAATTTTGAGAAGTCGGAGTAAAATGACCGTCCGTCAAAAACGCGTGACTTGTTTCTATGACAGATCCATTGATATGATAGAGGAACAAATATTTACAGACTCAGAGCTTCGCAGTTTAGATTTCATTATGTATGATGTATTACGTGCCGAAATATAAACTAGTGTGATGATGTACAACGTGACGAAAAATAAACCGCTGTGGAGGTAAACAATTTCTGAAAAACAGCAGTGTATGACAGCTTGTTTTTTATATGTGGGCGTATCAACGAAGTTTTTAAAGTGTCTTCAATCTGAATCGTTGTTTTGTTTTATGTTGCTTTCCGTTTTAGAATATTGATAACATGCATAATTTTCCTATTCTCTTTAAATATTGAAACTTACAAATCAGACCAAACTGATATAGAGATCAAGAAATAAACATGTCGTACCAAATGATATAAATGTCAAATTGAAACAGTCAATAACAATTGACTAGGTATAACTCATTTGAAATGACGCAGTTGTCGATATAAATTCCCAGTTTATCTGCATGCATTTTAACAAATTGAGGGTGTATCACCATGTAGTTTGTTAATGTTGTTTTTAAGGGGAGCTTCATGGCATCAGCCGCTATTAGAAATGGGTTTATGTGGAATATGCGAAATGACATATCAGAATTGCTTTATATCTTGATTTCAATTTGTATGAAATGAGAACATTTAAGAATGTTTAAAAAGCTGATATGTTATGCTCGTTAGTATTTTCCCCGCTTATCAACATTTCACCACATGTTTAAGTCATCTTTAATATATGAGCTATTTCACGGCGCTTACATAATTGCGTGAACAGGAACGTGGACATGTGCATGTATTCTTAATCCTAAAAAAATGCTATATTATCGGTCATTATAATCTAAATACGGTGAAAGTACAAATCATTACCTCCTCGTCTGTCCTATTTATCATGTCGAACATGCTCCACTTCTTGCATCAATCTCTCATATATGCACTGTTACCCTCAACACACTTCTCTTTGGAGAACCTCATCTCCCCCACAATACAAACGTCGAAATTTTTAAAGCTGTCCACAAATATATACTCTCGAGTAAGCGTTTTAATAACGAAAACTAAAAACTTATCTAACAACGCTGTAAAGCTGTAGACTTGTAAATAACAATAATCATAATAATAATAATAACAATAATAATTATAATAATAATTATTATAATTATAATAATAATAATTTATATGTTGCTGTCTGTTTCCCTTGGCTCGCTCGCCTTAGTCCTGAACTCGTCCACCTTTTTTTCTGTTTATTTTGTTTTTAATTCTAATTTATATGATTAATTATAAAATTTGTTTTTTTTCAAAACTTAACAAAACATACAACTATCGATGTAAAAATCATATATCTTTTATAGAACTCTATTTTGTTAATATATCAAAACTAATCTAATGAATCTTCGCCACCTTACACAAATGTTTGTATAAGTTACTGAGGAGAGAAACTATATAAGAAATATTTTCTTTCGTTTCAATCCTTTTACTAAATATGTTGTGGAATATGCTGTACATAATTTATGAATAAATATGTTTAAACCAAATACGGTTTCGTTCTCTGGTAAATGGACAATTCCCTCTCGCATATACGTTGAACGGTGTTTTACACAAATATAACCAGGTTAATATATACGAGGAATGATTAGAAAGTTCCCATAAATGTAGCATTAAATATCTTACTGTGGACGGCTTTTAAACAAATTGTTTATAAAGGAGTAACATCGAGTTTATCAGTCATAAATATATTACAAAAATATTAAAACTTATTTTAATCTGTATCCAACAAAACATTACTAAAACGTCAAGCGGTCCAGTAGCAAATTAGCGCTATGAAAGCTGCATTTTTGTTATTCACTTAATTTTTGTTTAAGAAACTGCCCTGAACATCGAAGTCTCGCTTTTCCTTTTGTTCGTCACTATTACGATCCATCCGTCACTTATTCAGTACATTATGTCTAATGTTAAATACAGTGCCTTAGATGCAGTTTAATCGTTTGTTATTTTCCGGAAATCGTTATTCGGCGATCTTTATCGGAAGGTTCCTTGATTTTCTCGGTAGCGTTTGGTGTCACGCTCTTGGGATGTCCAAAACAGGCGTCATTACAATGGTTCCCTGTCCACTTTTGAACCACCCATACCACTCGTAATTAGTGGATCTCTTTACAGTTTATGCTCCAAATACTTTCTTTTTACTTACCTTTAAAACCCACATAACTTTTGGTGGATTTCTGTTACAAATTCGTCTAAAATAGCCATTACAGGCTTTGTTAACAACATGACTCACACGTTTTATAATGACGTTAAAACTGACGCCAGTAACGTCATACCACTTTAACGGCATTTATTTTTAACACACGCGCTTAATTAATATAAAAATATATTAGTTCTTACTTCATAAAATATGACCATGATTATGCAAATATGCTGCAGAATCAAAGCACAATAGCCTCTTTTGATAAATTTCTTGAATGTTTAAATTATGGTTTGATGCGGCAATTATCCTGAATCTTACTATACTTGTAAAGTCATCGCCATTAAAACAAACCTTCTCAATGATGTTTGATTAAATTGGTATTATAAATCTAAATGCGAAGATAATTGGTGAGTCAATTAATAAATAAGTACAATTTTGCATTTTTAAGAATCTGCAGTAAACGTTACGGGTCAGACATTAAGTGTTTCTGTGACATGTTTTTGGATAAATGTTACAAATTTCTCGTTCATGTTAGGGTGAGGTAAAATATTGATGCATATCGGATAAGGATATCTGTATTTTTACCCGGGTTAGATAATTCTATCTCACCTTATTTAAATAGGAAATTTTATTAGCATCTGCCTGTTCTCTGCGATATCACTTCATGCAAAAACCTTCATAAAAGTTTGCAATCTGACAATGGCAAGCAAGTAAAACCTGAATAAGATAGTACTCTATCCGCATTTAAGGCCTTTGCGAATTCACTTATCTTTAGTTATATTAAAATTGTCAGAAAGTATACATGTACATGTCATGTTCTACAGAAGAATAATAATACTTTTGATTGATTCATATACTATCCGACGGAATCGCTGCAGTTGGTAAAAAAATAATTTTTTTAAGATACAGTGTTGAATATGAATTCGAATTACATGGTTGTTGTTGTTGTTGTTGTTGTTGTTGTTGTTGTTGTTGTTGTTGCATAGTGTTTAGCGTCGCTTTCAACAATTGTTCAGTCATATCGCGACGGTGTCTACCTGATACAGTATTCTAAGCGCTGTCACACTGGAGTATCATGCCGCAGACACATGGTATGATACCCCACCCAGTCACATTATACTGACACCGGGCCGATCAGACCTACAACTCTCATCTAAATGCTAAGCATCAAGCGAGGAAGCTACTAGTACCATTTTTAAAGTCTCATTACATGGTGGAGGCTCTCTCTTAAGGAATAAGTATTACATTAATTTATGTACCATTGGCAGTTGGTTTTATATTTGATTATCAAGAAATGTGATTGTACAAACAGCATTTTATATTTCACTTGTTCACTCTACATTTAAAATAATGTTTACGAAGATATCCAGTAACCCCGATTATACAATGAACTGAAGAGATAACGACACTTTATAAGATTGTGTATGTCAATGTTACCTAGATGTCTAATTGCAACCGTTTAGAAGTGATCTGATATTATATGTCATAACACCATTTTCGTTTTTTCTAGTTAGAGTGATAAAAAGGTATATAAAGGTAAATATCAAATCTTTATTATTTGATAAAAAGAGAAGTTTATGTATTATATTTGTTTTTATTTGTAAGAAAATGTGTACTGCATGCACATTTTAATGTCTTTTATTGCAAGAGTTATTTATGAAATAGTTCTAAGCAATGGTTTAGCATAACACAAAATATACTTATCTTTAGATATATTTTCTTAATGTTTACTTTCAAAAAAACAGATAATCATATGTGTAGATACTGTTGGATATATCTGAACATCTTTTTTTTTAAAATGTCGTCCTTTTCTGTAACAAATGCTGAAATTCAAAACGCAAAAATAATATTGAATTTTCATATAATATTTTCTAGAGTAAGTTGTATTTATCTATTTATTTACGTGACATGATTACGATATAATACAACCATAGGTAATTAAACATACTAGTTGTTATGATAAGTTGTACCCAGCCCAAACAGGCTTTTCTGTCACCTTTGTTCAAATAAGATAATATGTCAATTTATTAATGAGTTATAAAAGGAATAATGGTGGTTTAAAATGAAAATACAGTCGATCGTAATATTGAGATTAAACGTATGATATCGGTTGTTATGACATATTAGTATATATACATTATATATTGTATAATACAATGCCTTAAATATATATGACATTATTCGTTTGACATATTTAAGCAATGCTCACGACAATATGATATCATGCTATTTGCAGGGCGTAAGATGTGACAAATTCAGTTTTTACTTTACAATTAACATGTCCCCATTTCAACATTGGTCAAGTTAGCAGATAGTAGAATGATTTTTTTCATTCTGTCAACGGAATAGCAGAAAAACGGACTGAAAAAATCATTTTGCTATTTGTTATAAATGTTTAATATAAACTTCAAGGTTATATATATATATATCCGAGTATATATGTTGTGCCCCTCTTAACTGAAATCCTGGATACGACCCTGTTCATAACAGATTAAATTGAAATCAAAATTAAAACACGTGGCTCATTTAATACGTCATATAATATGTTACACCTTTAAGCGGGAAATATGTTTAAGTCTAACCTGGGCGCGTAGACCAAGTTATGAAATTCCTTTTTTAATATATTATAGTATTATATAAAAACATTTTGGCAATACAGGGTCAGTGAGTTTGAAAGTTTGAAAATCCTGCTAAATTCCTACTAAGAATATGTATTTAAATGTATTTCATAAATGACTTAGTCAATAATAACCAGAAGTTTTATTTATCTTTTCGGTATACAACACTTATGTTTATTCTGTGGTGGTGACTATTTCCTCTAATGCCTCTTCCATTGGACAAACTTATTACAGTATTTCGGAATTATAAATTCATTGCTCACACAGATTAAGTACTTTCAATACTTAGCTTTTTGTCATATTAAATCTGTTTATCCAACTCTCTTTTACGTATTTGCATCCAGTTATGTTGTCCATTAAGGCACTGATTCAAAATTCATTAGTGAAAATCATGAGATGTGAATTAAAGTTCTTCGGAGTACAACTTCGGTCGTGAGCGTCCAATACTTGTATTTATCTATTACTCCGACATCCCGTTTAACGTTTGGATTAAAGCTAATTTAATCTCTTAGTGATGTGTTCAAAACAATGCTAAGGTATTAATTTAATATATGACTTAATTATCGTTTAACAAACCTTTCTTTTGAAAATTCCGTGGGAAAGATTAAACAATTGATGGTGACGTCTGACGCGCAAAAAGGACTGCTTTCTGCTTCACTGCACAGTTGATTTTTGTTCTTTGTTCTATATAGAATAAGGTCTAGGATTTCCATGGTAAAACAAGAATTCCACATAGAATTTCCTATTTATTTTTTTTCATAGCAGGAATGAAAATCCACATAAAATGCACATTTACTGGTAAGTTGACCAAATTGTTTTTTTTTTAAAATAAGAGGGTGCAGTGACACACTGGGTTTTTTGAAAAAAGGAAATCCTCGAATGCTCATAAATACATGCATTTGTTGAAAAGTCATTTTTTGTCTTAATGCGGTATATGTTATACCCACTTTTGCTTTACGCATCTGCAGCAAGAAATCACAATACTATGAACCATTTTTAAAATATTTCAAAACCAAAATACATAGGCCTTGTTTTTAAGCGTAAGGATCATGTTACTGTGTGTGTGTGGGTGGTGGGGGGGGGGGGGGGGGCGGGGAGGACGTAACTGTGTCTCACTGTCTTCAAACTGAAATTGAATACGTCTGATATATAATGAAAGCATGTTTATATTATTATTTGTATACCTGATAAACCTACCAATTGCATTTAGATGTAACACAGGAAGAGAAAGTGACTTGTAATTCAAGGAAGATAAAACATTTTGTTATTGAAGAAAGGGACATAGACTTGTTTTTAAAGCAAACGAAATTGACGTACTATTAAAAGGGACAGCGTGTTCTTTAGTGCAGAAAAATAGACACGTTCTTGTAAAAGTGAATTAAAATTGACCAGATATTGAAGAAAGGAATATTGACATACAATAGAATACGGGAATCACAGTTGATATACCAATATTGCAATTTATGTTTTCGACCTAGGCGGTACTCGCTCTCAGGTTTTCGAGTTATACGGTATTCGACCGAGAGGTACTGTCTTAGACAGACGTATTTAATCAGGGTTGTCACCTGTTTTGATGTATAAAGGTGATTTGACACATTGACACAAGTTAATAAGCATATTTGCAAATGGTACATAGTTCTTTAAAAATGTTGTTAAAATTATACGTTAGTTAATTCCATATAGATAGTTAAAATAAAAATACTTCAGTTTTACGTGTGATTACCATGAAAGGCATTAGACATCTTTTATCTATTGCTATTTTGTGGTGTATATGATGTATAAGAAGTGAACTTTTTTGTTTCCGCCAACACTAACACATGTTATTGATTTAAAAATATTTGCGTTTTAGCTTAAAATTAATAGTTAAAATTTAGTGATACGGTTTTTTTGGCATCACGCTGATACGGTTTTCGTTCTAACTCATCTGTCCTTGATACGGTTTTCGGGATAAATGATCGATCTAATTTTGAATCTATTTCTGACCATAAACCTGTAAGTGTGACCTTGATCTTTTAGCTCCAGAACTGGGTCTTGGGTGCAACACGAAATTGTGTAGCTATTTCTGACCTTAAACCTTTGTGTGACCATGACATTTTAGATATGGACATTCGTAAGTCTTCAGATGAAGTAAATAGGAATGTTTGATCTGCGCAGTATTATTTCAAATTTTAACAAGTATATTTTTACAAGCCTTACGAATCAAAGTTCGTAAAGTGATATAAGCGAAATACTACATGAATTCCCCGCCTCTTTTTCATAACTTCAATTTTTACACTAAGACGTTTAGTGAAACGGGTCCCTGGATTTACACGCTACACCTCGTCTCAATATAATGAACATCTGTGCCATGTTGTATTAAAATCCCTCTATTTGTGAGAAAATTATAGAACGAACAAAATCGGATGGACTGACGAACAGGCATACTCTGATACTGTATGATTGTGAAAAAAACACATGTCACAATGCACTGTTAGAAGATGTATCTGCATGGTAAGTAGATATGACAGTTTAAGCAATACAAAATGTATTATATGATGTGAAAACGTCTTTAAAGATTCCTATATATTACGCAAAAGTATATTATTCATTAACAAAATGTAAATACAATTCTGAATTAGTATCGAATACCGTATCAATCAATGACGAAAATCGTATCGACCATTTTCGATAACTTCGAAAAATCGTATAACAGGACATTTACATATATTGGAACTATTATATTGTTATTCAAATGTTTTATGTGAAATACATTAAAATACATTGTATTTAACATTTAATTTATGATTTGTGTACAATAAATCACATTTTCTTGATGAAAACGAAGTTTTTACAATTCCACTAGTATTCGTCGTTAAATATACAATAACAACAGACACACACCATAAAACAGTACCTTCGTAATGCATATACATTATATATATGTAATTTAAACTTTTGAGACTAATATCGTGTATATTCATATTTATTTCATGGAAAATAATACATTTAAAGTCAGTTTCCCTGATAAAATGCGTCTGTCGTAGTTATAAGTTTTAGCACTGGTTATGGTAATTTTCTCTACTGTATTGACTATTTCTATCATTTATGTACCCTTAGCGGATACGGTGCTCCTGAGAGGTGTTTTGTTAGACGTAAGATTTTCCCTGTCATATACATTTAATTTATATGTGTGTATATATATATATAAAGCAAAGCTAGTATTGCATTCCAAATCTTGTGTTGTGGGTGGTTCAGTTGTAGAGCATCGGACCTAAGATCTGAAGGTTGTGGGTTTGATCCTCTGCTACGACTATGTGTGTTGTCCTTCAGCAATACATGCGAATGTGGTCATTACGGATTATATCTAGGAATACCTTGAGTATGATTTGCCCAAATTGTTATAACTTGTTTCACAATTGAAGTAACATAAATAAGTTGAAATTTTATTCTGACATTTCAAAATTGTTATTAATTTTAAAACTATATAGTGTTAATTGAGGTACAATTACAATAATTTCTAAATTTACAATGATATAGTTTTATATTATGCAGTATTGTATATAATGCACTTGTAAGAAAATATAAAACATGAAACATAAAACACCTATTGAAGAAGCAACAAGGGTTATTGTAGGTAATGTAAATATCAACACAGACTAGTTCCGAATTTAAGGCGTAATAAATGTCATTCAGCTTTAAATTAAATAAAAATGATATAATAATATGGCTATGAAATTCACCGGGCATTCTTTATCATTTCAGTATTATATATTAATAATATTGATGCTGTGGTGACTCTTTCCTTTTATGCTCCTTCTTCCGTTCGGTATAATTTACTTATTTCGGAATGATAAGTTCATTGCGCACAAGACTTAAATGCTTTCAACACTTTTTATCAGATTGAATCTGTTTATCAAACACTCATTTACGTATGTGCACCCGGTACCGATGACCTTTTAGTCACTGACCTCATATTGAGCAGTGAAAATCATGAGATTTGAATGACATTTTGCACGAAATGCATTATATTCTTATATATTTTGCAGATGAAAATGAGCGCAGATTTTCATACCAATATTGCAGTCGTGCTATTGTTGTACGTGTCTCTTGTTCAGCCTGGGAATTTTTTATTCCTTTCCGTTCCATGGTATAGCCAGATTAACAGTTACACTGTTATGGCAGAAGCATTATCGAGGGAACATGGTCACAACTCGACACTGGTTACTACACAAGCAATTGCTGACAAGTTAAAGAAAGATCATTTTCTTAATGTTATTGTGACAGACAGTTTTGAACAAAAGAACTTTGAAAAGAAACGTGCGTTGTTACTTCAAAATATATGTACAACTAAAGATTTTAATTATTTATGGGAGAAATTGTATACAGATGAAATGGAGACTTTTTGTAGCACAATTCGCGCAGATGAAAACCTATTTGAAACATTGAAAGGAGAATCGTTTGACGTGGCTGTTGTTGTAGACTTGTATTGCTTAAATATTTTTGCATATAATCTTTCATTACCGCGCATTTACGCTGCAGTACCATTTGATTTTTTAAAATGGAGAATTGCGTTTATGCCATCCATAACAAAAAGCGTTTTGAATGATTATTCGCGTACCATGTCATTTTTCGAGAGATTTTCAAATACCTTAATGGCTATCACATTAGTTTTTGAAAGATACTTTTCTGCTCTTTTGGACAATACATTAACATACGCACCAGGCATATCTTATAAGAATGTTGAGGAACTTGACGCAAGCTATCAATTAATACTAATGGACATCGACCCTGTACTTGACTTTCCCCAACCTATGATGGCACACTCCGCACAGGTTGGCGGGGTTTCTGTGAGATAACCTAAACCACTAAGTGGACAATTAAAATCATTTATGGACAAAAGTAACAACGGTGTGATAATAGTCTCATTTGGAAGTTCCTCAATCTGTCTACCATTTAATAAAATAAACGTTTTGTTTGATGCCTAAGAAAATGCCAACATTGAAATTTGTGTTTAGGTATGGAAACAAAACTACATTTGACAAAAACATTATGATGTTACCATGGCTTCTCCAAAACGATCTACTTGCCCATCCTAATACTAAAGCTTTTATAACACATTGCTGAAACAGTGGTCAGTATGAATCTTTGTATAACGCTGTGCCAATGATTGGCCTACCTCTGTATTATGACCAATATCACAACGCACAAAGGATGCGTGCCAAAGGTTAAGGACTTGTCCTCGACTTTTGTAATATTCAAGTAGACACTCTCGTAGATGCTGTTTCAGAAATCTTGAAAGATAAATACAAATATGCAATGTTGAACGTATCTCGAATTTTTCACAGTCAACCAATGAGTGCTGATGATAGAGCTGCGTTTTGGATAGACCACGTGATACAATACGGTGATTACTTGCAACCTCATTCTCAACCATTTTATCAGCATTACATGCTAGATATTTTAGCATGTAGCATGTGCATGATTGTTGTCGTTTTGGCGTTGTCTACAAAAGTATGCATTAAATGTTACCGTTTGGGCGTTCGTATCAAAATAAAACAAGAATAATAGTAAACTATTTTGAAACTACACTACTTACACAAATGGTAGTAAATGGTTATCAAAACTACATTCAAGTAAACTAAGCAACTTTTCTTAATATTTATATTTGGTATGACAAGATGTGCTTTTGACTTTGATATTATGTCCCGGGGTACCTATTACTGCGTCTATATATCTCAATTGATACGTTTCGCTAGAAGATGCAGCTATGCAAAATATTTTAGCAACAGCGTTAAATAATTGTCTTCTTCGCCCAATTGTCGCGCGTTTACTCATTATTCTTGTGCTACTTCTGGCTCTGCTACACCGTCGAATACCTCTGTCTTTCATTACTGTTTTCTATAGATATCAACCAGTATATCGGTTTTGCGCCACTCACAAGTTGATAGAATGAGGTGTGTTGCCTTTATTAACCAGGTTTAAGCTCTATTTACATTATAACTTCGATGACTTGAACCCGACGGGACTAGACAAAATAGTTAAGGTTAAGGGTTGTTCAGACACTTCTTGTCCAACATCAAACCATTCAACATAATACCATACCTGTATATACATCGAAATAGGAAAGGTGATTCGAGTTATTTGGTGTTCTAACCATCCGTGTTCGAGCGAACGAAGTTCTATTGTATTCGCTGTTTGGCCATTTGCACGTGACACAGAGCATCCCGGCAACTGATCATTACACATGTAGTGTGTTTCAATTGTTTACTTTGCTATGTTTGTATACGTGAGTGAGATTGACTAAGTGAACGACCTTGCATGATGGGTAAATAAATATTATCAAATTCCCGCCAAACTAACCATTTCGACACTTTATTTCCAAATGTCAATTCTTCACTTTGTAATGGTTGTTTACTAGGTATGTACATATATGCAATACACGTATTTAGAGAACGGGTGAAGCTATTGATCTTGTTGCATGATGCTTGAATTAGTATAATCAAGTTCCCGCCAAATTCCCGCCACTGTTTTCTTCCTACAGCCAATAAACATTTACAAATTGTACTTTCTTATATATCGACTGAGATGTATTTGAGTGTCACTACCTATTTGATTCAGTCTGGTAAGAACTTATATATATATAATAATAATAATTTAATAATAATATAATGTTTGTTTGTCGAGTAAACTGTTTGATATTTCGGCATAATTGTTTGGTTTAAACAATATTTTATTCAAAAACTTTACATAGAATATTGCATACCATTTAAAAATCAATAAAATCACAAACAATTGAAAGAATTGGGATTGAGAGAAAAAGCTAATAAGCGGGTATGAATCTCGTTCCAAATATGATTCTAGTTCCCAGAACTAATTGTTTGTTTGCATTGTTCTGTAAATTATGTATTGTCCTATTGTATCATTATAAGTTTTTGTTCGATATATGTATTCGAGAAAATAGAAATTGCTTAAACTCAGAAATCCCCAAATCTTGTTGTTATTCATTACAAACACCTGGTTACAGTAAAGTAAATGTATAAAACAGTCCTTGGGAGCCTGTACGACACTGGAGCTAGTGGTGAATATGCAGGGATAGTCTGTAAAACGGACCCAGCTCTCCCGATTGGTTCCGTTCACTAACAAATTTGCAATGTTGCGAAAGCAATATTTGAGCACGGTGATTGGTCAGTTGCTTCAGCTTAAAGATTGAATGACGCTATAGTTTAGTAAGCGTTCAATAATTGCGCTGAATTGTGGAACAGGCATAGAATTCTTTGCTTTATCCTTGGTCGTTAATACATCCAGCTTCTGGGATAGACTAAAGAAAATAGCAAACACAATTGTAAACAACTCGCATGGTGATATGTTTCTTCAAACTGATGCCAAATTTTTACAGAGATATAGTTTACAGACGTTAACTACCATGCTATATATAGAGAGATATTCATGTACCTTATTGCTTGTTTTGTCCACTCTTAAATTTTTTCTTAAAACAGAAGTTAACACAAATTACTAGACTATCCGTCTCTACTAATCCATACGTTCAGACGTTCATAAAGAAGCCTAACTGTTTGGACCAAAACGTACACAATTTGCAACGATGCTACGTTTTAATTATAATTGATTAAAATTTCTCACTGTGCATTTTTGTTATAATTAAAGAAATAAACGAAAATTAAATCCGTACCGAAGAATATTGAAAATAAGGAGCCGAGATGTAATGTCAAAGTATTCATGTTTTGTCGGAAGATTCTTTAAAAGTTCAAAAGGAATATACAAGTTAACGTTTCCCCCCAAAACACTTACATGTACATTAACATATATTAATTTCATTTCCCATCACAAACCCGTCAAAAAAACCCGGACTATGTCATAACCAATGTCATTAGACTTGACAAGCAGAATTGACCCAGGTTATTGCCATGTTTGCTTTATGTTGCGATGGCATCCGAACGCTCACGATTGTACCTTTTATCAATAAGTTGACGTAACGCTTTGAACGCGTGTCGATTTCAGTGTGAAGTCCAGACTGCTTGTCAAATTTACGATTCCCTTGAATTATCTGTCTGACAGCTTGTAAACTCAATGACAGATTAACGTTAATATCAAGACAGCTGGAATGCCTTGCACAATTATAATCTCGGTCACTGTTTTTTATATAAAAATGTGTTTACAGCTAGTAAGTAAACAGCCCAGACGAACTGAAGTTATGAGATGTCAAAAAAGTAATTATATATTTCTAGTTTGATAATTTTGATCAACAAAAATTGTCAATATTAACAAACATAAGCATAGATTCATCCATTCGTGAAAACAATAGTTTCATCAAATTGCAAAAGTCATCAGCCAGTACTGTGTTTGTTTGTGTCGATTAAGTTAATCATGTACCAGGATGCCTTCAAATGGTGATACCATACACAGAGTTCCGTCTTACTTTATTACTTCTTTTATTAATACTTTACTTAATTTCTTGACTTCAATTTTTCTTAATAACTAAATCATTTAATTATTTCATAACTCGATTATTTAATTACTTAATAAATGAATGACTTAATTACTTAGTCACTCAATAACTAAATTACTTATTTCGTAATCACTTAATCACTTAATTATGCATGTACACAAGTACTTAATTAATACATTGGTTATAAATCAATCCCTTACTTGAATAATTAATTACGTATAAACTTGCTTTTTTGCTTTCTTGTTTGCTCAGTTTATTATTATTGAGTATTTATTTATTTACTTATCAAGTGACATTCTCATATAATTATTTACTTAAACCTTTTTATTTTTTATTTATTAACAACATTATTGATAGATACGCGTGCTGATCACACAGTAGACTGGATTAAACATTTAGGCAACATGTGATGTAGTCTCGTGCAAAACATGGAACTCGCTTGACTGGTCAAAGCTTGAATGACAGGTGTTTCCATGTTTGTGAAGGACGCACGTTATTGGATAAGTAAATTGTACATGTGCAGATAAAGTTATGAATGATTTACACTCCAAATGTTTGCTACGTGCCTAAACAGTTCATTGAATATTACAAATTTTTGCTAGTGTTTTCACCAAAGTAGGTCAGTGTAAGCACGTGTGTGTGTATATTCACTAAGAAAATTGGATTAAAATACTGGGTGCGCCGTAATTATGATTTAGACATTTTATTCGTTACTAACTATTTCACAGGATATACAAACAGCCTATGGGGATATAATTTGTTTAAATTTGGATGACATGAATAGATATTATATCACAGAGTTGGTAAGTCACTTTATACATGAACTTATTATATATCTAACCGATTTTAAACACAACTATCAACAATGAAATGCATCTATATATCTTATCAGTCTAATATATCACCTGGAATTGGTTAAATACAGTAGCGGATTACAATACAAATAAGGCTTTGTTCAAGTTATTCCTTTTATATCAATGAGTGTATGAAAATTTAGAATCAAAATATGCATGAAGGAAAAAAAAATTCAAAAAAACAACAACAGTTACACAACAACAAAAGAGTACAATTTATGAAATGATTTTTTAATTAACTTTTTTTTATTAAATATGCAGCTGAGAGTAATTGCCACATGATGTAATAGACTAATTCAAGTGTTCATTATTTACTTAGTAAATAGAATCTCTAAAATTGACATACAGGGAGAAAGTGATACTCATTCTCTGTCATATTAACATTACATTTGTTGGCAGATTCTATGTTCTCTTGCTATATTTATATATTTACCTTCTTTAATCAATAGTTATGGGCTGAGCATCTCAGTCTTGATAATGCTGTTCTATGTTTAATATTACTAACACAGTTAAGGAAACATTCATTTTCGAAACAACTTTTCAATGAACAATATATGTCAAGTTTACAAACATTATATAGCTCAGAAAACCACTGCTGCATAATTATATTGATAACATATAACACGCGTTCTCGTATTATGGCATTCAATTGAATGCATTATAGTATTTTCATCATAGTACCATAAATAAGCAAATCCTAAACTTTCAAGAATGATTTTAACATTTTTGACCAGCTATTTATATGGATACCATGTGCATCTCTCATATTAAATAACTTATATCATAAATAATATGGAGACCTTATTATATTTAGCCATTATTTAAGTATACAGTTTTTTATGCCCCCCCCCCCCTCCCCCCCAAATAATTTTTGGGGTGGCATATAGTAATCTCAGCGTCCGTCCTTCCGTCTGTCCGTCTGTCCGGGCACACGAATGGGTAGTTAAGTGTCTAGGGTTTAGGGTTAGGAATTTTTATGGACAGTAGAAAAGCAGTTGAAAAATATTAAGTGGCTGTTTCAAGACACTTAAAGACGGCTTTTAGGTGGCTTTTTTTGTTTTATGTGGCTAAAATTGTCTAAAATTTAGCCACACAAGTAATAAGCTTGACGCAAAGAAGCCACTGAAATACCCATTCGTAGGAACGTCCGTCCTTCCTTCCGTCCAGTATTTCGTGTCCGGCCTGTATCGACGTGTCGCGAGTAAGACCCACAACCGTACCTCAAAGATCAAGGTCACAATTTGAGTTTGTTTGAATACACTTTGAGTCTGTGTGAGATTTCGTGTCCTGTCTGTAACTTTGTCATGCATAGATGGTGTTTAATGATACTTGCTACAAATGATCAACATAACATGACGACGTGTCGCGAGTAAGATCCACACCCGTACCTCAAAGGTCAAGGTCACTATTTGCGTTTGTTTGACAACACTTCGAGTTTGCGTGAGATTTCGTGTCCGGCCTGTAACTTTGTAATGCATAGATGGAATTTATAAATACTTGCTACAAGTGATCAACATAACATGACTACGTGTCGCGAGTAAGACCCACACCCATACCTCAAAGATCAAGGTCACAATTTGAGTTTGTTTGAATACACTTTGAGTCTGTGTGAGATTTCGTGTCTGGCCTGTAACTTTATCATGCATAGATGGAGTTTAATAATACTTGCTACAAATGATCAACATAACATGACGAAGTGTCGCGAGTAAGATCCACACCGGTACCTCAAAGGTCAAGGTCACTATTTGAGTTTGTTTGACAACACTTTGAGTTTGTGTGAGATTTCGTGTTCGGCCTGTAACTTTGTCATGGATAGATGGATTTTATAAATACTTGCTACACATGATCAACATAAAATGACAACGTGTCGCGAGTAAGACCCACACCCGTACCTCAAAAATCAAGATCACAATTTGAGTTTGTTTGAATACACTTTGAGTCTGTGTGAGATTTTGTGTCCGGCCTGTAACATTGTCATGCATAGATGGATTTTAATGATACTTGCTACAATTGATCAACATAACATGACAATGTTTCGCGAGTAAGACCTACATCCGTACCTCAAAGATCAAGGTCACTATTTGAGTTTGTTTGACAACACTTCGAGTTTGTGTGAGATTTCGTGTCCGGCCTGTAACTTTGTCATGCATAGATGGATTTTATAAATACTTGCTACACTTGATCAACATAACATGATAACGTGTTGCGAGTAAGACCCACACCCGTACCTCAAAGATCAAGGTCACAATTTGAGTTTGTTTGAATACACTTTGAGTCTGTGTGAGATTTTGTGTCCGGCCTGTAACTTTGTAATGCATAGATGGATTTTAATGATACTAACTACAAATGATCGACATAACATGACGACGTGTCGCGAGTAAGACCCACACCCGTACCTCAAAGGTCAAGGTCACTATTTGAGTTTGTTTGACAACACTTCGAGTTTGTGTGAGATTTCGTGTCCGGCCTGTACTTTTGTCATGCATAGATGGATTTTATAGAAAATTGCTACAAATGATCAACATAACATGACAACGTGTCGCGAGTAAGACCCACACCCGTACCTCAAAGGTCAAGGTCACAATTTGAGTTTGTTTAACAACACTTTGAGTCTGTGAGATTTTGTGTCTGGCCTGTAACTTTGTCATGCATAGATGGATTTTAATGATACTTGCTACAATTGATTAACATAACATGACGACGTGTCGCGAGTAAGACCCACACCCTTACCTCAAAGGTCAAGGTCACATCTATGTATAAATTTTAAAAACATTTGGCTCAGTTGATCAACATGACATAATTAAGTGTCGCATGTAAGACCCAGAACCTTTTCTCAAAGATCAAGGTCACACTTTCAATTTGTTTGATATTGTGTGTCTGGTCTGTGACTTTGCCTTTAACTTGGCTGAATTTATGAAGATGACATGACGACGTGTCATAAGTAAAACTTAGACCCATACCTCAAAGGTCAAGGTCACACTTTTAGTAAGCATGACGACGCTTTGAATCTGTTTGAGATTTCAAGACTGTCCTTTAACTTTATCATACATGGATGGATTTCAAAAACACTTGGCTCAATTTATCAACAATTGATCTGTAACTTTGTCTTACATTTAGGGATTTTAAAATAGCTGCACACAAGTGATCAGCATGTCATGATGATGTTTCAGCAGCATTTAACTGTTGAAATACCCAGACTATTACATCAGATGTCAAGGTTACACAAAGGTCAAGGTCACACTTTAATGTAAAAAAACATGAAATTGCATGTCTCGTCTGAAACATTAGTCCATTACTCTTTATATTCATGGATACATCGCTACGTATTATAACATAATTTTATTGTTATTTTTCAACGACCATTTGGGGAAGGGGGGGGGGGGGTGGGTGGGCATGCGACACTTACCAGTGACATTTCTTGTTTTTTAATACCTTCCACTGGGAACCTTTATGTATATACTGTTTGTTGCCTAACAGATAAAACGTGTTTTAAAAACTTAATGTGAATCGCTCCTCAATATCAGGGGATTTATGGAAGCCCCATACCTCGACACCATAATTTAATATTGGTATAAACGTTGAATCGTTCAATAATACCTATAGATAGAAACAACATCAAATAAGGATTTTAAAGAAAAGAATGTTTTCATAGCCAGTACTGACAGTCTCTTTAATTTGTGATGATAAAATCAATCATTGGATGCTAGTGTGACACCTAGATGTGTAAAATCCTTCACAACCTGCAATTTGTGAATATCATAATATACATGTACGTGGCAATTTTCATATCTGCAACGGTTACGTTTTCTGAAAAGCATAACAATTGTTTTCCTATTTAATCAGTGACATCCCAACATTATTAATAATCGTGTAATATATTGCATGCCGTCTTTAGTATATGAAAATTAAACTGTATCATCAGCAACTAACAGCAAAAATAGCTTTCATTCATCTAGACTAAACAAATCATTTATCGTGTTATCTTTGATATCATCATACGTGTATTTTATGAAGAATTAAAACAACAACGGAGACAGGGGTTCACCCTGTTTCACACCCGAATAGCTATCAAAATAGTCTGTGCTTTACCCTTAACTCGTACACAAGACTTAACACTGCTATATATAGTCTGAAGCATATTACCTGTCTTAGCAGAACCTCCGTATAAGTATACTTAGCCGGGTCCGATCAGTCGGTTACGCGTCTGACTATCAATCCAGGGGTCGTGAGTTTGAATCCCCGCCCGGGAACAATATCCGTGATGATTGATATACGACATTGTGCCTCATTATCATTAGTCTCTCACCGCTGATTCAAGTGGGAAAGTTATCAGTTACTTGCGGAGATGGGATGTGCTCGAGTACTGGTTAATCCCAGGAAACAGTGGTTAGATTAACTGATAGTCTGTTAGCCCTCGATGGCATAAAAATGACGCTAAATATTCAATCAATCTATCATAGTAATATACTAATATTTAAACGAAATACCATTCTATGTATAACATTAAACGCTTATTTTAAAGAACAATACAATTAGGAATTTACAATTGCCATATCGTACTTGCGTCAAAAGTGTGAGGAAGAACATCTACTAAAAATTGATACAATGAGAAGAATGAAACAATTCGAGCGTTTGTAATCGATTTTTAATAATTTAAAATATATACTTATTATGTTGCATATCATTGTTCATCAATAAGTTCGGATATGAAATTACTGTAACTGTGTGTGGTGATTTAATTGTGTTATTATTTCAAGTTCCAGTTTGTTTGTTTTTTTAAGAAAATTCGGTTGTGGAAGATTTCAGTTTGATAATCTTAATCAGATACGTGAATCGACCCTTGAGCTTTTAGTGGCTCAAATACATGACCTGGAATGAGTGGGAACTGCTTGTTCCTCAACACTGACTGGTTGGCTGTTAGAAATTACTGAATGCTGAAATATTTCTGTATCAACATGTCTTATTTTGTAACTAAATTGAAAAAAAAAAGTTACAACATTTTTTATTTGAGAGTCCTCAGTGGTCGAGTGATCTAAACATCTGTCTTAATATGTTTCTTACTATTTCGTAATGCCTTCAGTTACATAAATACTGTAACCTTTGAGTCTAATTAAAGGCTTCGTTTTGGTAAAACTAAGTCAGGTGTTAGTTGATGACAAACGTCTAGAAAATGTCTATAAATTCAAAGATTCAATGCTTTCATTATTTATATTAGTTTGAATATGGATATCTATTCATGCCAAGTTTTGTTGTGCTTGAAACACTAACATGCATATTTCTAAATGCGTCCTGTTACTTTTGGGACATACTTCGTACAATTATTAAGCCAGTGGCTTATTACAGAGACTGACAAACTAATATCAATTCAACATACAAATTTGATGGCACTTCTGGTGGCACTTTTAGTATTTCTTTAATAACTCTTTGAGCCTTTGTCTAAATATACTAACTTGGGTACCAAAGTAATACTAATGTAAATATTAACTATTTACAATCATCAATCTTTTAATATTTTTCTTCTGAAATTAAATTATTACAGGTTGAAAACAAAAATTGTTGGAAATTTTATAAATATTTTTTTTTTAATAAGGAAGATAGTGTACTCAATTTAACAAATTTTAAAACTTTTAACTACACATCATAGAAATGGAAATTTTATGAAGTAAGAAAAAAGAAATAAGTAATCAATTGGTTGTGATAGTTTCATATCGATATTAGGTGAGTTTGTCTTATTTATTACTTTAAAAATGCGCTAAAAAATCTTTAAATTAAAAAAAAAATCACTACCCAAAGTTACAATCAAATCCTTAAAATAACTGTTACAACATATTAGATGAATTATATTCCATTTCTCAGAGCAAAACATTTGACTGAGTAATTAAATATAATTCATCTAAGATGTTAAATCCAGAACAAGAGAACAACCTATATTATTGTTACAACATAGTTCTCTTATTGATCTTGTTTCGTTACTTTAATGCATTGCTGATCTTTTAAGATACAGTTTGTATATTTTTTTTTTGTGTTATAAATACTACACAAATCCTTCCTATATTCAAGGTAATTAGCTATAATTATAATTAGTGTTATGCTCGTCTGTGTGTCTGTAAAGTGTCAATCTTTTTCTCCCGATCCGCATGTGATGGATGCTTAAACGATGATTGGACTCATACGCCCTATTTACGTTGGGGGAGCGTATATCGCGGCAAAGATTTCTTCTAACTATAGGTTTTGGGGAGACTGGCGTTTAAAACTTGTTAGCATTTAATGTGTTCTGGATCTTGGCAATGCTTCATGCGCATTAGTAAGGTCAGACGTTTTAAGTTTGGAACGGTTTTAAAATATATGCTGTTCATGCACGTTGTCTAAAAAAAACGGGATGGTATTCACCAACCATTCCTAAGAATATTATTAAACTTGAACTCAAGAATGTATTTTGAAAAGAGAACATATTTAAAAACTATTCCTTGAAACCAAAATTTGCAAGAATGCAGGGGACATCTAATTCATTATAGGATTAAAGTCATTTTTTCTGGTTTTTATGTATGTGTAAAGAATGTCGAATCACGCACACATTAAATAAAGTCCGAAGGAATTCAATCGTTATAATTCCAATCCTGATGATTATATTTAATTTGAGACTCCTTAAGTGAATGAAAAAACAACAACTATACGCTGCAAAGGAAACGCGTAAGAATACATCACCTCTGTCCTGGTTGACATCAAATTATCTAGATCTAATATCCAATAATATCATAACGAAATCTGTATCAAAAGTTGGTTTAAAAAATTAAACACCCGCCTTTTATCTCTCGATTTAGACAAACAAAAAACCAATAATTCCAGGAAATACCCACACAGTGTAGACGCTGACGTCATTGTTTCGTTTTTGTCTACACGATTGTTTTTTAGAAATATGTCATTATTTACGAAGGTCATATAAATCCACGCTCATTGATGGAGAATCCGAATTTGGAACGTTTTAAACGACTTTTACGTGCAAGGTTTGTATATTTATATTGTCTCACGATCGTCTGCTTCTGAACTTCAACTACATGTACATGTTTTTATTTCATTTTCCTGTCGAACAAATTTGTCTGTGGAAATTTTTGTCAATGACTAGTATTCATTCACGTTCGGTAAACCAGGGTTGTGTTCAGTGGTATAGGCCTATTTAACATCTCAAATCTGAACATTGTATGACCTACTTCATTGTTTCTCAAAACAACTTATGGTCTGATCGTGACCCCGGTTAAATCGCTGAACTAAAGAAATCTATAAAACAATAAACCGAAGAAAACAGCTAGGACTAGATCTAACATTAGTTTTCGTTGTGTTTTATAATTTAAAAAAGCGTGGAACCGTTGTGAATGTCATTGAAATTCGTATATTGTTAAACCGACCATCAAAATGTCGATGTTTCTTTGATTAACGCGAGAAACGTAAAAGTAGTCCGGCTCACGGGTTTTATCGAAAAATAAAGTCTTTAAAAAATTGACGTTGTCCAATGAAAATGCTTTAAATACACATATGATAATGGGATTGGAATTATAGTCAAATAAACTCACATTATTCTATCGGTAATGGTGAACTAGATATCAAAGTTTGAAATTAGGATTTTCAAGCTGAAGTCTAAATGAATGGTCGGTAAATACAACCCTATATGATAATACATTTGATGATTTGTATGTTCTCTATATATGCTGGTACATTTGGTGATTTGTATATTCTCTATATATGCTGGTACATTTGGTGATTTGTATGTTCTCTATATATGCTGGTACATTTGGTGATTTGTATGTTCTCTATATATGCTGGTATATTTGCTGATTTATAAGTTCACTTTATATGCTTATACATTTGATTGTTTGTAAATTCGCTATATGCTGTTACATTTGAAGATTTGTTTGTTCTGTATAAATGCTGTTAAATTTTATTATTGTAAGTTCTCCATATATGCTGATACATTCAGTGATTTGTAAGTTATATATATATATGTTGGTATATTTGTTGATTTGTAAGTTCTCTATATATGCTGGGACATTTGATGATGTGTAAGTTCTCTGTATGCTGAAACATTTGATGATGTGTAAGTTCTCTTTATATGCTGTTATATTTGTTGATTTGTAAGTTCTCTACATATGCTGATATATTTTTTGATTTGTAAGTTCTCTATATATGCTGATATGTTTGTTGATTTGTAACTTCTCTATATATGCTGGTACATTTGATTATTTGTAAGTTATCTATATATGCTGGTACATTTGAAGATTTGTTTGTTCTGTATAAATGCTGTTAAATTTTATTATTGTAAGTTCTCCATATATGCTCGTATATTTGGTTATTTGTAAGTTCTCTATATATGCTGTTATATTTGCTGATCACTGTATATGCTGGTACATTTGATTATTTGTAAGTTCTTTTTATGTTGAAACATTTGATGTTTTGTAAGTCTCTTATATGCTGGTACATTTGGTGATTTGTATGTTCTCTATAAATGCTGGTACATTTGGTTATTTGTAAGTTCTCTATGCATGCTGGTACATCAGTCGATTTGTAAGTTCTCTATCAATGCTGGTACATTTAGTTATTTATAAGTTCTCTATAAATGTTGATATATTTGATGATGTGTAGGTTCTCTATATATGTTGGTAAATTTGGTGATGTGTAAGTTCTATATATATGCTGATACATTTGATGATGTGAAAGTTCTCTATATACGCATATATATTAGTTGATTTGTAAGTTCTCTATATACGCTGGTACATTTGGTGATTTGTAAGTACTCAAGATAAAAATAAATAAAGATACCCATGGAAAGTATGGTTGTTCTACTCGGACTCGGACTTCTTCTTACACCAGTGAAACTGGATACGCCGTATTTACTGTTAAAACAGATATTAAACACCAATAATAAAACAAATTCGTTAACAACCGTACAATATTCTCAGTTGTAGTTCATAATAAATTTCTTCATAAACTAGGATTTTGTATTCCCTTATCTAGTGAATATTAATTTTGATAAAAATGTTCACTTTTTTAGATATATTTACACAATGCACATAGGACATTTAAATGTATCGGTATACAGGTCGTTAAATTGATACTTTTCCTAAATAAAAGATAGTGATAGACTAAATTTCAGGGTCAATACAGGGACCGCGATTTTTGTTAAAGTATTTTTAGTTGGAGGAGTGGGGGATCGAACCTGGAACCCCTTGGTTCGTAGTCCAAGACCTGGACCATTGATCCTCTTCACTATAGTTTCTTGGTCAAAATCAGTATACAGGAAATCGAGGACCATGAGAATATAATTAAAAATGCAGACATTCATAATATAGGCATATTTAATCATATTTACGCGGGTTTTTCGCTAATATAATTAAAAAAGGATCTTTTATCTTTAGTTTCAAAACTAGCGTGACCTAATTTGTTTTATGTAAATATTTTCTGAAATATATCTACAAAGTATCAGATAATGGCACCTGGAGATGGTTATGTATTCATAACAGTAACGACTGGTCCAATGATTGAATATAAAACTCAATTTCATGTGCCAACTGATCGATGGCTTCTGCTTTACAAACGCTTTACATTAATATTTAAAAAATTAACTAAGTCTTGACTGGTTTCTCTATTATATTATCGATATGAACGAAACAATATGCAGTTTTACTGGAGCCAGTCAAAATCACGATCACCTGTCTGCGTTTCGTAGATTTAAGTTTTTAAGTATTTAAGTATATGATGGTAAAACAGAAGCCAGGTGAAATATTTGTTGGCCCCAAAATGAATCGTTGCTCCTACTGGTCGATAACGGGTCACAAAAGGTGGATTTACCGTTCAATAATCGTTAACGCCTGGTCTTTTTATGACCTATTTGACGATTTCAAGTAGTTCAAATGAGTTATATGATGATCATAATTATTAAAACTCCTCATGAAGCAATCCAACAATATTTGAGATTTTAGTACCAGAAAAGGATTAATTGTAGTTTTTGGAATGAACTTTTCTTTTACGATTTAGAGAAGGTTTGCCTTTACAGTTAATTTGTAATAATTTGTTAGTTTTAATATCATCCTACACTTACTAAACTCCTTTTATTTAAATGTATGTGTGGCAGGTTAAGCAATTTTATTCATTTTAATTAATTAACAGTTCCAGTGAAAAAAGTTGTTTAATATATCATGGACATAACATTAGTAATTAAGACACTGATATAAACTGACACGTGTTCTATTAACCAAACCCTTACCCCTCCCCCTTCACACACACACACGCTGCGAGAGCGTTAACAATAAAATATGGCCCCAAGATATGTTCATAGCATGTGGTATATCATTTTAATCCCAGTATCTCTTTTAAGTCAAACAATTAGACATGTTTTATGCTTTATTTTTTTGGTAATTTTATAACTTCTTAATTGAATGAATTTGGTATAAATAATTTGTTTATATCGGAGGATTTCATTTCCGGGGTTAAACGCGTTATTTTGCAAACTACATATATACTGGAACGAATATTGTTGTATAGGGTTAGCGTCACCTTGAACAAAAACATTCATATCGTGATGGTGTCTTTTTTAGATTTCTTAATACACTTTTCTAAGCGCTGCCACACATCAGATGAAACCCTTTCAGTCTCATGATACTGACACCGGGCCGACTAGGCCTAGAACTAACCTATAATTGCTGATCGAGTACTAGTATTATAGTTTTTAGTATGACGCGGTCCGGGATCGAACATTTCGCATGGAAAGCGGACTCTCTATTACTACTTGACCACCGCTCCGACCATATATTATTGAACTATTTGGGGTACGGACAATATTGCCCCAAGGAGATCTTTAATCGGACTTGTTTTTATTATATTTAATACTGTGACTATTACTATTACAACTACTATTACACATTATTCCTTATTTGTATTGATACATATAACAATGTTTTATATTAAGCTTCTATTGATATTAATTCTATTTTAATATGATTTTATCTCTCTTGCTCCTTTTACACATTTTAAAAAAATAACTCGTATATATTAATTACTTATTCGACTGATGCTTCGGCAAACATCGACACTTTACGGTAATGATAATGTCCTTAAAATTAAGACTGATGGTCTTTGTAGTTTTTATGACCAGACCCGCAGAGATTACAGGGTCATTTATAACATTGTTATTACAGTAACGCACTGGCACTAATTAGCTCACGCTGTGTGACGCCATAGTGTCCGAAGTTTTTTGAAACATGCAGTTCCGGGGCTTGTAATCGTTTAAAAAACTGAGTGGTTTATTAACATTTTTGCCCTTTTTTCTGATCAGATAGATATTGATAATATTTCGGGGCAACGAAAGTAAATATACTTTAATTGCTAAACTACTACTACTACTACTACTACTACTACTACTATTAATATTACTACTACTTCTACTACTACTTCTACTACTACTATTACTGCAACCAATACTACTAATGCTTCTACTTCAATTACTTATTCTACTACTACTACTACTACATGTACAACTACTATTACTACTACCACTTACACTACTAATACAACCACTATCACTACCACCATTACTACTACTACTACCATCACTACTACTACTACCACCACCACCACCGCTACAACTACTACTACAAATAATATTTTTAATACTACTATTACTACTACTTATACCAACTCCACCACTACTAATATAACCACCATCACTACCATCACCACTACTACTATTACCACCAAAACTACTACTACCACCACTACTACTACATCTACTACTACTACTACCACAACTACTACTATTACTACTACCACTTCTACTACTACTACTGCTGCTACTAATACCATCCAACCAATACTACTGCTACTACTACTATTACTTCTACTACCACCAACACTACTAATACTACAACGTATGTCACCACAATTACTACTTCTACTACAACTACCTTTACCACCATCACCACCACTACTACCACTTCTAATACTTCCACCACCACTTCAACTACTACCACCACCAATACTTCTACTACTTCACTACTTCTACTGCTGCTGCTGCTAATACTATTACTACTACTACTACTACTACTACTACTACTACTACTACTACTTCTACTACTATAACTACTGCTACTACTAAAACTACTACTACTACTATCACCACTACTGAAACTACTATTTCTGCTACTACTACTTCTACTTCTACTACTACTACTACTACTACTACTACTACTACCACCACTACTGATACTACTACTACTTCTGCTATTACTACTGCTACTACTACCACCACTGCTAATACTACTATTATTACTACTACAACTACCACAAATACTGGTACTACTACTATTACTACTGCAACTACTGCTGATGCTGCTGCTGCTACTACTACTACTATTACTACTTCTACTTCCATCTCCAATATCACCACCACTACTGTTTCTTCTAATACTATCACCAGCATTACTGTATTACTACTACTACTACTACTATTTTTTACTTCTACTATGACTACTGCAACTGCTGCTGCTAATATTACTACTACTACTAGTACTACGACTACTGCAATACTCTACCATCCAACCAATACTACTACTACTACTACTACTACTACTACTACTACTGTTACTACCAACAACAGTACTACTTCTATTACTACAACTTAAACCACCACAACTACTACTTCTACTACTACTGCTACCATCACTACCTCTACTACTTCTAATACTACCACCATCACTACTACTA
This sequence comes from Panopea generosa, assembly GCA_029582155.1. Taxonomy (NCBI): domain Eukaryota; kingdom Metazoa; phylum Mollusca; class Bivalvia; order Adapedonta; family Hiatellidae; genus Panopea; species Panopea generosa. The sequence continues at coordinate 34,889,841 of CM055908.1, forward strand.
CTACTACTACCACCACCACCACTACTACTACTACTACTACTACTACAACCACCACTACTACTTCTACTACTACTACTACTAATAAAAATAATACTGCTACTACTACTACTTTTACTACCACCAATAACACTACTCCTAATACTACAACTTATACCACCACAATTACTACTTCTACTACTACTACCATTACCACCATCACCACCACAACTTCTACTTCTAATACTACCACCACCACTACTACCACTACCAATACTACTACTACTACTACTTCTACTGCTGCTGCTGCTAATACTACTACTACTACTACTACTACTACTACTACCACCACCACTACTGATACTAATACTATACCTACTGCTACTACTAATACTACTACTACTGCTACTACAACTACTGCTACTACTACTACTACTATTTTACCACCACTACAGATACTACTACTTCTACTACTACTACTACTGCTATTACTACTACTACTATTACTACTACTACCACCATATTGATACTACTACTACTTCTACTACCATTACTACTATTACTACTACTACTACTACTTCTACTACTACTACTACCACCACTACTGATACTACTATTATTACTAATACTACTACTACAACCACCACTACTGATACTACTACGAATACTACTATTATTACTACGAATACTACCACAGCCACCACTACTGATACTACTACTATTACTACTACTACCACTAGTTCTACTAATGCTGCTGCTGCAGCTGCTGCTACTACTACAACAACTATTACTACTACTACTACTACTGCTATCACCAATATCAACACCACACCTACTACTTCTAATACTACCACTTCTACTACTACTACCACCACCACCTGCACTTCTACCACTACTATTTCTACTACTACTATGACTATTGCTGCTGCTGCTAATACTACTACTAATACTACTTCTACTAATACTTCTACTACCACCACCACTACTAATACTATTACTTCTACAACAACTACTACTACTACTACTACTACAACTACTACCACCACTTCCACCACTACTACCACAACTACTACTTCTACTACTACCACCAGCTTCACCTGTACTACTACTACTACTTCTATTACCACCACTACTGATACTACTACTACTACTTCTTCTACCATCACCACCACCACCACCACCACTACTACTACTACTACCATCACTATCACTACTAATACCACCACCACTACCACCACTGCTTCTACTACTACTTCTACTACCACCACTACTACTACCAAAACTAGCACTACTTCAACTACTACTTCTACTTCCACCACTTTTACTACTACTATTACCACCACCAGCAACTTCACTACTACTACTTCTACAAACACTACCTACACTGCCAATACCACAACTACTACTACTACTACCACCACCACCACTACTACTACTACCATATCACCACCTTCATTACTACTAATACTACTGCTGCTATTACTACTACTACTACTTCTACTACTATAACTAATACTACTTATACTACTGCTGCTATAACTGTTACTACTTCTACTACTATAACTACAACTATTACCATCAACACCACCACTACTACTTCTACTACTACTACAACCACCAGCACTTCTACTACTACTGCCATCTCCACCGTCACTACTGCTACCACTACTACTACTACTACTACTACTACTTATACCTCTACTGTTGCTTTTGCCACCACCATCACTACTACTACTACTACTACTACTATCATCACAATTACTGACACTACTACTACAACTACCAACACCACAACCAACACCACCACCATCACCACCAATACTACTACTACCACCACCACCACCGCTACTACTAGTACAATTACCACCACAATCACCATCACTACTACTACTTCTACTACTACAATCACTACCTACACTACAACTACTATTACTACCACGCCCAATATCACCACCACCACTACTGCTTCTAATACGACTACTTTTTCACCACTACTACTTCTACTTCCACATCATCACCGTCATAACTTCTTCTACTACTACTACTAATATTACTACAACCACAACTAATACTACTACTTCTACCACCACCACTTCTACTACTACTATTACAACCATCACCACCACCATCACTACTACTTTAACTACTTCAACCACTACCTACACTACCACTACTTCTACTACTACTACCACCACCATCACCAATACCACTACTACTACTACTACTACTACTACTACTACTACTACTACTACTACTTCTACCGCCGCCGCTACTACTACTACTGCTTCTACCATATCACCACCGTCATTACTACTACTACTACTCCTACTATTATTACTACTACTACTACTACTACTACTACTACTACTCCTACTACTACTATTACTACTACTACTGCTACTACTACTACTCCTACTACTTCTATTACTACTACTACTACTAACTATTATTACTACTACTTCTACTACTACTACTCCTACTATTTCTACTACTACTACTACTACTCCTACTACTACTACTACTACTACTACCAAGCCCAATATCACCACCACCACTACTGCTACTGATACGACTACTATTTCACCGCTACAACTACTACTACTACCACATCACCACCGTCATTGCTTCTACTGCTACTACTACTAATACTACTACTACCACCACTAATACTACTACTTCTACCACCACCACTTCTTCTACTACTATTACAACCGCCACCATCACCACCATCACTACTACTTTTACTACTACAACCACTAACTACACTACCAATACCACTTCTACTACTACTACCACCACCACCATCACCACCACCACTACTACTTCTACTACTACTACTATTACTACTTCAACCACCGCTACTAATACTACTACCATATCACCACCTTCATTACTACTACTACTTCTACTAGTATTTCTACTACTACTATTAATACTACTACAACTACTACTACTACTACCACTACTACTGCTACTACTGCTACTACTACTACTACTTCTACTACTATAACTACTACTACTACTATTACTACTACTACTGCTGCTGCTACTACTGCTACTACTACTACTACTTCTACTACTATAACTACAACTACTACCAGCACCACCACCACCACCACAACTACTTCTACTGCTACTACTACTACTTCCACCAGCACTTCTACTACTACTACTACTACTACTACCATCTCCACCGTCACTACTGCTACTACTTCTACTACTACTACTACTACTACTACTACTACTACTACTACTACTACCTCTACTATTGCTTTTACCACCACCATCACTACTACAACTACTACTACTAATATCATCAAAATTACTGATACTACTACTACTACTACCAACACCACCACCACCATCACCACCAGTACTACTACTACCACCACCACCATCGCTACTACTACTTCTACTACCACCACTTGTACTACTACTTCAATTACCACCACCATCACCACCACTACTACTACAACCACTACCTATACTACCACTACTACTACTACTACTACTACCACGACCAATATCACCACCACCACTACTGCTACTACTACGACTACTTTTTCACCGCTACTACTACTACTACCACATCACCACCGTCATTACTTCTACTACCACTACTACTACTATACTACTACTACCACCACTAATACTACTACTTCTACCACCACCGATTCTACTACTACTATTACAACCACCACCATCACTACTACTTCTTCTACTACCACCACCGCCATCACCAACACTACTGCTACTACTATTACAACTACTACTACTACTACTACTATTTCTACTACTACCACTGCTTCTTCTACTACGACTATTACTACTACTGCTACTACTACTACTACAACTACTACTACTGCTACTACTACTACTACTACAACCAACTACTACTACTACTACTACTACTACTACTACAACTACTACTACTTCTACTACCACTACTACTACTACTGCTACTTTTATTACTACTACTATCACCACCACCATCACTACTACTACTACTACCACCAACACTTCTACTACTATCATCATCACCACCGTCACTACTACTGCAATTATTACTACTACTACTACTACTTCAACTGCTACTACTACTACTACATGTACTACTACTACTATTATTATTATTATTATTATTACTTCTACCACCTACACCACCACCACCACCACCACCACCGTCACTACTACTGCAATTTCTTCTTCTACTACTACTACTACAACTACTACTACTACTACTACTACTACTACTACTACTACTACTACTACTACTACTACTACTATTACTACTGCAACTACTACTATTATTATTATTACTTTTACCACCTACACCACCATCACCACCGTCACTACTTCTAATACTACTATCACCACCTATACTGATACTACAATTACTACTACCACCACCACCACCACCAACACCACCAGTACTACTACTACTTCTGCTACTACCACCACAACTACTACTACCACCATCACCACCACCACTACCACTTCTACTACTACTACTTCTACCACCGCTACTACTACCCCTACCATATCACCACCGTCATAACTTCTACTACTACTACAACTTCTACTACTACTACTACTACTACTACTACTACTACTACTACTACTACTACTACTGATACTACTACTCTACTACTACTATAACTACTACTTCTACTACCATCACCACCACCTTCACTACCACCACCACCACTTCTACTGCTACTACTTTTACTACTACTACCACCACCACCACTTCTGCTACTACTACCATCACCACTGTCACTACTACTACTATGACTACTACTGCTACTACAACTACTATTTCTTCCACCACCATCACCACCACCGATACTACTACTACTATCACCAGCGTCACTACTACTACTACTCCTTCTACCACCACAACTACTACTAATACGAGTTTCATGTTTTGTACGAGACTATGTCACCTGTTGCCTAAATGAATGTTTAATTCAGTCTACCGTATGATCAGCACGCGTATCTATTTATAATGTTGTTAATAAATCAAAAAAATGTTTAAGTAAATAATTATATGAGAAAGTTACTAAATAAGTAAATGAATAAATACTCAATAATAATAAAGTAAGCAAACAAGAAAGCAAAAAAGTCAGTTAATACGTAATTAGTTATTCAAGTAAGGGATTGATTTATAACTAATGTATTAATTAAGTACTAGAGTACATGCGTAATTAAGTAACAAAGTGATTACGAAATTAAGTAATTAAGTAATTGATTGACTAAGTAATTAAGTCATTCATTTATTAAGTAATTAAATAGTCGAGTAATGAAATAATTAAATAATTTAGTAATTAAGTAAAATTGCAGTTAAGAAATTAAGAATGTATTAATTAAAGAAGTTATTAAGTAAGACGGAACTCTATGTATGGTATCACCATTTTAAGGCATCTTAGAACATGATTAACTTAATCGACACAAACAAACACAGTACTGGCTGATGACTTTAGCAATTTGATGAAACTATTGTTATCACGAATGGATGAATCTATGCTTATGTTTGTTAATATTGACTTTTCTTGTTGATCAAAATTATCAAACTAGAAATATATAATTACTTTTTTGACATTCCATAACTTCAGTTCGTCTGGGCTGTTTACTTACTAGTTGTAAACACATTTTTATATAAAAACCAGTGACCGAGATTATAATTGTGCGAGGCATTCCAGCTGTCTTGATATTAACGTTAATCTGTCATTGAGGTTACAAGCTGTCAGACAGATAATTCAAGGGAATCGTAAATTTGACAAGCAGTCTGGACTTCACAATGAAATCGACACGCGTTCAAAGCGTTACGGTCACCTTATTGATAAAAGGTACAATCGTGAGCGTTCGGATGCAATCGCAACATAAAGCAAACATGGCAATAACTTGGGTCAATTCTGCTTGTCTAGTCTAATGACATTGGTTATGCCATAGTTCGTTTTTTTTTGACAGGTTTGTGATTGGAAATGAAATTAATATATGTTAATGTACATGTAAATGTTTTGGGGGAAACGTTAACTTGTATATTCCTTTTGAACTTTTAAAGAATCTCCCGACAAAACATGAATACTTTGACATTACATCTCGGCTCCATATTTTCAATATTCTTCGGTTCAGATTTTCTCATCGTTTATTTCTTTAATTATAACAAAAATGCAGAGTGAGAAATTTTAATCAATTATCAATAAAACGTACCATCGTTGCAAACTGTGTGCCTGTGGTCTAAACAGTTAGGCTTCTTTATGAAGACGGATAGTCTAGTAATCTGTGTTGACTTCTGTTTTAAAAAAAAAAATTAAGTGGACAAAACAGGCAGTAAGGTACATGTATATCTCTGTGTATATAGCATGGTACTTAACGTATGTAAACTATATCTTTGTAAAATATTGGCATAAGTTAAAAAAAAAAAAAAGAAACATATCACCATGCGAGTTGTTTACAACTGTGTTCGCTATTTTCTTTAGTCTATCCCAGAACCTGGGTGTATTAACGACCAATGAAAAAAGCAAAGAATTCTATGCCTGTTCCACAAATTAGTGCAATTATTGAACGCTTACTAAACTATGACGCCATTCAATCTTTAAGTTGAAGCAACTGACCAATCAACGTGCTCAAATATGGTTTTCGTAACATTGAAAATTTGTTAGTGAACGGACCCAATCGGGAGAGTCTGCAGACTATCCCTGCATATTCACCACTAACTCCAGTGTCGTACAAGCTCCCAAGGACTGTTTTATACATTTACTTTACTGTAACCAGGTGTTTGTAATGAATAACAACAAGATTTGGGGATTTCAGAGTTTAAGCAATTTCTATTTTCTCGAATACATATATCAAACAAAAATCTATAATGATACAATACGACAATACATAATTTACAGAACAATGCAAACAAACAATTAGTTCACGGAACTAGATTCATATTTGGAACGAGAATATTACACGCTTATTAGCTTTTTCTCGCAATCCCAATTCTTTCAATTGTTTGTGATTTTATTGATTTTTAAATGGTATGTAATATTCTATGTACAGTTCTTGAATAAAATATTGTTTAAACCAAACAGTTATGCCGAAATATCAAACTGTTTACTCGACAAACACACATTATATTATTATTAAATTATTATTATTATATATATATAAATTCTTACCAGACTGAATCAAATAGGTAGTGACACTCAAATACATTTCAGTTGATATATAAGTAAGTAAAAATTGTAAATGTTTATTGGCTGTAGGAAGAAAACAGTGGCGGGAATTCGGCGGGAACTTGATTATACTAATTCACCCATCATGCAACAAGATCAATAGCTTAATCACTTTAACTCACCCGTTCTCTAAATACGTGTATTGCATATATGTACATACCTAGCATACAACCATTACAAAGTGAACAATTGACTTTTGGAAGTAACGTGTCCAAATGGTTAGATCGGCGGGAATTTGATAATATTTATTTACCCATCATGCAAGATCGTCCACTTAATCACTCTCACTCACGTATACAAACATAACAAAGTAAACAATTGAAACACTCTTCATGTGTAATGATCAGTTGCTTGGAGGCTCTGTGGCACGTGCAAATGGCCAAACAGCGAATACAATAGAACTTCGTTCGCTCGAACACGGATGGTTAAAACACCAAAAAAACTCGAATCACCTTTCCTATTTCGATGTATATACATGTATGGTATTATGTTGAATGGTATGATGTTGAACAAGACGTGTCTCGAACAACCCTTAACTTGAACTATTTTGTCTAGTCCCGCCGGGTTCGAGCCATCGAAGTTATAATATAAATAGAGCTAAACCTGATTAATAAAGGCAACACACCTTATTCTATCAACTTGTGAATGGCGCAAAACCGATATACTGGTTGATAACTATAGAAAACAGTAATGTAATGACAGAGGTATTCGACGGTGTAGGAGAGCCAGAAGTAGCACGAGAATAATGAGTAACCGCACGACAATGGGGCGAAGAAGACAATTATTTAACGCTGTTGCTAAAATATATTGCATAGTTGCATCTTCTAGCGAAACGTATCAAATGAGATATATAGACGCAGTAATAGGTACCCCGGGACACAATATCAAAGTCCAAAACATATCTTGCCGTGTAAAGTATAAATATTAAGAAAAGTTGCTTAGTTGACCTGAATGTAGTTTTGATAACCATTTACTACCATTTGAGTAAGCAGTGTAGTTTCAGCAGGTTTACTATTATTCTTGTTTTATTTTTATACGAACGCCCAAACGGTAACACTTAATGCATACTTTTGTAGACAACGCCAAAACGACAACAATCATGCACATGCTACATGCTAAAATATCTAGCATGTAATACTGATAAAATGGTAGAGAATGAGGTTGCAAGTAATCACCGTATTGTATCACGTGGTCTATCCAAAACGCAGCTCTACCATCGGCACTCATTGGTTGACTGTGAAAAATTTGAGATGCGTTCAACATTGCATATTTATATTCATCTTTCAAGATTTCTGAAACAGCATCTACGAGAGTGTCTACTTGAATATTACAAAAGTCGAGGACAATTCCATAACCTTTGGCACGCATCCTTTGTGCGTTGTGATATTGGTCATAATACAGAGGTAGGCCAATCATTGGCACAGCGTTATACAAAGATTCATACTGACCACTGTTTCCGCAATGTGTTATAAAAGCTTTAGTATTAGGATGGGCAAGTAGATCGTTTTGGGGAAGCCATGGTAACATCATGATGTTTTTGTCAAATGTAGTTTTGTTTCCATACCTAAACACAAATTTCAATGTTGGCATTTTCTTAAAGGCATCAAACAAAACGTTTATTTTATCAAATGGCAGATAGATGGGTGAACTTCCAAATGAGACTATAATCACACCATCATAACTTTTGTCCATAAATGATTTTAATTGTCCACTTAGTGGTTTAGGCTTTCTCACAGAAACCCCGCCAACGTGTGCGGAGTGTGCCAACATAGGTGGGGGGAAGTCAAGTACAGGGTCGATGTCCATTAGTATAAATTGATAGCTTGCGTCAAGTTCCTCAACATTCTTATAAGATATGCCTGGTGCGTATGTTAATGTATTGTCCAAAAGAGCAGAAAAATGTCTTTTAAAAACTAATGTGATAGCCATTAAGGTATTTGAAAATCTCTCGAAAAATGACATGTTACTCGGATAATCATTCAAAACGCTTTTTGTTATGGATGGCATAAACGCAATTCTCCATTTTAAAAAATCAAATGGTACTGCAGCGTAAATGCGTGGTAATGAAAGGTTATGTGCAAAAATATTTAAGCAATACAAGTCTACAACAACAGCCACGTCAAACGATTCTTCCTTCAATGTTTCAAATAGGTTTTCATCTGCGAGAATTGTGCTACAAAAAATATCCATTTCATCTGTATACAATTTCTCCCAGAAATAATTAAAATCCTTAGTTGCACATATATCTTGAAGTAACAACGCACGTTTCTTTTCAAAGTTCTTTTGTTCAAAACTGTCTGCCACAATAACATTAAGAAAATGATTTTTCTTTAACTTGTCAGCAATTGCTTGTGTAGTAACCAGTGTCGAGTTGTGACCATGTTCCCTCGATAATGCTTCTGCCATAACAGTGTAACTGTTAATCTGGCTATACCATGGAACGGAAAGGAATAAAACATTCCCAGGCTGAGCAAGAGACACGTACAACAATAGCACGACTGCAATACTGGTATGAAAATTTGCCCTCATTTTCATCTGCAAAATATATAAGAATACAATGCATTTCGTGCAAAATGTCATTCAAATCTCATGATTTCCACTGATGAATATGTGATCAGTGACTAAAAGGACATCGGTACCGGGTGCACATACGTAAAAAAAGTGTTGGATAAACAGATTTAATCTGATAAAAAGTGTTGAAAGCATTTAAGTCTTGTGTGCAATGAATTTATCATTCCGAAATAAGTAAATTATACCGAACGGAAGAAGAAGCATAAAAGGAAAGAGTCACCACAGCATTAATATTTTTAATATATAATACTGAAATGATAAAGAAATGCCACGTGAATTTCATAGCCATATTATTATATCATTGTAAGCAATATTACATTTTTATTTTATTAAAAGCTTAATGACATTTAGTACGCCTTAAAACTCGGAACTAGTCTGTGTTGATATTTACATTACCTACCATAACCCTCGTTTCTTCTTCAATAGGTGTTTTATGTTTCATGTTTTATAATTTCTTACACGCGCATTATTTAAAAAAACTGCATAATATAAAACTATATCATTGTAAATTTAGAAATGAATGTATTTGTACCTCAATTAACATTTAATATAGTTTTAAAATTAATAACAATTTTGAAATATTAAAATAAATTTTCAACTTATTTATGTTACTTCAATTGTGAAACAAGTTATAACAATTTGGACAAATCACACTCAAGGTATTCCTAGGTAATATTCTTTTTAAAATGTGCAAAAATACAGCACCAATGACATGTACCAAGGTATCACATTTTGTTTGTATGAAAATCTTTAGACTTATGAAAATTAGTGAAACGGGTCCCAGTTTATTTGAATCTTTTGATGATATAAGCAGAAATGTGTCTTATAGCAAAGCCGGGCCCGATTAGCTCAGTCCGTTACACGTCTGACTATCAATCCAGGGGTGGTGAGATTGAATCCCCCGCCCGGCAACAGTCTCCGTGATGATTGATATACGACATTGTGTCTCATTATCATTCGTCTCTCACCACTGATTCAAGTGAGAAAGTTATCAGTTACTTGCGGAGATGGGGTGTGCTCGAGTACGGGTTAATCCCAAGAAACAGTGGTTAGGTTAACTGATCGTCTGTTAGCCCTCGATGGCATAAAAATGACGCTAAATATTCAATCAATCAATCAAATCCTAGGTATAATCCGTAATGACCACATGCGCGTGTATAGCTGAAGGACAACACACATAGCCAAACCCACAACTTTTAGATCTTGGGTCCGATGCTCTACAACTGGTCCAGGCACACAATAAGATATGGAATGCAATACTAGCTTTGCTATATATATATATACACATATATATGTATATGACAGGGAGAATCTTACGTCTAACAAAACACCTCTCAGGAGCACCGTATCCGCTAAGGATACATAAATGATAGAAGTTGAGAAAATTACCATTACCAGTCCTAAAACTTATAACTACGACAGACGCATTTTATCAGGGTTACTGACTTTAAATGTATTATTTTTCATGAAATAAATATGAATATACAAGATATTAGTCTCAAAATTTTAATTTACTTATACAGAATGTATATGCATTATGTAGGTACTGTTTATATGGCGTGTGTGTGTTGTTATTGTATATTTAACGACAAATACTAGTGGAATTGCAAAAACTTTGTTTTCATTAAGAAAATGTGATTTATTGTACACAAATCATAAATTAAATGTTAAATACAATGTATTTTACATAAAACATTTGAATAACAATGGAACAGTTCCAATATATTCGAATGTAAATTTCCTGTGATACGGTTTTCGAAGTTATCGGAAAATGGTCGATACGATTTTTGTCATTGATTGATACGGTATTTGACACTCATGCGGGAATTGTATTTTCATTTTGTTAATGGATAATATAGTTTTGCGTAATATCTATGAATCTTTAAAGACGTTTTCACATCATATAATACATTTTGTATTGCTTAAACTGTCATATCTACTTACCATGCAGATACATCTTCAAACAGTGCATTGTGGCATGTGTTTTTTTTTTCTACAGTCATACAGTGTCAGAGTATGCCTGTGTGTCAGACCATCCGATCTTGTTCGTTCTATAACTTTCTCACAAATAGAGGAATTATAATACAACATCGCACAGATGTTCATTATATTGAGACGAGGTGTAGCGAGTAAGATCCAGGGACCCGTTTCACTAAACGTCTTGGTGTAAAATTTGAAGTTATGAAAAGGAGGCGGGGAATTCATGTAGTATTTCGCTTATATCACTTTACGAACTTTGATTCGTAAGGCTTGTAAAAATATACTTTTTAAAATTTGTAATAATACTGCGCAGATGAAACAATCCTGGGTACTTCATCTTTTTCGAACGGAAATCTTAAGACTTACGAATGTCCACATCTAAAATGTCAAGGTCACACAGAGGTTTAAGGTCAGAAATAGATACACAATTTCGTGTTGCACCCAAGACCAAGTTCTGGAGCTAAAAGATCAAGGTCACACTTACAGGTTTTAGGTCAGAATAGATTGAAAACTAGATCGATCATTTATCCCTAAAACCGTATCAAGGACAGATGAGTTAGAACGAAAACCGTATCAGCGTGATGCGAAGAAAACCGTATCATTAAATTTTAACTATTATTTTTTAGCTTTAACGCAATTATTTTGAAATCAATAACATGTGTAAGTGTTGGCGGAAACAAACAAACTTCACTTCTTATACATCATATACACCACACAATATCAATAAATAAAATATGTCTAATGCCTTTTCATGGTAATCATATGTAAAACTGAAGTATTGTTATTTTAACTATCTATATGCAATTACCTACCTTCGAAAACATGTCACGAACATGGCGCAACAGAAAATAAAAGTATGCCTTATGCATTATTCATCTGTTCGCATTATTGCATAACAAGCATATGATTATGTGCTAATCAAATTTGTTGACATGAAAAATAAAAACACATTTTTGATTTATTCGTGTTTAAGTATATGCAATATGTAACACCCGTAAGCCTCATTAACATTGGCTCAAACAATATTAATTTTTTGAAAAATACTGAATGAACTAGTTATTATAACAAATCTGACTCTAGGTACGGGATGATAGAGACGACCATGTCAGTGCCTGATTGGTTAACAGTTATCAGGTGAGTGGGAGAAAACGTTTAGGCGCAAGCCTTTTTGAGCGCGTTGTTACCAAATACATTTTAGACTATCAGTCACTAAAATGGTAATCTATTTACCAAGTTGGTTTTTGCGTGTTTCTTTATTTTATTTAAAAAAGCAACAACTGATTCTAGTCCAACAAACAAACGCATGTGTGTATACCTGCATAACTGCGGTAATTTGCATGAAACAAAAATCAAATTTTATTGATGAAATAAACACAAAATAAGTTTTTTATTGAAATATTCGACTGACTCAGTTAAGATTATAATTTTATATGTACTGACATCATCAACAGTTTATCAACGGTCGAAAGCGTATTCAACACAACGCAATTACAATGACGTCATTAATGTGTGTGTTGCTGTAAAACAAACCTTCCCTGCGTTTATTTTACTCCCACATTATTGTGTGAAATGATACATAATGATGTAATAAAATGTTGACGGCCGCTACGCTGCAGGGAAACACATATATGGAAGGTTAAACAATACTCCATCCTTTCCCTCTTTCAAACAAATCGTACAGGAAAATTGCATTGGTGTTATACATATATACTCGGATATATATATAACCTTGAAATTCATATTAAACATTTATAACAAAAAAGCAAAATGATTTTTTCAGTCCGCTATTCTGCTATTCCTTTGACAGACTGAAAAAAAAAATCTACTAATCTGCTAACTTGACCAATGTTGAAATGGGGACATGTTAATTGAGTTCGTCACATCTTACTCCCTGCAAATAGCATGATATCATGTTGTCATGAGCACAACATAAATAAGTCGAAAGAATAATGTCATATATATTTAAGGCATTGTATTATACAATATATAATGTATATATACTAATATGTCATAACAACCGATATCATACGTTTAATCTGAATATTACGATCGACTGTATTTTCATTTTAAACCACCATTATTCCTTTTATAACTCATTAATAAATTGACATATTATCTTATTTGAACAAAGTTGACAGAAAAGCCTGTTCGGGCTGGGTACAACTTATTATTACAACTATTATGTTTAATTGCCTATGGTTGTATTATATCGTAATCATGTCACGTAAATCAATCAATAAATAAATAAATAAATAAATAAATAAATAAATAAATATATACAACTTACGCTAGAAAATATTATATGAAAATTTAATATTATTTTTGTGTTTTGAATTTCAATATTGGTAATGGTAAAGGACGACTATTCAAGAAAAAAGATGTTCAGATATATCCAACAGTATCTACACATATGATTATCTGGGTTTTTTTTAAAGTAAACATTAAGAAAATATATCTAAAGATATGTATATTTTGTGTTACGCTAAACCATTGCTTAGAACTGTTTCATAAATAACTCTTGCAATATAAGACATTAAGATGTGCATACAGTATACATTTTCTTACAAATGAAAACAAATGTGATACATAAACTTCTCTTTTTATCAAATAATAAAGATATGATATTTACCTTTATATACCTTTTTACCACTCTAACTAGAAAAAACGAAAATGGTGTTATGACATTTAATATCAGATCACTTCTAAACGGTTGCAACTAGACACCTAGTTAGCATTGACAAACACACACTTATATACTGTCGTTATCTCTTCAGTTCATTGTACAGTCGAGGTTAGTGGATATCCTCGTAAACATTATTTTAAACGCAGAGTGAACAAGTGAAATATAAAATGCTGTTTGTACAATCACAGTTCTTGATATTCAATTATAAAACCAACTGCCAATGGTATATAAATCATTGTAATACTTATATCTTAAGAGAGAGCCTCCACCATATAATTTGAACCCATATTCAACACTGTATCTTAAAAAAATGTCAGTGTTACCTATTTCTGTGTTATGACTGCAGCGATTCCGTCGGATAGTATATGAATAAATTAAAATAATTATTATTCTTCTGCAGAACATGATATGTACATGTATAATTTCTGACAATTTTAATATAACTAAAGATAAGTGTATTCGTAAAGGCCTTAAATGCGGATAGAGTACTATGTTCTTCAGATTTTACTTGCTTGCCATTGTCAGATTGCAAACTATTGTGGCGTAGTATCGTAGAGAACAGGCAGATGCTAATGAAATTTCCTCTTTAAATAAGGTGAGATAGAAATATCTAACCCGGGTAAAAATACAGATATCTTTATCCGATATGCATCAATATTTTACCTCAACCTATAATGAACGAGAAGTTTGTAACATTTATCCAAAAACATGTCACAGAAAACACTAAATGTCTGACCCGTGACATTTACTGCAGATTCTTAAAAATGCAAAATTGTACTAATTTATAAATTGACTCACCAATTATCCTCGCATGAAGAATTATAATACCAATTTAATCAAACATCATTGACAAGGTTTGTTTTGATGGCGATGACTTTAAAAGTATCGGAAGATTCAGGATCATTGCCACATCAAACCATAATTTAAACATTCAAGAAGTTTATCAAAAGAGGCTATTGTGCTTTGATTCTGCAGCATATTTGCATATTCATTGACATATTTTATGAAGTAAGAGCTAATATATTTTAATATCAATCAAACATGCATGTAAGAGGGAATCGTCCATTTACCAGAGAACGAAACCGTCTTTAAGATTATAATGACCAGTAAAATGCATTTTTTTAGGTTTAAGAATACATGCACATGTCCACGTCCCTGTTCACGCATTTATGTAAGCGCCTTGAAATAGGTCATATATTAAAGATGACTTAAACATGTGGTGAAATGTTGATAAGCGGGGAAAATACTAACGAGCATAACATATCAGCGTTTTAAAAAAAAATTAAATGTTTTCATTTCATTTAAATCGAAATAAATATATAAAACAATTCTGATATGTCTTTTCACATAAATCCATTTCTAATAGCGGCTGATGCCATGAAGCTCCCGTTTAAAACAACATCTACAAATAACATGGTGATACACCCTCAATGTGTTAAAATGCATGCAGATGTACTGGGAATTTATATCGACAACTGCGTCAGTCATTTCAAATGAGCTATACCTAGTCAATTGTTATTGACTGTTTCAATTTGACATTTATATCATTTGGTACGACATGATGTTTATTTCTTGATCTCTATATCAGTTTGGTCTGACTTGTTCGTTTCAATATTTAAAGAGAATAGGAAAACTATGCATATTATCAATATTCTAAAAAGGAAAGCAACATAAAACAAAACAACGATTCAGATTGAAGACACTTAAACAAATTTGATTTTACGCCCAAATATAAAAACATTCACCGCTGTTTTCAGAAATTATTCATCTCCACAGCGGTTTATTTTTCGTCACGTTGTACATCATCACACTGGTTTATATTTCGGCATGTAATACATCATACATACTGAAATCTAAACTGCAAAGCTCTGAGTCTGTAAACATGTGTTCCTCTATCATATCAATGTATCTGTCATAGAAACAAGTCACGCGTTTATGACGGACGGCCATTTTACTCCGACTTCCCAAAATTCGTTTCTTTTCCGATGAATCTAAGATCTACCCTCTATCTATAAAACTAGCTGTCATATTTTACCTAACAGTGAGGCATTCCAATGTCTCACTTATCCTATAAATTGTTCGCACTGTTATTTTGTATCATGAAATTCTGTTCCAGAGAATATTAGCGTATACTTAGACATTAAAAGTCAAACATGACCTTCTAATCAAAACTTTCATTCTGAAAATAAAAAAGCGATCTTTTTTTTCACGAATTTCAGTTGTTTCAACCCTTTAGTCTGATCAATCCGACTGATCGTTCGACCGTATCACTTAATTTGATCAAGCCGACTGATCGTTCGACCGTATCACTTAGTCTGATCAATCTGATTGATCGTTCAACCGTATCACTTAGTCTGACCAATCTGACTGATCATTCGACCGTATCACTTAGTCTGATCAATCCGACTGATCGTTCGAACGTATCACTTAGTCTGATCACTTAGTCTGATCAATCCGACTGATTGTTCGACCGTATCACTTAGTCTGACCAATCTGACTGATCGTTCGATCTTATCACTTAGTCTGATCAATCCGACTGATCGTTCTACCTGATCAATCCGATTGATCGTTTGACCGTATCACTTAGTCTGATCAATACGACTGATCGTTCTACCTGATCAATCCGACTGATCGTTCGACCGTATCACTTAGTCTGATCACTTAGTCTGACCAATATAACTGATCGTTCGACCGTATCACTTAGTCTGATCAATCCGACTGATCGTTCTACCTGATCAATCCGGCTGATCGTTCGACCGTATCACTTAGTCTGACCAATCTGACTGATCGTTCGACCGTATCACTAAGTCTGATCAATCTGACTAATCGTTCGACCGTATCACTTATTCTGACCAATCTGACTGATCGTTCGACCGTATCACTTAGTCTGATCAATCCGACTGATCGTTCGACTGTATCACTTAGTTATATCAATCTGACTGATCGTTCTACCTGATCAATCCGGCTGATCGTTCGACCGTATCACTTAGTCTGACCAATCTGACTGATCGTTCGACCGTATCACTAAGTCTGATCAATCTGACTAATCGTTCGAGCGTATCACTTAGTCTGACCAATCTGACTGATCGTTCGACCGTATCACTTAGTCTGATCAATCCGACTGATCTTTCGACTGTATCACTTAGTCATATCAATCTGACTGATCGTTCGACCGTATCACTTATTCTGATCAATCCGACTGATCGTTCGACCGTGTCACTTAAAATCATATCAAAATACCAAAACGCACACATGATCATCCAAAACCAAATGCATATAAAGGTGCCAATATTGTCAATTATGGACAGAAATATGATAAGTATTTGAAATCTCGTAAATTGAAAGCAGTTTAAGTTTCTCTGACGCAAGAATTTTCGACGTCCAACTCATTAAAAAGATAAAAACGAGTAATAGTTACATGTAAATAATAATGAGAAATTATATGAAACGATAATTTTTACATGTAGACATGCATTTGTACGGATTGATTTAAAACCTTTATCCCCAATCCAAGGAGTTGCCACTGAGTTTGAATACATATAGCTGGTATTTATACCAAAACGTTGACACTGTGAACAACAGTATCATGCAAAATATATTTATACTTCTCGAAAGGGAGACTCAACACCATTTACGTATACACCTCCTTTATTATTGTTATGTCTTATTTAGATAACGTTCACACTTACTATTCCATTAAGGGTTAATTTGCCTCCGTCTTGTATTGTATGTAAGATGTTCCCAGGAATAGTTATTAGTGGAAGTAAACTGAAATGCGCAATAATCTTTTTTTTATTTTTCTAATTTTATACTCACCTCATGTTAATATGTATTAGATCTTTTACGTTTGAATTAAGAAATATGGTTATAAGACAAGCTAGAAATATATACTAATGTATGATTTAGTCATTAGTTGTTGTATTGACATTTTTTTAATGGGGTTTAACGCCATAAAGAACACATTTCAGATTATATATGGCATATCAAGTTTTTATTGTAGGAGGAAGACCCAAAAATGAATCTGCATATATCCACCGTCTTTCCTAAAGCAACTGGCAAACTTTCCCACATACAGTTTTTCGAGAGAGCAGGACTTTAACTGACGATTTTAGTGGAGAGAGGGAAATGTTCTTGATATGACGACTTAGGTCACTTGGCCGCGGCGGACCTGATATAACAATAAGTAATTTAAATGTTGTTTTATAGTTTATATCATTAAACATGCATACATAAATAAATACGTTTAATACATTCGAATTTGACTTAAAAATGCTTTTGAGATGCATTTACACAAAAAAAATCATAAAAACGAAATTGCTCGCCAAAAAAATGGAACAATGCCTAGATGATTACATATGCAATGACCCCCATTATTGTATACGGGAAACAATTTATATATTCTAGGACGAGCAGACAGTGTTGTGATATACGCCGGTATTGAAGTGTGATATAGAGCTGCACAAGTTGGCAGATTCTGGTCTCATATGTTAGGATTATATTCACAGTTACAGGAAATGCATTGTTCTGATTTCGCCAGTCTGTCAAAATATGAAATATGTAATAGAAGAGAGCCGTCAAGAAATGCCGCCCGATACATCTTCTAGCCACAATATAAAGAAATACATTACAAGAAAGCCAATTTAAAGCGTATGGGTTCTCTCATACATACTTCCCTCTTTGTCAGGCAAAGCTCATACGAAATATGTCGCTTAATACGATACATATATATTATAATCTATTCCGTAGTGCTAATTTTGCAAAACTTCTCACAATCTTCAGATGCCAATTTTTGCATACCAAAATTACGAATTCTTACGATGTTTGCTTTTAATGTGTATTGCCGGAGTGGTAGTGCAGTGGAAAGTGTGTCATTCATTCACGCGGATTCGGTCCCAGGCTCATCTGGATAATCGCTCAAACACGACATTCAGTACTGGATCTACCCAGGAAACGGAATCGAGAGCGATTCATAATATCTCTGAGCTAAATAAGCTAATTAAAAACAAATTAGTATCAGCAAAGTATATGAGTGATTCTTTAATGTGTTCTTTCTTAGATATACCTATGGTGGCGTGCATTGAATGTTTCACCCCCAGTGTTGAACGTATATACATTATATATATTCATATTTCAATATTGTTAAAATATAGTACATTTCCAGATATAATTGTAAGATCAAGGTTAGTATTCCCGGCATATAATTATATATTAACAAATGTGTGTCATTATAAACCATCGATATCAGGTTTTCCTGCAACTGAATGATTATATAACCGACAACATTGCAATCGACTAGACAATAGTATTTATAGATAACTAGCAACACGTTACGAAATATCAAATATATTCTCTTCAATTTTCGTTCTTAGAATAAATCATACAAAAGCAGTTTCCTTGCTTATTGACTAAAGCATTATCAACTGGCTGCTTTTAAAACTTTTATTATGAACAAAACTGTCATCCATAGGTTAGATATGTTTATCTTACAGTAATACTCCTGCAGTGTCTATTCTTATTTTATATGCACCAATAGTCATCAATGATAATTCACTTTTAAAACAAACTGTGTTAAAAATAAAATGACAGCACAAGATTGGTTGTAAACATGATTAAAACTATATATGGAAGCCTTCTCGGTGTTAGATGTTTACCATTACAATCAATAAAACTGGCGTTTGGCACTTAACCTCAAGATAATAACTCTTTCTTGAAGTAATCAAAACCCCAGTCACAACAACAGAGAACTCAGTATTGATATATCTAATGAAGTAAATGAAAAAAAAGATAAATGAACTGATATTGATAAAGCTGGTAGCTGTTTTAGTGTTATACGAGGGTCGTTCAATAAATATTGTTAAAGTGGTAATAGAATAAAAAACAACAAATAATTTGGTTCATACCTTCAAGTAATCACTATTTTCAATATTTTTAACAACTTTTGAAATATGTCTTCATAGATTGGGTGGCCATATTTTGCTGAATTCTTTCTAAAGGGATCGAAATATGGAACTAATGTTTAATTTTCTTGCTATTACTATATACATATGGAAATCTGTGATGCACGTACCACACTTGTGCAACGCGCACTAAATGATACAGCTGCTCCGTATATGAATACACTGTGATTCACGTACCACACTTGTACAACGCGCACTAAATAATACAGCTGCTCCGTATATAAACACACTGTGATACACGTACTACACTTGTACAACGCGCACTAAATGATACAGCTGCACCGTATATGAACACACTTAGAAGCCCTTTTCCCAACTATATATGACTGCAGTGTATGCTTCTGTATGGTGTCAAGATTACGATAAAAAGTCTTCTGGAAATCGCATGATTTGTTTGTTGATATCATCGGATGCAAAACAAGTAAATAAATATATCTGACTATGAAAATTAACGATTTACATGGAACTAATAACATTACTTATTGAACGTCCCTTGTAAGCTCGGCAATGAGATAAGGGTGTACAATTTGTAAATTCTCTCTTTGCTGGTACATTTGGTAATTTGTAAGTTCTCTATATATGCTGGTACATTTAGTTATTTGTAAGTTCTCTATATATGTTGATACATTTGATGATGTGTAAGTTCTCTATATATGTTGGTACATTTGATGATGTGTAAGTTCTCTAAATATGCTGATACATTTGATGACGTGTAAATTCTCTATATATGCTGAAACATTTGATGATGTGAAAGTTCTCTATATATGCTGATATATTTGTTGATTTGTAAGTTCTGTATATATGCTGGTACATTTGGTGATGTGTAAGTTCTCTATATATGCTGGTACATTTGGTGATGTGTAAGTTATAAATATATGCTGGTACATTTGGTAATTTGTAAGTTCTCTATATATGCTGATACATTTGATAATTTGTAAGTTCTCTATATATGCTGATACATTTGATAATTTGTAAGTTCTTTATATCTGCTGATACATTTCATTATTTGTAAGCTCTCTATGTATGCGGGTTCATTTGGCGATTAGTAAGTTCTCTATATATGCTGGTACATTTGGCGATTAGTAAGTTCTCTATATATGCTGGTACATTTGGCGATTAGTAAGTTCTCTATATATGCTGGTACATTTAGTGATTTGTAAGTTCTCTCTTTATGCTTAAACATTTGATGATGTGTAAGTTCTACATTTATTGCGATTAGTAAGTTATCCAAGTTGCTATCTCAATAACTAAATGTGTCTTTGTATCGGTTATACCTGATAAAATTATTGTTTTTGAATGACGGCATGCGTACAAGAAAATACAAAAACAAAAGACTCGGTTTTACCGACAGAGTATATTCATGATAATGAAGTAATGAGTAATGCAATATGGAAAACCCCGTACAGGATTCAGGATTACACTATTTTCAAACATTGCAAAGCATTCTCCAAGGCATCACAATAACACCATTAAGTCTTAGTGTGGGGTGAAATTTTATGATCACAAGAATACTGTTGCGAAAGTAAATACATGACGGTAGAATTATCTCTTGAACTTGCATTTTTTTAGCCTGTTCGTTACAGGGAAATACAAGAGAGCTACTCTTTCTTCTGTTATGTGCAACACATTTGATCAAAAACACCTACAAGGCAACCTTACAGCAATAGCATGTCCGAATCATCGGGTCCGCCGGGAGTCCGCCGGGAGTCTGGACCGAACTGTAGACCCAGAACCCAGAAACCAGAACTCCAAACCCCGAAAACTATTTGGGCAAACAATCAATAACAGCGATTGATAGTATCGCATTATTTCACATATACAATACATTTATACCCGATATCTGATCGAGGTGAGATGCCTTGCCTAAGACATAGGTGGGATTACTGTCTAAGACCACAATTCTCGCCAACAATATGCTCTGTGTAACACCCGTCACGTTCACTTATACCGGCTTATATTCTGTATTCTATTTTCGAGCATCCGGTATGATCCACAGCCGGGCCATACCAAAGACTTAAAAATGGCACAAGAAGCTTCATCGTTTGGCGCTCAGCATTTAGAGAATAGTTTTTTATAGTTTGATCGGCCTGGTGTCAGTATAATGTGATGGGGTGGGGTATCATACTGTGTGTCTCTGTATGATACTCCAGCGTGGCAACGACCGCTTAAACTACTATCTCAAGTAGAAAGCGTCACAATATTACTGAACAGTTGTTGAAAGCGACGCTATACACAATACAACAGCAACAGCAATATTTCTGTTAAATTACATTAATACGTTACATTACTACGTATAAGGGCACACCTTGGATGTTATTTTATATGGTCTGAATGTACTTTTAGATTTATGTTACCCAGGTTTACAGAAGTACTTTGGTTTTATGATACACCGTTTGATAAAGTTTTGCAATTATTTCTTAATTGTGAACACTTTTCTTCAATGATTCCATTTAATTTCAATTAAGTCAATTACTTTAAGATACAATGCTTTACCTGACCTCTACAATTTGGATACATTATTACTCGATAATTTCGAACGGCAGGACGCTAATTGTATTTTTCAGTTATACCAGTGACTTAATTACACGTTTATATGTCTCTGGTTCTACTATATAATTACATGTATTTATACCCCTGTATTAGTTATACACCAACCCAACCCCCTTCATGTTAGTTTGTATCTAATCTATGGCCATAATCTGCCTGTGGTCGTGACATGTCACTCGTGTCATGGACTTTCATGTTTGATTTATAGATATCTGACCGCCAAAAGGAGTTGATTGGACTGTTTTTTTCAAAATGAAACGTATCATAAAACTATTAATTGTATTAACAATATTATAATCATTTTATTAAATATAATTAAAAAAAGTTCATACGGTATAGCGCAACCCTCCACGTTATGGTATATAATAATACTTTACGCTCATTTAAGGGCAATAATTGTAGACACGTTAAAACGTTTCTCTTGTAAAACTCGAAAAAAATTAGGTCCATGTGACCCTTAAAATACGTTATTTAAAATTTGATTTTTTATTTTAACAGGCAACGACCGTTACTGTAGGTTTATATTAAAATCAAACATTTTTATAGGAAAAAAGAGAATGGAGATATATTCCCTAGTTCATTAGTAATCAATTATCAAAGTAAACAGGAGTCATCACTCAAAAATGGCCAAAATACAGTAATTCAATAATATGTGTATCCACCTTGGTGTTATTGAATTGTTAATAATTGTATTGACATGTAGCCATTTTTGACCGACAGTCTCTGTTAACATGTGCATAAGATTATTAATGAACTAGTTACTGGATTTTCATACTGTTTTCGCCTGTTTGTTAAGTTGGTATAATTGTTGATCATGATATATAAAACATATCCGTATGAAATACAGTTTTCCTTTTTAACCCAAATACCGCAAGTGTGCAGACCTTTATAAACCCAAATACCCCATGTGTGCAGAACTTTTTTAACCCAAATACCCCAAGTGTGCAGACCTTTTTTAAACCCAAATACCCCAAGTGTGCGGACCTTTTTTAAACTCAAATACCCTATAGTGTGCAGACTTTTTTTAAACCCATATACCGCAAGTGTGCAGACCTTTTTTAACCCAAATACCGCAAGTGTGCAGACCATTTTTAACCCAAATACCCCAAGTTTGCAGTCCTTTCTTTAAACAAAATACCCCCAAATGTGCAGACCTTTTTTAACCCAAATACCCCCAAATATGCAGACCTTTTTTTGCAGAGTATAATGATTATATCTCATGTCTGTTTAATGGATTTTGCTATTAGATTTTATTGTTCAATGGAGTTTAACACCGCTTTCAATGCATGTCAGATTATTTATATTGACATATATCCAGTTTAATAATTAAAATCACCGTACTTCTGCAAGGAATTTGCAAACTTTCTCATGAAAATGGTTTTTGCCTGTGCTGGTCTCGAATCCACGACCTCATCGGTGAGAAGTAAGGAGCCATTAGACGACAGCAGTTTAGACCACTCGACCACCGGAGACACAATTGTCATTTTCAAAAGACGAACACCGTGTTTTTCCAGTTTTTTACCATATAAATCTACATAACACACAAATCAACAGTCTGTGTCGATCTGACATGACCTTAATGTAAAACAAACGAACAGTTGATAGACATTACTCATCTACAAGAGCTCTCAAGATAAACCATAATTCGGTTGTTTTCCATGAGTTAAATACGTGTACAGTAAAGTATTCTTATGTAAGAAAGTGTGCTCGTTACTAAGGAAAGGACGGTTTTACTCAACCTTACATTCATTGTTATAAGGAGTCATCCATGGCCGATAGGTCTAAGTCGCCGTCTCAAGATCACTTACCTCGCACCGTTAAGGTTGTAGGTTCGAGTCCCGCTTAATCCAAAATCTTTATGTGGGAGACTTTCCAGTTACTTGGGGAAAGACGGCGGTTCTACTCAGTCTGACCCAGTCTGAGGTCTTCCTCCACCAGTAAAACTGGATATGCCATAACCTTAAATGTGGTAAAAAAGGCGTTTAACATCTTCAAAAAAATCATTTTTATAAATGAATGTCATAATTATATAATCTGAAATGAGTTGAAAGTACCGTTAAACTCCATTAACAACCAACGAAATAAAACATGTCAATAAATAGTCATTTATGCAAATGATCCCCCATGATACTTGTATTACGTATTTTCACGTATAAAAGTAAAATTAAACATCAGTACTAAAGTACTTAAAGTTCTGATAGCCGGGCATTTATACGCTTCTTTATGTATTTGATTAAAACAGTTTAAAACAGTTTGATTTGTTGCATATATAATACACTTCTAAGCCTGTTTCAATGCAAAGGGTGTCTCGATATTTCCTAGAATCTCGCTTTATCTGTATTAATTTATTTACATCAAATACATACATTTAAAATGTAACCACCATCTGTTGCTACTTTTCCTCATACATTTTACGTTTGATACTTTTGATTTTAAATTCGTCTACAAGACAATTATTGAAACGAAAATGTATAAGTTCAAGTCGCGTCCATTGAAATTATTTGGTTACATAATGTTTGATACGTCCGCTGCAAATTATTTTACAAAAAAACACAATGATATTTCGTAAGTGCCAAAAATATGATATACATCTTTTATTATAATATAAATGAAAATGAAAAACAAAATTAATAGAATGAAATAGAACGATTTTAGATGTTTCCAATGAAATTATTTAGTTACATAATGTGTTCTTCGTATATTTGATACGTCAGATGTAGATTATTTTACCGAAAAGTACAATTATATTTCGTGAGTTCTAAAAGAAGGAAAACATATGTTTTACATCTATTTTGATATAAATATAAAACAGATTGTGCCGACCTTACCTGATCTTAACGAAATACTAACGAGTGTTACATTGACATTACACTACAAAATGTCGTAAAGATAAGTGCATGATAATGAGGTGGCATTCCAGAGTTGTATTATTTATAGTAAGGAAGAACATATTGATGTAGGTTAAGCATGTTTGTGTTCATATCATGCCAGGTCAAATGCGTGTTTGGGTTATATGGTCGATTATATAACAAACGTTAAAACTCAATCATGACGTCTGACATGATTTAATCAATTTGGAAAGTTGGCAGGGACAAGCGCTGTAGGTTTTTTTACTATATTCAAGTGAATAATGTTTTATTTTGGTAGGATGTATTGCATAAACTATTATAAAGGTTCAACTATGCGCATAGTTGCTGAATATTGCATTGTTTTGCATTGATCCAATGATTAGAGTTGATTTAGACATTTTCAAGACCTTAAATGGTCTAAAATAACATAGTCACACTACTATTATAGTAGTTGACTTAGGCCTGGTCAAGAGCATATATAAATAGTTATAGTCACATTACTTCTGTTAACGAAATATCGGATGCTTATGAGCACGCAAGGACACTCTATTTGACGATTCAGTGTCAATGACTGGCATATAAGTGTTATATGTTGCGCAGCTGAGCTTAAACTCCAGACAGTGTACACATTATAATATTTTGTGCTTAGCTTAATCTTCACGACAAGACAAGAGTCGCGGCAATGATCAAACATCGAATATCTTTACGTGATTACCCAGCATTCTAGGCAAGGCCATATTAGTTGCCTGTGCATATTTACATGTTATCTATTCTAAATGACGATTGCAAAATCGCAACATGGTGCAAGGCCATTATTGGCTGCCTGTGCATATTGCCTAGTGGGCCATTTATATTTACATATTGTCTATCTGTATGACGATTGGAATGTCCAAAAAAGTAATTCTGTTGGTTGCCTGCGCATATTTTCATGCAGTTCATTTATATTTACATATCTTCTCTGAATGATCCAAACATAGTGATTGAGAATTTGATGCAGGTAATTTATCAGGTTAGTTTAGGCTACGTTTAAAGATATGATAATTTCAAACTAAAGATAAAAGTGAGCATTGTACTCGTAAGTGCATATGTTCTCGTATATATTCTTTGGAAGACATTTCAATAATCAAATGTTTAACTCACAGTCAGAGATAAAATATTTTTATTAATTTTGGTTAAAATTAGATATGTGATTATAGCGGTTGATAACACTACTGCACCTTTCGTCATGAAACTTAACATAGGATCACAGTGCAATGAATGTCCATAGTTGGGTTGTCTGACCGAGTCCTTATTTTCTTTTGATTGCGTTTTGTTGTTCTAAGAGTTCAAAATATATAATGGCATGATGTTCGTCCTGAAGAACAATGTTACTTGATCCGTAAACTTATATTTGAATCGCAGATGGTTAATTATTTCCTGAAAATATTATCCTCTTCTTTATCGTCCATTTACATGTTTGTTTTATGAAGAATATTTTATTAACTTAAACTGTTACAGTTTCTCGTTACAAAAACATAGATATATATATATAAAACATATTCACATGCCAGTTATCAGAATATAAATAACATATATAATATTATTTCAGATTGTATATTTTTGTATGTTATTAGATATATTAAATATACATAATTAATGGTTGTAGCAATTCCATGACTGATCTGGGGGTCCTCCGTGGCCGAGTTGTCTAAGGCGCCGTCTCAATTTCACTTGCCTCTCACGCGTTATGTTTGCCAGTTACTCGCGGCATAACGGTGGTTCTACTCCAATTCATTCTGAAGTCGTCCTCCACCAATAAAACTGGATTTGCCATATGTTACCAGAAATAGGTTGAAATGGCGTTAAACCCCATTAAAAATGACAGAACCTTTATGTTTCATATTTCCTGTAAATATGTTTCATTTGATAATACCGGCTTATTTATACTGTCTATACCTGCAAACATTTTTATGTGTGGGTTTGGTTGCGCCATTTAATACATTTTGCATAGATTTTTGTTTGAGACTTATATTGTACATGTATTGAATACATTTCCCCGCACGTTTAAACCTTCATATTCAGTTAAACGTTCTCTCAAGTAATACATCTTGTTTGTGTACAGTTTTTTTGTTTGTATTTAATTTATTCCTTTCTTTTATTTATGCAGTCTACTGATTGTGAGGTGTAAATTTGCTGACGTCGCAGCTAAGTCCCACTCCACAAACAAATCCCATTCATGTTTCTCTTTCGTGAAATTTACGAATGTATGAATGCCAAACTTCCATTATATATTCAGATGAAAAATGATATATAGAACTGATAAATAACATCTAAACTACAAGAATAAGTGATCACACAGGAAGTTTATCATCCGGAACAAAAATACGCAGCGTATTTTCGTCGGGAGATTTCAGTTCTGGTCATTAAACCTTCAAAGACAAACTATGATTCAGTGTGAACCAGTAATCATCACCCGACCTAAATTGCAAGGAACCAGACTGTCCATGAGATATGTTGGACAATTTGTGATTCATGATTTGGGTTTTGGTGATTTTCCGCTTGTTTATTTGCTAAAGTCTGTGATAAACTGTCTTTTATGTAGTCCGCGTTTGCCATTTAACCCAAAAAAATAATGTATACATCATACAAAGACAAAATCTCTGTCAGCAAATTGTGAATACAGATTACCATCAATAACAAATAATTCTTGATGTCGCTAAAATATAGGCCATCAGACTTTTCATATTTATAATAACAATAATAGAGAGAGAGAGGGGGGTGGGGGGGGGGGGGGGTTGTCAGAGGTGGTTCTTTGGAGCACGTATAGTTTTCACTTCTAATGAAACAAATTTGAATGAAAATGCATATTAAGTAAAATCTGAAAAATATATTAACGAAGCAAAAGACCGATTGGAACTTATTCGATGTTTTGGGTTGCATATATCAAAACATGTCCTGTATCATTCCGATGGTGATTATAATGGATAAAGCGACAGCAATCGCGAATAGCCAATAATAACACTTCAATACCATACTACTCGGTCAAGGCACTACTTATTTCGAAATCTTACGGTTATATGTTAAAAGAATAAATAAAAAGCTGTCCAATCGGATAAAAGAGCTGCATGACATATAAAACATAACTGACATACGCCGGACCATGCTTAATACAATACTACATCAATCTGGACCTTGTTGATTAACAAGATGTATGTGCGTCATTAGTGTTTAACCTTTTACTTCATATAGACGCCTTTGGACACCTCTAATATAAACGCCTTTGGACACCTTTAATATAGAAGGCTTTTGAATTATTGGGTGAATTATGTTTATATTAACTGACAAAGTGGAAAACAGTGCAGGAAGTGTTCAGATTGCTCGTTACGAGCAATCTGACCTCTTCCTGCACTGTTTTCAAAGGCTTTCTGTGATTGGTTCGGGAAAACGCGTATCTATGGAGTAATGGGTTAGCCCCGACATGCTTTCATACGTTTATCCCCAGATGTCAGAAAATTACGACAATGGTTTGGGGCGAATATTGAAAATATTAAGTGAAGTTTATTAACATTTATTTCAAGGAACTGTGAAATCTGTGACAAGTAATGGTCATGTTTCTATTGAAATAGGCTATGCCTTCTAACCACACCACGCTATAATCACTAACCGAAATCGGTTAGTGACGTGTCCAAACACACAGGTCGAACGGCGCTAGTGACTTCGTCTGAGGAAACACATTCAACATTTGGTAATTACACGTTTTCAGCATACATATGCCAAGACAATACACCGAAATATGAACAGGTCATTCCACTTAACAGTCTCGACCGAAAAAAAAAAAAAAAAAAATATATATATATATATATATATATATATATATATATATATATATATATATATATATATACCGCGAAAGTCGTAGATTCCAGCCTGCTCGCTTCAAAAACATTTTATGATAATGTTTGTCAGTTATTACAGAAGGACGGTGGTTCTACTCAGATTCATTCTGAATTCTTCCTTCGCTAATAAAACTGGGTATGCCATATATAACCTGAAATGTGTTGAAATTGCGTTAAATCCCATTCAAAAAATAAAAAAAAATAATAAAAATATATGTAAAATAAACAGAATAGTCCAATGAACCCGTTTGATAATTTATCTGTCTTTTCATGTAATTATTAAGCTTTTATATCTTCATCAAAAGAAGTCAAGTGGGTTACTTATGAAAATGCTCCTATCTGTTACACAGTATACTTTTGGTAATAATAATTCACAATTCTCTGGCACAATAATATGATCAAATTCGTGCTGTCCATGTCGGGGAACCGTTTGGAGTCATTCGACATTTTCAGATATACATTCTTTGTTCGTTATACCTTTTTCTTACAAATCTAATCTATGATTACAAAACTGCCATGTCACTGCATATGAAAAACAACTTTCTTTACATCTAAGGGTACACTTAGAAATTTAGAAATAATACAAAAAAAATCTATTTCATATGAGAAAAAAATAACATAAAAGATTTAACTGTGTTCATTAATTTTAATTATAAAATACGCAGACTGCATTCTAACATAATAAAGCGAAAAAGTCCTATTTCACATTAAACTGAATGAAACAGGTCAATACGCCGAACAAAACGGTTGAGAAACATCAGTACGGTTTGAATAAAACAGATGAGTGTGACATACAAAAGTTCTTTTCAACGAATAAAAAGGGATGGGACAGAGATGTATGGCTATATTGCGGTATGTTGTAATTGAACATCATTTATCACATATGCTAAATAATGATCAATATCTTACGAGATCTCGCTGAATTGCCTCGGTATTTTAAATAGAGTTACTTCAGAACGGTTTACTCTTTTTTATCAACCTTTTCATCGCTTTTCGAGAGATGTTTATATCATTTATCTCAATTCTAAACACTTAAACTTATTAGTGAAGAAGGCCATTTTAATATTCTATTAATCTAAACATTTTATCAAGTACTTTTTCTTATTCTATCAGTAGGTAATGAAGTATATAAACTAGACCATTTCGTGTTTAATTAGGGCAATTAATATTGATATGTTGAAATTTAATCATTGCCATTAACAATGATCACGAAATATTAATATCAATAAATACTTCAAGTAATGTGTTCGTTTAAATTATTAAATGTAATATCGATGACATAGCAAAACATCCATATGTCTCTTACGAATCGGTCTTAAAGGGTATATATATATATATATCAGGATCTTTCAAAATTTGAAAATTCGCTGAAAACATTTTTTTCCCAATACAGCATGCCTATATATAATCATTGATCCCGTATTGCCCAAAACAAATTCTATTTAAACATGCCTAAATATGATATTGAAAAGGGATTTCCTAACTTGGATTTAACACTAAAATAGATTTTCCGCTTAAAATTGAAACATATTTTGTGACGTAATAACAAATCATGTGATTCCATTTTGATTTCAATTTGATCCGTTAACACGTAGTAAAAATTATTTTATCTTAAAAGGAGTCTTTAATATGATGCAAAGGTCTCCAAGCAGTATTTGAATGCTGTCTATTTTTACATTGGAGATTTCGACGGTTTGAACTTTACCTCTCCAATTTAAATACCAATTTTGTCACGTATTGGTGGATTTGACATGCCAAGCATTCGGATTTTATTTATTAATGATAATGAGATACTTTTTATCCATTTTGAAAATAATTCTATTTTTAAGACATTTATTTTTTTTCTTTCTGGTATACTCCCTTTAATGTTTGCTGACGGGTATGTTATTGTTGTTTGCAAGGCAGTGAAACTTAAAGTGAATGTATAAGTTACTTTTAAAAAAAAATGAAATTGACTAAAACATTTTTGTCAAATATACCATGCCTTTATACACTAAATGACCTCGTTTTGTCGAAAGAATATATATTTAAACATTTCAACATAATAAGTTGAAATGTGATCTGCTAACTTTCATGCTGCAGATAAATAAAGCAAACGTTGATACATCATATACGGCAGACATCACTGTGTAAATAATGACTTACATAGGATTTTAACAGATGCATGTAATTATGAACACTTAGGGATATTGTAAAAAATATCCTTAGATGTCACAACACCTTCTTGAAAAAAAAGCTGGTTAACCTACCAGTTAGCGCATTTTATGTGCGGATACATTACTGCTATGAATACTTTCAATACTTATGTGGATTTTTGTTAACGTGGAAATTTTATATGTATGGAACAAAGAACAAAATTAAACTGTGTAGTAAAACATAATGTAGTCTTACATGTAACATTGATGATACAATATTGCATGTAACATCGATGATATAATCTTGCATGTAACATCGATGATATAATATTACATGTAACGTCAATGATACAATCTTACATGTAACATCGATGATATAATCTTGCATGTAACGTCGATAATATTATCTTGCATGTAACATCGATGATTTAATCTTACATGTAACGTTGATGATACAATCTTACATGTAACGTCGATGATACAATCTAACATGTAACGTCGATGATATAATCTTACATGTAACGTCGATGATATAATCGTACATGTAACATCGATCAAATACGTTAGCATCGATATCACCGTGATATCTTATTGTCCATCTCCGCTTCATAGCATCTATTGTTCACTTCTTTACTCGATCTACAGTAAGCAGGAAGCATTCAGATTCTATAAACGTCTTTGTTTATTTACATATCTTCATGAATAAGAGTTTTGTATGAAATACCCGAAAAATGTTTTGATTTTCATTATTGTTTATATTCTCATGTGAAGGGAACGTGTCTTGAGCTTTATCGAATAGGGTTTACAATTTTATTTCTTTTGATTATAGTGGAAGCAACTTTGATGTGGATTTTAATAACATAATATCTTTATTATTCAAAATCCTCTTAGAATAGAGCCACCGGCATTATAAATAACGTAAGGCATTTTTCTGATTCATTCTACTATTGTAATTATTTTCTCTTTCCAAATACAACACCGACGACTGTTAACACTTCGTCAACAGTGTTTCATTTTATCTGAATTTAATGATGATGAGATTTACAAGTTTTGTAAGATCTATGAAGAATATATAGGAAGCACTGGGGAACAAATGGTTAGCATGATTATGGACGTATATGGGTCATGTATCAAATGTGTGAATTGCATGTCCCTGTGTCTCAAGGTTTGAACCTGTGGGGGAGGGGGCGGGGCTACTTTACTAAATCTATATAATAGAAAATGATCAAAAAAAATCATTTCTGATGACTAAATAGACTAATTTCAATGGTTTTGGTGTGATTTGTTGTTGCTGACATGACGGTAAATGCTTATGTTTTATTGACAAAAGATTGAAAGTATATTCATAAAGCTTTATGTCATCAATAATAATCAGGTGACCGTTAAGGCCCGTGGATCTCTTAAATATATTTCGAAATACGACTGGGACTATTCTTTTTAAAAAAACAAACACAACAGATATCTTCAGGTCACAACAACTACAGCAGCACCAACATACCACCGGTATATACTTATATTAAACATGCTATGTTGAATGCAAGTAGTTCATCGCAGACCCTGATGTCTACCGAATCAGGTATATTAACACCTAAACGCTTACTAGCTGTGACGTCATTAATACTTTCAGATGAAGCAACTGACCAATCAACGTTCTCGAATGTGGCTTTTCCAACATTGCTATCTAACGGACTCAATCGAGAGAGCTGTGTCCGTACTACAGACTAATAAAATGGCATAAGGTAATGTTTTGTACCACGTCATCAAATAATGATAAACAGAAATATATGACCGTATTATATGATTATAGAATTGAACAATTAAGTAGTTCATAATAAACGATTAAATTATTTACATAACTTGACCACAGTTACGTGAATGTTTTTTTTTTAAAAAAAAGATTGCATTCAAACGAAGTTGTACTGCTGTGACTTTTTCCAATCTCCCAAATGTATCGACTTGCTCGCCAAAGAACATTAATAATGTTATTTGAAATATGACGTGTGTTTTTTTAAATGCATATCTTTTGTTCACACACATGATAAACTTTGTATATATTTATTGCGAAAGTTGATCAATGCAATAATTTATAGGAAATAATGAATAATTAGATTTCTTGGCTCTCGTTCTTTCTTTCTGACGAACCCCTTCACATTCCCTGGCGGTTATTGGCAAATGTTTGTAAACTGAATCATTTAATTTTGTCATTAATAATTTGGTTGATATATTGTTTTCACGGTATGGTTTGTTTGTGTTTATGGTGTTTACATGTATTTTATGATTACAATCTGACCGTTTATAGCTTATCGTTTTTTTCATGGTTTCGCCCTTTAGATTACGTTTTGGCTCTTTAAACCTT
Organism: Panopea generosa; assembly: GCA_029582155.1. Classification (NCBI taxonomy): domain Eukaryota; kingdom Metazoa; phylum Mollusca; class Bivalvia; order Adapedonta; family Hiatellidae; genus Panopea; species Panopea generosa. The sequence continues at coordinate 34,923,996 of CM055908.1, forward strand.
TAACCTTAAAGATCTTGACACAATTACAAATATTTGGAAACAAACAAAACGATTTGGCAATTGATAAATCCAGTCCTATATTAGTTCGGCATAAATATGTTATTGTAAAGAATATACCTTGAGACGGCAAATTTACATATATTACAGTTTGGCATAATACGTTATTGTAAAGAATATACCTTGAGATGGCAAATTTACATATATTACAGTTTGGCATAATACGTTATTGTAAAGAATATACCTTGAGATGGCAAATTTACATATATTACAGTTCGGCATAAATACGTTATTGTAAAGAATATACCTTGAGATGGCAAGTTTACATATATTACAGTTTGAGATTAATTATCCTTTGAGAGTATCAGAAGAAAAATACTGTTCCTATTCGGGTTCAATGCAGATATTCAGTGGATTGATAACACGTTGTGAAATTCAGGCAACAGTAATTGTAAGAAAGACGTCGAAGCAACATTTGACTGAAAGAACAGATAAATAAAAATTGAATTTCCTTCTGCAAACACACGTGCAAAATAAACAACAGATTATTCGTTTTCAAATGCCGTAGAGAGAAGTTTCACATAAAATATGCGAGAAATAATACATTATTTAATTTGAAGAAAACAACAACAGTGCCGCACCAATCCCCAAACGAAAAACGTAAGAGTAACGACTGATTAAAGAATTAAAGCAATGACAAAGCAAAACCATTATTTTAACACAAATTAGCCCAAGATTTGCATCTTAGCAAAGATATCGCGTAACAATCTGCGACAAAGCTTGGAAAACAAATTTCATTCTCGGTCACGATAATTCCAAAATTATTTAGTGTAAAAAGATCGACGGTTTACATTCGCAACAAATTTACATGTTGTTATAGTATACCATTTTTGTAGACATTCAAAATAAAAACACCAATGTCGTAGATTTTAATAATGATTTGTTAATTTAAATCTCTCACTGAAGACAGTTTTGGGTTACTGTTCGGCATCCCAACAGATGAATCAGAAAAATTGTATGACAAGAAAAATGTTAAACAATCATAAATTCCTAAATAGTGCTGTGTAGATCTGCAGGCACGTGTTAGATGTATGGTGTAACAGGAATCGTGATGTCTCCCGAATCTTAAAACTTCATCACCTGGTTCCTTAGAGACTAGTCCAGACTTTACGCCTGAGTATCGCATAATTACATTAAACTGATCTTCCACAACCTTCCACGTCACGAAAATACGACTAACATGAGAATTACTAATTTCCTAAATCTACATTCACATGTAATTTGCAGATCTTGCAGATTTTTTAAATAAGCACACAAAGGCAAACTGGCAATCGATAATAATTATAATTCAATATAAAGATTTTATTGTACATGTGTACTTGCTTGTGGTCGGTGAGAAAGGTCAATGTTCAAAATGCAAAGAGTTTCATATGAAAGTTCTTTACATTATATAGAATACTTGTTATCGATATACGAAAGACGTAATGACCTTGGTTTAAGGTTAAAGAGTTTAAAACGTTTTTTAGCAAAAGTATAAGTTATTCTCTAAGGCATAGTACATTGTAAAAAAATGTGTTTGCATTCCTGCGTATATGTTTACTTTTTGTTAGATGTTTCGTAATGCCAATGGTAGTATTTATTATTTAATAGTATAAACCAAACATTAAATAAAGTATAGTGCAATCCCCATCCAACTTCCCATCTGAAAGGGTAATCATGTCGCGTATCTTTTGTTTACTTCTTATTATATAATCAAACGACGAAGGCAAGATGTAGATTTAAGTGTTTAGTATCGGTTTAACAACTGACCATGCTTAAGTGTTAACCCATGTTGCCTTTTCTTCTATATTTGTTTTGTCTTTATCCCAATCATCCAGCCCATTGTTCTTATTTCTGTTGCGTTGGTGGATGCTGTTTACGTTTGTAGCTATATCTCCTGCTGGGTATATATGTTTTTTTCTAGTACGTGTCCCACAATCAAGCTTAAACAAATAAATGAAAGTTTAAATTACCGTATCATAAAGCATGTTTATGCTTTCCGTGGTGTCACTAGGTAGTAAGGTTTTGTTTAAATTAAAACTAATAACTTAAAGTTACTCTACATATTTCAATTGTATATAACGGTGTAAACTAATTGAATTTTGTGAAGCATAATTAACTTTCTTTCTTCCATTCCTGTCGGGATGATGTATGTAATGAATTTATTCAATCTACTTTTGTTGTTAGTAAGGCATAAACAAAGTTTGAGCATAAACTATCATATTATATGAAATAGGAACATTCTAATGGAACTTAACGCTAACTTTAACGCATAGTATACTATACATGGCATGTCTAATTGTAATGGTGAAAGAAGACATTATTTGTAAGAAATCAACTAAAAATATAACCAACGAAATATGGAAGAATTATGCCTGTTTCTTGTACTGAGAGGAGGTCCATGTATAGTTATAAAATACACCAACACTGATTCAATATACGGTAAAAATCCTAAAGAATTGGTGTTGAATACAGAATGTGAAAAAAAAAAATCAGTTAAACATTGAGAATTAAACATGGAATACATTAAATAAAATTTAATGCAAACCCGCACATTCCCATAATATGAAAGGCGTTTTTTTGTTTATATTTTGGTATATGATTGGACGATAAATGTAGGGTTCACCCGTGAGATAGAAATTAACTCTTTAGTAACGGTTTTGCCACTGATCGTGTGCTTAAGTGCTGACGTTGTCTTATCTCCAACATTTGTTTTGTCTTTATCCTAATTATCAAATTCGTTGGTCTCATTTGTCTGTATGTTGGATTCTTTCTCTCCTGCTGAGTATATGTTGTTTTTATTGCTCAAGTTATAAGGATGTATCCCATAATTAAGTTTAAATAAAATTAAATTTAAATTAAAAGCGTATTATAAATCATGTTGTAATTTGTCCATGGTGTCAACAGGTAGTAAGGTGTTCATAAATTTGCTCTACACATTTCATTTGTATATATCCGAGTATTACAATTAAATTTGGCGAGGAATACTTCACAACCTTTCTTTCCATTCTGTCTCGGTGATGTATGTGATGGATTCATTTAATTTACATTTGTTTTAACTGAGCATAAACAAAGTTTGCGCACCACCTTTTACATTATACGAAATAGGAATATTTTTACGGGATTGAAAACGCCATTTTCAACACATAGCATTTGGATTAATCGGATAAAGATTAAGAGTTTTATTTAACGAAAAAAGCAGCCTCTCCTAGGGCCTCACGCTAATCCAGTTAACTCAGACATGATTTGTTAAAGGGAGGTCATTTGTCCCTCATTTGTTTTGAGATAGGTGGAATAGGTTACGTAATATTATTTAAAGGAGCAGAATTAGATTAAATCATAACTTCAGGATAAATATATATTTGTTTAGAATAAGTTTTTATGGCACTGTATACGGTATTTCATCGGATAGCAACGTTAAAAATATTTTTAAAAAAATCATTATGGTAAAATATTTAATATATATATGGCATATCCAATTGTATTGGAGACTGAGTACATCAGTATGAACCTTATTACATATAAAACCGTTGTCCTCTGTGCGTAACCGATACATTTTCTCACATATAGGTTTTGCACCTTCAGCAATAGTATTACCTTGTGTTTTTACAGCGAAAGCGAGACCAAGCAAATCTAATTGACAGAATATATATTTTAATATCGCATTTTGATGTAAGATAAAGAATATATATTGTCATTATTTAAACTAAATATTGATCGTTGACCTTGGTAAGGAAATTACTGTGGTCTGAAATGTTGAGATTTTACAGGCACACTTATAGATATTTAGTATGAATGCTCAACATTCTGAATTGTTATCTGTTATGGTAATACACACTTGGCCAATTTGTTTAAACACTTTGAGTTCAAGTACGGTAGTTGATGTTCAGGTTTTCAGAAATTTGGTTTACCATAAATCGATAATTTATCAAACTTACAAGAAACTAATCAAAGGTTGTTTGAAATGCATTGTATAGTATAAACATATGATTAATTGACACCTAATTAATCAATATATACACACAAAAAAGTCATATCATTTGATCGCAAACGTTTTTTAAAGTAGGCGTAAGAAGAACTAAAGACGGTTTTTACCCAATAAAAAAACCAGGGGAAATGAAACACAGTGTCTCTTGTAGTCGGACTTGGGGGTCGGTACTGTATATGTCTATGCTTTGTGCAATATAGAAATGTCCTTCATGCGATTTTACTCGATATTCTGACAGACTTTTAGTTTTAGTTGTCAGAACGTATATTGAATACATAAATATGCTACCTTACTTCTATAAATAAGTATCAATGGCGTTAATGTTGAGACTTTCACAGGCATGTTTATAGATATTTAGTACTAATGTTATATGTTCTGAATTGTTATTCATTATAGAATGTCATACTAATTAAAACGTTTAAACATATTGAGATCAAGTGCGTGGTTGGATATTCAAGTATTCTGAAATTTGGCCTATTACAAATCGTCGAAAAAGGATAGGAATGGTTCACAATATTGAATATATAAATCTGAGGGTACAATATATTGAGGGTCTTACACGAATGTTTAATTATAGTTGCTTATTTATTAATGAATTTATTAAAAAAAAACTATGCGAGGTTCTGATGTATATTATATTATTTTTCCCAACGAGTTCAACGATTTCAATTAATGATAAATGCGCACGGATGTAAGATTCGTTTTGGCTCATACCTCATGAAAATGTATCCTTTATTTAACATATCATCTTGATAAGGAACGAGACAAAATCGAGCATATTAATTTCCGTAAGTTATCATATGACGTAACAAAATAACGACATTTAACCGAGCGGTGAATCGGAAGTGATATTACACTAGGTTAATATAAAACTGGCGCCATGTTTTTATTACACTCCTGCACTGTAATTTATGTTGGCTTTTGTTATTGACTTTTTACATACCAGTGTACATTAATTGTAATAGTTTTCCTTGACCGAGTGACCTGTGGAGCTGCGTCAACACCACTTACCATTCACCCAGATTGTCTTAAAACCTCAATGCAAAAAAAGTTGTCGGTTAATTGTAGAAGGAAAGTAGTATCCATCTAATCTTAATTGATCAATCAATAAAACTGGATATCATGTGTAAATGTTCATATTATTAAATAATCATATCGGTCAAATATAATGATTTTGACATTATAGGAATAGACAGAATTGTATAAAAGAGCGTCATTATGTCAGCATATTATTTGTATGTTTTATTTTACGGCTGACCAGCACATTTTAGCAATCCCCAAACGCAGCAATGGGAATATTACATATGAAGGAATCCATAAAGTAAATGACATGTATTACCGGTGTCGGATTTTCGGGCCGATGGTAGCTACATGTAGTTCATTCGAGCCACCATGTAGTTAAGTTATATACTTTTGGCGAATTGAATCTAGGTGAAATGGTTGGATGTAATTATTAAATTTTGAACGAATATTTTTTGGCACATAAGGTTTCTTTGAACAATCATTTAGTCAAATGAAGACAGCGTCTGCTCTATACAGTATAACAACGTGTTGGCCTCTTTCGCTGTGAAATACCAGTCAGTCATTTTAACTCATTTCATAAACAATAGAGAATGCATTTAAAAAGCAGAACAAACGTATTACATGCATACAAAAATGATGTCTTTTTCTTTGTTTTTTTTTCATAAAGTAAGATTTAATATAATGATCAAGCTTTGATGATTTTTTAGATAAGTGCAGATTGGTGATCCGATCAACCCTGCTCGCGTGCTGGCGTTTTATTTCTCATTTAGATCCTTATTGTAGGCCAACTTTTCATGCTTCATTACACTTACTTAGGATTTAGGTGTATTAAGAAGTTACATTATGATTCAGAAAGACAATTGTAAAACAGTTTTTATTTCTTTGAAGGTTACTTTTAATGCAGTCAGTCAATTTGAGAAAAAAAAACACCAAACACGTCAGACTGCCGGAATCATCAAATGAACCTTTAAAGCTTCAGCGTTATATCTATATTAATTTTTATCTTTTCTGTAAATATTTATAAATTTTATATAATCTTTCTACTTAAAAAAGAAAAATACGGATATTAAAATTCAGATAAACTTTACGTACTCAAAAGTACATTTTATTTATGTTAGTTATTAGATAGAGTAACTTAAAGGAATTACATTATTCAATGCTAGATGACACGAAGTTGATTCAAACATTAAACACTATTTAAAATAATTAGTAGGTCAGAGGATAGTGTATTGGCCGTTCGCGCACTGGTTGCGGGCTCGATTCCAGATTTTAGCCGATGCCCATTAGAGTTTCATTCAGAAATAAAATGTTAGGTAATGGCCTGTAAGCAATTAGAAAACGATCTAACTTTCTTCGCAATATAGCTATTTAAAGTTTAATTGTGCAGCATTTATAAAAAAAAAATGAGTTATATCCGCCATATGTCATTGCAATTCTTAGCTGAGGTTGTGTGCAGCAATCTATTAGTGATAACTCACTTGTGAGTGTCTTTAATGATAAGATGTGATTGCTTACTTGGATATAACATTGAATATTGGCAAGTCTTTGTCTAGAAATTGCACGAGAGGCTGGAGTAGCGAACCGCAACCTCAGAAGAAATTGATCATCCAAACAACAGTATTCATACTGTGTGGCGGTCGGTAGAGGTCGCCGCGTACTTTGACTCACCGACAGTGTTGTTCTCATTTCGGATTCGTAGAAGTTACGGAGTTCATTCGGTGTTGTTCGGAAATAAAATGCCGCGTATGCCGCTGCCAGAGGCGTGTGCGGTGTGTCATAGTCAATATTGCCCCCCTCATACAAACTGAGTTATTTTCCCCCTTTTTGTCAGATTGTGATAGAAACATTCTAAAGGAGGCGTCTTGGTTAATCGTTTTATACAATATTTTATACAGAATGTGTTTAAATAGAAAACACCTGTTTTCCAAATTAACTTATTTCATTTAACATGTTTTTTTTTTCAATTTATAAATTAAGCTTAAACTGTCCATTGTAATATGAATTTACAATGTAAGCTAAAACTATTCTAGTAAATATACCGAGTTTATAATTTAAATTCAAACACTTTTAAATTATATCAATATAAGTTTATGATTTAAATTCAATCTGTTCATGTTATATTAAGTTCATACCATAAATTCAATCTGTTCATGTTAAAATAAGTTCATACCTTAAATTCAATCTGTTCATGTTAATATGAGTTCACAACTTAAATTCAAACTGTTCATGTTGAAATGAGTTTATAATTTAAATTCAAACTGTTAATGTCAATATGAATCTATAATTTAAATTCAAACTATAAATGTAGATATACCGAATTTATAACTTAAATTCAAAAATTTTATGTCAATATGAGTTAATGAGTTTACAATTTGATTTAAACACGTCATGCCATCATCAGTTTACTCATTACTATATAAGAAACTTCATATTTTTTTTTGTATCAAATAATTTTCGGCAACAGTCTCCGTGATGCTTATTATCCGACATTGTGTCTCATAAGTATTCGTTTCTCACCGCTGATTCAAGAGGGAAACATATCAGTAAATTGCGGAGATAGGGTGTGCTCGAGTTCTGGTTAACCTCCGAGGATCCAAGGAAAGAGTGGTTAGGTTAACTGATCTTCTGTTGGCTATCGATGATATAAAAAAAACACTAAATATTCAGTAAACCAATCAATTGTACCGCCATTTTGTTACATTCTTGTTGACTACAAATATATCAATATAGAATTATGAAAAACTATGATTCAGCTACTCGTGATGTCATGGGTGATAATGTATATTATTTTGAAAATAACATGCTAGTGGGAAATTACATCTGAGTAGAACCTCGTCCACTATTCGCTGCAAAATAAACGCGTAGGAATACATCACTTATGTACTGGGTGACATTAAATTCACAAAATCTAATATCATATCCAATATTATCGTAACGGTTACTGTTTCCATTATCAGTTTTGCAACAATGGTTGGTTTATTGTAAAATGACGAAATATTTTGACGTGAAAAAATTAAACACAAGCCTTTTACGTTCCGATTTGGACAAATAAAAAGTCGATTAATTCAAGGAAATACCTACAAGTGTAGGAGCTGACGTCATTGTACAGGTTTTGTTTACACAAATTTATCAACATATAAATCCAAGCTCATTAATTGATGGAAAATCCGAATTTGGAACGTTTCCGCAATCGACTTCTACGTGCAAGGGTTGTGTATTAACATTGTCTCACGATCGTCTGCTTCTGACCTTCAACTACATGTTTTTATTTCATTATTTCTTGTCGAACAAATTGTTATGTGGGAATTCATTTCAATGAATAGCATTCTCGTTCGGTAAATCAGAGTTGTGTTCAATAATTATTTTACAAGATATCTCAAATATGAACATTTCATCAGATACTTCATTGTTTCTCAAAAAAATTATGGTCTGATTGTGGGCCTGGTTAAAATCGCTGAACCAAAGAAATCAATAAAACAATAAACTGAAGAAAATAGAATACAAATTATTTTTTTTGATGTTGTTGTTGTATTGTAGATTCAAGATTCAAGATTCAAATAATTTTATTCAGTAATTTAAACATATAATGTTTCTCATTACATACAAATTCAAATAATAAATGCAACACGTATGATAATAGACAAATAATCGATAATGTTAGATTCAATTAAATTAGATATATGACATTATCTAAATACATTCTTTTTAAAAAAAAAAATTTTTGAGGTTGGAAAAATATGAATAACTTATTTAACATACTTTGTCATTAAATACTTGAGTCAATCAACACAAATAGATAGATGAAAACATTTATGCATTTTGATTATACAAGGACTTACGAACACCAAAATCCTGATAAAAATATTTACAAAGATTTAATAAAACTGAATGCTTCTTACTTTGTATAACTCAATTAATTTTAACATACTTGGCCGTATGTAATAATATGGTTAAAAAACTTTTACGAATATTCTGATAACTAGGACATATTAACACAAAATGATATTCATCTTCTATGTCGTTTAAGTGACATAAAATACAATAACGCAAATTACGTTCCATTCTGTTCTGAGCATAACGACCGGTTTCAGTATTTTAACTGATGTGATGATAATCTTAATCTTTTCATAGGAATTCTCAAATTTCTTGGAAGCATATCTAAATAATTTTCGAATTCAAAAGTAGTTTTTAACATTTTGTAAGTACATAACGAACGACTGTTTGCAATTCCATTAAATTATTTTTGTTAAAATTTATCTAAAACTCTCTCTTTAAAAACCAAATGAAATTTTAACAAATTATCATCATCAGTACTTGACCATATATATGAAACTCCATAATCTTCCAGTAGACATTTGATGTCTTTTATCAAATTCTTACCACCTTTATTTCAATCAATTAGTAGTGAATTATATAAATATTTAACAATAATGTTCTCAGATTTAACAATTTTAGCCCAGTATTTAATCATATGAACATATCTATTTATATACAAGGGATAGCTACCTAACTCTCCATATACTCCTATATTACATGTTGAAGTTTTAACATTTATCAAATATTTACAAAATTTCAGATGTATTCTTCCGATTTCTTTAGATTGAAAAAATTCCCATATTTCACAGGCGTAATTAAGAGTTGAGCTAACAAAGGCATCAAATAATTGACAGACAGTTTTAGGTTTCAATGTATATTTACGAATATTTTCCAGCAAAATGTTTAATGCTTTGAGACCCTTTCCAGCCAATGCTTCCTGATTTAGAGAATAGTTGCCGGTATAGTTAAAAACAGTGCCCAGACAATTAAAATCATTCACAACTTCCAAAGGTTGATTATTAAAAGTCCAATTTTCATCGCTTTTTAAAGGAACCCTTTTTCGAAATACAACGATCTTAGTTTGAGCAGTATTCACCTCTAACCCCAAAGTGTCAAAATAATTATGTAAAAGATTAATACTTTTTTGTAGATCAGTCGGGGTTTTACCTAATATCACCATATCATCAGCAAAAAGCATTAAAATAAATGTAATGTCATCCAGGTTCAAGCCACATTTTGGATCTTCGCACAAGTACAGTTCTAGATCTTCTAAAAATAGTGAAAACATCAGAGGCGAAATTACTTCCCCTTGTTTTAAACCGATACATGTATCGCATCTAGAAAAAACTCGGAATAGGAGTTACATCCCCTAACACATGCTTTTACATTTGAAAACATGTCACGAATAATTCGTAACATTAGGCATTAACAACTAATCTATTAAGTTTAAACCATAAACCATTCCGATAAATACTATCAAAAGTTTTCTTTAGGTCTACAAAGGCACAAGCTAAGCGGTCATTTTTTAACAATACTTTTTGTATAGTTGAATTAAGTACAAATAGTGCATCTACACTTGACCTTCCACGTCTAAATCAGAATGGAGCGTCGCTCACAATATTATTATTTTCAATACAATTATTAATTTGCTTATTTAAAATACCAGTAAATTCCTTAGATAAACAACTTACTGAGCTTATACCCCTATAAGTATTAACATCGTCCGGGTCATTTTTCTTATAAATAGGCATCATAATCGCTTCAGATCAATTATCAAGAAAGTGACCAGAATTAAAAATACCGTTAAAATTACCAACAAGATGTGAAGCCAATATATCACAAGATTCAATAAAGTATTCATTTATTAGTATGTCACCAGCAAAGGCTTTATTTTTCTTTAAACTTTTTATACTATTTTCTATTTCTGACACAGTAATTAGCATATCGAGTTCTTCAAAAGAACAATTAATTGAATTAAAATCATAGTCATCACAAAAAGTCTGAGCGTCATCATTCGATGCGCTTGGCAACTTCTCATTAAGATTAGAAAAATAATCATGAAAAGCTTCATTACTAATATTATAACTTTTACTAGATTTATTTTTATTTGAAAAAAGCTCCCACAACTCTTTTAGTTTACCATGACGTAATCTTTCAATATCGTTATTTTTTTAAAATTCGTAACAGCGTTTTTTCTTTTTAATAAGTGTCTTATAAAACGACTTTAAGTAACACATTTCTGTTCTATTTTCATTACTTTAATATTTATTAAATTTATTTAAGGAAGGAGTATACAGTATTTTCGCTTGCTTTCATTCAAAATCAAACCAATCAGCTTTCTTGCTAAACGACTTAACAGTACACGATTCATTTTTCATGATTATATTTTTACTAAACAACGGCTGTGCAACGTCATTTATCAACTCCGAAAAGGATGAAACACAATTATTGACATTTTTCTCTATTGTTAAAATCAACACCATGGGTAATCGCATTTAAGAGTGGAAGTTTAGATATAATTCCTCGCCTAAAATTGTATGTTAAATTATCATTCCATTTGATACTTGTGCAAAGATCCAAACTGTGGCAAGAACTTGGATGACATTACATTTATTTTAATGCTTTTTGCTGATGATATGGTGATATTAGGTAAAAACCCGACTGATCTGCAAAAAAGTATTAATACATAAATATTGTGAAACTTGGGGGTTAATAATCAAGAAGTAGTGAATGATTTTAATTATCTGGGCACTGTTTTCAATTATACCGGTAACTATTCTCTTAATCAGGAAGCATTGGCTGGAAAGGTTCTTAAAGCATTAAATATTTAACTGGCAAATACTCGTAAATATACATTGAAACCTAAAACTGTCTGTCAATTATTTGATGCCTTTGTTAGCTCAACTCTTAATTATGCCTGCGAAATATGGGGATTTTCCAAATCAAAAGAAATCGAAAGAATTCATCTGAAATTTTGTAAATATTTATTAAATGTTAAAACCTCGATAAGTCATATAGGTGTATATGGAGAGTTAGGTAGATACCCATTGTATATAAATAGATATGTTCGTATGATAAAATACTGGACTAAAATTGTTAAATCTGATAACATTATAGTTAAATATTCATATAATTCATTACTTATTGATTGTAATAAAGGTGGTATGAATTGGGTAAAAAACATAAAAAATCTACTGGATGATTATGGGTTTTCGTATATATGGTCAAGTACTGATGATGCAAATTTGTTAAACTTCCATATTGTTTTTAAAGAGAGAGTACTAGATAATTTTAAACAAAAATGGTTTAATGAAATCGAAAACAATCGTTCACTATGTACTTATAAAATGTTAAAAACTACTTTAGAATTCGAAAATTATTTAGATATGCTTCCAAGAAAATTAAAAATTTCTATGTCAAGATTAAGATTATCTTAACATCAGTTGAAAGTTGAAACCGGTCGTTATGCACAGAACAGAATGGAACGTAACTTGCGTTATTGTACTCTATGTAACTTTAACGACATAAAAGATGAATACCATTTTGTGTTAATATGTCCTAGTTATCAGGATATCCGTAAAAGCTTTATTAAATCATATTATTATAAACGGCTAAGTATGATAAAATTCATTGAGTTAATGCAAAGTAAGAAGTATTCAGTCTTGTTAAATTTGTGTAAGTTTATTCATCAAGCTTTTAGTACTCGCAATTCCGTGTACAATCAAAATACATAATATATACATCTATCTTTTTGTGTTGATCAACTCAAGTATTTATTTGACAAAGTATTTAAATGTTTAATTTATATTTGTCCAACCTCTAAACCTATTAAAATATATGTATTTAAATAACGTAATTTTCTAATTTAAAAGAATCTAACATAATATTGATCTATTATCTATGTGTCATGTGTTACATTTATTATCTGAATTTGTATGTAATGAGAAACATTATATGTTTAAATTACTGAATAAAGAATTTGAATCTTGAATCTTGTAAAAACATAATCACGCTTTTCCTTTATTACTGCTGTATTACATACAATTTTAAAATTTAACGCTGCGTGATCGGACCATTCACAAAATGGTTCAATACGAACATTATCAAAACATATAAAATCATGTTCATGTAATAATAGATAATCAATAACACTTGATCCCATATAATTAGCATAAGTACAGGAACCAATTTAATGGTCGTCACCAAGTTTGCCATTATCAATACGTAAAGCATTTGATTTACACAAATCTAGTAGTTTCAACCCATGTGCATAACAGTTTTTGTCCATAGACACTCGGTTACACGATGTATCTAGGTAGTATCCATCGTCATCAAGATAATCAACTGTTCGATCACACACGATATAGTGCCGCCTTGTACCGTTACCAACTCGCGCATTCCAGTCACCACAGAGAAGCACTCGACCGTGAAGCTCATAATTGTTTATATCATTTTGCAATAATGAAAATAAATCTTCATTGATAACAATATATGCAGGTGAATTTTCGACCCATATATAAATACCTGCAAGAAAAATATCATGTTCAAAGTTAAAACAATGCTTATTTAATTTCAGCCATATCAATGTATTAAAATGATTTTGTATTACTTCAATATCCTGCTTTATAGAGTCCTTTATATAAACAACAATACCCCCACTACAGCGTTTAGCTCTTTTATTTGGAATTTACGAACATAATTAAAATGTGTATATCCATCCACTTTAAAATCAGAATAACCTTTAGCCCAATTTTCATTCAGTAAAATAATGTCAAAGTTCGGTAACTTTTTAATAAAATCTGGATCCTCCAGTTTGGTTCTAGTCAGTCCATTGACGTTCCACGATATATCGTTCAGTCCAGCCCCAACGCACCGCTACTCCGCCTCATTACGAGCTGGTCTGCCATTGATATAAAGCGTGTCATAACTAAGCTTTGTAGATTTGTTATCACGCTTCGCCGCCTTCAACTCGGGGAGTAAAGCCTTACGTCGCTCAGCAATCTCACGCGGAAATTGTTCAAACAGGAAGTAGTTGGTTCCCTTCAGCTCCTTGGACTGGCGTCGTACCATTCCCGATCCTTAGATAACGTAAATTTGGCAACAATTCTGCGTACAATGGTGGAGTTGGCTGACGATGCACATGCTCAAAATGAATCCCATGAACAATATCCTGTGCAATTTTTAATTTGCAGGTCATGAATTCACGTAGTTTGTCCTCTACTTGCACGGGCGTCTCGTTAATCTCTTCCGAAAGGTTAGCAAATATGAGATTGTTGCGCATGGATTGCGAGTGTACGTATAATAAATCGTTTTGCATTGAAATATTGTCCTTTCGTAAACGGGTTATTTCATCTCGTGTTAACCCAAGCGAAAATTCCATATTGTCTGCTTTGTCACTTATTTGGGTCATTTTCTGGTCAGTACTTTTGATATTGTCATGTACAAAATTCAACATCTTTTTCATTTCTACATCAAAACTACTAACATTTTGCTCTAAAATATCCAAAGTAATCAAACGTTTGACCATAGTGTTAATTTTGGCATCCATTGACTTTAAATATTCTATAATGTCCGAATTGTACGGTAACAAAGTTGATTCCATGGCTTCGATATGTGACACAGGATACACACAGGTGTAATGTTAATAACAATGTCCGTTGATACAACAGGTGTGTCACAAATCTTAATCTCTGATGATGTTGGTGGTGGTGATGCAAAAAACTGATCCATCCATGTTTCTCTCAGAATCATTGAACAATACCCGAGTTCGCTTTCCGTAATGTATCACTTACACTGTAAACATCTTGAGGCGACCCGCCATTTCTGTTGTGTTTTTTTTAATTTGAATTGCCAGTGTCACTGCTTTTCTTGCGTTTACTTGATTTTTCCCGTTTTTACTTTTATGTCCCATAAGTGTTGAATTTTTTAAAACTAAAACTTTCACGTTAATCTCACCGCTGATTTTTTGTCGGCCATTGTATTATTAAAATAAGTATGGAACCGTGGTGCACGTAATTTCTATTCGTATAATATCAAACCTACCATCAAAATGTTGATGCTTCTTTGTTTACGCGAGAAACGTAAAAAATAGTCCGGCGCCAGGGTTTTTATTGAAAAATAAAGGTCTTTAAAAAATTGACGTTGTCCAATGAAAATGCTTCGAATACATATATGATAGTGAGATTGGAATTATATCAACAAAGCCGTCGTATTATCAGTTTCATACCATACTTTTAGGGGGTTAATGTTCGGTTATATATGTCATAATATATGTTCAGCTTTGTGTACACAGTAAACACTAGTATAAACGTACAGTAAACACGGACAAATCTAAGGCAATTAAGATACCCACTGATAAGGTTTAAATTTCACATTTATCCAAATATGCATAATGAAAGTGCTAGGGAGTATATTGAGAGTACTTGAGACTTGAGCGGGACTCGTAAACAATATGTGAAGTGACATCGTAAAAATATTTAAGTGTCGACAAATTACTTTGACAGCTGAATGTTCGTATCTTTAAGCATAGTACCACATCTGGAAACAGAAAATGCTTCCGTGGGGTAGTCGCATAATGGCGGTTATAAATAACCATTGTTTCCTCTTCAATAAAAATGCATTTTTTCTTATTTTAATGCACATATTTTTATTTGAATGACATTTATGATGTATTTTAAACATATTGAAAGCACTGTCATGTTTGAATTGTGAATCTAAAAAGAAGAAATGATGCTTGTAAATTTGGGTATGAATATATGATATCGAAAATGTACTTTCACGTTGTCAATAATGTACACATTTGACTAAAAAAATCTGTCTTGGATGACACATGACCCCTACTTCTCTCATCATATTTAGATAGTGAGGAGGTTGACAAACAATAAAATGTAAGTTTGCCTTCTTTCATATGAGTCCCTCAGTGAATGACATGCATGCAAAATAATTTTATTTACTACAGAATAAAGAACTAAAATCAATGGTGGGCTTACACTTTTAAGATATTAGATACTGTAAATATGCTTTTCTTTATTAGTAAAGCATGCAATATATTGTTTTTCTGACACCTACCGCTTCAGGTAAGTTATAACCGAATGAAAGAACATTGAATTCCTTGCACGCCTCACAATGCATCACATTCTAATGCGTTTTGCCAAATTGTGACGTATTTTAACTTCCGTTGAATCAACTGGCCAATCAAAGTGCTCGTATGTCACTGTTGTGTAACTGTTCCTACCGGGGGAGAGCTAGACTGAAATAACTCATCTCGGATACAGACTTTATATACGTACACATATACAAAAGAGATATAAGCTACAATTTGTGCTCATCATTATTTTATTAAAGAACATTTTGTTTTCGTTTAATTTTTGTGTATGTGTGCGTGCGTGCGTGCGTGCGTGCGTGCGTGCGTGCGTGCGTGCGTGTTTTGTTGCTTACCATTATGTTGTTACTGACCACGATCGCTTCTTCAAACGATCTCTTTTGGATATCTGTCCTCTGTCTATATTAACGTGTGTGACTCTTCAAAACAAGAGGCTGACTAAGTTAGAGTAAAGGTGCTGATTATCGAATATCAAATTAAATTCGGTTTGCCGTAAATGACAAGCTTTCGTTTTCAATTACGTGTCTTTGTAACAAAATGTAACTTCATTGCCACTCAGAATGCACGACATGGCCCTTTTGTATTTAGTTCACATAAAACATCATGACGTGCACTTGCGTGTGTCTAACTTAGTCTGTAACACTTTTATACTGTTGGGATACAATTATCTGCCTTGCTATTTGTTTCTGTACGACGGTTTTGTTTGTATGACCCACTTTTTTGTTCAAAGATTTATTGAAAGTTGAGCGTCATTTTTATGCCATCAGGGTCTAACAGACGTTCAGTTAAGCTAACAGCTCTTTTCTGGTATCCTGGAAGGTTAACCAGTACTCGAACGAAAAGAAACGCTTTTAAAATCCCTGTAGCTAGATACGACGTAAAAAATAGGGGTGGGGGTGGGGGACGCTGATCATCCAGCAATCGCCTTAAAAGACGAATACGTATTGGAGAATAAAAGCTTATGCATCCGGACGCAGGAGCAGTGTCTAAGTACAATTAAAAACAGAACATTAAAAGTAAAGTGCAGTTATCTAATTTATAAAGTAAATTGGACAGGGGAAAGTTATGTTGTTGAGTAGTGTCGGTTTTATTTTAAATTGTGTCATAGGATATTTTTCGACAGGTGTCCCTGGGTAAAAGTTTTGATCGCATATACATTATATGTATATAATGTACTTTTCGCAATTTTATTTATGTTAAAATAAATTGTAAAGGAGTGGACTGTATTCACGCTAGTAAGTTGTCGGTCCTTGAGCATTTTTCCCAACGATGGAGGAAGAATAACTGGATAATGTTCAATATATGGAAAATTGCAATTCAAAACCATGATGGTAGGCGACATGTACTTTAAGATAACAGCAACTTGTAATCTATATGGTAGAAAATGTGTGTTATGTGTAACTGCATTTTGAATAGTCGATATGGTGGTAGTCAACCTGTATTATGGATAACTGTATTTTGTATACGTTATGGTGGTAGTCAACCTGTATTATGCATAACTGCATTTTGTATACGGTATGGTGGTAGTCGTCCTGTGTTATGGATAACTGTATTTTGTATACGTTATGGTGGTTGTCGACCTGTATTATGGATAACTGTGTTTTGTAAACGGTTTGGTGGTAGTCGACCTGTATTATGCATAACTGCATTTTGTATACGGTTTGGCGGTAGTCGTCCTGTGTTATGGATAACTGCATTTTGTATACGTTATTGTGGTAGTCGACCTCTTTTATAGATAACTGTGTTTTGTAAACGGTATGGTGGTAGTCGACCTGTGTTATGGATAACTGTATTTTGTATACGTTATGGTGGTAGTCGACTTTTATTATGGATAACTGTATTTTGTATACGTTATGGTGGTAGTCGACCTGTATTATGCATAACTGCATTTTGTGTACGGTATGGTGGTAGTCGACCTGTGTTATTGATAACTGCATTTTGTATAGTCGATATGGTGGTAGTCGACCTGTGTTATGGATAACTGTATTTTGTATACGGTATGGTGGTAGTCGACCTGTGTTATGGATAACTGTATTTTGTATACGGTATGGTGGTAGTCGACCTGTGTTATGAATAACTGTATTTTGTATACGGTATGGTGGTAGTCGACCTTTGTTATGGATAATTGCATTTTGTATACGTTATGGTGGTAGTCGTCCTGTGTTATGCATAACTGCATTTTGTATAGTCGATATGTTGGTAGTCGACCTGTGTTATGGATAACGGCATTTTGTATAGTCGATATGGTGGTAGTCGACCTGTGTGATGTATAACTGTATTTTGTATACGGTATGGTGGTAGTCGACCTGTGTTATGGATAACTGTATTTTGTATAGTCGATATGGTGGTAGTCGACGTCTGATATTGATAACTGTATTTTGTATACGGTATGGTGGTAATCGACCTGTATTATGCATAACTGAATTTTGTATACGTTTTGGTGGTAGTCGACCTGTATTATGCATAACTGCATTTTGTATACGGTATGGCGGTAGTCGTCCTGTGTTATGCATAACTGCATTTTGTATAGTCGATATGGTGTTAGTCGTCCTGTGTTATGGATAACTGCATTTTGTATAGTCGATATGGTGGTAGTCGTCCTGTGTTATGGATAACTGTATTTTGTATACGGTATGGCGGTAGTCGACCTCTATTATGCATAACTGTATTTTGTATACGGTATGGAGGTAGTCGTCTTGTAGTATGCATAAATGCATTTTGTATACGTTATGGTGGTAGTCGACCTGTATTATGCATAACTGCATTTTGTATACGATATGGTGGTAGTCGTCCTGTATTATGCATAACTGCATTTTGTATAGTCGAGATGGTGGTAGTCGACCTGTGTTATGGATAACTGCACTTGTATACGGTATGGCGGTAGTCATCCTGTGTTATGCATAACAGCATTTTGTATAGTCGATATGGTGTTAGTCGACCTGCTTTTATTGATAACTGTATTTTGTGTACGGTATGGTGGTAGTCGACCTGTATTATGCATAACTGCATTTTGTATACGGTATGGTGGTAGTCGACCTGTATTATGCATAACTGCATTTTGTATACGGTATGGAGGTAGTCGTCTTGTATTATGCATAACTGGATTTTGTATACGGTATGGAGGTAGTCGTCTTGTATTATGCATAAATGCATTTTGTATACGTTATGGTGGTAGTCGACCTGTATTATGCATAACTGCATTTTGTATACGATATGGTGGTAGTCGTCCTGTATTATGCATAACTGCATTTTGTATAGTCGAGATGGTGGTAGTCGACCTGTGTTATGGATAACTGCATTTTGTATACGGTATGGCGGTAGTCATCCTGTGTTATGCATAACAGCATTTTGTATAGTCGATATGGTGTTAGTCGACCTGCTTTTATTGATAACTGTATTTTGTGTACGGTATGGTGGTAGTCGACCTGTATTATGCATAACTGCATTTTGTATACGGTATGGTGGTAGTCGACCTGTATTATGCATAACTGCATTTTGTATACGGTATGGAGGTAGTCGTCTTGTATTATGCATAAATGCATTTTGTATAGTCGATATAGTGGTAGTCGACCTGTGTTATGGATAACTGCATTTTGTATACGGTATGGTGGTAGTCGACCTGTATTATGCATAACTGTATTTTGTATACGATATGGTGGTAGTCGACCTGTAGTATGCATAAATGCATTGTCTATACGTTATGGTGGTAGTCGACCTGTATTATGCATAACTGCATTTTGTATACGGTATGGTGGTAGTCGACCTGTGTCATGTAATCGGTATCACGATAGGCGGCCGGTATTATGCATAACTGGTAAATATAATTGTTATGGTTGCCTGTGTTATGCATGATTGCAATCTGTCATTGATGTTGTCGTAGATAACCAGTGTTATGGATACAACGTAGCTGTAATTTGTAGTCGATTCGATTGTAGAAGACCTGTTATATAAACAAATATAATATGCATGTGTGTCTATAAACGATATGGTGACAGAAGACCTGTTGTTGTTTTTTTGTTTTGTTTTTTGTTTGTTTTGTTTTGTTTTGTTGTTCTTGTTGGGGGTTTTGGGGGTTTTTTTTGGTGTTTTTTTTTTGTTTTTTTTTTTTTTTTTTGGGGGGGGGGGGTTATGCCCCTCAAAAAATATTTGGGAAGGCATATATAGTAATCGCAGCGTCCGTCCGTGTGTCCGGTATTTCGTGTCCGTAACATGTCATGCATAAATGGATTTTAATGATATTTACTACAAATTATCAACATAAGATGACGACCAGTCGCGAGTAAGACCCACACCTGTTCCTCAAAGGTCAATGTCACAATTTGATTTTGTTTGGCAACACTTTGAGTCTGTGTGAGATTTCGTGTCCGACCTGTAACTTTGTCACGTATAGATGGATTTTATAAATACCTGCTACAAATGATCAAGATAACATGACGATGTTTCGCGAGTAATACCCATATCCGTTCCTCAAAAGTCAAGGTCAGACTTTGAGTTTGTTTGACAACACTTCACTTTCAGTCTGTTTGAGATTTCGTGTCTAGCCTGTAATTTTGTTATGCATAGATGGATTTTGTTAATATTAGCTTCAAATGATCAACATAACATGCCGATGTGTCGAGCGTTACACCAAGAATCCCACTTCAACAGTCAAGGTCACAATTTAACTGTTTTCATTTTTTTTTTAAATTTATCCATTGATGACAAAGTTTCAGACCGGACACGAAATATCATACAGACTGAAAGTGTCATCACACAAAGCTACCTATTATAACATATATTTGTTAACTCTAATGTGTAGCCGATATGGTAGCAAAACACATGTATAACCCATATGTTATAACATATATTTGTTAACTCTAATGTGTAGCCGATATGGTAGCAAAACACATGTATAATCCATATGATGGTAGTAAGCCTGTGTTTTGGATAACTTAGCTATGGATGCAGTCTTCATTCTATCGTTATGGAAGTTTAAAGATGTTTTATGATTTGCATCTTTAATAAATAACCGATTTTATGGTAGATTACCAGTTTTATGGGTAACTGCAATTGTAACCAATTGGATGGTATAATATAACCGGTGTTATAGGCATAGTACCGCCTTTGGAAACAGGAAATGCTTCCATGGGGTAGCCGCATAATGGTGGTCATAAACAATCTTTGTCTCTTCTTCTTTAAAAATACAGGTTCCTTATTTTAATGTACATATTCTATTTGCATGGCATTTTTAAATCTATTTTGAATGTTTTGAAAGCAATGTCATGTTTGAATTTTGAATTTAGAAAAAAAAATATGCTTTGAAAATACATGATTTCGGAAGTCAACTTCACTTTATCAACAGTGTGACCATTGAACAGAAAAAAATTCTTAGATAACACATGACCCCTCTTTTTCTCATATTTTTTGTAGTGCAGTGGTTGACAACCAATAAAATGTAAGTTTCACTTCTTTCATTTGGGTCTCTCTATGAATGACAAGCCCTCAAACATTTATTATCTACTTTAGACTAAAAGAACAAAAATCTATGGTTGGTTTACACCTTATAGATAAATGCAATTTGCAATCGACATGGTAGAAAATAACCGGTGTTATGGATAACTGCAATTTATAATCGACATGGTAGCAGATAGCCGGTGTTACGGATAACTGCAGTATGTAATCGACATTGTGTAAGATTCGTCGACAAAAAAATGCATTCTCATCCGTCAACGTTTCAGGAACACGCGTGGACATTATCATTCTGGCATTTATCTACAATAGAAGTACTAATCTAATACTCTTCCATCATTGTGGTTATGATATCAAAGTAAAAGTCGCATAACGACTAAGAAAAATGTCTGCCAAATCTAAAGCACCGGTTAATTAGCCATTTATTTTTACCACTGACGGTGTTACATGTTATAATAACATTGTCGTAATTATCGCGCTTTGCCAAACACCACAGTAGGCTTTTATTAAGAAAGTTTTACAGACAGTAGATAAAAATAGGATACTCGCTCCATTGATTATCCACTGAGCTTAATATGGTGGCACCTCTGAAATGGTTAAATTTAAAAAAGCAGTACATGTATATGAGGTCATTATAAATTAATAGCTAGATTATCATTCCATTTTTTTTTTTCTTAAAAAAAGGGGGGAGGGGGGTGTATAAGTGTGTTTTTTTAAATTTTTTGGTTGTTTTAAAAAAAACGTATTGTTTTATGAAAATAAAAAAGGGTACGGGCAGCATGAAAATTAGCAATCGGACAGTGATGATTTTTGTATTTAACGAGTCATTTAACGAACGTGCTCCTGTATATCTCAAAGATATTTAAACTTACAACATCTTACGTTTATTCACCAGCATAACAGTCACCTACATATTAATCAACAGTTAACTACTCCGTGGATGCCAAGTACTGAAATGTATCGACATTTAGTTAAGTTATTCCGGCTTTTGTCTGTGGACATCTATTCAATTAAATAGAAAAAATGCAAATTTCATCAATTAGTTTGAATATTTCTAATTATAATGCTGTAGAAACTCGTCACTTCTTTAATCAAGTCATGCAACTATCGTTGTGTGTTGGAATTTACAATGTACTTTCTAAATATCTCACGTGATGGCCTCACGGAAGATTGAAGGTAGTTGACCGAATTAACTTGTTAATAAAAGTTATTATCATTATTTGTTTGATTATTCAGTAAGAGAAATGCATTAAACAAAAAATTAAGGAGAAAGAAATGTGTTATGTATATGCAAGGCCAACACGCTACTTAATTGTATAACTTTTTCTTTGCCAATAAATAAATACATATATGTTGTCGGATTTTATATTCATGTTCTTCACTTCACATTCTTACTAACTAATAACTTAGAACATAAATATAAAAACTTACAACAAACATATAAATTACAAACACTAATTAAATTAAACACCAGGACTATACCATATGTAACATGAACATAAAAACAATTAACACAATAGACAGTTGAACATAAAGAATAGAAAATGAAGAACACAAAAACACCACTGTGCGCAAATATATGTTCGTTCTTATTATACGTTGGATTTTGTAACGACCTCGTTGATTGGTTAAGACCGGGCTTGATTTATATTTATAGTTTTCATTTCACATTCTTGTTAACTAAGAACATGCATATAAAAAAACTTATAACAACACACATTTAAATTAAAAGCAATCAAACAAAAAGCAATAAACATCGAAATAGCATGGATACCAAGCCACGTAGGGATAGAAGGCAACGAAACAGTAGATAAAATAGCGAAAAATGGTTAAAAAAAAGGCAATTACAAACATTTCAAACCAAGCGTAAAGGAGACAAACACAATAATTAATGGAAAAAGTAACAAAGAATGGGAACAAGAATGCAGAAATCTAAAAAACTTACAGATCAAAACTAGACAGTAAAATACCCACCAAAATAGAACAGTATCATGATAAAAGGTTACTAGATAAAGCATACACAAAACTACGTCTGCGATGAAATGGCATAGGTGAAACTAGGAAAAGATTAAAACAGGAAACAAAATGTAGAGCATGTGGTGAAAACGAAACCTTCAATCATATATTCTTCAATATAAACAATACATGCCCAAACAATAGGCTAGAAAGATACACATTAGAAACAGAACTACTCAAACTAGGACTAACGAATATCAACGACAAAACACTACTGTACCCAGAGGAATAAATTAAAACACAAGTCAGAAACATTGTTTTTAAATTTTTAGAAGATAGTGGACTAGACAAAATAATATAGAATTTAAAACAAGGCAAATGATTGCATCACTGATTACACTTAAAAATAATACGTCTGGAACACAGTAATGAACTAACTGCCATAAGCGGCTAGGATCTGGCTCCTGGGGCGCTGGATACCAGATGATATGAAAATAAAAATACAATGAACAATATATAAAATGGTATAAAATACACTCAACAAAAAATATAGAATATAAATATAAGACAAAGAAACCTTCCTAACACACAACCAAATAAAATACGGCTGGGGAACAGTAATGAACTTACTGCAATAAGCAGCTAGTACCTGGTTCTTGGGGCGCTGGACACCAGGTGATATAAAATTAAAAATATAATAAACAATATATAAAATAGCATAAAAGGAACACAACAAAATAGTATATAAATATGAAAATGAGGCAAAAAGAAACCATTCCGACACACAATCAATAATAATACATCTAGTAGACAGTAAAGAACTAACTGCCATAAGCGGCTAGGATCTAGCTCCGTGGGCGCTTGATACCAGATGATACAAAAATAAAAATACAATAAACAAATATATAAAATAAAATAAAAGCACACAACAAAAATAATATTGAATACAAAAATAAAAAATACAATAAGCAATATATGAAATGATATAAACAAACACAAAACAAATACATAAGGTAAACAGTATAGAACTTTCTACCATAAGCGGATAGGCTCTTTGCTCCGTGAGCGCTGTTCACCTAGTGATATATAAACATAAAAACATCATATACCAAACCCAACTATTTATAAATAAGTAGTTATATAGGTAATTACATACAAGGACACATAAATAAACGTAGTATTATAATCATAGAGTAAAATGTATATAGAACAAACAAATAGTAGAATAGACAGATGGACACAACACCAGAAACTGATGAATGGTACAGGAAAAGGCAAGTATAACAGACACTAACCCTAACATCTAACCATAACCATAACTAGACAAGCAATAATATGCCAAAACCAAACCAAGTAGCGCTGTACCATAGTGCTAGTGAAACCATGGTACTAAGCACAACAAATGTAGCTATTAACTGTAAATATATTTACTATACAAAAATAAAAGTAGATTTAGTTATTTCAAATATTATATATCATTTTTAAAAAATAAAGGCAATGCCCAACTATATATACCCATAAAGCAGGCCGTTTTTTGTAAGCAACCCATAACAAGCTCACTAACAATTAACAAAGGCTCACTGCACCAAGATGTCTAGAAGTACCAGGGGCCAGACGGCACGACGACTGAACGAGGCCGACTGACCAATCCACAGGCGCCGTGACCAGAAGACCCATCAAGAAGACGAAGCAACAAGCCCGCGGGTACTAGATACGTCACACCTAAAGTGTGGGGTACAAGTACTGTCGGGTATCTTCTAGACAAAGAACTACGCAGCACAGCCTACCACAGAGCAACAACCTCCGACAATGACCACCCAAGTAGACACCACTACAACCAAGAGAACTAGCGCCCTCCCTGACCTTACCCGATCCACCTTGACACATACACAACACAAACAACGCACAACACAGCGATAATTTAAGCTACACCGTCCATATACAACAATACACATAATCCGCCGGTGCTAATTCCCAGCCTCTGCTACCCCCAATATCTTAACAACAACATACACTCTAGTATTACCCCGACCCCATCCAAATCAACACCCAAACATAGGGAACCTAGATTCACACGGCGGCATGTCCAACACCACTACTAACCTACCATTTCCTTACCTCGGCATATCAGGATAAACCAACTTAAGGTTAAATTAACCGACAGGTATATCCTTATTTTCACAGTTTTAGGAACTTTAGAAACAGTTCTGCGGCGGAACCACAAAACATCACAATTTCAAGATTAATCTTTTTACAGTCCACACTCTATTGTGCCAGCCCGGGGGCAAGCCAAAATGACTGGTTCAAAGGGCGAGGGTAAATAAAAACTTATACATACATGACGTTACAAGTTTATCAACTGACGTCACTTTAGCAACACTGTTTATTGAAGAAAAGAATATAAAAAATACCAATGTTTTTTTCTTCTTTTCTTTCTCTTTTTTTTTTTTTTTTTTTTTGTTGTTGTTTTTTTGTTTTTCTGTTGTACGTTTTTCTATTCGTGTTTTACATTCTGGTTGTAAATTGCATATTGTGTTTGTTGTTTATATTTCCATGTTTTTTATTCTTATTGTTTAATATAATTTGTGTTCGTTAACTGTATATATGTGTTTTAGAAATATATATTTATGTTCTTGGTTTAACAATAAGATTGTTAAACGAATGACATCAATAAAACATTTAACACCATATATATGAGTAATACAATTTAGCAACGTTTGGCCTGCCATATTGCACTAAGTTGTCTTGTTTGATCAATACATGTATGTATACATATTTGGCATGAGAAATGTTTTACTAACTATATATAAAGTGTCATTATTTTGCGTATAGAATAATTAATTTCCAATATAAACAGAGTTTTTTAAGGAATTGTAAATATGCTTACAAGATTGTAACGAAAACGTGTCAAGCTTACAGATAAATATTGAAATGAATTCACAGCATGCTATTTTCTTGCATTTTAATATCTTTGTTATAAATAGACTCGCCTTTGCAGATGGGAAATTAAAAAGGTATTGGATTATGAAGTATGTAAATCTAATCATATTTCTGTTCAATTAAGGCAAACTGTAGAGATGACAGTGACACAATAAAAGAGATTTATACCTGGGGGTATCTATTCTTGAATATAATAAACAAACTGGATTTGTATACCTTCATCGATTATTTTTCTTGATGAATGTAATCTTTAGTCGAGGAATATATGCAAGATTTATTCTTTGTCTGTCTTTCTCTTTCTCGTACACTGTCTGTCTGTCTGTCTGTCTGTCTGTCTGTCTGTCTGTCTACATAAGAACTACATTAGCTCTCTATATAATGTTGAGGAAAGGTTACCTTTATAACCAACAATGTACCAATGCAATATCAATGACAACGAAACCGGGTTTCACATATTAAATAGTTTATTACACGAGTTGTTTATAAATTATAGTAAGCTATAACAAACTAGGAAAGTGAAATGCACAAAATATCCAAGCAATCAAAATCGGTTGTCTGGCTGTATTGCACGTGTTTACTTATAAATCAAAAACAGCATTACAGAGTATGCATTTTCAAATGGCGAACCGTAGTCGTATTTACGACATGCCGTATAACAGCATCAACAAAGGTATTCCGATTCACTTCTATTTATAGGATTACCACACGTGTAGGTTTCAATTTTGATGTATTTAACAACTGAAAGGAATTCTATAAGAATATCTATATATCAGTATGTGCATATATAATCTCACACGTGTTTTACACGTTTTGCTATGCATGTATGTATGCCGATACGTGCGCAGAATTAGCATTAGCATTATATATAGTGTATCATTTATTGCGTATTACACGAATAAAAGCCATGAAAGTATATTCTAATTAAATCTATGATAACAAAAATAATCATATTAAAAAGTGTCTATAGTCGTAAAGTGAGATACATTGTTTCTATTGCAACTAAATATGCACAAGTTTTATCAACATCAAAATGTATCAAAGACAGAATATTGACAATACAATCTAGAATTTGCTTAAAAAAAAATTAACAATAAAATTTTAAAACACAACCATCATATTTATATATAAGCATGTACATGTCTAGTAGTATAAGCCAAAAAAATCGGATTTGATCTCATATATACTGAACAGAAAAGCTAACCATTCACCTGACATTTTATATACCTGACATTTTTGCATTTTCTAAAAAATGTATAGAAGCAATATCCTTGAAAGTTGGCTTTGAATAAGAAAGAATATTTGTAAAAATACTTAATTGTCTGTTAATGTCATATGCGAATATTATTAACGCTACTCAATATTTTGACACAGATATTGGAAATACAAATGTTGCGGATTAGCTGTTCCGTTCAGTTTATGTACATTAACTATTGATTCCAAGTTAAAAAGACACGTGGCATATGATCATCGATTTTAAACTAATTTTAACCGATAACGTGTAACATGGAGATATTGATCTCAGATAATAATTATTTGAAACTTTATACTTTAAACTTTCCAAAACAAATTCTATTTTTTCTTTTTTTGTAAATTAAGTGTGGTTTCACGCAATTTGCAGTTTTTGAACTTGTTTATAAAAAAAACTAATTAAAAAATAATCAAAAGCATAAAGTTAATAGATATTTTCTTTATTCTATCGGATTAAGTGAAATTAAATACATTTAAAAAGTTCTGTCATAGATTTCAACAAATGTGCAAAATACTACGCTCTTCGATTGATCTTTTACCAGGGTACTTCCCCTTTCCAAAATATTTGAATTGAATGTCTGCATGCATGTAGACGACTCGGGCCACTATTATCTCCCTTAGCTACACATGGAGGGATGTATAAAAGCAAAACTGTAGTTCTATTTTTCTTCAATATTCAGGACGTAATATTGCAGTGATTTGATTTTGTCCAATCATGTGTTAAATGGTCAATAGTTTAAATTTCACCACTGAAAATGTGATGCTGATACATGTACCAGATGTCCAGCCAAATACTGTGTCAGTTAAGACTTGATGTGCCGAATAGCACCGTGGGTGAATAGTTGACATATTAATTCTCTGTCAGTTGATAGGTGTCGCAAAACCATTAAATTGAAAAAAGATCTGGTCAAGGCATGATTTTTTTTTTGCATTATAATAGCAGAACCAGTGAAAAAATTGATCCCAGACCCATGCTTCTGATTTTGATTTTTTGCTTTATTTGGAGTTAAATGTTACAACTGGAGCCCTATGGATAATGTAATAGTGGTGCGAGACGTATACTGTATATGTGTTTGTTATTACTTTCAAATTTGCTGTATGTAAATACATACTATTCACTATTCAGTGATAACGTTATGATAAAATTTAGAAAGTTATTTCAGACATTGTACATGTGAATAGGTAAAGTGAATGTTTGTTACACGTGTATTTCAGGCACATTCGCCAACTTTGTTATGTTGTTTATATTCTCTCATATATTTATGTCATGCAACGCTGTTGTGTTGCTGTTGTTATTGTTTTTAATTCGTTTTAAGAGAACTAGCGTACATGGTTACTACTTTGAGTAAGTTATAAGTGGATTGGAGAGAACAAGTATCCATTTTGCAAAGCCTAAAGGTCTCAATACACAGTTACATCCATCTTTTTGTCACCGTAGCAAGATTCTTTAAAATAATTCCTATGTAATTTGATTTGAAATAATTTCAAAATGGTTCATAGGTGTTTTATCTTTTGCTTCATATGAGTATAAGCCATCACTGATGATAAAAAGGGACTTTTGTAGGATTTTAAGACATTTTGAGCATTTGAGGATTTCTTTTTCAAAAACTTCTTAGGGTGTCACTGCACTATCTTGTCAACAAGTAAGTGTTCATTATTATGTGTTGGTTCATTCCAGCTATGAAAACAAAAATACTTTTGAAAAAATTTCTATGTTGAAATTATTTTTTACCGTGGAAATCCTAGACCTTATTTCATATAGAACAGAGAACAAAATTCAACAGTGTAGTGAACATGAACGTTCTTGACAGACAAAACTTTGAAGATTAACTACCACCATTCTAACTTTGAACTAAACTCCATATTTATCTTCATTGTTTACAATGCAAAAGCATATTTATAATATGTATTTATTCCATTGATCATTTCACACGAGCTTTCCAACCCACCACGTGGTTATTTGCTCTAAATAGTCCATTGTCAAAACATTAGTAATAACCGAACGTTTACCTATGGCGAATTCCACTGACCGAAAAAAGGCAAGGCCATCGATTTATCCAGGGTCACTTTATAATTTAACTTATAAGCACGGCACATTGTAACTATCAAACTACATGTACCCACACTGTATTGCATCGTCACTGACGCGTGTTAAACGCTATAAAAACTTAAATATTACTTCCAATGCTTTCTTTATTTCAATAAATAACCCATTTATGGGGTGATAATGATCGTATCTCATAATGCTGTGATCTTCTCTTCCATTAGAGGGTGTTTGGATTCATGCGACGCCCTCGAACCGTTCTCCAACTTGCTCATTTGAGTCTGTTCGGTGTAAGAAGTTCCGTTTTTGGACTTTTTAGGACTCCTATACGCAAATCCATACCTATCAACGTCCCTGCAGCAAGTGCATGTCTTCGGAAACAAAATCTTTTTAAAGGCATTTCGGAATTCGGAATTGAAAATACTATAAATGATTGGGTTTAAAAACGAGTTACAGTAGCCAAGCCACGTGAGTATTTGGAATAATATCATTGGTGCACATTTGCAGTAGGCTTCCACGAGGTTGAGTATGAAGAACGGTAACCAACAAAACAAAAACACGCCCATGATCACTCCGAGTGTCACAGCCGCTTTATGATCACTCAGTTTGGACGATTGTCCGGAGCCTTTCGACTGAGAATCGTTTAAATGATTATGAACAAATGTGCTTTTAATACTTTTAACTTGCTCACGTGCGTACATGTACAATTTGCAGTACAGAGCGAGCATCACTATACACGGAATATAAAAGCTAATGGTTGAGGATACAACTGCATACGTTCCACTGATTTCTAAAACGCAACTTTCCGGTGGAATAACAGAGTCTACGTCATCCGGACTTTTATGCCATCCAACGTTGATTGGAATAAATGATAAAATGATAGACACCGTCCAAACGAAGCCTATTGCTATGGCAACCTTTTTCCAATTCATCCATCTTGCGTATTTAAGTGGGTCACGAATGTGTATGTATCTGTCCAACGATATTACACAAAGGTTTAAAATGGAAGCCGTAGAACCCATAATGTCAGAGGATATCCAAATATTGCAGTAGATTGGACCGAATATCCACTTTCCCGTGATGTCATTGACGACCGCGAACGTCATAACCATTAATGACATCCATAAGTCTGCAACAGCCAACGAAACAATAAACAAATTATTTAATCTTTTTAGTCGTCTGTCCGTGAACACCGCGATGCACACCAATACATTTCCAGAAACGGCAAGGAATATAATCAAGCACAATAATGATCCAAGTAAAACTTTCTTTGTTATGCTGTCTTCCTCAATCTCGCCGCCATCTTCTTCCGGAAATGACGTGTTTGTCATATTTCCCGCCGAAGCGGTCGTCGTTTGGCTCAGCAGCACGGGCAGCACTGAGCTCAATGTCCCAGTGCCAGTGCCAACGAGCAATGTGTAGTTCGTTTGCATATTAAACTTACTTCCTCAGAAAGTAAAGAGCACGCTTTGTAAAAATAAATTATCAAGTCACAAACATATTTATTTATATTTTCCGATTAACAAAGAGTATCGCTTTTGTGTTGTTGCTGTCACCGTAACCGGGTACTATTTTTGACACGATTACCAGCCCGTACAACAAAAAGCATCAAAACGCGTTAACACATACGTGATTATTTTGTGTATTCCTTTTATATGATCAATTTGCTAAGTCATGTTTCTTGTCGCATCTTTTAGTCACAGTAATATCAATGAACGCGCCTTACACCTGTGTGAATTCAAAACATATATATCCAACATCTACATTAAAAGCAGATCACGTAGTTCTCCCGCTATCTATCTGCAAACACTATAATATTATCCGTGACATACTTTGAGCCGAGGCAAGAACACCATGTTTATTCATATATTTAGGACTACTTATTAAGCCTGCGAAAAAGAAATTGCCCGTGAACTGAATCCTTACCCACAGAAGAACATATATTCCCCCGTTTGAAAACTCCTATGTCAACAAATGTAAAGCGGTGTTGATCGATCGTCTTTGTCTATTTATATATTCGTATAGAAAGACGGGTAAGCATTCTCCAAAGCCAATACCTAGTAGTACTGTTTAAACATTTATTTACTTATGTTTAAGTAGATATTCCGCGGAGTCCCTTCTTCAATTGGATCGGTTGTCGATGGCTTTGATTTTAATGATTTCACAAGCACTTTTGTCAACACGGCTTGTTTAATGATTTCAGATCATTTTAGTTCATATTTGATCATTAGCATGCATGATAAATATCAAATAGGCTGTCAAACTGCACATAACATTATGTTAATTAGTTTTTTTTTCACTTCACAGATAGAGATAAAAAAATAAAAGATTCCGTTTTATCCAAATCGCTCTAATAATTCTTTTAAGAAGCACTCCGCTTTGTAAACGCACCTATGTCGTTATTCATCAATCTGACTGATTCGTATTCAGTAATGACACTCGATTATCCTATACCTTTTCAGTGGTATTAGCAAAACACCATTTTCCGCATATCCAAATATATTAACTATGAAATTAAATCGATAAACTGTACGCTATTTTATTCTTCTCCCAAAATATAGAAATTCCGTTGTCATACTCAATGTATCCGTTAAATTTCATTTCATCTCCGTCGTGTATTTATGTATTCAAAGCATTAACTGTTGTATGCAGATCCTCTACAACGTGATATGCTTTATCTCTACTTAATTCATTATATGATGCTTCCGGCTGTGAGCGAAATTAGGCAGAACGAAATTCTGGCGCTGCTTTGAGATTCAGTACTATAATGATATTCCCGCAATTTATGGGTGAGTTATTTTCATTGCGCATTACTTATGTCCATTAAACACACTTCACCCGCCCGCCTTGTATGAACAGAAAATGGAATACATCTACTGAGAGCGTACATATTCTTCAAGACTTGTCGTGCTCTGTTGTGAATTCACTTAAAGTCGTGCATAATTAATGATCGTTTAGCGCGGAATAAATTAGCACACACTTTCGGGTAAATACACTATGTCAACATGTAAATGACATCACGAGAAAGTATAGTTCAAATTTTATGCAAATATTTTCATTTGAATAAAATATCGTCCTGTTAACCACGAGCGACGATATATTAAACGAGTCAGAGGTGATCAATTTATTTTAAATTTTCTGAACTATTGCTTTCAATTGGATATCGTATTGCGACCGTTTAATTTTCACTATTATTTAAAGACGAATTCAATGGCCGATTCAAACATAATAAAGCATAATATTAGTCAATAGCGTTAAGGGTCTCCTTTCACTTCCCTTAAGGTTAATAGATAAATTATGTGGCCATACTTCTATCTGAATTAATCGCAATTTTGGTGATTGTAAACCGTATATATACCTTTCCATACAAACGATTGTGCCCGAACAATATGTTGGCGCTCATTTACAATTCGTCAGCCGACAATATGTCAATACTTGATTTTTTTTTTGACATTTTAACATTTCAACATTTCAGTGTCTAAACGGTAAGTCATGCACAAACTAAATGTTTCAACATTGAATAAAATTTATTGACACAGTCGTCTAATTACCGGATACACAACGCCTCGGCCGTTACAAGAAATGTCGATCGTATCTCGCCATTAAGCGGACGGTCGTGCTTTATCCCTTGTTATTTATCATTTCGATCAAAAAGCACATTTTGCTTCTCATAAATATTGATTTAGTGATTTCATTCGATTACTTTTATATCAATTCTTTTTGTTCTGTGACGTAGTCTTACAGGATGTTCGTCTGCACTAATTAGTTTGTTTTATGTACATTACTTTTCCGTAACACACTTGTTGATCTTGTTTACAGGTATAAACTCGGGAAATTTGTGTTGTTATGAATACAATACAATTTAATGTAAGCTTCCAATAGTCAATGTATAACCAAATTCAAATATAACTTTGTATATATGCCAAAAACGCCTTTAACACCATATGTATCAAATAGTTTTATCGTCGCATATTCCTTGTAAACACAATTCCCGGAAGAAGTATTGACGTTACTCTAATTCGGAAGCCTTCTTACTATCCATTACACGCTGATCTAAAATCAAAATTAAGCACTGTTTTATTTTTTAAGTATATTAACGATATATTTCAGCATATTTATGTAAATTCAAAGTCGAGTTTTATATGTGTTATTCATTATAATGAAATGTTTTATATCCCAGTGTGGTGTCTGTCCTTGATATTAAAGCAGTTCATGCAGGCAAGGTTTTTATGTCGGTATATTAAAATAAATTCCAACCGTAATTAATATGAAAAAAATGTGTTTTATCTTCTCACGCGTTTTCTCCGTAATTACGTTTCCGTGCTTTGAACCTACGTCGCAGAGACGAAAGTTGTTCCAGCGAAGATACTATCCCCTTATTTTCAATCTCAGCTTACAGGCAAATATACTTTCAACGTGTTGCAGAGAATGCGTTCAAAACAAATATAAAATGCTGATACAAAAATGACAGAAATTTTGCTTTAAATTCCTGATACATTTAACATTCCTAAACTTATTTTCTCAGTAATCTCTACTGATGATCGTCCTGTAGTAGTGATGTCAGCGTTATTCACCTCGCACCTGAAATAGAGAAAATATTGGTCAGCCCTCAAGCCAAATACGTACATGTTTTTAATATTAAAGACTTTCATCTTTATATTATTGGTTTGACAGATTATTATTATTATTATTATACGGATTATGAGTGTATTTACATGCATTGTGGCAGTTTAGATATTTGCCACCTACCAACTGTTTCATACAATGCACTCGTCGTTGTATTTTAGTGAAAAATTACATTGATTATAACAGTGACTGAACTTCTATTACAAAAAAAGGGGATTCGAAAAATAAAATATGAACGCAGCGGTGATCTAATAGAAGGGATTATTTTAAACTTTTTATTTTACTTCGATTGTGAAACAAGTTCTTGCAAATTAGACAAATCACATTCGAAGTATTCCTGGGCGAAACAATGCAGTACTAAGCATATGCGGAAAAAAGTGTCTTGCTCAAGGACACCAAACAAAGCCTCGGCGGAGGATCTAATCTTCCGATCATGGGGTCGATGCTCTACTGCTGGACCATGCGTAGAGCTTCCGCATTACATGCGGAAGTTCGCAGGTTAGATCCCCGATGCCACTAGAAGTTTTCTAGTTTAGCTGTATACATTAAGAGGATACTTCTAGGTCGTATACTGCGACTGGGTGGGTATGGTCGTATACTGCGACTGGGTGGGTACGGTCGTATACTGCGACTGGGTTGGTACAGTATCATACACTGTGTGCGACTGGGTCGGTACAGTATCATACACTGTGTGCGACTGGGTGGGTACAGTATCATACACTGTGTCTTCAGTGTGGTAGTTCAGTAGTATATAAAGCAGCGCTTAGAATACTGTCTTAAGTAGCCACCGTCGTGATATGACTGAAAAGTTATTGAAATTCACCCTAAACAGCAAACAATGCCTTGTCAAGATGATTTGTATGATGTTAGCGTTTCTTAATTCTACATACGCCGGACCCAATTAGCTCAGTCGGTTACGCGTCTGACTATCAATCCAGGGGTCGTGAGTTCGAATCCCTACCCGGCAACAGCATCCGTGATGATTGATATACGATATTTTGTATCATTATATTTCGTCTCTCACCGCTGATTCAAGTGGGAAATTTATCAGTTACTCGCGGAAAGGCAGTGTGCTCGAGTACTGGTTAACCTTTCAGGATCCCAGGAAAAAGTAGTCAGGTTAACCGACCGTCTGTTAGCCCTCGATAAAAATGACGCTAGATATTCAATCAATCAATCAATCAATCAATCATACTATACATCTATCTTTGACTAATATGAAAATGAGAAAAAAGTCTCAGTGCACACTTACTAATTATACACATTTTTCTTTTTACAGTAAGTATTAGAAAACAATTTTTTTCGTTAATAAAACATAAAGTAACCTTCTTTGTAGGTTACAAAAAGCTGAACTCATGTGCACGTATTTAACTGTTAGGTGATATAGATTGATTCCTTACAAACGATAAACACATGTAACGTAGTATGATGAATCAACGCGTTATTGGAAGTTCCATTTTCCCTCCTTTCCTTTTAATATTTTTTTAATTATTCACAGTTGAACGAACTTGAGCAAAAAAACATTAAAACCTATTGAACTTCATGTTTACTAATTAAAAATATGACAAATATTTCACACTTTGTTTCTCTTGTTGATCCTCTGATTCAACAAGTACTTAAAAAAAGGGTTGAACTAGTACAACAAAGTCCATATATGCGTACAACAGAGAACAATTCAGCAATAAATAAAAAAAAAATCAACCAGGACTTTATATACCTACGCTGTTATAACCCATCCTTAGTTTTTTTACCACAAGTCCAACAAACAATCATGACATACTTAAGAAGTTTTAAGAAATTACGTCGTCAGTGTGCGTTTGTATTAAGAATTTGCGTCCAGTAAGCGACAAATGCCTGTGTATATTTGTTTAACGCAAATACAAATATTGTCCGAGCAACTCCATGCTTAAGACGGACAACGCTGAAGTGGGTCGTGCCCTAATATTAATATGACATTGTTAGCACCGATATACGTATCAATAATGACATTATTGATGACATCATTTACGCCTTTGTGAATTCTTAAAGTGTGTGTCCATCTCTCTGCCGACGCTTCCGATATGACTGATATGAAGTCATAATTGAAAGATTATACACAGGTCAGTTCACCGGGTTACAGATTATTGTAACGAGCAGTCGAGATTGAGAGAGCTAGTATTTGTAACACAACGCAGTGTTATATACGTTACGGCTTTAAAAACGCATGTTTTAAGTGCGTTTTACTTTTTGTACCATACTTGTGTACACCTTTTGTGTTATCATATACTTGTCAGAATATTGTTTAGCAATCAACACACATTTTGGTTTGTTATTGGAGTATGATTGAAGACTAAACTGTTTGTGTCTTTGTTAAATATAATCAATGTTGTGTGTTGTTGTATGGTGTTTAGCGTCGCTTTCAACAATTTTTCAGTCATATCGCGACGGTGTCTAATTGAAACAGTATTCTAAGCGCTGCCACACTGGAGTATCATGTCGCAGACACATGGTATGATACCCCACCCAGTCACATTATACTGACACCGGGCCGACCAGACATAGAACTCTCCTCTAAATGCTGAGTATCAAGCGAGGAAGCTTCTAGTACCATTTTTAAAGTCTTTGGTATGACCCGGCCGGGGTTTGAACCCACGACCTTCCGCATGCCATGCGGACGCTCTACCACTAAACCACGCCGCGGTCTAAATATAATCAAATATAACTATCTAAAATACGCACAAGATACCAAACTTGCATTTTTAAAGCCGTTAAGTATATATCCATGACTGAACGGAACAGCTAACCCGCTACCTAACACTTTTATCTGACATTTTAAGTATTTTCTCAGAAGTCATTGAAGCAATATTCTTGAAATTTAGACTTAAATAAAAAAGAACATCTAAAAAAGCAAACACTATGTCTGTTTTTATTAAATTTCACATAAATTTGAATATTTTCATTATTATTGAAATGGGCAGTCAAATCGGTTTTCACACTACAGTCCAAAATGGCAGATTAGCTGTTCCGTTCAGTATATATCCACATGTATTGTGACTTGTCTGGTATCTGCAATACTAAAGGAATTGACAAAAAAAATGGTGTAACGCTTTCTCCGTCGTAGTCGGAGTATGCACGCAATTCAAACATAAGATGTTTTACTTTTCGAGAAAATTGCAAAAGAAAGTCCGACCTGTTAATAGACATGTGTATAACTTAAATTAGGGGCATTCTAGGTGCATTCGTTTGATTGTGTGGAGTAAATAGGAATATTTGTTAGTCAGCACTACTGCTGTACATATGGTATTTTAATAAAAAAAACATAAAGATTATTGTAAAATTATAGACACATTATGTGTTCAGGATGTTGAGATTATGATTCAGGCGAAGTAATCAAACGCACTGGTAATTTTTCGTCCATTTTTCCGTTTCGCCCAATGGCCGTTTCGCCCACTATTACCAGATTTCAGGGTGAGACATCAGATTTGTGCAAAAAAACTCTTGGGAGGATACAGAATTATTGTCAGAAGGATAGGGAGTGTTTCCCAGCTTTCAGGAGGTAGGATCGGGGTCCACCACACTATTCAAAGCGTATATTTCCATATAAAAAAAAAACACATTTTTTGTGACTTTTTGAAAATTCTAGTGGTAAGTAGTGGATCCAGATTACATGACCCTCTCTCTATTGCTATCCGCTATTGAAACTTTTGATATCATTTATAAACTAAATTTAGTCATAAAGATACATTGTGAAGTCCATGCGTTTTATAATACCACATGCATGTGATTCGCGGATGACACTCACTAGCATAAATGCATCAAAGACAATTTGCGATTGCTTGGCTTTCTTTGCTTCAATTAACAGAACATAATAATTCGGCAATCAAATATACATAGTTCGGTTACTTGGCATATAACAGAAACGTAGTAATTATATCAATAATAGAAATAGGAAACAATATAAATCAATAGCAGAGAGCGAAATTAATAACTCTCGATTTGGACTGGAATTCCGTGCAGAGCATTTGGTAAAACAGAAACATATGTGCAAATCATTAGCAGTTATTTTGTTCGTACGAATCTTCTACGTTTTTTTGGCAGAAACAAAAACATTATGTCATACTACATGTATACTAGGAACAATAATAAACAATACATTGCATGTTTTAATCAAATATGCAACGGTGCGTTGCGCAGTTTATCAAGGTAATGCACTACAGCCGAGTACAACTCAAGGGGCATAACTCGTACTCGAAATGCAATAGCTTTGTGCTTTGTACTGGGTTGACATTTTCCACGAGGGTTATAAGTTTTTGTTTACTGTTCGAATTACAGGAGTGATAGTCATTTCTGAGGTAACCAGTACTCGATATACACTAGTCATTTTTGTGCTGAAGATATTTTTTCACGGGGTCTAGGAGTAAATGTTTACTGTTCGAGTTACAAGGGTGATAGTCATTTTTAAGGTAACATTGAGCAAGGTAAATTGTTGGTCCGCCGGTTGGGATGTTGTATTTATGAAGTTTTTTTAATATATTCATATTATTATTGATATTAAAAGTAGTAGTAGTAGCAGTAGCAGCAGCAGTGCTTGTAGTAGTAGGTTAAATGATGCCAACAAGAAGGAATATGCGAGGTTTAACACTAGTAAAACTTGTTTCATCTTAGAAATAGTCCGAATGACGATGTGAAGGTCATCAAACAGTATCTAAGTGATGTCTATTTTTAAAATGGGGATTATGTTTCAAGTTCACATCTACAATTTAAATATTCATTTTGTCACGTTTTGGTGGAATTGACATACCAGAACATTTTGTTTTTATATATTAATAATGAGATGCTTTTTATCCATTTTTTTAAATACATTTATAGTGTTTTTTTCTCCTGTTGTGATATGATGCATATAAATCGTTAAGAAATTTGTACTACTCTGCATTATGTTGTTCTACTAGCAATGTTTTCTATTTTCTAAAATTAATTTGAACAATTACATACTTAATAAGATTATTTAATGTACATGTTTTGATTACACTTAGTATACATACGTTTTGTTACTTAAACTACCAGTACTAACCGACAGAAAACGCCATGTTACAATTACGAATATGCAGCGGTTGTCTGGTGGTAGAGCTTCCGCCTCGCATGCGGAATGTCGTGGTTTCGATCGCCGGCTGGGTCATAAAAAAGCCTTAAATAAATTGTAATAGATGC
Source organism: Panopea generosa (assembly GCA_029582155.1). NCBI lineage: Eukaryota > Metazoa > Mollusca > Bivalvia > Adapedonta > Hiatellidae > Panopea > Panopea generosa. The sequence goes on from CM055908.1 coordinate 34,963,410, forward strand.
TTCCTCGCTTGCCATCCAGCATTAAGAGGAAGATTCTAGGTTTGGTCGGACCGCAGTATAATGCGACTAGGGGCGGTATTATACCATGTGTTTGCAGCATGAGACTCCAGTGCGGCAGCGTTTAGAATACTGCTTAAAATAGACATAATCACGATATGACTGAAAAATCGTTGAAAGTGACGCTAAACACAATACAACATCATCATGTGTTTTTTAGATAACTGTGAGTGACAACTGTCACGTAAAACGGCACTTACATTGTCAAAACAAAGATCGTGCTCACATATTATCACATATTATCGAACAAAACGATGTACAGTAAACTATGTAGCGAAAGTTAAATTATTCGATTTGGTTTGTTACCTGATCAGTCCAATTAAAGGTATTAGGCAATGTTTAAGAATATTTACGAGCGGTACTCGAATTGTCAAAATATTTGATAAAGCAAATTGAAAACAAATACGCTCTATTGGTCCCAACAAAGAATGCCGCCTCATTGTTTTCGATGTTGAATTATTTATCTTTACAGAAAACATGTTAAACGAAAATCATTCCCCGGCTTGTTTTCAGCCACGTCCATATCCAAAGTAAATATAATTTTTAATTCTAAATAAACACTTGAAATGCAGTAAATTGGTTAATATAATAATTTACGCGAAACCTTAAATATCCACGTCATGAAGGTGTGGTGTATATAGACGTTAACAGAAAAGGATTGTTGATCCAGCAGATCAAATCTTTCTGAAGGACACCCTTGTGAGGTCAATACAACCTCTTGCTATTCATTATTATATTTGCAATTTCAAATATATATGTATATAAATAAATCATAATCAATTTTTTTAAAACTTGATCAACCTTTAGATTGACTATTTAGCGTCACTGTTATGCCATCGAGGGCTAACAGACGATCGGTTAACCTAACCACTGTTTCCTTGGATCCTGAAAGGTTAACAAGTACTCGAACACACCCCATTTCCGCAATTAATTGATGATTTTCCCACTTGAATCAGCGGTGAGAGACGAATAATATTGAGACACAATGTCGTATATCAATCATCACGAAGACTAATACATTATTTTATAAACATTTCACATACAAAAATAAATATTTAAACAATAGTTCTACTTCAATTTTTTGTGCATTTTGACTTCCTTAAAAGTAATGAGTAATAGGTCCAGCACTATTGCTATTTTAATTATGTACTATTTTATCATGAAAAAAAACGGCACACGATTATGTAAGTGAATGTAAGTTCTCATTATGCTCGAGATCGGTTGATCTTTACTCGAATGCGCGCACAAAATGACCTATTTATGTGTCGACGTGCCGTAAAACACCATTCATTCATTCATTCGAATTAAGTATTGTCCTAATAGGATTTTACAAAATTTAACAAAATATTGAATAAAAATCTATTATTTAATAAAGTCAATATTATTGTGTAGAGTAAATGGATTGCATACAAATGTGATGAGATAAAATGAAATGGCAGTTTTTAATGGATATTGACAATAAGTGGATGTTTGCAAGACGTTCGATAATAGAGAGATCGGTATATGTGGACTACGAACTATAAACGCGTTATTGGTAGATTTATTTCAAGTTCAGCACTGTTATGAATTTAATGTTGCCTTTACCAGTCTTTCAATTATTATTTTTTATTATTATTATTTTTTTATGTATTCATTTATTTTCAGCTATGATAGGAAGTGATTGATTTAAACTTACTTATTTTACTTCGATTGTAAATTGAGTTATTATAGCTTAAAAAATTCACGCTCGAAGTCTTCCTGGGTAGAACCAGTACTAAGCATATGCAGATAAAGTGTCTTGCTCAGGGACACCACATAGCCGTGACGGAGGATCGAACCTACGATTCTCTGACCATGGGTCAGATGCTCTACCACTAAACCACGCACTCCACAAAGCCGGCAAGCGGCTATTTTCTCACCTAATTACTATTCAGTCGGCAGTCGGCGTGCCATAACATGACGCCCAGTCACGTCATACTGACACCAGACCGGTCGACCGGTCCTACAGTAGTCTATCCCAGAATCAGATATCTTCCGAATCATGTCAATTACCCCCCCCCCCAATGAAAAGGCGGGGAAATCTATGCCTGTCATACAATTCATAGCAATAATAAACTGTGACGTCATTCAAACTTTCAGTTGAAACAACTGACCAATCAACGTGTTCAAATGTGACTTTCCCAGCATTGCTATTTAATGGACACAATCGGGAGATCTGAATCCATTCTACAGACTAGTCCTACATTATCTTCTTAAAGCTCCACTGGACTGGTTGTGTTGTAATCTGAAACACTATTAATATAATATATACTGTATATATAATTTTAACTCCAACTGTCAAAAAATGTGCCTTTCTTTGGTGGTGTTTTGAAATTAGAAACAAATACACAAGGATCTTCACCAGCAGGCCAAAACCAGCCGATTTATGGTATATTTTTAGCACACTGAAACCCAACTGATAGGTACACAATAGCTGTTATTCAAAAGTCACTTTTATAATTTCTTCCTACTGGTGCACAGAGATTTGGCACTTTAATGCTGAATACCAAAAAAGAGAAAACGTACCAGCACTATTTTCAAAGTATTAAGTATGAGCTCGTCAGGGGTAAGAAAGAGGCTCAACCTGTATATGAGTCAATAAGGTGAACAAAAAGACTAGAAAACAGAAACTATTATGAACTGTTGAAAAAACGTGGTCGTATGGTGGGAGTCGTACCAAGGATTAGTGAGTCCCATGATTAGTGGGTCAAAGGAGTAGTGGGTCCCTGGATTAGTTGTTTTATTAACCACGTGCGTATACCGGTTATAAACAGTCCCAGTCCCATTGTCATTTGATGAATGTTGTTGTTGTTGTTGTTGTTGTTGTTGTTGTTGTTGTTGTTGTTGTTGTTGTTGTTGTTGTTGTTGTTGTTGTTGTTGTTGTTGTTGTTGTTGTTGTTGTTGTTGTTGTTGTTGTTGTTGTTGTTGTTGTTGTTGTTGTTGTTGTTGTTGTTGTTGTTGTTGTTGTTGTTGTTGCTGCTGCTGCTGCTGCTGCTGCTGCTGCTGCTGTTGTTGTTGTTGTTGTTGTTGTTGTTGTTGTTGTATGGTGTTCAACGTCGCTTTTAACACTTTTTACAGTCATATCGCGACGATGTCTACTTGAGGCAGTATTCTGAGCAGTATTCTAGAGCTAACACTAAATGATACCCAACCCAGTCACATTATACTGACCAGTTCTAAATCTTTCCTCTAAATTCTGAGCGTCAAGCGTCTAGTACAATTTTTAAAGTCTTTGGTATGACCCGGCCGAGGATCAAATCCACGACCTCCCACATGCGAGGTGGACGCTTTACCCCTAGACCACCGCTGCGGTGTCTAAATTAAGAAACGATTCGGGTTATCATTAAAAAGAAGACATTGGGCTTACTGATGTAAGTGAACCATTCGTGTAAGAATGGTTTATTTCTCGTATAGTGTATATCAAAAACTACGAAAATGCGAATAAATTACTAGAAAATGCTTTCCTTTCATGCATATATTTTAAAATGTCCGTGCAGTTGACTGTGTCAAACGTTTATATTGAATATACTGAAAATAAAATAAAGCACGTGTATTTCTCGTATACTTTTTCCACGAAATGTAGAGTATACTTAAAAGAAAAAGAAACGCATTTTGCTGTACACTTTTACCATTAAATATGAACAATTTAACATTAACTATAATACATAAAAGTTATAACTTACGAAGGCTACGATATACTATCCGTAGTGTAAATAGGCTGGTCACCTACTGGTCAACTGCAACTTGTTCTGTAATTAATTATAGATATGTGATACTATATATAGCGTCATTTCATATAGGGAAATGTCCACCTTGCCATTGTTACATGTCAACATTACGCTGACGAAAGTTCGGATTATTATGAACATGTCAAACGTTTCTGCAGTCAGTTTAACAGGTGGAGTGCAGTGACTCGTGAGCAAATTGCATGGCGAAGTCCGAGTAAAGTAATACATATATATAAATCGTTTATTCAGCTGTTGTTGTTGTTGATGTTGTTGTTGTTGTTGTTGTTGTTGTTATTGTATGATGTTAAGGGACGCTTTCAATAATTTTTCATTCATGTCGCGACGGTGTAAACTTGAGACAGTATTCTTAGCGCTGCCACACTGGAGTATCATGCTGCAGACACATGGTACGATACCCCACCCAGTCACATTATACTGACACAGGGCCGACCAGTCCTAGAAAACTTCACGTATCATTTTTTCAAGTCTTTGGTATGACCCGGTCGAGAACGAACACACGACCTTCCGCATGATAGACGAATATTTTTTTTTCTCGAATTTCATTTTTTCATGAATTTAATATATTATTAAGCAAACAGAATCAAATAAAACGATAAAATATATTGCGGACATTGTATCATGTCATTATTTTACAAAAAAGTTGCATAAAATAAACCAAACGCCACAATAATATCAGTCAGATTAAGAATAATTATTAAAGACCGGCGGCCATACTTTCAAATACTGATCTCTATTGATCTGTTCTAAGTTTAAATTAAAATTATTGTACCCTCAAATTGAATTGATGAAATACCTCGTGACACATAAACATGCATACATGTACATGCACGCGTCCGATTGTAATAACTATCGTCAATGCTTGATGCTGTGTAATTTGCATTTTGCGTGTTGTTGTTTTGTTTTTGTTTTGTTTTTGTTTCAATGTAATAAAATAATTAATTTGCGAAAATATGTACAGGTTTTCTTTATTGTGAATTCTTGATTACACGTGCATGTGAGTAACAACGCAAACGGATACGAAGCCCAGTCTATTCTATGGCTTATTTTGAAAGTCTTTATTGATAATTTAGTATTTGGCGGATTCCCCACTTGCAGCCGACATTATTGCATTCTAGCAGTTTTAGTATATTCGCGTAATGTGCTTTTGTAATCGCGAGCTTCGCAACGGAACAATAAACTGAGATATTTAATTAGACACAGGGATGAGGGGAAAATATGATTTTTTTTTTTACTCACTAACTTATTTTCTTAATTAAAAGTGGTATCTGATGCGAGTTAAGCAAAACTGTAATGTGTAAAGTATTGTCAGTGACACGTAGCAGTGTTGTATTGGGTAAGAAATGCCGCGGAGACGAGGACTCCCCTCTTCGAACCCCAACAATCTCTCTGTCTGTCTGTCTCTCTCTCTCTCTCTCTCTCTCTCTCTCTCTCTCTCTCTCTCTCTCCATCCTCTCTCTCATTCGCTCTTCCCTTCTAACGCTCCATTCTATCTCACTCTTTCTCTTTTCCCCTTCCCTCTACCTCCCCCTTCTCTCTCTCTCTCTCTCTCTCTCTCTTTCTCTCTCTCTCTCTTAATTCTCTCTCTACCTCTCTGTCTCTGTTTCTGTCTGTATCTCTCTCTCTATCTATCTTTCTTTTTCCCTTTCCCTCCACCCCTCTCTCATTCTCTCTCTCTCTCTCTCTCTCTCTCTCTTTCTCTCTCTCTCTCTCTTTCTCTCTCTCTCTCTCTCTGCATGACTATGTCTATTACTGCAGGTTAACCGATAGGAAAAACTAAAACACTAAATTCCATCCAGTCTGAATGTTCTGTCACTGTATAAATACCATTACCACAAGTTGTAAAACAGATAAAAGCATAGCTAGTAGTGCAAAGGGGCGATAAAAAATCACTTCAATGTATCTCTTAAGTTTTGCTGCCACTTGAAAATCAGAGAAAATAACGGCTAGAGAAATGAGGTTTTGGTCATTTTTTTACAGATTGTTACATATATATTACTATACATTTATTACATGTCTCACGTATCTTGCTCGACATATTATTATTTTATGAATTATGAAGGTGACCAAGTGAATTATATTTGATAATTTCACTGTTAAAACTGATCATTAATATAGTATTAACTGTTGAAAAATATGTTACTTTCGTAAATGCTGTACCGGCTGTAAACTGGAATTGTAAAAACATATTTTCATATTTCATATATTGGAAAATGAAAAAAAAATGAAAATAAAAAAAAAAGAAATGAAAAGAATTTCATCTCGTATCTTTTTTCATGTAAAAATATTCATAAAAATTCTAATTAAAAAATATGTTAATTATAAAGTGAATAGACAACGAACTAAACTAAATAATAAAACGATCAAAGTGAAAAAAACAACAAGCAAGCCGCCCTTCACTGTTTGTTTAGTTTCTTTTGATAACCGCCTTAGGTAAGGCAACACACATGTAAACACCATGCCTAAAAAAGCATTGTATTGAATTGAATAAAAGTATTTTATTTTATGTCACATTCTTTGATTAACTCAGTCGGTAACGCGTCTGACTACTAATCCAGGGATCGTGCGTTCGAAACCCCCGCCCGGCAACAGGGTCCGTGATGATCGATATACGACATTGTGTCTCATTACCATTCGTCTCTTGCCGCTGATTCAAGTGGGAAAGTTATCAGTTACTTGCAGAGATGGGGTTTGCTAAAGTATTGGTTAACCTTTCAAGATCCCAGGAAACAATAGTGGTTAGGTTAACTGATCGTCTGTTAGTCCTCGATGATGTTTAATACTCAATCAGTCAATCAATCAATCAATCAATCAATCAATCAATCAAAAAATAACTGTATAAAGTTGTCATGTAGCATAATCAGAAGCACATTGGTCTATTAACCTGCGAACTGTCATACAAGTCGCACAATGGTTCTTATTAAATTCGACGTAGAGTGTTCATGCGGCGGCATAATGTAACATATTAAGTAACCAAACTGGTAGCACATTAACCAAACTACCGTATCAACTACAATGTCCTCATGACCAAGATTTGCAACCTGGAATGGCTGTCTTGGTTATATTCTTTATTTTTTTTTTTTTTAAGTCCCATCTGTGTTAATTCTAAAGTGTTTAACATGTGCATATATTATATTGGTATCGTAATTGGAGGTGGACATATTCTATATCAAGATATCGATATGAAAACATCATTTTGAAAAGGGAGACAAACATAATCTTGATATAAAATAATAAAAAAATGAAAAGCGAGAATAAATAAGTTCATTTTGCTAATTACTCGCTCTTCGGTCCATCCATTCACCAACCAAACTCACACAACCACCCACCTACCCATATGCCTGCCTGCCTGCCTGCCTGCCTGCCTGCCTGCCTCTCTCTCTCTCTCTCTCTCTCTCTCTCTCTCTCTCTCTCTCTCTCTCTCTCTCTCTCTCTCTTTCTTTCAATTCCAAACTAAGACGCAACTTAATACACATTAAATCTTATTTGACCAATGATTGAATATGCTCACTATAAACAATACACTTGCTTTCTGCAATATTGGCGCCTGTCTCAAACAATGTATTAGCTTATATTCGAGCCTTTCAGAGGACAGCGGATATATACAATCAGTCATACTGACCCAGACAGACAAGTTTGTTGGCGGATAACAGATGGATTTCTTTTAAACCATTATGGTAAAACGCAGTTTGTTCAATATGACCGTGATGTCTCCCCGACTAATTTTTGATAAAAGAAAAAAAATACAATTGATGTTTAACTGTATCTTCAAATTACGAAATTCCAGCTAAATATCGAATTGAATTTATAAGACATGGTTCTAAAAGATTCTGAGAGATTCTCCTTGGCCGGGAGTAGGGTTTAAGGTGTTGTCGTTCAATGCTCACGTATACCTCTCATCGCTAGAGTCGTAGGATCGATAACTGCTCAGTCCAATAAAATTATGTGAGAAAGTTTGCCAGTTACTTGTGGAATTACGATGGTTCTACTCAGATTCAGTCTGAGGTCTTCCTACATCAGTAAAACTGGATATGCCATTTAAAACCTGAAATGTGTTGAAAATGGCATTAAACCCATTTTAAAAAAATATAATTACAATATTCTATTTAAACTACACTACACTTCCTCATTGCTTAAAACTTTGATAAAGTATCTGTTCCATACCCGACATACTACGAGTATATGTAATTATAAGACTTAAAGATAAAACTATTATACTTTTTGAAATGGTAGATTTATAGAAAAAATGTCTACGTCCAGCTATGCAAACATTTTATTTGTATTTTTACACTATTCAACTTACCAAATATGATGAAGAATATTGTACTATGGTGGCTTGTTTGGATCACTATTTAAACACCGCTAAGCTATGCAATCATAAATGCTTTTTTGGTTGTCACGATTGCTAAGGAGCGAATAAATGAAAAGTTACAATGGCGAAGATGCAAATCAACGATGGTAAATTTATAAGGCCATTTCTTTGCACAATCTTCGCAAATGTGACTCAGTGTCATGCAGGGTTTATGGTCTTAACTGTACACCATACTACATAAACAAGAATCAATTATCAATCGCATAAAAGAACTATAGAAAGAATCATGATATAACATTTATTGTATTTATTCTAAGCCAGATATGGCACATTAATATGTTTGCATACTACAAATATCATATTTTAACATAATTATTAAACGTGAGATGGTATGAAGAAAAGATCATGTCGGTGAAACATAAAACAAAACACATGGTCACCACGAACAAGAATCAAGTATCAATAACAAACATAATTAGAAAAATAATCAGATTAGAAAAATATATAACAAAACACACACAAACACCCACACACACACACACAAGCAAAGAAACACACACCCCAAAACAACAAACGCTGATGAAATCTTGATAAAAAAAGGTTTTATGAAGCCGCTTGCTTCTTATTTAAATGATATCAGATAAAACAACCCAAAAAACAGCAGTGATCTGGTATGCCAATAAAAGGGGTCTCGGTAGATGCGGCGTTCTGCACTACTGTTATCAAATTCAATCTGAATTTAAGACTCTACTTCAATATTTACAAATTCGTTTAAATTTGATTTAGACAGACAGAACAATTTAAAATGCATAAAGTTCCTGGCTAATCGATGTTTTGTTTTCATATTTTTTTTCGTAAGATTTGTCGAAATAGATTGCTTCTGATCATGTAACTTCCCAATGAGTCAATGGCCGAAAGTTTTGCTAATCATTTTTATAATTGAAGCAGTAATCCTCCATGGCTGGGTAGTCTAAGGCGCCGTCGCATACCTCTACAGTACCACCGCTAAGGTCATAGGTTCGAGTCCCGCTCGCTCCAAAAACTTTATGTGATATTTATTGCCATATTGTCTGAATATTTTTGTTCTTTTTAAATATATCGAATCACGTGGATAATGTCTAAACTTATTGTAATTGCCAGAGATATAAGTTATAAGCAATTAATTTTTGTTTTATTATTATAAAAAAATGTAATTTGAGATTTTGACAAAGGTGTATGTCAGTTAGAACCGATGCATTTGTTAGAGTTTATTATATCGGTGGACCGGTTTTTTTTGTTTCAACGGTGCACCGATAAAATATACCGGTGCGGTCCTTTGAATTTAATAAATCGCTGCGATACGATTGGTGCGTTTTAGTTGGATTTAACGTCAATTTTAACATCAACATCAACGTCAACATTAAAGGTTATATATTATACTGTACAGTTACACCTCTTGATTCTTACGCTTGAAAACAAGACCTATGGAATTGGGTTTTGAAATATTTTCAAAATGGTTCAGAGTAGTTGTGATTTCTTGCTGCAGATGAGTAGAGCAAAAGTTGGTAAAGCATATACTAAAATAAGACAGCACTGGTGTTAAAAAAGTGATTTTTATAGGATTTCAACATATGCATGTATTTATGAGCATTTGAGGACTTATTTTTTCAAAAAATCTCAGGGTGTCACTGCACCCTTTTTTTTAAAAAGAAAAACATTGTGGTCAACCTACCAGTCATTATGCATTTTTATATGGGTTTACATTCCTGCTATGAAAAAAATACTTAAACAAAATTCTATGTGGAATTTTTTTTTTTACCATTCAAAACTTAGATATTATTTTATATAGAACAAAGAACCAAATTCAACCGTGTAGTGACCCCTATCAATCAATGTGATAATGCCATTCGTGGAAGGAAGACTTTCAACATCAATCTGAGTAGAATAACCTTCATTTCGCAAGTAACTTGCAAAAAAATCTCAAAAAAAAAAAGTTTTTTATCAATCTTGGCTCGATTCCAGTACTTCATTGGTGAGATATAAGTGACCATTAGACGCAACGCCATATACCACCCGGCCACTCGGACCAAATCTCCCACACGCCCGATTGACGTTAAACACCACAGTGATGCCTAATGCCAAGTAAATCAGAGTATTCGTACGTCTTATTCATGGAATACGGACGTATTTTCCTCTATTTATGGAATACAAACACATATTTCCTCTATTCGTGGAATATGGACTTATTTTCCTCTTTTCTTTGAATACGGACATATTTTCCTCTGTACATGGAATACGGACTTATTTTTTCTTCTTTTCGTGGAATAAGGACTTATTTTTCTTCTTTTCATGGAATACGGACGTATTTTCCTCTGTTCATGGAATACAAACACATTTTTCCTCTATACATGGAATACGGATGTATTTCTCTTCTATTCATGGAATACGGACTAATTTTTCGTCTTTTCGTGGAATACGGACTTAATTTTCTTCTTTTCATGGAATACGGACGTATTTTCCTCTATTCATGGAATACAGAATTATATCCCCTCTATACATGGAATACGGACGTATTTTTCCTCTATTCATGGAATACGGACATATTTTACCTCTACACTTGGAATATGGATCTATTTTACTGCCATATATTGATACAAACGTATTTTCGCTCTGTTCATGAAATATTGAAGTATTTTTGCTCTATTCATGGGATACGGACGTATTTTTTTCTCTATTCATGGAATACGGACTTTTTTTCCCCCGACATTGTTTTACGCTAGTGCATGTGTCCCAAAGATATTAAAATACCACACAGTTAAGTTAATATAAGCAGGGAGACAACTGGTATTGATCTTAAAGTAGCGGGACCAATGATGTTGTACAATTTGTATGAAAATGGAATTAATTATTGTTTGATAAGGAAATGAGTGTCTGTTATCGGTACTTCACCCTGCCATACTAATAAACTAACCCGATATATGCCAGGAATCCTTTTAGGCCACGTCAGCGCAATATCGTGATTTTATTAGATTTCGAACGAAATGTATTCAATGGCATTTGTTATTGCTTAAAAGAGTAGTCGTCAATCTGGTTAATATTTGTTTAATGTGGTAATCATTTCAAATTGAAAATTCAGTGTTTGAAGATTTATGCTATTTTCATCAGAGCAAGGGATTTTCTTATCGTGAGAATCGCATTTTTTTTTAAATCTCTTTGTCCTTTGCTGTTTAATTTCTTTGAGACCAGGGTCTATATTCATCAACGTATTGGGTCTAACACTTAGAATGAAAAACTAACATCTGTAATTTGCATTGAAAACAACATTTTACAAAAACTGAACAACATTTTCCTACAAAAACAATCAATTGAAATGATCATTATCAAAAGAAAATAAAAATTAATCAATTTTTAACTTAAAACAAATCGACAGTGAAAGTATTTAAAAATCAGCAATTTTTTAGTTTTGGTCCGTGTTTTTAAACTTGAAGGTTTAATGAATTTAAGCCAGGTTATGTGAATAACGATCTGTTAACTGAACGGTCTGTTAGCTTAACAGACGGTTTGTTATCTTAACAGACGTCCTGTTAGTTTAACGGTCTGTTAGCTTAACGGCCTGTTAGTTTAACGGTCTGTTAGCTTAACAGACGGTATTTTAGTTTAACGGTCTGTAAGCTGAACGGTCTGTTAGTTTAACGGTATATAACTTAACGATCTGTTAGTTAAACGGTCTGTTATCTTAACGGCCTATTAGTTTAACGGTCTGTAAGCTTAACAGACGGTCTGTTACTTAAACGGTCTGTTAGATTTACGGTCTGTTAGTTTCACGGTCTGTTAGCTTAACAGACGGTATGTTACTTAAACGGTCTGTTAGATTTACGGTCTGTTAGTTTCACGGTCTGTTAGCTTAACAGACGGTATGTTACTTAAACGGTCTGTTAGTTTCACGGTCTGTTAGTTTCACGGTCTGTTAGTTTGACGGTCTGTAAGCTTAAAGGTCTGTTAGTTTAACGGTCTGTAAGCTTAAAGGTCTGTTAGTTTAACGGTCTGTTAGCTTAGCGGTCTGTTAGCTTAACGGCTTGTTAGTTTAACGGTCTGTTAGCTTAATGGTATGGTAGCTTAATGGTATGGTAGCTTAACGGTCTGTTAGCTTAACATACGGTCTGTTTGCTTAACGGTCTGTTAACTTAATGGTATGGAAGCTTAATGGTATGGTAGCTTAACGGTCTTTTAGCATAACGGTCTGTTAGCTTTACATACGGCATGTTAGCTTAACGGTCTGTTAGTTTCACTGTCTGTTAGTTTAACGGTCTGTTAGCTAAATGGTCTGTTAACCTAACAGTCTGTGAGATTAACGATCCGTTAGCTCAAAGGTCTGTTAGCTTAACGGTCAACTAGCTCAATGGTCTGTTAGTTTAACGGTATGTTAGTTTAACAGCCTGTTAGCTTAACAGTCTGTAAGCTTAACGGTCTGTTAGCTAAATGGTCTGTTAACCTAACAGTCTGTGAGATTAATGATCCGTTAGCTCAAAGGTCTGTTAGCTTAACGGTCAACTAGCTCAATGAACTGTTAGTTTAACGGTAAGTTAGTTTAACAGCCTGTTAGCTTAACGGTCTGTTAGCTTAATGGTCTGGTAGCTTAACGACTTGTTTGCTTAACGGTCTGTTAGCTTAATGGTATGGAAGCTTAATGGTATGGTAGCTTAACGGTCTTTTAGCATAACGGTCTGTTAACTTTACATGCGGTATGTTAGCTTAACGGTATGTTAGTTTGGCGGTCTGTTAGCTTAACGACCTGTTAGTTAAATGGTCTGTTAACCTAACAGTCTGTGAGATTAACGATCCGTTAGCTCAAAGGTATGTTAGCTTAACGGTCAACTAGCTCAATGGTCTGTTAGTTTAACGGTATGTTAGCTTAACGGTCTGTTAGCTTAACAGCCTGTTAGCTTAATTGTATGATAGCTTAAGGTTTGTTAACTTAAAGGTATGTTAGCTTAACGGTCTGTTAGCTAAACCGTTTGTTAGCTTAATGGTCTGTTAAATCAACGGTCTGTTAGGTTAATTGTGTGATAGCTGTTTACTCATTGATATATATTTGAAGCATTTTTTCTTGACGTTTCCATATTTGACATTCGGTAAATTGAGATATTTTAAGAACACTTTAGGAATGGATTCAATTTAATTATCATATAAATGTAGTAGTCTAAGAGATAAAAAAAATTCAGTCCAACGTTGAATCTTGAACTTCCTGAATATGCAAAACATGTATTTGCTTTGTAAACAACTTCCAGGCATAAATTGTATTAAATAACATTTTCTGGGAAGATCGTTTCAAGATTTAATTAAATGTTTGCATCTTTAATTGATATAAAAACATTTTTTCAGATTTTTTTTGCTACATATCAACTACATGTAGTAATGTTTAAGTAGTATGGCTTGTTGTGTACCGTCCGGCTTTATTCATTTTCAGATACATTAGCCCGAAATGCACGTGATATCGTTATGACATTGTATCTAACTTCCCCTTTCGTTCTAATGGTAAGCCGGGCCCGATTAGCTCAGCCGATTACGTGTCTGACTATCAATCCAGTGGTCGTGAGTTCGAATCCCCGCCCGGCAACAGTTTCCGTGATGATTGATATAATTTATGATATTGTGTCTCATTATCATTAGTCTCTCACCGCTGATTCAAATGGGAAAGTTATCAGTTACTTGCGGAGATGGGGTGTGCTCGTGCACTGGTTAACATTTCAGGATCAAGCAAACAATGGTTTTGTTAACTCATAGTCTGTAAGCCCTCGATGGCATAAAAATGATGCAAACTATTCAATCAATCTAATTGTAAACCCTGTTAGTGCTTTTAGTTTGTTTTATTGTCTTTCCATTTTATATCAATTCACATATATTAAGTTATAAGAAAAGCCCAATAGCAACAAGAAACAGTGCTATTCTGCTAGAAGATTTTTTTGTTTATTTTGCCATTCTGTTGTACGTCTGGGAGAATGCATTTTTGATCATTTTGCTATGCTGCTATCTTGACGAAATCCTTTAATTTGCTCTAAAGGAAACAACAATCGGATCTGACGATGAGACACACACGACAACCTTAAAATCAGTTATAGTTATATATTTCTTACCGTAATTCGATCTTCAAATAATTCAAAGGCTTGTGGAAGTTGTTTAACATTTACCTTACTTTTTGTGAAATTCTTGATAATATTATGATATTATTTTGCCGAACGATGTTTTTTTTTTTCATTCTGCTAAACTATTTTGTTGTTTTTCTGGAAGAATAACGCTTTTCAACTGTTATTACATATACTGTTATTTTGAGTAAGTCCTTTAAATGTGGAAATAGCGTTTTGCTCAAGGACATAGCGATCTGATCCGACGATCAGTTGCTGTTCATCAGTGTACATATTTTATATAAAAAGAAAAAGAGTTACAATTAAAAAAAAAATAATAATAATTGCATATACCACATGTTCGCCGTTAATCATAATTTAATTTAGTATGTTGTTAACGTCCATGTGTTACCACGACAACGTGGTTAACGTGAATAGTAACCAGTAGAGTACCAGTCTAAGTTGATAAAGCCGTGCAATATCGACATGTCGCGGCAACCGTCTGTAACACAATAAACCATTTAACAAGATTAATTAGAAACTCACACTAATCTATTTATATCTTGACAACTTCACCGGCATGAAATCATTGCTTTAAATTATCTAATTGCTAGACTATCATCACCTCCCGCTCCCTATTTTTTCATGCCACCCCGACCCATTTTATTTTCTGATCACAAACAAGCTAGAAATAAAAAACAAAAAAAACACCTCAGCCCCTTTTTAAGAAAAACGTTTGATGATAATCTAGTAATTAATTTATAATGACCTGGTAGGTTATTTACTTTTTTAAACGCTTTTCTTCATGTCCTTTGATTCATTCAACGAAACAATCCTACAATTGTCATATAGATTGTGTATATAATACCTTACTTTTTATATCTCCTTTGATTTCATTTTGCTTAATATCCTTCGATTCATTGAACGAAACACCTGTAAAGATGCTATATAGATTTTGTATTACAGAGACATACAACGACCTTAAATCCAATTACATTTATGTAGATCTTCTCTTAATTCAATCTTTAAAGGTTTGAAGATGTAACCTTTGCCTTGCTTCAATTCTAAATAGTAATCTTATTTTGCAAGAAGATTGTTTTTAATTAGCTTAATTATTCTGTTGTTCTTCTGACAAAATGTACTCTAAGAGTACTTTGTTGGTTTCAATTTGCTTCATTCAACTAAACAGAACTACAGATGTCATATAGATTGTGTAATTAATACCTTGCTTTTATATATTTATTTTAAATAATGATTTTTGTTTTCATTTAGCTAAATTATTCTGTTGTTCTTCTGACAGAATGTTCTCTAAGAGTTCTCTATTTTATTTCACTTTGTTTCATATATTTTGATTCATTAAACGAAGCCACTTCACAGATGTTATATAGATTGTTTATTAAAGTGACAGACAATAATCTTAAATTCAATAACTAGTATAGTCATGCATGCATTTCTTATCTTAGATCAGACTTTAAAGCTTTGAAATATTAACTTTTACCATATTTTTTTCTATCTTATCGATTCAAATTAGAACTATTTAAGCGTACGTTTCATAATTAAGACAAATATGACCTATATACGAGTAATTTATGCCGAATTGTGTGTCTTTTAAAGTTTAAATGGTCAATTTGAAATCTAGTGTGCAATACAGATTTAGGCATGTAAGCCAATGGTGAAAACAGTTCCACTTGCGCTTTAAACGAATGGTCTTGTATACTTGTATAAATATTTCAACATATTTGCATACAGTCAAGTAATATTTGGTAAGACTCGCGATCATTGCTTTACTATGTGTTATGCCAATGGCCACCAGCACAGCACACTCAGGGACTTTATATTTACATACAGGCAGACTTCTTTAGTACAGAAAATGTCATCTGATTTGAAAGAAAGTTTATATATATATGTTAACAGTGCCATCTCTGTCTTCTACTGTCAAAATTTCATGACTGAAACTTGATTTTTTTATGCATTTTTTTCTGTTTTTGAAGCTACCCCAAAAAGTGAAAATTCACAGGCGTCAATAATGAGTGTGTGAACCATTCGTCTGGATATATACTATCGTTATTGACGCCTGTGAATTTTTACCTTTGGGGTTTAGCGTCGCTTTCAACAATTGTTCAGTCATATTGCCCCACCCAGTCACATTATACTGACACCGGGCCGACCAGACCTAGAACTTTCCTCCAAATGCTGAGCGTCAAGCGAGGAAGCTTCTAGAACCGTTTTTAAAGTCTTTGGTGAGAACCGGCCAGGGATCTTACCCACGACGTTCCGCATGCGAGGTGGACGCTCTACCACAAGACCACGCTGCGGTTACGGTGTATAACGACCGAACATCTGGTAATAGAAACTTAAGGTCAATGTCGGACAACAGCTAAAAAATTATCTTAATTTAAAAGTTAGATAAATGCTAATTACGTGACATTATGCTACTGCACGACAGAACTGTATATATAAATGTCGTCTGACCTCAGCAGAGGCGGCATCCGAATAGCACTTCAGTCTGTGGGCTGTGAACTGATATCATTTTTATGGTAAACATTATTAATGTATTACAACATTAACGCATCGTTAGTTGATAAATGACCCAGCAACCTAACAAATAGGCTGTATATGTGTAATTGAGAAGATTATAGTAGGCGTAAAGATTCTTCATCTTCTTTATTTAAGCTAGAATTATAAAAAAAATGGATTGATTTAAATTGTGGTGGCTGGTTAAGACAAGTGAATGTTTAATTAACAGAGGTGTGTGTATGTGTGTGTGAGAGAGAGAGAGAGAGAGAGAGAGAGAGAGAGAGAGAGAGAGAGAGATGGCCGTTTTTGAAGTATAGAGAACATTAGATAACCGTGAGTGCTTTGATAACTTGATTACATGCAGGGAACGACCAGTGAAACACATGGCAACTAAGGTCTGTAACTCTAACATATTCAACATACATAAGAAAAATAGGTTAGAAATAAATTCCCTCTCTATACACTAGCGTCTTACAAGTCAACTGATATCGACCTTGGTCAAATGTCTATATAATGACAGACCAACTAACCAAGTTTAACGTATAAAAGCATCCTTTAAATCAATCTGTACAATCTTATATCTTCCAAGTTAGTGACAAGATGTTTGTTTCAATAATTAACGAGACATCGCCTATTCATTTTTAGAATAAAGACGAGCTATTGATGCGTTCGAGATAGTGATGCGTTTGAGGTTATGTCACAGCGGCACGGTTTCTGAAGAGGACCAGGTGGTTAATCATGTCGACAGCTCCTTTAATGGCCAAGCATTAGCACTATTGTTTGATGCCTTAATTGTGGTTATTAAAGCCGACCTAAGGATTGATATCATTTAATAATAAGGTTAGCGCTTATTTTAGTAGGACCTACATGTACGATATTTTAATGTTCACATCATTGACTAATTGCAATTCATTCTTCTCGATTACCGGACGGTAAATGAGCTAAACTAAATTAAATATAGGCCGACACTTTACAATAGTTGTAATACCACACTTTAAAATGTTTGTTATTTTCTATGTCTGTAGGAATAAATCACCACTGAACATGTGATGCTGATACCAGTTTTCTAGGCAATACTGTGTCAGTTAAGAATAGATAGTTCGAACCGCATCGTCGTAAAATAGTTGGCATATCATTACTATATGCTATAGAGAAATTGATAGGTATTACAAAACCATTGAATTGAAAAATATAGATTTGGTCAATGTAAGATGTTTTTCTTTATAATTGCAGGTCTTGAACCAGTGAAAAATTTGATCCCAGACAAATGCTGCAGATTATTTTTTTCACAATATTTTGGACATTAATGTTACAATGGAGCCCTATGGGGAATGTGGCGACGTAGAATCGGAAATCTCACACTCGACTGGATTACGAATGGAGAGAAAGGCTATGACGGTAGGGAATTTGTCAACTTCATTATGAGTATAAATGATCCTTGCAAGGTAAAGTAGACTGCATATAATAAAAAACAATAGAGTTGCATGGTGTCTCGATGGTGTAGCCGCTCGTAAATATAAATAAGCAATAAAGTATTCGTACGTTTTTAAGCTGTTGATCGTACTCTACATTAGAACTGGGGTATTGCCTTCAATGTTTATTGATAGTAGATCCTTAAATTCAATAATGTTTGGTCTTTTGAAGTATTTTGGACGTATTAAATATTTCTTATTTCTCATTTATGCTTGTGTGGGTGTGGGTGTGTGTGTGGGGGGGGGGGGGGGGGGGGGGTGGGGGGGGGGGGGTACGATTGATTCCTTGGACCGGTTTCAATCGGAAACCTTCGAAAGTGGATCATGGCCTTTCACAAATGTGGTGGGAAGTAGTTAAATTATGCTCAAGACCGGTGTTGATTTTTTAATGTACTGTACCTTTTTTTTCTTTAAAGATTGTTGAAGTTTTGATGCCCAGTTTTGAATGAAATGACCAGTTTAGGTTTGTTTAATTATTTTATCAATAATGTTACTTGTAATACCATTATGATTGGACCATAGATAAGTATTACCCGTAGAATCACGAACAGTCTTCATAAAATGTATCCATTTAAATGTATGATTGGATTGAAGGATGTGCTGTTATGATAGATATGATAGTTTTGTTTCTTTTGATTGAATAAGTTTAATCAGAATCAACAACAATATAGAGTGGATATCGACAATGTTCGGCATACAGTTTCTTGCCGTACCTTTTCTTAATTTGGTAGTTTTTCTAAGAATATCCGATGAACTTAATTAAATCTCTTTTTTTTCAAAGCCCCATATTTCACAGCTGTAAGTTAAAATTGGAAGGACAGTATGGTAGAACAGTTTCATTTGTAAGTCGAAAGGAAGATTTAGCCGATATATTGCTTTGTTTGCCTGTGTAACTACATGTAAGGAAGCTACATGAAGAGCCAAATTATCTAAAATGTTTGTATTCGTTTACTGTTTCTATGATTGCTCCATTTTAATTGAAAGTATACTTATGTGATTTGTTGGTTCCAAAAACAACGTCTTTTGTCTTTGAGTAATTAACGATAAATTTCAATTTTTTGCAAAAAGAATGGAAATTGACAAGACATCTTTGGAATGAGGATATATTATGGCTAAATATGACGGTATAAACAGAAAAAGGTATCGGGAACAAAACTTTCCCCTTTAACCGACACGACATTAACTTGAGAACATAATTGATTTTTCCATTATTTGAACACAAATGCTTTAACAGGAGTACATATTTTGCGTGGAATTTAGTGAAATTGAGTGAAATGTAAGTGCAAATGGGAGAAATGAATGTAAGTGGAACAGAGTGAAATGAATGTAAGCGAAATTGAGTGAAATATAAGTGAAATTAAGTGAAAAGTATATGAATTTGAGTGAAATATAAGTGAAATTGAGTGAAGACGGCATTTACAAAATAAAATACTAATGTGCAATTAAATAAGCTAAAATATTGGACAAAAAATACAAAAGAAACTTATCCGTCCTATTTTAAATGCATTTAGTGCATGTGTAAAATGATCGCCGATGATTGATATTAAGAAGTTAACGTCTATACGTTGCATTGACGGTGAATACCAACCCAAATATCAAATATCACTAATATCACTAGCATGTGTTTATAAAGCCGGGCGATATTGACATGTCGCTACAAAATTGCCTGCAATACAATAACCCCTTTAACAAATAAGAAACTTACTGTTATGACAATTCTAATAATCCTTTTAGAGCTTGGCAACCTAACCCGACATAAATAATTCCTTTGAACTATCCACTCTAATAAAATAGTATTTCATTTCTTAAAATTACTCTTTGTCTCTCTCTCTCTCTCTGTCTCTCCCTGATTCCACTTTGATCCACATGCTGCAGTTCCTCGATGGAATTGGTAAATAACACGTATTTGATTGCCCCGTAAAACCTAATATCATTATATTTGAATTGATTTGAGGCGAATTGAAACGTTATGATATTTTTATCAATCATGTAAAGAAGCAACTTTACCAATGCTATAATGGTGTGTATTAAAGCTTATACACGGTCATATCAAAATCTAGTTTACTTGTGCTCCTACCTTAAACCAATATATAAAGCTATGAAAGTGTACTAACCATACTATTTTGAGGATATTCTAGATGTTATACACTGTACATTATGTGTATTACATATTAATTCATTAGTATTAACTATGTTGGCCGCTAACGCCAGAGGTTACGTGTTCGATTCTCAGATCGGCCAGATGCCTCTCAAAAGAGCAATACTCGTTGATAGTTGTACCAAGGAAGCGGATACGAGAGCGGATCATATAAGCTCTGAGCTTTCTTTACAATCGAGCTTAAATAAATCAGTTTCAACTAATTCATCAGCTGATAAAGATAATTTTATATTTCTATTACAAGTTAAATAACAAATAATTAATAGTGTATACGTCTCTTAATATAAGATTCAGTTATTTAAATAAAAACCTTGTTAATAAAAAAGGCCTCTTGCAATAAATATAGTAAAGTCAAAATTTTAAACTCATTTATTTTACATCGATTGTGAAACAAGTGCTTACAACTTAGACAAATCACATGACATGACATTGTTATCATTTGCAAGAACTACTGTTGGCCCTGATCATCATGATGATTAATTACACACTTACAAACGATATCTCTTATAGACACATCTTCTAAATTATTGTCCAAACACAAGAGGTGTTTCGTAGCTAAGCTAAGAAATGACCATAGTTAAGAATGAACATAGTTTATTCCCACATAAACACATATTATATTATATATAATGCATATAAATCAAATACAATTTTTAGGTAAAAGTGTCTGGCTATATTTTCATACTACTTATTTATAAATGGCCAATTGCACTTAAGTAGTCAATTGCCTAATATAATTGAGTTGAGTTGGTAATGTAAATGTTAACGTTACACAGACGTTTCCTACAGACTTTTCTTCTACAATAATACAGGACTTTCAGTAGTTTGCATATTGACATTGTTATGCATTCTCTTTAGCAGTTAAATTCTTGATGCATATTCAAAGCAAAAAAACTTCGACAGTTCAACGACATTTTTTGCCAAAAAACAATTCAAAATGAACGTAATTTTATTCAAGACTTATTGTGAGTGCTGCAAGATTGTTTTGTTCGTCTAGGGTATTGTCTTTTTCAGCCCTGCAGTTACATGTACAGCTACATTGACGTGTTTGACTCAATTCTGCATTATAAAGTATTTTAGAAATTAGTCCACCTGTTTAAATCAGCCGAATCTAATTAGAAACTTTCTACTGTTTTGTTTTTAAGTTTACGAGTGTATTTTCCAATAAAGCTTGTTTTTTTTCTTTCTCAATTAGAATATGCCTGTTAGTGAACTGTCACAACTGATTACGGGCGCATGCAGTGAAATGCATACTTGTTAATGGATCATGCACATCGTTGCATAGCATAGGACGATTCCTTAGTAAACATTTGAAATGTTGCTTTATTTCCTTAAATAACATTGGAGCAAAGAGTAGCTTTATTGTACTGTTGTCTGCCCTTGAAATCATTAAAACTTCATAAAAAGACTGTACTGTCTTTCATATACTCAAAAGAGGCATTTTTCTTATAAACGTATATATTATATTTTTAACTTTTAAACTTCCGTAGGGGAAATATATAAATGAATAACAATGTTTAAATAGACATTGTTATTTATTATACTATGTTATTATTATTGGTATGTTTGTGGTAATTCTTATTTTCTAAAACAAAACATACAGTACACCATCTGTTAATTATATATAAGATTGCATTATATTTACTAGAATCCACCAGAAACTCTAAGTTGTATCTAGGGTAATGTGCCAATTCAAGAATCAATCTTCACCCAATGTTATGGGTAGTGTCACTTACCGACTTGGACTATCTTATACCTATTGCTAACTATAATTTATAAGACAGGACATTGGCCTGAAGCAAAGTGAAGCTTCCTCAAGTATTCGATTTATATTCAATAAAAAATGTATAAACAATGATAAATTAGACTTGAGCACACAAAAACATCGGGTCAATATAAGTCACCAGTCAGAAAAATATACTCTTTAAGCCAAATGAATGAATATAATGTGACACACTACGGCGTCAGTTGAAGATAATGAAGGCATACTGGCCGTTTGTTGAAAAAGCATGTTAGTCAGTGTTATAACTCAACTGATATCATTTGGATGGTAATACTTATTTATGTACAACATTAACACTTTGTTAGGTGATATATTATCTACGTAGTTCGTAGCACATATGTTGAATATGTACAGTTGAGATATTCTGCTATAAAGATAAACTCGTATCCCAATTGAAGAAATATTTTTAATGATATACATACGTAATAATTTATCAAACTAAATAAATCAAACAAATAAAATTCTAGATATATCTTTGTACTGAACATAAACTGATCACAGCAAACAATCTGGATTTCATTTGACAAATAAACATATATTTTGGAATGTTAAAAAGACATTGAAACAAGTGATAAAAATTACGTTTACCATAACTTTTCATTTTTGTTGTTAAAGAAAATGGTGTTATTTTTTGTACGGGCGTGTTGTATCTTTATGTTTTATAAATGTTACGATAAAAGATAAACATGCGCAACAAATACGTGTGGCTGTTACGGATATCCACAGCTATCGCATGGTTCAAAAATGAATTCCTAGATTTTTACCTTTACTTTTTGTAAATGATGATATAAATGAATAATACATATATTTGACCAATTAAGAAGCATAGGAAAAAAATGATTTCATAGGGAGTGACTAATAAAAGTCCATGTGAGGATCAAATGAACTACAATATGGCGCTAACATATTTTCCACAAAATGAAGTTTAACAACTCGACTGATATCCACCTTGCCTTGGTAAATATATGTATAATTACAGAACAACTTTTTTTAATTGAAATTGTTAATTTCAAGGACAGAGACAAAGTTCCTTTGGTCATGCTGACACTCAGCTCACTGTAACTCATTAACGAAGATACGTTGGTGATAAAACCCATCAATAATTTACAAAACTAACTGTAAACGAGTCGCCGGTGTCTCGTTAATTAGTATTTCCAAAGACACTAGTCTATTTTTTTGTCCAAACTACAGCTTAAACTGCGCGGTCACAAGTACATGGATATTCATTTCAGATTATTGAATTATTTTTTTAAATCGGACGTGAACAACTCTTGTGATACATTACTGTTCTTCAAGGATGAACCATGCAATTGATATTGGAACTACACTCATCTAAATCTAAATTAAAGAATGCCTCAATGTATTCGTAAACACCTACTGGTATTGTGTGGTCTATGTAGACAATAACCTTCAATTGAAGCGTGACAAGAGTTGTCGATTAATGTTATTGATATAGAAACGTTTCCTTAGACATTTCGCGTGCCGGAGTTTAAGTCTAAGGTGGCTATTTCAAATTAAGCGTGTCATTATGTGATGAAAGTTAAGTGCAATGCTGATATATTGTATCAATATGAAAGCTTACAATATGACACAAACATTAAAAATAAACATTAAACAAATGAGTGTTGTAAAAGAAAATATAAGAAACAAACGGATCAGCTTAGGAGAAAATAGAACGTTAGATTAGAGAAACGCACAATAAACGGATACAAGGACAAGGGAGGGAAAGAGATACTATGAGACAGAGGAGACAGAGTAGAGAGAGAGAGAGAGAGAGAGAGAGAGAGAGAGAGAGAGAGAGAGGAATACTATTTTATATATCATATATAATATACAAAAATTAAATTCTCTACTATGCATTTAAAACCAGTAAATGGTACAGCTTCATTTACCTATCAAATAAATATTTACTACAGCAAATTCAAAACGAATGAATATATATATTTTAATATATAAGATAGACATGTCAATATCTTTTTTAAAACAAAACTATATAGCTTTTATAGAAATGTTGTTTATGATCCTTTAAGAATGTCGAAGTTTGTAAATGTAAATAATTGGTTATTATGTCATATTAACAATCACTTTACAGCCTTTCAGAATAATATGACCTTCGGAAAACAACAAACGTCTGAAAGAAATGAATTCATCAAACCAAAATATAATGGAAGTAGCTGAAAATGACATCAAAAGTTTAAAATCGATGTGTACCTATTGAAACAACACAATTGAACCATTGATATAGTTTGTCCATTACATTAACATCAATTCTGAAAGTGCTTCACAAACTTTCCACTATCCGCTTCTCCTCACAGATTTAAAGTGGGAATTGTATTAGCACGTGTAAATTGCTAGTTAACACTTTCAGTATAAGGAAGCGGTATTTTTTAATTACTCGAGTACTCTCTATCTGTCGGAATGCAATTAAGAAATCGATTCCCGACGCTCGTCAAAACGGGATTTAAATGTAGACACGAATGCAATATAATCAGAAATAAGGGATGTTCTTGAAAAAGTAATACCACCGTTATTGGTCGTTAAAGGCTTCAAACACATTTCTAAGCGCAATTATTAGTTTAGATAGAAAAATGTTCTTTTATTATGATTTTGAACTAAACGTTTAAAGCAACGTTATGATAAAGAAGCGGCATATATCTACTTTGACTAAAAGTGCTCATTTACTTTACATGAATTGTTTTCCTAATTGGACAATGGCTTGTGTTATTGATAAAAATAAATGGAGCTTTAATAGAACAAATTAACAGGATGACTATAAAAGATATGCTTCTCTTTTATACAGTTCGAAATATAAAAAATAACGTTAACATTATTGTATTCAATTATAATGTAATATTATATTTGCATAATATCGCTGTTTATCCTTTATATACTTTTTTAAAATTAAATACCTTTATGACAAACCTTATTTTCACATTGACACCAATACGTTCAAATTTAGTTTGATATGAAATTACATGTAATTCAAATTTCATATTGTTGGACATGTGTGATAATAATGTATTCAAGTGATGGTCACAAACAAGATGACATATGTCAAAATATGAGACGTTCATGTAACTGCCAAATTACCACAGACACTAACTTTCATTAACTGGATCCCGTTTCACTAACCTAATTAAATATATGGTTTCCGTACGACAAAATAGGGACACGTACAGACGTACCATTAATGTAAAGGCTTTTCGAATGTTGAAATGACATGCTATTTACAAGTATTTTGAAGCAAATTTGGACTTTCACATATTTCTATCTCTTTCAAAAATATTATATTATAACCATGTTTAATATTAAAGTAATTGTCTTTGTGTGCATGATGTAAAATATTTAATCTTTAATGAGTGAACGTATTACCATTATTTGTTAAACTTACAATTTGCATTTTGATAAAAATTCAAATATTCCAACTTAACTTTTTCAATTACCTCATTATGTTCAAAGCAGGAAATTAGACTATGTATTGGTAAAATTTAATCACTCTTTGTCATTTAGAAATATAACTTAGTTATTTTAATGGCGGTGAATCGGAAATTTGAAATTAAGAACTTTGTGAACAGTCATAGTGCAATAAAGACTTAAAACTTCTAATTAATTTAACTTCGTGACCATCTGGAACCTGATATTACGTTGTGTGACTTCATAACTTTCTTTGTGAATAAGCCATAGCTCTCAGTCTGCATACGTTTGTAAATATTATATCTGACAGTTTAAACATCTTTTTAAAAAGCGTTTAAAAAAACTTTCATTCTGCATTTTGTTTATATCTACAACAACACATCATGGATTACTACTGTCCCTACGTTATGAGTGGAACGTTTTACCCTCATAATACAAGGCTTACGAAAATTTATATGAGGGAATACGTGAAAGTCTACATGAATGTCCTGACCTCTTTTACGAAACTTCCAAATGTACACTGGGAAGTTTATATAAGGAGAAAATAAGCACGTCGAAAACGGGAATAGTAGTCTCGGACCAGCTAGTGGCTAAAACCGCCTATGTGCTGGACATCAAGATGTGTATTGTATAATACAAACATACTCTCAGAATATGTGCACAAAAGAAGTAAATGATAATAAGAATCCAACTCATTACCATCACTGCGCAATTGAGTATAAAAAACGTGAAGGACGATTGTAAAAGGGCCATCAATAAAGTATGTATCCACACTACATGAATATCACACCTGGACAATTATTGAACGTAATTTAACTTAAACAAGGCAACTGTGATTAAAGTTGTAACATCAGTTGTCGAACATCAAGTATGATATTAACCAACACGACACCATGACATAAAAGACGCAATTTGTCAAATAAGAGTTTTTGGCATGTGCGGACAACACACAGCACAAGCGCTTCAAAGCGACAATACATTAAATAAGGACGTATTACACAAAAGAGAAATCTAAAGGGTCAACCAACACAAATCATGAAAGAAATAGGCATGTAGTTTAATTATATAGATGAACAAGAAATGAGATCAAACGTAGTATTTTAATATCAAGGCGATGAAGTTGTATCTATCAATCCAAACATGTTTTTGTTTGTTGTTTTTTTTTAAATAGAGATATTTCCTTTTAACGGGGTATTACAACCTATATCCGAGAAATAAATAATTATAAATTGATATATTAATAGACACAACATATGTATATAAAGCGAGTGTGTATGTAAACCATGGTAATAAGAGTAAAACAAAATGAAGTTATATAAATATAAAGATAAACAAGTGTTTACAATTGCATATGTTGACAACTCCCAGCACAAGCGCCACAAAATAACAATGCATTAAATGATAGACATCAATATAACCAAATAAAACTGAGTCTGGTATTTGTCCCTATTTCGGGTGTGTCACGTGCTTCTAAATGAAT
Source organism: Panopea generosa (assembly GCA_029582155.1). Taxonomy (NCBI): domain Eukaryota; kingdom Metazoa; phylum Mollusca; class Bivalvia; order Adapedonta; family Hiatellidae; genus Panopea; species Panopea generosa. The sequence goes on from CM055908.1 coordinate 34,990,468, forward strand.
GTATCGAATGTACTGTACATGCATTACTGCAATAAAGGGGATTTATTTTATGTATTTAAGGAATATATGTGGATACGTATATATAACGTATATACTCTGTACATACTCGCGGCCTTATCAGCTGTATTGCATGCGCATTAATGTGGGACAATTAAACCTTCCGTGGTTTAACCAAGACTTTTACACTGGTATTTATTCATTACTTGAATGGGCTCTTAGGGGTCATAAAATAATCATCAAACGACTGCATTAGATGTAAAAATCATAAAATAAGCATTAACAAAGCATATTGATTAAAGACACGTTTTGCCAAATGCATGTATCTATTTTTGAACACGAAATTCACTTTAAAACAATGAAAATAATTGGTTCATTACACGTTTATTATATAATAAAATAATTATGTAAAACAAAACAACAGAATCCAACATGAAGTGCAGATCGTTCTAACATATATTGGATAAACACATGCAACATATGTAGATTCGAATCACAGTTTACCGTTGTTTCAATTATTAAAAGCAAACTAATAAAACTATTAATGGCAAATAGCGAACATTTTTTTTGTATTTCTTCATATAGGTCATGTTAAAAACAGTTATTATTGTTTCGTTATACAATTCGAAAATCAAGAACGAAAAACACATTTTTTTGCTTTTTTTTTAAATAATACAGGCACTTTGTGAGACGGACACAAGGGTCTATATATTGGATAAACTAAAAATAACAGGCCTGGTTTATAGAATCAACTTAATACTATATACTTAGTTAACGGTTATCTTAAAGAAAGACAGCAAAGTGTTGGTTGGTCGGGTACAAAGTCTAACTGGGGATCAGTCAAGGTCCTTCAGGGGTGTATATTAGGTCTGCTCCATTTCCTAATGCTTTAGTATAAGAAAGTACACCTAACATTCGTCTATTTGCAGACGGCTCATAATCCGTTATAATAATATAGATGTAAATAACGGTGTACGCATTTTGCGTTTCGACATCGCCAAAAACACCGAATAGTCAAACATGGCTGGTTACTTTCATTCCCTTTAGATCGCAGCGTGGTCTAGCGGTAGAGCGTCCGCCTCGCATGTGGACGGTCGTGGGTTCGCCACCCGGCATGGTCATACCAAAGACTTGAACAATGGTACTAAAAGCTACTTCGCTTGAAGCTTAGCATTTAGAGGAGAGTTCTAGGTGTGGTGTCAGTATAATAAATACTCGGAAAAAGAATTAACCCGTCTGTCCACCACAATGCAACTAATAGTAATGCCCTATCGCAAATAGTTAAACGTATTCTTATCCAATAACTGTACCTGGTAATCAGGTATTGAATATATTATTGTCTCACTACACAGTTGATTTTTTTTGTTCTATATAAAAATTTATTTTAAGTATTTTTTCTCATAGCAGGAATGTTTCCCCAAATGAAAATGCATAAATAACTAGTAGGTTAACTAGCTTGTTGTTTTTAATAGGATGAAATGACGTCCTCAAATGCCCATAAATACATGCATCTGTTAAAATCCTTTAAGATGTCACTTCTTTAGCGGCAGTGATGACTTACTGCGCCAGCTTTTACTCTACATATCAAGAAATCACAGCCACTATGGACCATTTTGAAAATATTTTAAACCAAATTTCATAGGACATTTTTAAGTGCAAGGATCATATAACCGTGGCAAAAAGGGCACAACTGCGTAGTGAGAGTCTGACGTTAGGCGCTAATGATGAGGAATAGGAAACTCGTGAGAAAAGTAAAACATCGGCTAGAAAGTAGATCCCTGAACGCTAATTATGTAGCGTTCATCACACCGTTGTTGGACTATAGAATATTGAAACTGTTCAATTTATAGACATAAAACTACTCAGATAAAATGTAACATTAGCAAGACGCATTGCAACTTTAACTACAAAACTAACAGCATTTTACCATTTAAACAAAGAAGTTGATTAGAAATGTCTAGAATTTTAAAGATTTTTTTAAAGAAATGGATGTATTCGTATATGCATTTCGCGAACGGGTATGCATATGTATGTGTTTTACCGCTACGGTTATTATTCACAAGCCAACCGAATCTTCGCCACCCAACCTCATGAAAAATTTGATCAACTACTAAGGAGAGAAATCATATAAAAGTATTGTGTTTCGTTCCAGTCCTTTTTAGCTCGACTATTCGGAGAAGAAAGAGAGCTATGCTTTTCACCCAGGCGTCGGCGTCGGCGTCGGCGTCGGCTTCACACCTGGGTTAAAGTTTTGCACGCAAGTCCCTATCTCAGTAATCTTTGCATGTATTAACTTGAAACTTTACACAAACCTTCCCAGTCATCAGCCCTACAGCAATAACTAACTCTTGCTTGAATATAATGCAAATTATTGCTCTTCTTTGACCTAGAAATTCTGGTTAAAGTATTGCGTGCAGCTACCATAACGTCCTTATCTCACCAACCACTCTATGTATTTGATTCAAACTTTACAAAAACCTTACTCAATTTTGTTGATTTTGTAAGTTAGATAATTCTTATTTGCTTGGATGGGTCGTCATTCTCAATCAAATTTGCACTTGTGTGACAAATATTCGAATGGCCGAGCGCGTTGACCCTCCGACAGCTCTTGTTATGTTTGATATTGTGGATATTTCGCACATGCTTTATGAGATAAAATATACTTCAAACCAAATTTCAAATTATAACACAGTGTGATTTTTGTTATTGAACGTAGTTGTAAAACACACACATGAGAAATAGGAAACGCTTCCTTTGGGAAGTCGCATTATGGCGGTTATAAACAATCCGTGATTTTCCTTTCTATAGTCACGTTTCAGTTGTGAATATAGATAAAACTGATGCTTGTAAAATGGCTTATTAAAACGTTGTTTATGACACCTACTTTCACTTTCACAGAGAAAATATCTCTTTGGTGAAAATACAACAGAGTGACACTGCAGATGCAAGCTAACAATGTAGGGTTTTCTTGTTTGATTAGCGTATTTTGTATGATTGATATGCCTTTAAAAATGTTTTGCTAACCATAGAAAAAATTAAGAAGACAATCAATTGAAGTGTGCACATATTTGAATTAAAATTCAAAACACAAGTAACGAATATAACGGCTGACCTGCTTGGTTTTCATGAACAATAAAATATTAAAGCAAAACTCAACATCACCAATATATTGAAAGATCGTCATAAAAACAAAGTTTATACATTGGATGATAAACATATTAAGCGTTACTGTTTGCCCTGTGTTCCATATATCTTAATAAAAGGAGACCAAAAAATAAAATTATCACTTGTTTGCATAATGGTCATATTGATGACCTGGGTACAAGACTGTGTCTATATCATTTCCTACATCTACACCCACCTTGTTGTTACAGGAACGCCCACGGCAAACACGTGCAAACCTTTTGTCAATATGTATTTCTGCTGGGGAAAAAGCTAATTAAACGTATTCGTTGTATTGGAGATATATCGGTTTTATTTCAATATTTGCCTTTCCTTTAGCATATCATTTTTTTATATCAAATAAAACATGATCTATTGTACGATGTTTTTCAGTATTGTAGAAATTATATTTAAGTAGATAGAACACATACTCAGACAGTAGGTTGTTCTGTCAAACTGTGCCATGAACATGTAAATTAATTTACAGTTTAATCGAAAATAAAACATAAATTGATCTGTGAATTGATAACTAAATTAATAGTATTTAAATACACCAAACATACATCGTTAGCTATTGAACAAGATTTCAACCTACCAAATGCAACATTCAAATGGCGACACAGTCTTCGAAAAAAAAAACGGAGCTGTAGAGCAGTTGATAGAGCGTTTGTCGCTCACGCTAGACATTGCGAGTTCGATCTCAAGCCACTTTTAGACAACACTTAGTATTGGTTCTACCTAAGAAGCCGAATCAAAAGCAGTTCGTACAAAGTCACGGATTTCTTCACAATCGAGTTAAATTAATTAGTTTAAATCTAAGAAAACATGAACCTTTTATAGCACACAAGTACAAACGTGTATATACTGAACGACACAGCTAACACGACCTTCTGTATTTCCAGTATATTTGTCAAAACATTGAGTAGAGTTAATAAAAGTTGTTTACGACACTAACAGACAATTGTGTATTGATTTTACATTGGCCAAGAGCAAAATTCTACACAATAACTCGTTTTCATCTGTTTGGCACGAAATGCTCACTTTGGACTTTTAAATTTTAAGGAATTTGCTTTGATACATTTTGAGAAAATACATAAAATGTCAGGTGGCGGTTTAGCTGGTCCGTTCAGTCCAGTTGAATGTGGAACACCGTACAATGTATAGGTTAGACAAGTAGATACACTGTAATTCACAAGTAATAATAAATTTACTAGTTGATACACACAATGATGTAAAAAAAAAAATACAAACTGAATAATAATATTAAATAAACTGAAACATGTATAAAATGGAACTATTATAATAAGAATGAATGCATTCAATTAAAAATCAAACAAGCCAGGCAGTAGAGGGCTGGCTACTCATGTCACAGATCGCGTGTTAGATATCTGGCAACTCAACACCAACACTCAGTATTTTTTCTTCCCAGGAAACTGACTCATGGCAGAGATTCATACAAGCCCTGATATGTATTCGCAATCGATATAAAATGATTTATGTAAAATAATACAAAGCCACTACGTTTTTAGACCGACATACTTTTGTTTCAAACTGTTTTTTTTTTTTTGTGGATATTCAAATTTTAAACCAAGCTTTCCCAAACAATAAATCTGGTAACATTTTGTCGAATTTGTACACAGTTCACCGTTATAAATTGTGTTATTATTAATTATTTACCATACCAGTCTTTTATTTTCGAGCGGCACATTTCGTGGAATTTAAATTCTCAAATTGAATAGGGAATAACCTAATTCATTGTATTTGATTGTCTTTTTAATAACAGTTCTGGGAAATGATTTGTAATTATATAATTGTCTATTGCGCCTGCAACAGTTGTGTTTATATTCTACTGAGGTGTTGTACAAATTCAACAGACTGGTTAAGGTGTTCAACATTGAGTGAAGCAGTTTGAGGTTTATTCTAGTAATATGATTTATGTTGACACCAAAATGTATTTCTTAATGCACAAGTCGAACTTTATGTTTGATTAAGATTGATGTCGGATTAATTACATAAAATGAATAAGTACTAAATACACCATGTAAAATCCTGTGTAACGTCGTTTACAGTTTGAACTTTGCAAGATATAAAAATTAGCTTGTCTATGCAAATTGTTTGCTTAGTATAGTGTCACCCCTATTGAAAGGACCAGCCACTATGGGTTTATCAGACACCTTTATGTTTTACACAGTTATTTTCCGAAAGTTATCCTTTCAAAGTGTCAGACGTAGACATTCAGTACCCCTCAACTTAATTAGCTGCCCGGTAAGCAAAGGGACGCATCGGGAAAAATACAAGTGCTTCCACCGGGATTCGAATTTTCGACCTTCCGCATCCGAGGTGGACGCCTTAACTACAATTTCATTGAAGATGGTCTATGTGTCCCAGTCCGTTTTCTCAGAAATGGGGATTTAGATTCATGTGCAACTAGTCTATTTACTACCAATAAAAAGCAGGGGAATGCTATGCATTCTATGTCCCACAATTCATAGCAATTGAACGCTAACTAAACTGTGACGTCATGGAACTTACAGTCCAAACAACTGACCAATCAACATGCTCAAAAGTTGCTGCCCGAACATCGCTATTTAACGGACCAGTTCGGGAGAGCTGAATCTGTACTAGACTAATGTGCAACCGTCACTGTATTTTGTCAGACCGAAATTTTAATATTATCAGACTGACAAATTACATATTAACATTAATAAAAGATGACCTATTTTCAGAAAACAATCGTGTGTATCACATTTATTGAATTGATATAGTTATTTAGAGCATTTTGACACGTATCCGTATACATCAACCTTTTTCTAGTTTTAACACCGATGCAACTGCTGTTGCTATTTTAAGTGCATTAGATGCACTCTTTTATATGAAGGTATGTTCGTCGTCGCTTAAACAGATATGGAAGACGTTGTCCAATTTTGAATATTCAGAGATAACTGCCAGATAACATCAAGCAACATCGGAATGCAAAGTGCCACAGTCTTACGATTTATACAGACTGGCGGAAATGTGTTTGTATTTATTCGAAAACAGTCAGATGTTCCGATTGTCAGCGTCTGTAATAGAGGTGATGTACAGGGTGATTGCAGCCACCTTGAGGAATTGCTTCACCTGTTACATTACACAGGCAGATGTCGACCGTCAGACAAGATGGGGTTTTATCGATTGAAGATCTGCTACGATATGCTGAGCTGTGGAGTTCACCCGTACTGTACTGAACTTATTGACATCGATGTGCATTAAGAAAATTCGCATGTGGTAATTATATCCGTCAAAATTAATCATACGTTTGATTCAAATAAATATATAGATTAGAATGCACTTGCCGTAGACCTGGTATCGATTAAGAAAGGTCTTTCCCTAAAAGATCGTATACGATTTAAATGCAGTTTGGCAACACTTTTCAATGTAACCGCTGCAGACGATCTACGTTTTTTATGATTATGATTATCAAAATATATGATATAATATTTACACTATGGCATCTATTTTAAAGGGAATTTATCAAGACTTTTTTAACTTTGAAAATTGGCTTAAAACATTTTTCCAATTTATCACGCCTATATTCACTCACCGACCCCGTATTGACAAAAGCATACTTTTTTAAACATGCCAAAATAATATATTGAAAAGGGATTTCCTAACTTGGACTACGCGCCTGGGTTAGACGAAAATATATTTCCCGCTTAAAAGTGCAACATATTGTGTGATGTATTAAATGACTCACGTGATTTCATTTTGATTTCAATTGATACATTATACAGGTTTAGACGCAGTAAAAATTGTGATAGTTATTTAATACCATTATATGCGAACTATTTTCAACTATCAAATAAATCAAAGCGTTAAAAATCCATTACACCAAAATGACTTAAAATCTGCGAGTGTCAAAGAAAATGTATTAGCAGAAAATGCTGACACAACATTTACTTAAAATGTGCGACATGACATCATATTGAAAGGCTTGTCTGTCTTAAAGAGAACCAGGCATCTATCTATATATTGGAATTTCAAATATCTCGACCGGTCGCAATTGATCCTTCGTATAACCATTAGTATATAACATACTAGCAGAATTCTCGTGTATCAGTTAAGGCAAAACTATCTGTAAAGTTTATCTTCATTGCCCAAAAAAAACCATTACATTAATATAAATTTGAATTAACTTATTTTGTAATGGTAATTTGAGCAAATCTGATCTCACAACAATTAGTCAAACGATTCAATCATTGCATGTAGTCGGTTTATTCCATTTAATATAAAAAACAACAAACATTAGCATCTACTTGAACCGAGTTTGTTCGACATGGTTGACAAAAAATAAACATTTGTCAGTTAAGGACAACAAACACATTATCAAATATAGGCAACCATGGAAGTGTAAGAAGAGAATATTAAAAAACGGTGTATTTTTCTGGTTTAACAGTATTTCAATCGATCTGACAAGTTTTCATAACGACGTTTACATGTAGCTGTTTAAGTACAGAAAACACTCGTTTGAACAAAGTCAGACATTTTATTAATAAGATGCATTGAGATTGAATTACTGACAATTACTCTTTAACCTTTGTTTATAAATGTAACATTTTAAGAAGCTAGCAATTTGACATTTACCAGAGCGGTTTGTTTTATATGTTTTTTGGCCTGTTTTATCTTGCTGTAATGAGAGTTCATTTCATAATAAATCATAACAGTGCTGTAGATTTTATGTTTTTAAGGCCAAAAATTAAAACTGAATATTTAGTGGTGTTGCCGTCTTTGCATGTAGACAGGGTAATACCTAAATGATATAGCTATACCCTATTTTTTTTAAACAAAATATCATTAAACTTTGTTATTCTATCTTTTCGGAAAAGAACGCTTATGTCGGTATACAACTAGTCTGTAGAACGGACCCAGCTCATCCGATTGGGTCCGTTATATAGAAATACTGGGGAAGCCACATTTGAGCATGCTGATTGGTCAGTTGCTAGGGAAAGTTTTAGTGACGTCACAGTTTAGTTACCGTTCAATTGCTATGAATTATGGGACAGGCATGTAATTCCTTGCTTCTTCATAGGAGATTAATTTACCTGATTCGTGAGATATCAGGTTCTAGGTAGACCAGTGCCTTATAACACTTTGTTAAAAATTCGATTTGATTATTTCGGAAATTCGAGTATCACAGCAGAATAAAATAAAACCCGTTTACTCACATCCTATATGCAAGGAATGGGTATAGCAAACAAGTATTTGGGTCGGAACACAGTAAACTAGTGTTAAAGTTGGGGCAAACCTCTAACAAATGTTTGGTTCGGGACACAGTTAACAATTTTTTTTAAGGACGGCCTAACTGGGCTATGTTTGAATTTTATGAACGAAGTAATCAGCATTCGATCGCTGAGTGTCGACATAAATATGAAGCATAAATATCAAATAAAGGTTTATGTATCTAGATAAGATATATGAACAGTTCACTTTTCAATCATTTTGTCTTTTAATATTACCCATGACGTGTGTTTGTTTCGAAATCCTTGCACTGTGTATTCATAAGGTGTAGATGGATATGTTTTTAGCAGCAGCCGCAAATCTTGTTAAAAATAAATTATCAAATACCTTTTTGTACGGAAATCATTGTTGTTGTGTTTTTTTGAGATACAAATACAAACAGGAAAACAAAACATTATGCTTGATTTTTTTCCAGACTGTCATTCGCCTAAATGGCTTATTACCATTGACGAAAACATGAGTTTATATGACTTTGGCTGTAAGCCGGACAATAATGGCCACACACATAATTGCATTTATTGTATTGAATGAATGAATATGTAGAATGAACTTAGAACCTAGAAGTTAATCATATCGTAGTACTCAAATTGTCGCTTCTTACGACATACATGGGCCACAGTGATCCTTTTCTTGCCATCACTCATATGGCTCCCTGGAACCAACAGGGATTGGTAATTTAACCACAATAATGAACATGACAAAAAATGATAAAATGAACATGACACCCATTCGGATGGTTCTTACCCCTCTGCAGAGATCGACAGTGATTCTATTTTCCGTCGGAGCGACACGGGCTTATCATATTGAAAAACAAAACAAAGTGTACTCGTCACTTTCTATGTAATACCGACGTGTCGTTATACAGTTAACTTAGATATTCGAAAATACACTTACATAACACCAGCGGTGTGTCTGGCTTAAGTTGGATATGTAGGCACGAGCAGTGTAGGAGTGGGGACTAAGGCATGCTCTCCCGTACATTGTTTAAATATGAATTTGAAATGGTGGCTTCTGGTGCATTTTAAGACATATTTACAGCTTTTACTAATGGGTCAGAAGACGATTTAGCAAAATATACGTTAACATGCAAAAATAAACAGAAATTTATTTTACAGCATTATCAACTTTTTATTTTTACATTTTATTGCATTTTTTTGGCGTTTTTCTTTTTTTCTTTTTTCATTTTTCGGGGAAAGATGTGGGCCCGGGCCTACACGGCCTTAAGGCAGATACACCTCTGTTTTACACGACAAACGATATGACATATTCTTTAGACAATTACAAAAATAAAACTAATGTAATATATTTTCATGTTTGTATCTCTCCAACAGCATTATACATAGTAATTGATTGTCGGCATGGCCTACCGATTTAAAATATATTTGAATATAATAACATATATTCCCTATAGGCCGGGAATATATCAATGAAATGCAAAGAAGAAAAGACGCACCGTATCAGATATCATGCAGCCAACCCACAATCTTTATATAATGTCTACAACAAAAGGAGAAGATATTTAATTTGATGTTTAGTCACTTTAATCTCTGTAGGTATAGTTTAGATGTTTAGTTCAGATAGCACTGATCGAATGAAACTACAAAATATTTTTTTTTTTTTTGAAAACGTAAAACAACAATTAAGATGAATATCGTGCTCCTCTAATCATCTAATTAAATAATTAAACCACAACTTAGTTAATCGCTAATAAGCAATTTCCTGTAAATTTGTAGGTGACAGTCGTCGTTGTCCTCTTTGATTGCCGATCGATTGCATGTCTGCGGAAATAATCCTAAGCGTGCGTTTGTTCCAATAAAGTATCTCCCACGTGACCATAAATAATTCACACGCTTTGGAAAAATGCGATTCATTTGTTTTGAAGATGAAAGAGTTGAGATGGCATTGGCTTTTATAAATGTTACGTCATCCGTTTGACATATATATATTTACAAAGGGTTAAATCTACAGACTTAGACTACGGAGAGATTGAATAGCTACAATGCAAACCAATGACATAAGACTGTGGAATTTACCATCTCAATAGAAATTGTTACAGCCATAGATGGTATAGCAGGATCTAACACGTAACACATCTGCTGGACTGTAGGGACAATGTACATAGTTATTCTACGACACATACGTGTTATCATACTACACACTTCCACCGTCACTAAATAGTTCAGATTAAGCATTAAAGTGACTAGGTCCATTGATAAACCTTAAATAATTAATGTCTATAAATAAAAGCATTAAAATACCAAAGTAAGGAAAAGCTACATTTAATCAAATCTGATTGAAAATAAATTCAACACATGTGTTGATATATTAACAGATAAATGACAGATTAATGTGTACATGTCTAAGAAGTCGGCATTCCGATCGCTTCAGTTTGATTAATTCACTTCAGGCAATAGAGATGATATATAGCAGCAATGTCTAAACGGCAAAAACAAAAAATTAATCTGAATTTAATAACGCCTGTGTAACGTGTGATAAACATGCATTAGATAGTGAGGTATTTAATGGAAGAATAATTAATCTATTTTTATTCGCTGCACTGTGCTGATATATTCTCTCAACAAATTCAAAAAAAAATGGTTAGAGCAAGGAAGCTTTTATAAGTATTCTAAACACATGCAATATCAAGGAAGAAGTGTAAATTCAAATGTCTTTAATTACAGAAACACTAAATCGACGATACACACAGATTGAAGGATTTATAACATATTGGCCGTAGTTTGTATAACGGACCAAACTATCCCAATTGGTATCCGAATGAATTCGTATACACTACAATAACTTTTGTTGAAAAAGATCTTTTTGAACTGAGACAAGAATATGGCGGACTCAATGGTATTGCGTCTGACATGCCAATGAGGGGCAATTTAATATGTAACACCATTCATTCGACCTTGTACCAACTGGAGAAGTAAAACAGAAAATAAAACAAAATCAAAGTACAGAGCGATTTTTTACCAAACAATACGACAAGCAAGACTGTTGCAGCGACAGTGCAAACAAATTTACTGCCATAAATATTTTTATAAAGAGCACACCTAAAATGTGTCACTTAAAACAGTCTTAGTATCAATAGATAATTATTGAGCAATTATTAAACTTTACAAAAAATGTTAAAATATGTGGGTTTAAACATATTTTAAATTTATTTGCAATTTATCTGGTCAAAGAAGATAATCGGTGGTTTAAAATTTTTTTTAAATATGCGCAATTGTGTTTTTCTCTTTTTTTAATATAAAACTTGGTTTATTGGAGTTTTTAGTATAAAGATGAGCAATGTTTTCCAAGTCAAATGATTGTGCTTTGTATCGGTATGCATATATTATGTTTCAAATGTTTCTTATAATTCTTTTTGAATGGCTATGTACACGTTTAAGCGCTCGTGTATATGTTTTATTACATTATATGTACATAGATGAGATGAAAAAAAATGATAATAATACTTATACGATTATTTCTAATTTAACATACAAACTATCGCATTATTCACTATAGTATGTTACATATCATGACAAGATGAAATTTATCAACGACAGGACAATAGCTAAAACGTTTCAAATCAGGAAAGATAGCAACGAAAGGACAAATTAAAGCTAAAAAGTTTAAAATCAGAATAAAATATCAACGAAAGGACAATAGCTAAAATGAATAAAATCAGTAAAAATATCAACGAAAGGACAAAAGCTAAAAAGTATAAAATCAGAAAAAAAATATCAACGAAAGGACAATAGCTAAAAAATATAAAATCAGCCAAAATATCATAGCGTAGTCGTAAAGGCAACCTACACTTAAATAAAATGGCAAGGGAGTTATATGAACGTATAAAGTTGATATATAACAGATTCAAAAATGTTTTATCTGACGTAAGGAAAAATATTAGGCTACGTTTAACCAAAAAAATAAGTCATTAATAATTGCAAAACATTGATTTATCATAACATTGGTTTGGTCCAATAGCTCGTAAAAGAAGCGGTAATTATATATCCTGTCAAATTACAAACGTTAAACCCACTCCGTGAAGACTTACAATTCCCATAACAAGATAGAGTTTAAGTAATTGTGTAATTGTACTGGTTATGTTACCGATTGCTGGGAAAGCAATGAATAAATAATTACATAGATTCAAATAAGCATGTCAAAACAATATTACTCGGTATCTAATGTTCGGCGGTCTTAATGTGAATCATTTCTGGAAGTAGATCTGTAGTCATTTTCTGCTCAAAGTTGTGTTAATTTAAATATACTTCAGTTTTATTTTAAGCTTATTTATTTTACATCGATTGTGAAACACGTTTTTTACAACTTAGTCACGTTAGAATTTGTCTTGCGTAGAACCAAAACTTAGCATATGCAGGTAAAGTGTCTTATTCAAGGACACCACACAGAACCGTGGCGTGGATCGAACCCACGACCCACCGATCTTGGATCCTATGCTCAGCCTCTGTGCCACGCGTTCCACGCGTACATTTTAGTAAGATCAAGAGCTTTGGATTTAATATAGTTTTGGCGATAAATTTTATGGGTTAACAATTGAATGTCAGTTAATCAAAAGTGAAGCAAAATGATTTTTAATGATATACGATGATTTATAGTACGGCAAGAGATAAAATAAAAGTAAAACGTAATTGGAATGATTGGGTTTCTAAAGCACCTGAGTTAAGTATAACTGATTTACAATGGTGTAATAATAAGCAGGTATTAGTAAATATGATTCCTCACTCTTTATGGTATATTGTCTGCAGTATAATTAACGAAAGCATCAATGTTACTATATATAAACATACAAAGCTAGACCTAATAAATAACTCCATTAAATCTAATAAAATCAGGAACAAAGCCATTCTCCCATAATGCATCAATAGACATATAACACATAAAACATACATAAAACGTTACACCTTGATTAGTCACACATTTTGCAATGTGTAAGTTATATGTACGAAGCATATATATTAAACACTGATAACTAACAGTGGCACGTGCATAATGACCTTCCATAATATGCGGTTAAAACTACTTCGCCAAGTAACGAGGTTCAAAACCATTATACCCGATAATTTGAAAAGTCGATGCCAAAATTTAGTGTTGAGTGTATAAAGGGAGTCAGAAATATATAATTTATATTATTATTGGTATAAATGGTATTTTGATAAATAGTCAAGGAATTTGAGAGAAAGGAATAATGCGTAAGTTTGTTTAGTAGGGGTTCATAGTACAGTAAAACCTGTCTGAAGCAGTCAGTCAAAAGAAATGAGGAAAGGTGGCCTTTTAAGACAAGTTATTGCTTAACACAAATTAATTTACTCTAAAACCATAGAAATGGAAAATAGCAAATGTGGCTGTTTAAGGCAAGTGGCTTAATAAAGGTGACCGCTTACACGGGTTTGACTGTATGTCCAGTTAGGGAATAAATGAAATATGTCTTACATGTAACGAAGGTGGTCAAACGCCCAGATTTACGTAGATTGAAGTTAGCTCTATTTAAACTTGTACTTTGACTCAGTGCTGTTATTATATCGTCCCATTTTTGCAAAAAGAAGTACAAAGTATCTTCTTATGCCATATACACTGTGTACTATATTGCACCAATGGGACGACTTGTTCCGAGTAAGCATGTACATATAGCACCATATTTCTGTTGTTCAAATATAGAATACCGGTAAGGAGCGGTGTTAGGAGAGTGGCATATCTCCATCACGAACAGACTCAGTAAAACTGAGTCTGCTATGTTCCTTTCTTAGACGTATACTGTTCGTTTAAGGTATTATTTTATTAGATAATACTGATGCTAAAACAGTTGCATACATGTTTTTATTACTGAAAAGATCTACAGAAGAGTATACTTCCATATTCCATTCAAAACTTTTGACAGCAAGTATGCTTTATTTTGGTATGCAAATTTACAAATATAAACTGAAATACTGACCGCAGTCCTCTACGATTGTAAAATACAAAGTCAGTACTCACCCAATGTAATCCATCAGTCGTGAATAAGAGTATTAAATCAAATAAACTTGCAATCAAGAGGAGATAACTTGCTGATTTAACAGCACAACGTCAATTCAGAGTGATTATCCTTGGCAGTACTTTGTCTGTCATGTTCATTTAAGCTATCTAATTGGATAGGAATCAATTTAAAGTTTATGATCAAATGGAGATGGTTTATAGCTTTGAAAAAGTTATGAGCGCTCTAAGACGAGTTATTAATGCTTTCTTAGCGAGGTGTCCCTAGATCTGGCGGAATGGTTTCTTAACCTTGAGAATGGTGCCCCGTTCGTTGTTGTAGCTGCCTCGTATAAACACCGATAGTCTTCATATACTAGTATGTATATATATATATCATATTGTTGTTCTATTGGTTATATATATATATATTTTTTCCCTAGGACAGGCTCGTGTGGTATGTTTATTACGTCTCACACAACAATTAATTTAGTATTGTATTTCGAACACTGGATACATTGCCTGTTGTACTTAAAATGCCTTGTTCCCATAGATAGTCCTCTGTTGGTCAAATTATGCTTGCTTTATTACAATTTTTCTGGTTTGCTGGCATTATTTCTTTTTTTGACAATTCTGCCGATTTGTTGCAGTGTATCACTACGCATCTTTAAACTGTTATAGTTCCATCAAACGGTACGCAATGTCATCCAAACTTGAAAATGAAAATGTTCTCATATGTACAAATAAATATGACAATTTCATGCTTTTTCACCAAAAATAATGCCTAACCGCTTGACACTGCTCTAATTTCTTGGGCGTAAGAATTTTGCTACCGTTATGTAAGGGAGGTAATTCTTAAATGATATCTTCTTACGCTATCTGTATCAAAATTGCATATTTTGAAACTTTTGAAACTGTTTCTCTATACCCTATATGTTAACTAAATGTGGCCAAGTCTGTTAACACTAGTGTTACAATTTTAATAACAAAAGTCATAACAAACACATTTTTTATTTCTTTGAGTATATTACAGAAGAAAGGTAGTAAATGCGTTAATACCCAACAGAACATGCATTTAGTCTAAAGAGTAGCGTGACCTTGCTGAATAATAACATTGGATGAAAATTATTTAAAATAATTAGGAAACCATTTATCAAACAGGAATGTTCAAATATGTCTATAAATCATTTTCATTTTTTCTAATAGCCTGTGTGTGCTCTCTGCCTGTGTATCGTGGACATTAATCTCTTTTAAATAAAGTATCCTGGTAACTGTTTTCTAATGGGTAGAATGTTGTCGAATTCTTTTTCTCCGTTATTGCGTTCCATACTATGTTTTTACAAATCAGCGACTTCTGTTTTATGTTCTGCATTGATGTAGACTGCAGCTATTTGCAATTCGATATCGTTTTAATATTATAGCAAGATAAATTTGCTTAATATTATGTTACGAACAAATATTCTGCCTCGTGATTTTGATTATGTGAGGCCATTCTGATTCAATCTAAAATATTGTTCAGATAATATTATATAAATTTAGGTGGAAAAAAAGAAAGTGCTTTAAAATTTAGACCAAAAATTTCAGACGTGAGTTTAAACCACTTTGTTTTCGCATATGTTTATTTAGCCATATCTAGTTAATATTAATCTGTCTTCAGCTAGATTGCGAATTAAGCTCGAAGCTCAAGCACTTCGAGTCCGCTTTTGTGGTAGAACGAATACAGAATGCTGTTTACAGAGAGTTTAGTTTAAACTAATTTATTTTAGCTCGACTGAGAAGAAATTTATCTAATCCGCTTCCTGGACGGGTAGAGCCAGTACTAAGTGGTGTTTTTTCATCGGGTCGAGCTAAGGATTAAACCTGAAATCTCTTGCGTGAGCGGCGAGCACTATATCCACCTCACTATCACATCGCATAATCACGCGATATGTCGAAACATGTCGTCGTTCAGATAATGCTTTATCAGAATATATTTCTTAACATTTCCCATTAATTCTAGATTGAACTATGAATTCTATCCAATAGCTGCCTTACGATAAACAATTAAGCACTATGAGTTTGCTTTTTAGTTTCATAGCTAATGGCTATATATCGTGGGGTATGTATTACGTTGATGCAAAAAAATACCATAAGTAAAGTGGTTCTAAGGTGATTTCATCTTCATTAGCGATAACAAAAGCATCGTGATCAGCTTCATATACCAAAATTATGCCATAAACATGTATGATAATTGTATTTTCGTTGAACAATTCATATGCATTTTTGTATTGTTTTTAACGCTTAAGGTTGTTATTATTTGTAAAGATCTGCACTGATAATGGATATGTTTGATAGTTTACATGTGTCAGCTTGGGCGGCAATAAAATACGTGTTTTTGTTATCATTTAAGGAAATAACAAATGTATCAATACATACTTACAGAAATGAGGATTTCTGTTTGTTTATGTATTCAATGTAATAAATGAAAGATATTTATTATTCATTATAACAGTAGCAATTAAAAGAAATACATTCTTGCAAAGGACGTTTACACGTACTTAGAAGCAGTGTGTCTGTATAAACTAAATTATTCGTATTTTAGTTATAAAAAATAATTAAATGCTTAACGCTCATTTTAACTTCATTTATAATCAGAGGTCATAACACACGTGTTGGTGTATCAACTATTAAATACGAATATGCCATTGGGGTGAATGTATACGTTTTCGAGAGTTTCAACCCGTGTGAATAAAAAGATTTTGTTAAAATTTCAAACATGTTCACTGTTTGTATGTTTTATCCGAATAAAAAATACATTTCCGGCAGCTTCACTTTTCGAACGTCGCAAATTCAACAATTTGGGAAAAAATAAAATACGAAAATATCAGAGCAAACTCGTATAAACTTAAGGTGTTTTACAGCAAATTATTATCTAATTGGCAATCAATA
The DNA here is from genome assembly GCA_029582155.1 of Panopea generosa. Classification (NCBI taxonomy): domain Eukaryota; kingdom Metazoa; phylum Mollusca; class Bivalvia; order Adapedonta; family Hiatellidae; genus Panopea; species Panopea generosa. The sequence continues at coordinate 35,007,790 of CM055908.1, forward strand.
TCAAATATACGTCGTTTCAGTTTTAACAGCGGTTTTCCAACTAATTAATACAAAAAAGTCACTTTTACCACAATACACGAACAAAGATGCCATAAACAACTAGTACATAAAACCATTACATTTAGCAGCAATTCATCGGAAACTTTTTTTTTGGTTTAAACTTATTTATTTTACTTCGATTGTGAAAGAAGTTCTTACAACTTAGACAAATCACGCTCGAAGTCTTCCTGGGTATAACCAGTACAAAGCATATGCGGAAAAGGTGTCTTGCTTAAGGACACTACACATAGCCGTAGCGGAGGATCGAACCCACAACCCTCCGATCATGAGTTCGGTGCTCTACCACTGGCCCACGCGTACAACATCGGAAACTATTTTATGATAAACCAACCTTCACCCATACGAATAAGTTAAGTATGTCGATTATGTTTCCATCAAATAAATACAAAAAAAACAACAAATAACAAGTTTGTTGAATATTTGATAAGTAGTTTCTACACAAATAAAATACGGCCGAAATATTTGACAATGAGAATGTAATAACCGGTTTTCGTGTTCAACAACAAACGTTAAATACAATGTCATAGCGCTATATATGTTTACCTGTGTTTAATTTCAATTGAATTAAATACTATAAACAAAATAAAACAAACACTTCCTGATATACTTCATGTGGTATAAAGGCCCTTAATACAAGATAAACATGAACGTTAAACGTTCTGTTATGCATTGAGAGTCCCTACTAATCTGATATCGACGACACTTACTGATGTCTGATATTCTGACATGTTTCCAAACTGAAAAACAAGCTACGTTTATTATCATAATGCTTGGAATTGCGCATTTCAGAGGACTGATAAGGTAATAACTGGGGATTTGAACAAAACAGACGATTCTGTAGTTCAAACAACTGAGATAACTATATTTTCAACAGCATTTAAATTTTCGATCGAAGACATATCAAGCCACTTTGCATTAATAAAACCACTAAAGATTAGGGTCGGTTTTTAGACGACGTTTCCTCAAACACAAATTTCAGATATTGGTTCGATACGAAAAGTCGTTGGATTTGAAACTTTGCCGTTGTGTTTTTGTGGTAATCATGCGGATGATCCATGTTTTCAAAAGGATTCTTCTACAAATATTCCATATTATCTGCAAACATTAAACGATATTTGAGTAGTAAACAGATAAAAACTTTTGCAAATCTTCAAAATCTTTTTGCAGCGGAATGACTACTTATCACTGTAGCCAAATCGTTCATATTTTAGATAAACCAATATTTTAGTTAGTTCTAATCAATTAATTTGCCATATCTCTACATAGTTTCAAAATTGCAAGATGCAACAAACAAAGTATTTTAATATTGAAATTCTAAGCAAAAAACACATTTGTTTTATTTTTATTAGGGAAGTGCGAGGGGGTGGGGAGCAAAGAAACGCTTCTTATATAACATAAACGTCATACTTTTATCATATCGCAATTACGCCTTGAAAGGAAATATATCCGGGTTGTTAGAAAAATTAAAATTGGCTAAAATATTTTTTACAATATACCATGCCTATATATACTCACAGACCCCGTATTGCCAGATCTATATTAACATGCCAAAATAAAATATTGAAAAAAAAAAGGATTTTCCTCACTTGGGCTAAGCCCCTAGGTTAGGCTTAAGAGATTTCCCGTTTAAAATGTTTTGGGACGTTTAAATGCGTCACGTGATTTCATTTTTTGTTTCAATTTGATCCGTTATACAGGTTATTCGTAGTACAAAACGTTTTATAAATACTCAGAATGACGATGCAAAGGTCGTCAAACAGTATTTAAGTGCTGTCTATTTATAGAATGGAGTTTCCGTTTCAAGTTAACCAATCCAATTGCATATGGATTTTATCAAGTTTAGGTGGATTTGACATACTAAACTATTTGATTTATATTTATCATTAATATTGAAATGCTTTTTATCCATTTTGATAAATATTTTATTTAAGATATTCATAGTGTTTCATCCTGATACACTCCATTTGAATATATGTTGTTACTATATTATTTTTTTATTATTATATTGATATTGTATTCACGTGACAATATTAACTTTCTGCACTGGCTGAAATGTGTTGAAAAATGGCATTGAATCCCATTAAAAAAACAAATCTGCATTGGATGCTTTATAACTATCATTATTGTTATTAATGCCACTTGTTGTAGCTAATGTCGTATCAGCCTTTTAGCTACCACAACTATTACAATTAACGAACACAACACATGGTATTAATATCTAAACAAACGTTTTGAAAGCAAAATTGTTATTTTATCTACATGCTTAAGGTTAAGAATTTATTTTAGTCTAATAAATGAAAATGTTTCGCTAAAACTATAGAATTGACGAAATAACTTACAGCTTCACCTCCTGCATAGCTACCGTACTCTTGTTAATTTATTTAAATCAAATAAATAATAAATAAAATCAGAGTTGGTAAAGCTTATATCAGAGATAATATATTAGCATTCAGAGTGGTAATGCTACTGCAATAAGCCAATGGTAAATGCTTTGCATTTTTTTTATATGATTAATTTATATTTATTTTCAATAAATTGTACATATATATGAACGACATCATACAACATAATTTAAAATGGTATCTGTGTGAAGACAACAATTCAACAATGTTCTGTAACAGTAAAAACGTAGGAGGACAAAAGTATGTTGTACAATGAAATTTCTTCGTGACGTCAATGTATAGATAAATGAACATCATCAATTTCATATCATTTACAAAAAGATGCATATACTTTAAAATAAGTCTAGTTTGAACGAGAAAGTAATTGAGGTCTCACTTACCGATTACCTCCCCTTAGTGACGGTAGCAAGATTATTGCGCCCAAGAAATGGTCATATTTCTTTGTACATATGAGAATATTGGAATATTTTCATGAGTTCTGCCAAGTTTGGATGACATTGGGTACTGTTAGATGAAGCTATAACAGTTTAAAGATGCGTAGTGATACACTACCACAAATGGGCAGAATTGTCAAAACATTAAAATTGTAAAAAAAGAAACCTGGTCAACCCCATGTTTTTTCCTGCATAGTTTGACTAACAGAGGCCATTCTATGGCAACTAGACACTTTTAGAACCATTGGCAATGTGTTCAATGTTCCAGAAGTGCATGTCTCTATACGTAGAACAAAACACAATAAATTGGTGTGTGAGACGTTGAGATACTGCGATAAAAAACAATTGCAATCAATGGGAAACGCTATACAAACCTTGTGAATATTTCAACTGTAATTCTATACTAGAATAATGATAAGAGACAATCCATTTGAATAACAGGAAAATGTGTAGCTAATAAGAGACGTAATATTTGAAGGACACATTTGCAAAAACGGTATAAACACAGTCGATAATATATTAATACAGAATAGTTGCATGTATCACAAGTAACAACGCATACATACAGAAGAGGTGTAAACAATGGTCACCGCATAGAAACGCTCAGCAAAAAAATACGACTCTGGAGGGGGGGAAGGGGCAGATATGGTAAACCTTGCTCTTCCCCTGTTCGTCACATCATTTTACAATAATAATCGGTATATAGAACCAGGTATCTCCCGAATCAAACCTATTAACAGCCAATTAAAAAAGTAGGAAATTCTAAGCCTGTCCTACAATTCATAGCAATTAAACGCTTATTAAACTATGACGTCATTCTAACTAACCCTAAGCAATTATCCAATCATCGTGCTCAAAAGTGTTGCTATTTAACCGAATCGGTAGAGCGGGGTCCGTTCTACAGACTTATTCGATACAGAAACATAACAGTATCCCTGTCAGACTTTTCTCTTAAAAAAGCATACATGCTCAGGTAATAATTTATGTATGCATAAAATCCATTGAACAAATAAGCCCATTTCGTTCTCATCACATACATATTTTGTGTTTTATGATTTAATTACTTACTAATTTCCATGTCAATAAATACTAAAAACTTCTGTTCTACAACCAATCTAAAAGCATTCCAAACGCACATTGATTGAAACAGCTTTTCATAACCGTTAAACAATATTAGACGCTTTTCCCATGAGTGCCCTTAATTCGATTTACGACCGTGGTAGCACTCTCTAAAACTCTTGGAGGAATTTATTATGAGTTGGCACGATGGCTCTATTTCCATCGTATTGTTACGGACAACGTTTCGGTATAGAGCTATGAACAGACGTAGACCGAAGTCCTATGGGTGAGTTGTTTAAAGTTGCTTACTGTAATGGGACAAAAAAAAGTTCAAGAGAATGATTCACCAGTTGTTTAAGCTTTGCTATTCTTTATGTTATTCACTTGATATATGATAAAACATTTAACGTATATACATATGTAACTAGTTCAGAAAACAACACAACATATAGTTAAGTGACCTATTCACCACAGTATTTCATCGAATACATAAAGTTATAATTAGTTACAAATAACAGTACACACGATCTGTATGTGGAGTTAAAAGGAATATGTCAGGAATTTTCCCAAAAAAATAAATTTGCTAAAATATTTATTTCCAATATAGCATCCTTATATATACTCACTATTTAAACATGCCAAAACATTAATATATTGAAAAGGGATTTCCTAACTTGGGCTACGCGCCTTGGTTAGACCAAAATAGATTCCCCGCTTGATATTGCAACATATTTTGTGACGTATTAAATGAGTCACGGGATTACATTTTGATTTCAATATGATCCGTTATACAGGTTTACACGTAATACAAGGTTCACGTGAGTTTAAAGTGTTTTACAATATATAACGTACACTTTTATACAAATATATGGAAATGTACATCTCAGCTAAATATGATGTGATATAAACTAGTAAAGTCAAACTCTCTTTCGTTATTTGTATTATTCCTATTAAACATGAGGTATACTTCACCTTTTAACGAATTGAGCTTGTACAATTAAATATGTAAAGTTCAACAACACCGACAGTTAAAAAAGGTTTGGTACCGGAAATGGTTTCATGGACGGCCTGCTTGATCTCGGCTTTCCTTCTGACATTCGAATGTATAACAGAATAGAAACCAAAATCAGGAAATACGAAAATCGCATCATCTCGGCGACTTCCCAAATAACTAAGTATGTATGCCATGACAGAGTATCGTATAGAAACGGTTCATGAAAGGATGTTTTGTAACCTTATTTAAAAGGTTTAATATTCAATTTTCTTCCTTCACAACTTTTTCTAAGATATGGCATTACGTATCCATCATTCAAGCTCATATGGACTCGCCCTATAGATGAAATACCAAATTTTATGAACATTCCTTGACTATTTTATGAACATCCCTTTTTATAAACATTCCTATTTTATGAACATCCCTGTTTTATGAACAATCCAAATTTTATGAATAACCCTTGGCTATTTTATGAAAATGGCTATTAAATTACTGGGCAAACTGACAATTCTCTTCTGTAAAATCGGGAATCGTTATAATCGTGACTCCAAACACATTCGGATCTTTTTTAGATTGTTAGATTATTACTCGTGTGGGAAATAAAAAGAAATATTACATAATACTTAACAGCGAGCAATGTGGCAATATATTACACAGACTGTTGCAATTTGATGTGAGGTATCAGTCCTGTTAACGAAATAAAAACTAAAATAAAGGTTAAGAGTATTTAAAAAAAGAATATTTTTAATTTTTCTATTTCTGAATCACATTTATCGAATACATCAAACTTCTTACTTTTACATTAAACTATTTTTTTCATTTTATTAATCTTATGTCATAGAATAATCAAGAGTTTAAAGTTTTAAATTTTATAAGACAATTTACCCAAATTATAAAATGCAGCAGACGAATCAAACAATCAATATTGAAACCGCTCAAGAAAAGTGGTAGTCATTTCTTCATAATGTTAAGAGCGTTTGAGTTTTAAGAGATAAGTATGCAATTCTTATATAACTACAGTGAAAGGAAAAAGAAAGTATACATACCTATAAACGTCGACAGGTTTAGGAACAATAAATGTATTGCGTATAAATTTTGTATATTTATATTTCATCATATTGTTGAATTAAAAAACAAACATTTAATTCATTTCAAAGCAAAACAATAAGAAAAAATCAGTTCATTTTCCATCACATGAATAAACTTAGCCAATAATGAAATAATTTTAAAAACTAAAATGTATACTTTCTTTTTCCTTTCAGTGTATATAGATTTATATCTATTTGCTATTCCATTGTTATGCTTTTAAGCATTGCATTATTACTGTTATTATTATTTTGATTATTTTCATTATTATTATGAATATTAAATAACTTTAGAAAAGACATAAGTGTCGTTTGCTGTTTAAAATATCAAGACAATATATGGAACACCAATTTTATTAAAACTACGTCATCATAATGGAATGCATGCTAGATACCACTTTATTTTTTATGAAATTCACGCAATGTTAGGACTAACTGTCTATTTAAGTATTGCTAGAACGACCTTTTCATACCATTCTTAAGCCCTAGTATATGTGTAAAGAATTCAGTTACGTGAATGACATATATTTTATAGCACCTTTCGTGTTGTGACACATCCGAAAACATGAATATGTTGAATTGAGATAAACATGTCAAACACATTATTAATCATCAGTAAATAAAATAACTTTGAAGAATGCCTCTCACAAACATTTAAGAAGGCAATATCAACGGAATCATGCTGAACTGTTCAAAGTTGATATACATCTATTTTGTACGTATTTGTTAAAATACAGTAGACGTAACGGATATGTAGCTATGACATTTCTAAACTAATATGTACTTTCTGAAAAAAAAAATCTATTGGAAACAAAAATGAAGTACGATACACAACACCCCTCACGCCCCCATAGCATGGTAGTATCTCTGAATGAGCTTTCAATTCCAAGAAAACAGAAATAAATATGTTGTTTGATAACAAACAGTCCTAAATACTATTTTTTCTATATTTTTAAACAATACATATTTGGTTGGGCATTGGCCCCAAGAGTTCAACCAGAACAGAATGCTTGCTTATCGCTAATACATATAAAAATGCGCAGTTGGGTTGAAGAAAGCGTAAAAGATTAGTTGATTTCTTAACTCGCTGATGCACGAAGCACCCAAATTGGCAACAAATCAGCATTGATTCATGGCACGCTATGCTCGAACTGCAACGTCGTTTTCAAAGATAGTTATTAAATATAATATAATGAAATAAAAGCATGTGCCTTTACCCATCGCATCTGCATTCGATCTATTAGATTAGGCAGCCGTTATGCGATCTCCGTAAACTAAACTCGACGAATTAGCAAAAACAATTTATAAAAGCGAATGAAATAAAGATACTCTAATCAAGTTAATAGGATAAAATATTTGCACGTTTAGTTAATATAAAAAAATGATATGTAAAACAGTAGTAATTGAACATTTATCAGAGATACACTATTCCATTTCTTACACAGAAACTAAGGATAACCCAGTAACCAAAAATGTCTCACTTATAAATTAACTTCTTATAATGACGACAAGATGATAGTAGTTCTGGAGAAATTGGAGCAAGGTAAACATGTGACCTTTTGTTAGTGTCTTAGATCTCATATTCTGCCTGCACGTTTAAACATTGGAACATTTACATTCCAATGCATGCACGTGTAAACACTGGAACATTAACATGAACATCTCTGGTGTGTGGAGGTACGATATGTTGAAGGTGTGAGGTGATATTTATACACTAAAGAATAAAATCACCAAAACGATAGCGCTTTTCGGTAAACATTTTCAAAAAAAAATAATAATAGAGACAAGTGTGAGGACACCACACACCCATGCCGACAACCAATATACAGACGGTGTGTTTTATGGCCCGTTTCAGCAATATGTACAGCATATACGTACAGAAGAAGTGACTAAAGAGTAGTGACACCACCGATGGATAACTTAAACCTTGTATAAGGTTTTACCCAACTTCCAACCTCGCTCTTTGCCGTCCCCTCTTGTCGTCACATCACTAATTATTGTAAAGTCAAGCTCATATTATTTTCTGCATATTTCGAGCAACAGTTGGTTACCTTAATATAGCATTTATATACACATACCTTTTTAATTAGCCAGTGTGGTTGAAATTACCCAGAAATGTATTTATTAACAGACGCTTATTGTTGTTGTTTTTTTTGGGTTTTTTTGTTTTTCAATAAATTGCATATACATTATTTAGTAATCTTTATATTTTTGATTTTCTTCCCATTTTAAATTTTCGTTTTAAACTGAAACTCATAACGCATTTTTGTTAATAATAGCATTGAATTCGAGTAAAGAAGGGGAAAAAATCAAGCAATATTTAAATCAAGTTATAGCATAAAATTGATAAGTGTACGGAGATAAAATAAATTTGTCTTCTTCACAAAAAATAATGAAAGTTTAAAAATAGTTTTAAGATTCAAGCTAAGTAGATTGAGACCATTTCCCCCCTATAACGCATTAGTGGTGTCTTAATAAAGGTCAATTAAAAAGAAAAGAATTAACTAAATTGAAGAATATAAAACAGATTATTACGTAATGGTAATACTAATAACATACCGAATTTTCAGAGACATTAAATAAAAGTACTCCAAGACTGGATCATATCTGAATAAAAATGGCGTCCCATGGCTAGTTGTAAGTTAATATGTTTACTATAATAGATTACAGCTGAAAGAAGAGACGTTACAGTAACCGTATCATGAGTGCAGGTTACTTTAACGATTATTTCTGCAGACTGTCTGACGTCACGATAAGTAGTTAAGTACATCATCTCTAATCTTAACTACACCTTTGGCTTATACTTACCGAACGATATTTTCTATAAACCAGGAATGTATTTGGTTGAAGTGCGAACGGTATCTAACTATGTAGTTAAACTCTATTTTCTTTTTAAGAATTGAAGCATTTAAAATAAAGTGGCTCGATTTACTAATTTGATAGTTTCATAAAGTATTCCTTTAATTAAGTAATTTTCCAGTAGAATAAACGGAATCTTCCGGAAACGCCCGAATTGGAAAAAAACTGTCGAAATGTAACGATTAATGACAACATCATAACAATAGGTGTATTTATTTGGATTGGTTATAATACTTACTATTATATGAAGGTTCATCAAAACACGAAACATTTGTCAGTTTCAATGCGATTTACAATACTTTATTGTAAATGATACAGTCAAATAGCGTCTAACTGGAGTAAGTGTAGCTGTAAAGTGTCAATTATGCAAATATAATGTGTCATGTGAAAGTATTAGAGTTAAATATTAAAGGATGATGATTTAAAAATAAGATTATACTATTACATAACAGAATACTGCGTCATTGGAAACGCTTAACCCCAAGTCATTGTAGCGAGCGCGGCATTTTAAATTGAACATCTCATGATGTCTACGATAAGCTGAATGTCATTCTCTCGGGCTTTTAATAAGCCGTTTATTGGATTCTCAGAAATAAAAGTTATTTTAATATACCGATAATTATCAATAAATGCAGCGAAACAGTATATTTAATTTAATTCCATTTGGCAATTGGATAATTAAGCTATGCAACGTGACTTTACTTATCTAAATGCTTATAAGAAATAAGAGAAATGTTTTAAGAAACAGCAAAAACCATTTTGATATGTCCTTACACAATTGTATTGACCCAAATTAACAAAATAATACAAAAAGAATGTAAGTTGATATGCAGAGTACATCTGCGTTATCGTATATTTTATATCATACAAAATAGGACATGAAACAAAAATCTTCTCTTTCTATGTTGTTTATATAAAAAGTAAAACATATCCAAATGTACAGTTTGGGGACCTGATTTTATTGTGATAAGACATTATAAAACGCGTGGGGTATACTTGTCAAAATCTATTGATGTTCATCGAAATTATTTTCAACAGAAAAAAATATATGTAATAAGTTGTTCCAGTTATAAGTAGCGTTTACACTAGCACTTGGTAATAATGCAAACATGGTTCGTCGACACAACCGACCATCAGTATCAATAAAATAAATAATATTGAAAACGAATACCAGTATATATTCGGTACCCATTGCTGACAACGGTGGAATAAATCAAAATGCATCATATATATATCCACTGAAAAAAGCACATATATAAATGCTTGGTTGGTTTAAGTGTGTGCGTATGTTACAATGCTATGTGTATATATATATATACTTAGGAACTATACAATTGTTTACTTGGTTATTATAATAGAACATACTAATAGAATTACCTTCTTATTCATCAAATGTGATTGAGAGCTATGTATATGTTGAACACTTGTAATTGTTAACATTTGTGCATTGATTAGTCAGGCAAATGTTTTGTATATATGTATTATATGATGAGAAACTGTAATATTTTAAATCAATAAAAAAATCTTCTTCATTTAAAACATGTCATTGCATCTTAAAGTTTGATGGCGTCTCGGTTAAGTAAGCGTTTAACTGCTATGCATTGTGGGACAGGCATAGAATTCCCTGCTTTTTCATTGGTGGTTAACAGACCTGATTCGGGAGATATCAGGTTCTGGGATAGACTAATATATTTACTAATCGATCGTATTTGGTAACCATAAACATCCAAAACTAACATCGTCTGCCTGTGTGTTTCTCCAATAAATGCGGACAAAAAAAACACTCCTATTTCCCTCAAAATGACACGTTCAATATTTAGTATCTACTTCCACATTTGTTTCTAAGCTCCTGTGATTACAGCCTACTGGCTCCAATTTGGCACTAACGTCCTGCGTATAACAGCCTGATTTATATTATCAATTTCTAATGTCGTTTGTACAAAATAGATTCGAATTTATCCCTTAACAATGCACTAAAATGTTCATAATGATGCATTTAAACTTGAGAATGACGCCTTGGACAATTTTGCCGTACTTAAAGACGAAGTGAATAAGTCAAGATTTATTCATCGACCATAACCATGTATTATAGAATTACTCAACATAAAGGAATTGCTTCAATAGGCCTCTCGGTGATTACCGTTAGCTACTGACTGTTACATAAAAGCTGTTTCTGTTTACGCATTGTTGCATGAGTATTTGTTTGGTAAAATAAACCAATTCTCTCAGGTTTGTCACAGAGTTTTGCATAAATACATATAAGACAGTTATTTCTTTTATTTGCCTCGTATACAGCATTTTGGAAAGGTTTATAAACTGTGTATGTTGAGCGCGTGGTCCAGCGGTAGACCATCGAACCCATGTTCGATCCTCCTCCGCGGCCATGTGTGGTATCTCTGAGTAAGACACTTTGTCCTCGTATGCTTAGCACTTGTTCTATTCAGGGAGACTTCGAGCGAAATTTGCCTAAGTTGCAATTATAAATTGTTTCGCAATCGACGTAAAAAAATAAGTTTAAGATAAGCTCATTTGAACTTTATCAGTGCGTCCATGTTTGTATCATTCTGGTTTTTTTGTCGTTAAGCCTCGATGTATCTGTATTTTAATACGCACTGCAGAGATGCACACCTGCGTGAATTAATTTGGCATGCGGAAGATGTTACTATCAGTAAACTGGGACTGATATCAGATATTCTATAAGACATTATGTGAAGTGTTTAGCTGACTCAATTACGATTTATAAGTGTCAATATTATAAATGTTGTATGGTAATGAGGCATGTCCTAATAATCCTCGGAATTTAAAAAACATATTTTTCAACGAAGTGATGACAAAATAATCTCGAGCATTTAAAAGCACGGTCTGCTATAGCTCTGCTATGAAATATGATGTTTTTTTATCTGAAATGTAAAGCATCATATAAGTTAAAATATCAAATAATATGATTCTATGCCACAGGTTACAGTTGAAAAGACGATTCTTCGAACGGTTATTTTATCATAAAATACATAGAGGACCTTACATGGGTGTACATTTGTTATTGAATTTATTATACGAGTTGGCAAAATATATTATGCCGAGCTCTTGCCGAGTGTTATACCATTTTTACCAACGATTTCAATAAATAAACTTAATAATAAATAAAAACAATTGTACATATATTATCATGTCTTGTGATTAATATATTTAAGACATCAAAATTAGTCCTTATAAAATACACGTATATAGTATATAGAGGATCTTACATGAGTGCTTATTTATTATTGAATTTATTAAGCGAGTTGGAAAACATATACTATGCGAAGATATGTCGAGAGTTATATCATTTTTTCCTAAAGAATTTGATTTTAATAATAAATGAACATGAATATAATATTCGTTTTATCACATAACTCAGACAAATTTACATATACCATTTATTTAATATATATTCTCTATAAGAAACGAAAGAAAAATGGGGCATATTTGTTTTCGTGATTTATCGTATGGCGTTACGTCTCAAAATAACCTCATTTAACCATGAACATCGACGTCAGTCATGTAATCGGGCAAGTCCGAAAGTACTTCGGTAATTTACGTACGAGAGCCGAATTATATGAAAAAAACGAGAAATCAATCGGAAATAATATTACACTTGGTTAATATAAAAATATGTCATTGGTTTATTACACTTCTGCACCGCAAATTATGAGATAAAATGAAATAATATGTATCAATACACTTCGTATGATTGAATTATCTTAAGACTAGCAATACGATAATGGAACTCTAAGTATCAAGACGTTTAATGTTATCCTTATCAAAGTAACCCGACATATAAACTCGTATGTTTTTACTAAGTATAGTTTACATTGTTTCGTAGGAGAATCAAATTCTTCCAAAGACGATGCTCTTTAAATATCCATTTCAGATCAATTGAAATATTAGAATAGTAATACTGGATAAGTCTAGATATTCTGTATTGAAGCAAACCTTTTTTCTGTCGCTCTGTTAGAATAATACCATTTTATTTAAAACTATTCTGAAGATGAACATTTCAAGGAATTAGTCATTAAAACAGCTTTGTCATATGGACAATCAATTCCTGTTTATGTGATCGAACCGAAAACAAAATATTCAACTACAGGTTTTCCAAGTGAGTGAAATGTTTATTCTTTTTCAGTCTGTGTTTAAGATAAAAATTGAGAGATAACTTTAGGCAACGAATTTGCATTAAATCAATGATCCTTTAAATATTTTGAAATAGCCCAAGAGTAAAGGATGTGTTTTTGGATTGTTATTTGATTAAAATCAGCAAAATACATCTATACATATCTGGCAAATGCTATAAAAGATAAGTTAATAATTGTTATGGCGTATTTAGATGCATCTCGACTAATAAAACACCCTTATCTCTCTCAAAACATATCGAATCATGGATTCTAAGCCCATTAAGATACGTTCAAGATATTCTTGTTAATTTTCCGACGCGGATGCATGGCCAATTAAGATAAAACTAGCATAGACAATTTATAATATTCATATCAGTGTGCTCTTTCTGCATCGAAATATGTTTGCTGTACGTAGATCTTATTTTAAACTTATTACTATTAAAGTGACATAATAGTTACTACATAGTGTTTACATAATGAACAGTCTTTACAAAGTAAAAAAAGAATTGTAAGATGTTACTTACGATGTATCGCACGTAACAAATAACAGTAAAACGTGGAAACGGAAGAGAAGCAAAATATGTACAGACAGGTCTAATTGGAACAAAGAAAATAATTTATTCTTTCCACTCTCTTCCGGTTCCGGTTAATTTTGAATACTATGGGTAACTCTTATTACGTATAACAGTATCGCAGTTTACATATAGCAGTTAAAAACAAAAATAAAACAGAAGCAAAAAAATGTAAAGATAAATTTAATTTGGACGAATAGCAATAATTAAATATTTTAGAGCTTTAGTTAATTTTAAGATTATTGATAACGCTCATCCATTACCGGGCACCACAGCGGTGGTGTATTGGTAGGGCAGTCCGCTTCGCTTGCGTAGGTTCTATCCCCGGCCAAGAGACTTGAAAAATAGTACTAGAAGCTTCCTCGCTCGACGCTCAGAGATCTGTTCTAGATCTGGTCGGCCCGGTATCAGTATCATGTGACTGGGTGAGGTATCACACCATCTATCTGCGGCATGATACTCTTCAGTAGTAACGCTTAGAATACTGTCTCAAATAGACGCCGTCGCAATATGAATAAAGAGTTATTGAAAGCGGCGCTAAACAGTATACAACACCAAAAATCCACTATCAGATGTCGAGTTTAAGTGTTACCTTTATATTTTATAATATAACTCCCAGGTTTACATAAACGCAATATCCTGTATTTCTGTGCAACATCGTATTTCACTGACACGAATATCAATGATATTTGGTTAAGTATTCCTTCAAGCAAATGTAATTGTTCTGGGTGTAGATTGAGTCCAACTCTGACCATTCTTCCAATCCGAACAATATAACAAGACCACGTGCTTCGCCTGACCTTATAAACTATGCTGTATCGTAAAACAGTCGCAATATTCTTTTAATAGAAAAGCCGATGTTAAATTATTTTTTCTTATTCGTTTAACGTGTTAAATGAAAGTAAAACATAATCTTCGATGCGTTTCTCATATCAAATAACCGCCATAATAATATATACAGCACTATCTTTTGATCTTGTAACACTGCAGCCAAAATAGATATGACCAGTCTTGTACAGTCCCTGGTCGGCAAACCCTACACCACCTTCATCATGGTATCTTTTAACAGGAATCTAGTATATATCCATGCGGAAACCTTCTAGATTGCATCGCAAAGCAATTAATATAATGCTGTTTAACAATTTCATGGTATTATTAAAATATTTATTTAAGGGAAAAAGCCATTCTAGATAGACGTTTTCGCTTAAAACACCTCTCAGAGGCTCTTAGTCATTACTAGATCGCTCTCTTGGGACTCTTCCATTTCCATTTAAGTCTGTGTTAACGCTTTCTTATGTCTCGGTTGATTAAACTTCAATATGCCAAATTAAATAATATAATAAATTTGTTACGCTTATTTTAAGTCGGAGAGTAAATAATGCTCAGTATTGGATGCGGCAGTGTCGAAATGACTGCTGTGTACAAAGATCAATTATTTAATCAATTCTGATATTCTTCCAACCAAAAATGTAAATATACCGAAAGATTTTAGAAACGTAACACTCAGAAAAACAGCATTAAAAAATAGGTCCAGCTCGACCCGATGCCTTTAAAAAAACACACTCAGTGCTAGTTCTATCCAAAAAGCTTGCTCAAGTGCGGTTCATATAAGCTTTCAGCGTTCTTCGCAATCGAGCTTAAATAAATTGACATAAGCTTAACCTATATAACTATATTCTTCTAATGGAGTCAATAGAACATATCCCGAAGCAAACTTCTGTAAAAAAATATACGAGGGGCGTTTATTAAGTAATGTTATTCGTCCCATAAGTTATGAACCGATGACATCGTAAAACTTCATAGTAAGATAGATTTATATGTTGTGCAGCCGTTAATTTTAACAAACAAATTTGTGCGAGTTCCAGAAAACTTTTGATGGCAGTCGTAACCACATACAGTCGTATACACTGCAATCAAATATAGTTGGAAAAATGGCTGCTAATTGTGATCATATACGGAGCTGCACAAGTGGAATACGTTCAGCGCATATTTTTATGTGTATATAGGGTAATTGCAGGAAAATTAACCATTAGTTCACTATTTCGAGTCCATCCCAATCACCCCTCAAAAAGAATGGCAGCAAAATATTGTCACCAAAGACAGGCACAGGTCTTACATCGCAACATAAGTAACTGCTGGTATTTCAGTGTCTGATGGGTAAACAAAAAAAACAGACTATGAACACATATTTCGGAAGTTGTTGAAAAAAAGATTTAAAAAGTGCATTTCTGTTAAAAGAGATTACTTTGAAGATATGAACGAAATATCATCAAGATATTATTTGTTGATTTTTTTTTGTCAATATAACAATACTTATTGAACGCCCCTCGAAATAGATACCAATAAGCCAAGGGGCGGCCGTGACAGAGCAGCATTAGAACATAAAGATGAACGAGTGTCGTGATTGTCGCAATTCCATAAACCATAGTTATGGTAAACCTATTACAATATAAGCCATTCTTACAATTTGCATTAATTATACAGAAATATAGAACTAATTGATGCCAAGCACGTAATATGTGACTAAAATATCTTGTTGACTCCCACAGAAAGAATGATAAAGAATCTGCCAAAGTGTATGTATTACGTAATGTACCATGGAATAAATGAGAAAAGGAATCCATTCTGCTGACATTCTTCTGCTGTCTATAATAGGTTTACATATAAGAAACGCTTTATCATTGGACAAAGTTAGTTTTATGGCTTACAGACATGTGCAAAAAGTTCGGAAACGTATCAATATGGGCAATACCTAAAAAGATTATTTTTCGAGAGACCTAAGTTTCAATTAATGAAAGTTGGAAGCATCTCTCTCTCTCTCTCTCTCTCTCTCTCTCTCTCTCTCTCTCTCTCTCTCTCTCTCTCTCTCTCTCTCTCTCTCTCTCATGGTTCGATCAAAGTACCAATAACCAATAATCGGGTGTTAATTCTCGTACGTCTTCTTACTTACATTGATTTATTGCAGCGTTTGCTATTTTTATTGATTTTTTTTTAAATGACATAATACAATGTCCATGATATATTATTTTATTATTTGCTTGTTGCTGCTCGCATAAATACATTACATGAAAATGATAAAAAGTAGTTACGGTCGCGTATGATTATTTTGGCGGTGCAATACACTACAAAGCTTGATCACGCCGACACAAGCAGGACTATGCATTTGGCATAATGCTCGGCTAAAATATAATAGATTATAGTTCAAACAATCAAACAAAAGACGAATCAGTCACCACAATAACTTCAACCATATCATCCTGTTGCTGTATGCTATGTATACCTAATACCGCGATATGCCTATTACCGACAATGCCCGTATAATAATAATATCCCAGACATGCGCAAAGCTCCAACTTCCGTAAGCGTCGGCATTTGTTTACATTTTGTACCGGTAACTTTTTATTACTCAGCACGCTTAAGTAACTGTATTCCTGTTTATTATTGATGCCATTATTTACATGGTTGACAAAGTTTTAGACTCACGGTAATAGGTATGACCAGTATATA
This sequence comes from Panopea generosa, assembly GCA_029582155.1. Classification (NCBI taxonomy): domain Eukaryota; kingdom Metazoa; phylum Mollusca; class Bivalvia; order Adapedonta; family Hiatellidae; genus Panopea; species Panopea generosa. The sequence continues at coordinate 35,024,913 of CM055908.1, forward strand.
TAAAACTAAATATCATCTATTCCATGATACAGGAAAATAGAAAAGTAAACCTATATTAAGATATTTTAAACAATCGCTTGCAATTTTGTCTGAAGAACGGACCCAGCACTCCCGATGGGGTCCGTTAGATAGTAATGTTGGGAAAGCCCCATTTAGACACGTTGGTTAGTCAGTTGCTTCAACTTGAAGTTGGAATGACGTCACAATTTAGTAAGCGTTCAATTGCTATGAATTGTGGGTCAGGCATAGAATTCCCTGCTTTTTCATTGGGGTTAATAGATTTGATTCAGTAGATATCAGGTTTTAGGAAAGACTATTCTAACTATGGATGTTACATTTTAACATGACAAAAATAGATTTAGATACTGAATTACAAGCCATTAGATAAGTGATCCTTTAAAAATTTCAAATATATTTTAAGTGCAAAGGTACATTTTAGATTTTGATCTGATAAAAATCAACACAAACACTTCTAAACATATCGGGTAAATGGCTACAAACGATAAGTTTATAATTGTAATTGCGTATTGGAATATGTTCTGTGCCAGTATCTTTTTTAATAAAAAACGTCTCCTTCAATTTGTATCGAATTATTTTTTACCAATCTATTTAGATACAGCTTAATATTCTCACTAATTTTACCAGCGTGAATGCATGTTTAACTGAGATAAAATAACGTAATAAATAACTTGATATCAATTTGTTACGCTTCTCCAAAATTCGTATGATTTACGTCTGATGCAGTGCGTTTCACCTTACAGTCAAATTCGTAAAATTACAGTCAAATTCTGGTTGTTTTTGTTGTTACTGTATGTAAACAAACATTGTCTTATCTAGAAAGTGGTGATTAATTTGGCAAAACAACAAAACAGAGATGAATGGCTTATAAGATTACACTAATCTAAAAGTAGGAAAGCAATTGATATAACATATGTTGGTTTGGTTACTTTCCTTTGGGTTTGAGTAAATTATCAAAATTGTCGATGGCGTGTTAATCATCATTAGTGGGTGTTAAAATTAAAAATTTAATTTTTCACGTTTTTGTAAAACAGTTGGCAAAGGATGGTCGAAAATAACATAAATGAAAGAAAAACCTAATTGAATTTACAATATTAATTAAAAGATATGTTATCCAAACTATACATATCAGTAATGGAAATATGTAAAGTGTGATATTCGTATTTTGCTACATTTCTTGTAAATTTAATTATGTTTTATTCAATTATGTGCTTCCATACTTGCCCTACCTCGACCATCCTTCGACAACTGGGTTGCGTTCAGCAGCGTTAAACAGCAAACACGTTTAATGTCTGGTTCCCTAAAAGTATCGCGTACTGTGTACTAATATGAGGTGATGCATTATTCATATAAAGGGATTTCTTATAGACACCTATACACGACTTCTTTTTTACTTTGTAACATTGTCTTCAAATCATGGACAGTCCCTTGCCGGAACAGATACAGTATAACTTCGTTGGCTCGAACCCAATGGGACTGGACAAAATAGTTCGAGTAAAAGGGTGTTCGAGCCAAGTGTTGTTCAATATCATATCATACATATACATGTATATATATCGAAAAAAGAATTCGGCCGGGACCTGATAAGTGGTTCTAGCTATATATGGTGTTAAAGCCATCCGTGTCCGAGACAACATTAAAAAAAAAAGGTTTTCGTTACGGTATTTTTTTAAAGTAATCTTAATATTCATGCGGAAAATTTCTTGATTGTATTGCAAAACAATAAATATAGTTCTGATTCATAACTTCCTGGTATATTAAAACAGTTGTTTCAGCAAAGTTAACAATTTACTCTGGAGAGATGTTTCCTCTTAAAACAACTCTTACATATGAAAGGTTTTGGCCATTAGTAATCCGTTCTCCTGGGATGCTCTCGTTTCCATTTGAGTCTGCTAAACGTTTGTTTACGTCTTGGTAGATTTAATTTCGATATGCCAAATTAAGCAATGTAATAAATATAGTACTCTTACTTCCATGTTAGTAATACCATACCTGATACTAAAGTATTGGAATAAGAAATGAAATGATTGACATGGGTATATTTAAGACTCATAGTTAATTGATTCTGATATTCAAGTTAATAAGTCTCAGGTGCTTACCATTTGGTACCAAGTGAATGAGTACTTTTCGTACCATGAACAAATTACAAAATGTGTTTCCTTGTACATATTCAAGCTCAATTATCTCAAACGTTCAAATAAAACCGCAAATATCGGGAACAATAACACGTAATTTCAATCATTGTAAATAAAACTATTTTGTAAGACGACGAGTAATAAATAAACGGTTACTTTAGTTCAAAAACTTTGATAAATATTAAGTGTCATACATATTCTCCCCATAAATGCACGAGTACGTACATTGTACATGTTTATGTTCGTAAGGATTTACCTGGCACTCGTGAATATTCTGTATATATCCGTAATTCAATTTGCGGCGATATCACTGTTGATAAACAATCGGTATCATATCGCATTCACGAGTAGGTGTACGTAAACGCCCGAACATTTGCGAAGATTAACGAGTGCCAGGTAAAAACTTACGTAATACTATACTAATGTTACTATTCCAATAATGATTGAGTTACGTAAAAAAAAACTTTCAGTCAAAATGCTTTGTACATTTGATTTGTTCCAGAATATAAAGACTAACTGTGTACTTTAATGGCAATATATAATTGTTAATGTTTTGGCAAAATTTAAATTTCATATTTATAACATGTACTCATACAGCAGTTGTCTAATTTTACCACTTTTTTTTTAATTTCATTTTATAATTATATTCGTGGTAAGGTATCGGACCCATGATCTGGAGGTCGTGTATCCGATCCACCGCCACGGCTGTATGAAGTGTCCATGAGCAAGACATTTGTTTAGTACATATTCTACACAAGAAGACTTAGAGCGTGGTTTGTCTTAGTTGTTTCTCAGTCGATGTAAAACGACTATCCTCTAAATGCTTAGCGTCAAGCCAGCATGTTTCTAGTACCATTCTTCAAGGATTGGTATGACCTGACTCGGAATCGAACCCACGAGTATATATCGCAGCAGTGTTCTAATGGTAGAGCATCCACCTCGCATGCTTTCCCACTAGACCACTGCTGTGGTATCAAATTAGATGAAAACGTGCCTATGACAGACAAGCATTTAAACATAAAGATAAACAAGTTGTTGTTATACCACCTACACATAACATAGTTGCGGTAAACCCAATACAATGTTGGCCATACTTACACTCTTATAATTCGCATTAATTTAATTAAATTAATTAAACATAAGATCTACGATATAGAACTACTTGATTACAGCATGTGATATGTAACTTGATAAATCTCGTTGACTTCTGCAGATTGGATGATTAAGAACAAACAAATCCTTCATGTTGGTATAGATTTTGTAATGTACCATAGAATAGATGTGAAAACCGACGAGACATTCTACTGTCATTCTATTGTTGTCCATATCATTTCACAAGATTCAAAATTCTTTATTCAGTAATTAAAACATAAAGAAATGCTCTGCCACTGGATAAAAAATATATGAAGTTTCAATGTTACAAACTTAGTATTTTAAAATCATATATACCAATGTCTTTATTTAACAATCTTTTTTGCAAATTGTCGGCTTATGCCTTCATCAGTAAAATAGCAACAATTATTGGAACTAAATCAACTCAAGTTTAAATAATTGTTGCTATTTTCCTGATAAAGGCATCAGCCGAATATTTGAAAAAAGACTTCAATATAAACATTGATATTTATGTATAATTTTATAGTTAACTTCGAAGTTTCAGCTCAAAATGTTCGTGAATTACTGAGATAAATTGAATTAAAGTAGTAAAATACACCATGTCCAATTTGTAAATTCTTATATGGCATTAGTTTCCAAGAGGAAATTACGATTTAAGCGGTTAATTCTTAACGGTGATTAAGTACAACAAGAGGTACACTTGACTTAGTTTAAGAGTGAACAGAGGTTCAATAAATGTGCATTTGAACCGAAACTTGATTATTTAATCATATTGATGTCATTCGTTTACAAACTGCAGTTGAGGTTCAGTTGTAGAGCGCCCGTTCAATCACTAATCGGTGCACACCGATAACAAAATAGATAACAACACATTCCTAATAAAAGTATCCAGATACCCGTGCATAATTCTTGGACTGGTTAGCCCAGTGTCGGTATGCGTAACTACATGTGAATCAGAAACAAAACAAAGCTTTGTGGCTTGGTAGTTAATTTGACACGCTCTGCTCAAAAATCTGACTCATCCATACAGCGATTTGAATGTTGGTAGTGACGCTAAATATCTTACAGTACAAAAAAAAATACTTGACACTAACATGTGCTACAGTCAATATTAAAAACGGCAGTAATTAAATTTCGCATCCTTTTTTTAAGTCAAAATTTTACAAGACATAAATGTTATAAGTATTACTCATTCGTCCGAGGAGTTGGATCGTTTATAATTAGCAGAGCTCCTATATAATATTTAAGTGTTAACGTGTGACAAAATTGCCTCGTTTTCATTTTTTATTCAATATCAGTTATCAAATTCAAATGTTAGTTGATTTCGACCCTGCAGCCTGACACAAACAAGACTCGATATGGGTTCCACCCTGGAAACGGACTCAGGATCGATTTGTATAAGCCCTGAGCTGTCGTCAAAACCGATCTAAAACGGTGTATGTGTGTCTTGATACAAACACATGATTGTACACCGTTCGCTAAACAAATCTCCCCTATCTTAAGATAAAACGCAAAAACTAAGAAATAAACGTATGCCATGTTATTTTCGTTTTATGATATAATAGCATACCAGCCTGTGGAACTCACTTAATAAGATATAAAGCAATTTCAATGATTATAAATTGTCATCAATTTTGCGTTTTGATGGCAAAAAAAGCAAATCTGAATTATAAGATGGCATGAACTGAGTGCAAGAGAATTTATTGATTGGATTAAGTAGTATAAGAATGTCTGAACAGTGTATGGTAAGTGAAAAGACAGTCTGTATAAACTGAATGAAGAGATTGATTGATTGAATATTTAGCGTCATTTGTATGCCATCGAGGGCTAACAGACGATCAGTTAACCTAACCACTGTTTCCTGTGATTAACCAGTACTCGAGCATACCTCATCTCCGCAAGTAACTGATAACTTGAGAGACGAATGATAATGAGACACAATGTAGTATAATGTCGTATATCAATCATCACGGAGACTGTTGCCGGGCGGGGGATTCGAAGTCACGACCCCTATATTGATAGTCAGACGCGTAACCGACTGAGCTAATCGGGCCCGGCTTACTCACTTTGAAATGTATCAACTAATTAACCGCTGTAAAACGATACTTATTAAACCAAATATTTAAACACTTTAAACGTAAACGACACAATGTTGTTTAATGAACGATAAGCCGGTTTGAATCAAGGCCATACAAAAGAGAATACCATGACCATTATCGTCATGTTCGAATACACATTATGTAACATGGACCATATGTTACATTTGTTACATGTGGTTTTATCAAGAGTAAGAATATCCATATTTTATCTATATTCATATGTGTTGTTAACACGTCACCGTGTATGACTGACCATGTCAACAGAGCAATGGACTGATACACCTCTATATATTACTCTGATAATTATGTGCACTTAACAGGTTAATAAACCCATAGTTTGGCGAACTCCGAAAAAAAACAACATACTTCTTAAAGTATGCAAAGCAGATCGTCACTGCATATACGATAAAAAACATGATTACTAAACTATTTGAATCATTGATGCGTCATAGCAAACCAAGAATAATTAATCTTTCAAAAATAGACTGCACCAAGTTTTCCCTGATGATAAACATGGCTGATTAGAGATAAATATATAAAAGATGTTAACATAAATAATCTTATTAATACAGACACTGTAATTATGTTGCCCAACTCTATCTATTTAGTATAATTTATATTAAGCTAACTATCATCTTACGTTAAAACATGGCTAATCTATTCCAAAAATCTGGAAAAACTAAAACCTTGGTTTGATCTCGATATTACCCGGTCTGCGACATTAATCCTTCATTAATCCAGTCATACTCACAATATATTGTGTGTTTCTATATATATATAATTATATAAAGATATTTCTAGAGTAATCAATTATTCTATCAGCGTGGTGTTTTCACTTGTACTGGAGCTAATAGTGCAAATTTTATGGCAGCGGTGTTGTTATTCATCTGAAGCCGTTGTATTGGGAAAATATGTGCCAGCGTCGATCTTGTTCTTATTTAAAAAAATACGTTATCGAAATTTGAAACGAAAAAAAATCCGCAAATTGCGTACCCATAATAACAAAGAGGGATAGCGTGTTATAACAATGTCATAACGTTTTCTTGCACTTTGACAGGTTGTGGCCTATATTTAATAATAGACGTTTTGTTAAAAATCTCGCTGACAAGTCAATTGAACATTTTCTTCTGTGAATGGAAAGAGAAGTGACACTCAAATAATTCATTGAAGGTAATGTTCTGTCAGTCAGAACAATTGAATTCTCCAACCACACATCTTATTCGACTTGATAGAAGAATTGCTCGTCTCTAGTGCTAACTTTTACGTAAATGAGGTTACATTTTTTCATTCATTTTGGGCGATTATTAACGATGTGAGAGTTAAGAGTAGTATATTTATGTACTCAAGGTGAACAGTTATAAAGTGATGTCCATTGACAATTTCAATACCAATGTAAAGTTTTTGTATAATGGTAAACTTTTAAAATCAGAGACAATGAATAAGTGACACGAGTATCATGGTACCATAACTAATATAGCTAAACATGTGCAAGACATTATAAAAAGAAAATATTAAAGAAAATGTTTTTACAATTTGCTTTTTAACATGTCTAATATATTTTCACACCACATACAATACAAACGTGCAGTTGTATTACAAGTATATGTATAAACAACCATACACTAAATATATGTCAAATACAACGTTAAGGCCATAATAAATTAATTGCTAGAGTATCATCTTTCCACCCCCCCCCCCCCCCCACACACACACACACACACACACACGTAATTTTCATGCCGCCCCAACCATTTTATTTTCATAAAAAAAAAACATAAAAAAAATTTAAATGAAAATAAAAAATAAAATCCTCCCCCCGCCCCTCCGTTTTCAAGAAAAAAAAATGGATGATAATCTAGCAATATAATGTCAAAATCCTCACCAACCTACGTCATTCTTGATATGCCGAATATTTACATATTATTTTTTTAAATCTGTATAACGAAATTGTTTATGACACACAATTATGAACTTTCTTAGTACTTCCTCGCCTCCTCCCGTGAAGAGTTACTATCCCAGTAAAGTCTACAGATACTAGCTAGACCCAAAACACAGTTATCGGCCTCTGGAGCAACAATGTGCCATGTGCTTCCACGTTACATATACACATAGCACCTTAATGCCCTAAGGGAATGTTACGTTTGTAAGATTGTCACGTCGTCTGTAAATCTGGAGGACAATCAGCGTAATGGACTTATGTGATTAAGAGGTGAAAATGTCGTCTGGATATACGGCTGCTTTCTCAATATTAACGGTCATCAAAGGGGACGCTTGGCTTTTTTTGACCCTCGGACTGCATTTGTGTCAATTTGGATATTTTTAATTGAAAGTAAATACTCTCAGGAGATGTTATAACACGTTCGATACACAGCTGTGCGTTACTCTGCTGTTCCCAAGAATTGCAAATAAATGTCAACAAACAATAGGAATACGACAATGAACTTTGAGAAACAATGTAGCAATACAATACAACACAGTGATAATTGGCTGTTTGCTTCCCGGCCAACAGATGTATTAGGTCATAGGTCATGTAAGGTTATGAATATTGAACACCAGAGTAAGGTGTATTTAGACAGATGACTTTTATTAAGGCAAAGAGATACATTAGCAGATGCAAACACTTTCGAAATGACAGTTATGCATTTTGCAATAACTAATAATAATAAATAAAAGTACTTATTTTGAAAAAAAGATAAGATGAAAGCAAATTTGTTAAAAAACATATTTTCAGTTGTTCGTAACTTTTCAAAAGCAATGTTGTGAGGTACGTATGTAAGTCGACAGCAATCAGCAGATATGTAAGAGAAAGTAAAAAATGCAAAACTGGTAAGAAAGTTTAAACAACATTTCTTGATGATTACTCAGAAATATATGTTATGACATACATGTACATAACAATTTCACATTTTTAAGAGAAATGCAAAACACTCAAAATGATTTTACGCTGCAATATAAAATAAACAGTGGTAAAGCTTTCTTATATCCTAAAAATGCTAAGGCATTTCAAATTTGATATATAATGAGATTATTTTTCATCCGAGTGTTTTAAACCGATTGCAGGGTACCAGTTTTAATTACAATCTAAGTTTCTACATGGCATTACATTGTAAGGTTTCCGGCTTTACGGAACGGTTTCCTCCTGCACACTGATAACCCTGGCGTACTTCTGCGATATTGGTACTCTGCTTCATGCAAAAGTACTTCCGCGATATTGGTACTCTGCTTCATGTAACAGAAGTTTCACGATATTGATACTCTGCTTCATGCAAAAGTACTTTCGCGATATTGGTACTCTGCTTCATGTAACAGTAGTTTCACGATATTGGTACTCTGCTTCATGCAAAAGTACTTCCGCGATATTGGTACTCTGCTTCATGCAAAAAATAGTTCCACATTATTATTACCTTGCTTTACTTCGTGTGGGATGCACATTTATAACATTAGTTGAGATTGTATTTCAATGAAGATCATAGTACTATATGCATGTGAAAATATGCGATTTTTATAAAAAGGGGGGATAGACAGCTAAATATGTTTTCTACCTGAATATAGAATAATATATAATATAGAATGTATATATTTGTTTCAGTTAAACGAATGTTATTTAAATAAAAGGAGATGCTTTAAAACTCGAATGTTATCTTTGTTAAAAATGATATTCAGATGTGATATGTGAGTCTTAGATATTAATTAATGATATTGTACTTACACGTGTTCCTCTAGGTTGTTGTTCAGGTCAATGGATGATCGATCAGAAACTGGTAGAGAGGTAAATCCTGAAAAGAAAAGCGGGAAATATTAGTTTCGATATTGCAAACGAACACAGTAACCCATTTATAAAATTGATAAAACGAAATTACAGAATTGTTATATTCCATATGAGGACAAAGGAAATATAAAGTAATGGAGACTAGAATTCGATGTCTTTCATAGATCATATCTAAATAAATGTTGTTGCTTCCGACTTTTAATGGATGCACACGTAACACACCATGCACGCACACACGCAAGCACGCACGCACGCATGCACATGTATGGTATAATAATTAATCATGAATCACCATCCAACTTTCAAAGTTAAACGTTTTAGACAATGCAACAATGTTACATTCACAAAGATACATAACCTTAGCATGATCGAACGTACCAATGTAAACTTGCATAAAGGTTATCTAATTATTATATTCAACGGATCGGCAGGTTTATGACCATATAAGGTTATGTTTATACCCAGATTGCAAAGTCATTAAAAACTCTAAACTTAAAACTAAGACACTTATATTATAGACAAGAGATGCCGATACTTTAGTTTAATAATTTTAAAAAAAATATGTTGTGGGTTTACCCGGAACAAGACATCTTTCCAAGACATCAAGACCAACATAATTTATTGAAATACAAAAAAGTAACTTTCACAAAAAAGTACGATTATTCTAAACAAGTCCAGTGTTCTTGAGTATTCATATTGGACAAATGAACTGTATTAATCTGGGTTACATATGAATGATTGGTTGATTGAATATTGAGCGTATTTTTTTATGCCATTGAGACCTAACAGACGATCAGTTAACCTAACCACTGATATTGGTATTCTGGAAGATTGAACACACCCCATCTCCGCAAGTAACTGATAACTTTCCCACTTGAGTCAGCGGTGAGAGACGAATGAACAAAATTTGTATAAATCATCGGCAACTATTACTATATTGCTGATTTCATCTGGACCCTTTGATAGTTTAAACCGATACTTTGTAGACTTATAACGTATACCAGGAGCTTGACACCAGTCTTAATATGTAATATACTAAATAGAACTGCAGTATCTTTGAAAAAATTGATACTCTCAAAGCAGATTAGATGGGGCCGTGAGAAAATTTCTAGTCATCCTATTGGAATTATTAATATCATTTGGCACGTTCGAATTTAAATTTATTTAACGTGATACTGATTTGCTTCTGAAAACACCAGCTACTTTTCGTTGTAGATGAAATGGTTACTGACCGTATTATAATAATAATAGTAATTATAATAATAATAAAAATAATAATAACAACAATAATAACAAATATTTAAATTAATAATAATAACAAGTTTTACTATTATTTGTAACACCAACTGCTTTTCGTTGTAGTTGAAATGGTTACTGATCGTATAATAATAGTAATAATAATAATAATGACTATATTAATAATAATTGTTATATTACATCTAATAATAAATATAATGATAATAATAATATTTATTATAATTGTAATTATTATTGTTATTCATACTTTTTTATATTTTTTATTATTATTATTATTATTATTATTATTATTATTATTATTATTATTATTATTATTATTATTATAATTATTAATTCATTTTCTGAGGATAACTTATTTGGCTATAAAGCCAGTCTGACATATGGTCCTCTAAAACATACATATTATTTACAGAACATTTAAACAAAAAAATTAACATATCAAATATATAAAAGTTCTTCGGTCTAAAATCTTAATAATTGCACATGTGATTGAAAGTATTTGTAAAAACGTAATTTCATAAATATCTATAGTAAGTGTTACAATGTCATAAGTTACATAAAACTAATTTAAAATTAATATGTTGTTCAATTCAATAAATATAAGCAAAAGAAAGATAATTCAGATCTTAGAATATTGTATAAAAATGATAGTTTAAAAGTATTTAAAATATGTTTTATTGCACGATTAACTAGATTAGGCCTAATGACTTTCTATAGTAAGTATCAAAAAAATTAAATGCACCTGTTCAGTGTTAGTGAATACGAGATAAAACAATCAACTATACAAACGCTTATTGAATTGAAAATAAGTGAATACGTATTTCCTATATAATTATATAGCATTAACTATATCATATCACAATCATTAAGTGAATCATTAGATATCATTTGCCTGAACAATCATCGTGGTGAATGATTCAATAATGCTCGTCTGTATTTTCTTCTTTTGGTTACATTATGTGCATGCAATGGACACTGTTCAAGATGTTATTTCCTATTTAATTTTATCAAACTTTTTGTTATAAATGACAATGGTCTCGACGTAGTCTATGGGGAGTCGTTAGTGATTGGTATTTTAGGTATATTGTGTAAAATGGTTATATTAAACAATTTGTCAACGTAATTGATAACTCCATCTGGATACTTATGTCGGATAATACAGTTAATTGGCAGTCTCGGTTTGTTATTTTCTGGCGCGAAGATACATAATTATAACTTGCTTTGTGCTGGTCTCTGACATATTTAAAACTTTTGGTATTATATATATTTTCATTTAGAGAGGAATTAAAATAACAAAATATAGTTTTATAATTTTAAAAGTACTGTTAGGCGGATGAAAGAAATTCATTAACTTTTATCGATAGAATCGAATAAATGTTAGAGTATATATTTTGGTATGAAAAAAAAAGTATTCCTACCTTCACAAACTAGAACTATCGATACACTAATAGTTTTATATAAAATGTTGATAATTTCTCAAATATAAAAAATAGGTGATAACACTTGGATATAAATACAGGAGAATTTCGATGGCTCGAACAAGGATTGCTGGAAAACCATATAAGGCTCGAACCACTTATCTGTTCGCGGCCGATGTATACACATGTACATGTATGGTATGATGTTGAACAATATTTGGTTCCAATAACCCCTAACTCGCACTATTTTGTCCAATCCCGCCGGGTTCGAGCCATCGAGAAGTTCTGCTGTATACGGTAATGTTATGCGTTCAAACATATTTACAGTAAGTTAATGCGTAAACAATAAAAACTCGAATTAACGTCTGCCCCTTGAAACTTGTGTAAGCACAACCAAACGGAAAATTGACTAAATATGTCTCCCTGAATATAGGTCAAAAAGTAGCATTCTTAAGACTTGATGGCTTTTCAAAATCGATTGAGACAAAAAAAAGTCATTTAGAAAGAGAAAACCAATTATTTACAGTAGTTGAACGGTTGCTTTAACTTCTACTATCTGATCGTTTCCTTCATTATTAGTATCCTTGGTGAAAAAATAGGCTTTGTTTCTATTCATGAAATTGTAATAAGCCTAACCCGTAATTGAGCGCACATCGTTTATTCAACTTCATCATGCGTTAAAGTCACCAAAGATAATAACGGCGAAAACCGAAATGAGACTGACTATCGAACGCGTAAGGTCAATAGATAAAAAATACCATAAATGTAGCCTACAACGATATTCTAACGATCAGCCATTTCATGAAGCCAGTAGTTGTGCATTCTGAATTAGCAATAAATCTATTGCGCATATTAGTTACATAATCAGATAATCGTTCGTCAGGGTAATAGGTGAATTGGAAGAATAAAAATAACAGACTATATCATTCGTCGTTAATTAACTTACTGAAACAATGGTTTAGTTATCCCAATAATTGAATTAACAACGGTTCGTACTTTTCTGTACTTTTAATGTTGTTATTGAGGTAATAATCATGCAAACTGTGCATTTGTACATGTACCCCAAAATGAAAATTTACTTGATGCTTAAACCTTTCATAATTAATTGTTCACCATCACCCTTTCCTCTTTTGATGAATTAGTAAACCATGTTTAAGTTCCCTTTTGGTGATGGATCTTTTCACAATTTGTCACCATCACCCTTTCCTCTTTTGATGAATTAGTAAACCATGTTTAAGTTCCCTTTTGGTGTTGGATCTTTTCACAATTTGTCACCATCACCCTTTCCTCTTTTGATGAATCAGTAAACCATGTTTAAATTCCCTTTTGGTGTTGGATCTTTTCCCATTTTGTCACCATCACCCTTTCCTGTTTTGATGAATCAATAAACCATGTTTAAGTTCCCTTTTGGTGTTGGATCTTTTCACAATTTGTCACCATCACCCTTTCCTCTTTTGATGAATTAGTAAACCATGTTTAAGTTCCCTTTTGGTGTTGGATATTTTCACAATTTGTCACCATCACCCTTTCATCTTTTGATGAATCAATAAGCCATGTTTAAGTTCCCTTTTGGTGTTGGATCTTTTCACAATTTGTCACCATAACCCTTTCCTCATTCGATGCATCAGTAAACCAGGATTAAGCCCCCTTGCTGTTGCATTTTCGGGGACGGTGACCCCTTCTATCAATGCATGGATCCTGGTTCTAAAATGTATTAACTGTTCATATACATAATACAAATTGTATTATTTATGGTCATTATTCATAACTAACACGGTTTGTAAGTTTGTTCAAACTAGAGGAAGAGTTCTGGAACCTGTTTAAATCAGAATAGCTATAAATATACTGGATTTTCCTTCCACTTGGCGATGATGTTGTGGATAAGAAGTTGGTCGTTCATAACAGAGGTCACAGGTCTCAGGTTTGTTTCTGGGTTTGACCCGATGATCACTGTTAACAACAAGCAAACGAAATCAAGAGTGATTTATGAATTAAATACCTATTTTTAACAAACATACCATAACATAAGATTATTGTAAATTAAAGCCGCAATCTAAATTTTCTTAATAAATGCACTATTGGTTTTATGACTATTTCTTTGTTATTCTTTGACGATAATCTGTATCTGATCAAATAATATAAAGCAAAAAATCGAATTGTTTTACAAAAATAAAGACTGAATATTTAATAATTGTTACTACCAGTATTTGGCTTGTGTCATTTTCTTCTTTATTTTGTATATTGATGTGCAGTATGATAAAGACACATATTTTTTTAAATAGGTAAATAAAGAAAAAAGGTACAGTCAATAGTTTGATTGATTGATTGATTGATTGATTGATTGATTGATTGATTGATTGATTGATTGATTGGACATTAGCGCAATTTCTATGTCATCGAGGGCTAACAGACGATCAGTTAACCTAACCACTATTTCTTGGGATACTGAAAGGATATCAAGTTCTCGAGTAAACCCCGTCTCGGCAAGTAACTTATAACTTTCCCATTTGAATCAGCGGTGAGAAACGAATGATAATGAGACACAATGTCGTATATCAAACAGCACTGAGACTGTTGCCGGTGGGGATTCGACCTCACAACAGCCGATAGAAAACCAAACCAAAGATACAATTACGGCAAACTAAATATACAAAAACAGAAATGTAAGACAATGAAGAAAATCAAACGCAATTTCCATTATAATCCATGACAAACGTAACTCAGATTGCAAAACCATCTACTGAAGGTTTTCCTGGATTAACAATAGGAATGCGACCAGACTGTACGCATAAACCAAAACATAAGGTCGTTGTTTGCACTTGCTTCAACTTCCTTTGACGAAGCATATTAATAGACATTTAGTGTTTTCTTAACCATCACCATGGATACAATCTATGACTATGCTTTGATGTTTATATCAGTTATAGTTCGGGCGCTTGTTTCCACGTTTTCTTTTTCATTCTGTGATATGTTTTTAATTTAACCTTTTACTTCATATAGACACCTTTCGACACCTCTAATATTGAAAGCTTTAGTTCACCACGTATCACCAATGGGTGAATTATGTTTAAATTAACTGACAGAGTGGAAAACAGTGCAGGAAGTGTTCAGATTGCTCGTTACGACCAATCTGAACTCTTCCTGCACTGTTTTCAAAGGCCTTCTTTGATTGGTGCGGGAAAACGCGTATCTATGGAGTAAAGGGTTATACAAAAAACAAACATTTCCTTTCGTTGAACATTTTACTAGTGAATAAAAATACATTATTTTTATCAAATTTATACATTATTTTTATCAAAACCAGTAGAATCATATTGGTACGATCATAATACCATGTTGAAGTGGGACGTTGTGGATAAAGACAAAAGTGTGTATGCTGTTGTTGTTTTCTTATTCAATTAAATCATCGTTTTATATGTGTCAAACCATGTATAAAAAATCAAAATGTTTATTACCACACATTACATTTATCTTTAAAACTATTTGAACGTTTGCTGTCTCGGCAATGCTTCTTAAAATAGTTCTGTGTTCGATTAAAATCATTTGTTTCACTCGATATTTATTGAGTTCTTGAAATCAGTTTGTTATAAATGATAAACCATTATAACTTAAATAATTAGATTATTAGTGTTAGTATAAAAATTAGTAAAAAATAAAATATCTAAACAGTTATTTACCAAACCCACTTTGATTAGCTATGATTCCAAATGGAGAAATTATTATTTAGGCAAACAGATCTCATTTTGTTTCTTAGATGATAAACTTGACAAAATGTATAAATAACTCAAACACGGGGTGCAGGTATTTTGTTATGAGCCCGAGGGCTATACCACTAGACCACTCTATGGGCTTATATATAGTTCATTTGTAGTGAGTGGAATCTTAGTTATGAGCCCGAGGGCTATACCACTAGACCACCATGTGTGTTTATATATAGTTCATCCGTAGTGAGTGGAATCTTAGTTATGAGCCCGAGGGCTATACCACTAGACCACTCTGTGGGCTTATATATAGTTCATTCGTAGTGAGTGGAATCTTAGTTATGAGCCCGAGAGCTATACCACTAGACCACTCTGTGGGTTTATATATAGTTCATTCGTAGTGAGTGGAATCTTAGTTATGAGCCCGAGGGCTATACCACTAGACCACCATGTGGGTTTATATATAGTTTATTCGTAGTGAGTGGAATCTTAGTTATGAGCCCGAGGGCTATACCACTAGACCACTCTGTGGGTTTATATATAGTTCATTCGTAGTGAGTGGAATCTTAGCTATGAGCCTGAGGGCTATACTACTATACCACTCTGTGGGTTTATATATAGTTCATTCGTAGTGAGTGCAATCTTAGCTATGAGCCCGAGGGCTATACCACTAGACCACTCTGTTGGCTCATATATAGTTCATTCGTAGTGAGCGCAATCTTAGCTATGAGCCCAAGGGCTATACCACTCTACCACTCTGTGGGTTTATATATAGTTCATTCGTAGTGAGTGGAATCTTAGTTATGAGCACGAGGGCTAGACCACTAGACCACTCTGTGGGTTTATATATAGTTTATTCGTAGTGAGTGGAATCTTAGTTATGAGCACGAGGGCTAGACCACTAGACCACTCTGTGGGTTTATATATAGTTTATTCGTAGTGAGTGGAATCTTAGTTATGAGCCCGATGGCTATACCACTAGACCACTCTGTGGGTTTATATATAGTTCATTCGTAGTGTGTGAAATCTTATTTAAGTCATCTACCTATCGCACTTAAGCACCCACGTTGTATTAATTTTCACTTCATTGTTTATTCAGGCAGTCCTTTATACCCTTTCTCTATCTAACACCTGGTACATTTTATTTTTTCTGTCTATTTGTCACGTTAAATATACTTTTTTTAGTATATTTCAATAAAGAAATATGATATGTGTACTTAATTTCAAACAAAATACATATACTATTGCAATTAAACTAATACCTGAAGTTCACTTCAAATTAGTAACGGCTGTATATAGACGTTTTACGTTTATATGTTATTGATGGACAATCCAGTACCAATATTTGTTCATTAAAATATTGAATGCACACTTCATCATACTTTGCTTTAATATTCACTGTTTAACTGTTTAAATATAAAAGCATATTTGCGTCAATCCTACTTTACCATATTACCTTGATTAGTTTACTTCCTTTCACAATATTTATCCAATATTTTTTTCTGAAGATTTTTCATATTAAGTAACATTTTTTGTCCAACTCATAACTCTCATTCAAAAGAGCTAATTTAATAATCGAACAGAACTTAATCAACGTGTCAGTTGTATGAAGGCAGCTCTCAAAATACCGTTCAACTAATATGGGAGAGGTGAAATGCCATCTGAGAAACTTTTAGGAAATACTCAAAGAATTCTAAGAACGCATAATAACGAACTGTTATTTCAAACGCATATCGATCGTACGCGCCTGTCAAATAATTCACAGTATGAAAATGAATAGTAAAAGCACGGCATTGAATCGTTATAGAACTTGTCATTATAAGTTTTAAAAAAACAAATCCAGAATGAATTTAAGGCAACTAGAATAATTAGAAGAGTTATTGTCTTCGTTTTGTTTTTGGTTAACTTTAATAATGCATAGCATATGTAATTAGAGTTTCTTTTAAATCGTTTATCGGTAAAGGACGTTGATTACTTGTTTTTAAACTATTATGGTTGCCATGCTTAAGTATCATGCATATGACCCCTGAAATTAGACTCACAATATTCTGACAGAGGGCAGACAAGATTTAAAACAACCATCTAGATAGTGTACACATGTTCAAAATAAGAACAAAACAAACGGACCACAGACGTGACAAAAAACAGGTCGACACCATGGTGCACAAACCGTCTCACCTAGGTATCCGCAGTTCAACAAATGCAGAAACATGAAAGCGCGTATGGTGATTAGTGTAAACACAATCATAAACATAAAACATAGGTAGATAGACAGTAAGCATGTTCTGAGTCGAATAACTTAACGTACTATCATCTTCCGATCGGAATCCACTTTTTTATTTATTAAATAAACACAATATACTGAAAGGATAAACAAACAACTGGTGAAGTTCAGAGCAACATTATCAAACTGTTGTAAGCGATAGTTACAGTTTTAGTATATGTGTTTAATTTATAAAAGATCAATGATTTTGTCAATAATAAAGATCCTACTAAGGGGAATCATATATATTGATGAGTGAATTACAATTTGGTACAGACCGCAGCGTGGTCTAGTAGTAGAGCGTCCGCCTCGCATGCGGAAGGTCGTGGGTTCGATCCCCGGCCGGGTCATACCAAAGACTTTCAAAATGGTACAAGAAGCTTCCTCGCTTGACGCTCAGCATTTAAAGGAAAGTTGTAGGACTGGTCAGTATAATGTGACTGGGTGGGGTATCATACCATGTGTCTGTGGCATGATACTCCAGTGTGACAGCGCTAAAAAAACTGTCTCAAATAGACACCGTCGTGATATGACTGAAAAATAATTGAAAGCGACGCTAAACACCATACAACAAGAACAACAACAAAAACAATTTGGCACTCGTATGAAGTGGAGAATGCTTATTAATTTAGTTAAATCATTTGTTTCCTTTTTTTAAAGAATCCAGATTTCAGAAGAGAGACTTTGTACAAGCGAGAAATAGCTTTCTTCTCAATTATGTTGTTAAATGAATATATTATGTATATGTAATATGTTAACTTCATAATACATATTGTTTAAACCAAACAGTATGCATCACGTATTTTCAATTAAGTAAATTAAAAATATGACATTTTGAATTAAATTTTATCATATTCACTAATCAACGTTTATTTCCAGTAAGAATACACTCCTGTTTCTTACATATTCACATTTTTATGCAGATTAGTCTTCTTCATGTCTTTATGTTTTTTTATTGCACATTTAATGGATTGTAATCAAACAAGATAAACAGATTTAACCACATAAATAGCAAATGCCTCTTGCAAAAAACTGGGATTCCATCGAATCACAAGAGAAAAATATGACTTTTCTGTTCTGAAGGCGGTTAAGTATTTCTCAATCTTCGCAGTCATAGAAATGTTGTAAAGCGAACATAAAATATATTTGTTTCGCGAAAGCATCACAAATGTTTTGCATTATGTTTTTGGAATATTTCTTATTTTATATCTTGTGCATGTGCAATTAATTAAATTTGAAACGTGCAGGCTTCACTTGCAACGCAAAGATATGAGAGATCCTGAGAACGAACACACGTTTGAACGCTCGTGTGGCTTGAAAGTAATAGACCCCTTCCCCCCAGCGGAAATGCACTTTATCAAGTTTCAATGGAATGTTAAACAAATTAGATTTCATAACACTTATTCAAAATATTTGTTTTATATGTAAGTTTTGCATAACTCCGTTTAATGGTTTTAAATTATATTTAATTGTTCTTTTAAACAATTTCAACTCAACCATAGTCTCACAAATTGAGATCATCTCTGGTCTGATTTTGATGTCGTATTGATATCTTAGTGAAAATTCTAAAACAAATCCACTTTAGTTAGATACTAAGTTGATGTCACTAAAATATGACAGTTCATCCCATTCCACCGACGATTGCAAACGTCTTTGCCCTGGAACTCTGTAGCCGTTGGAACCAAACCTTTGACTATAGCTCTTTTTTTGTCCGAAGCACTGAGTTCCATGTTTAAATTTTCTTGCTTTTAATTATCAACAGTAGTTTATATTTACAAGATAAGCAGACATTAAGGATTGTTTCCAGGAATCCCTATATGCTACATTAGCATTAAAATCATGATATATTCATCTGCCAACTTGCATTAAGATGATCCGCTTACTTAGTTGTTGTTGTACTAATGATCAGTGATTTTCAACGAGGAAGTCAAATAAAGTGTACTTTCCAGATGTTTGTGAAATATACACGGAGTCAACACTATATTACGTTGTGTGGAAGACCGTACAATGACACACTGCAATAATGTCATTTATCACATGACTTACCGACGAGTGTAAAAAAACCATGACAATATCTTTAAATTAATTAAGTGTAATGTAATACCTATGCATCGTATACTAAATGTAAGCCCACTATTGACTTTTGTCCTTTTTTCTATAGTTATTCAGTTTGAAATAGTGTAACTCATAGAGAGACCCAAATGAGAAAAAAAAGATTTTATTGTTTGTCATTCTCTGCACTTCAAAAATATAGAGAAAAATAGGGGTCATGTGTCATATAAGAGATTTTTTCTGTTCAGTGTGTATTGTGTTAAAAAGGTAGACTTCGGAAATTATGTATTCATACCCCATTTCCACGCATCACAATTCAAACATGACAATGCTGTCAGAATGTTCAAAATACATCTATAATACATTTTTCGAAGTTACCCCTAAAAATGAAAATTCACAGGCGTCAATAATGAGTGTATGAACGATTCGTCTGGATACATGCACTCGTTATTGACGACTGTGAATTTTCACTTTTGTGAGTAGTTTTTGAAAAATGAAAGAAATTGCATCAACATTTCTAATCTCAGTCATGATATTTTGACAGTAGTCGCCAAAGATGGCACTTTTAACGTATATAAACTTTCTTTGAAATCGGATGACATTTTCTGCACTAAAATAACCTGTATGTAGGTGGTGCGTTATTAACGACGTGAGTGTATATACACAGTGTTATAACTTTAAAGTTCAAACTTTTCGTCAAACAGATTTACTCTTAACATTAATTTCTATTTCAATTATATTAGAAACCACACTAAGCATAATATTAATTGCATTCTTTATGCATTTTCTATTTATTTAGCAGTATGTTTTGTATTCAACAATTTACTACAAAACATACAACATAGACAAATAATGTTGGTGTTGTTTTTTACCCCCCCCCCCCCCCCCCCCGCAAGATGCTGTGTGCTCAGAATTGGTTGTGCCGACACATGTAAAATGCATATTAAAATTCAAGAAACATCCATCGGTTTAAATGTAGTAACATGTAAACTATTACATTTTAGATTGAACAAATAGAGCTAAAAAATCATCTTTTGTGTTTTCCCGTAATAGGTAAGAAAAGAAGAACTATGTTTCATCGCATGTCACCATTTATAAGATATATCCACAAGCATTATAAAAAAAAATCATTTATGAGCATACTTTGTCCAAGATAGCTCACTCAGTTCTTACAAACTTTAACATACATTACATTCAATTCGCCCATTCGACGCTATTTTGCTCTGACATCGCCATTTTACTAGATACTCCAATTCCATTAGCAGCAAACGACACATATAATAATGAACTCCTCATTTAGATTTGTTTCAGCTATATGAACTTAGCTTCTATGATGGAAAGTAAATAAATATTTCATTTTAAACTAAATCCATTCATGTTTAGTTCTTACAAGGCCACTCTGCCGTATGAATGAAACAAATGGCACATTAAGATTTTGTTTAAACACATATGGCATACGTTCCTGGTGTTTGAATTACTAAAATAAAGTAATGTAAGCCATTCTAAACCATACTTGATATATGCATTAGTTCCCAAAACGTTTTCCAATAGTTCTTTTAATTACAGGATCAGGTTTACACTATTACATCTGTCAGTTATATAATCGATTATGTACAAGAGATAACAATGGAAAGTCAGCATCCAGAGTATTGTTTCTAAAATCTAGCATAGTTTTTCTTGCTCAGGGACATGTCATGTTTTTTATATTCTTGTTTATTGCATTAATCTCTTTTATAAATGAAAGTCAATTTAACTAAATAAAAAACATTACTCTACATTGTCGCAATTATTAACATTCTTAAATTTTAATGTAGCGCAGCATCCAGTCATGTTTGCTCTAATGTTTACTTTGACGAAGTATTAAATCAGAAGGAGAAGAAATTTGATGAGACGACCCGGAAAAGAGCGAGGTTCGATATGTCAGGTTTAAGCTCCCCAACTAGTCTGAAAAACAGACCCAGCTCTCCCGATTCGGTCTGTTAAAAAGCAACGTAAGAAAGCCACATTTGAGCACGTTGATTGGTCAGTTGCTTCAGGGAAAGTTTGAATGACGTCATAGTTTATTAAGCGTTCAAATGCTATAAATTGTGGGACAGGTACAGAATTCGCTACTTTTTCATTATGGGCTAATTGACCTGATCCGGGACATATCAGGTTCTGGGTTTAACTACTCCGTAATGGCAGTTTTCCTATCGATCTTTCGAAAAGCTTTTTATCTCTGGTGTCTCTTCATTTGTATTGTCTTCCTGTTTAGTAATTAGTCATGGATTGTATGTTCTTGATTGTTCATGTTGTTGTTTTTTGTGATAATTAAATGTTGGGTTTCGTGTTGTACTTCAGTTTTAACTATAATGTGTTCAATTAAGAACGAATGAATGAGTGGTGTTTTACGGCACGTCGTCACATAAATAGGTCATTTTGTGCGCGCATAATTAATAACGAGAAAAAAAAATGTTGTGATCAATGACCAATGGGACGTTTTCACAGTTTTCACGGTAACACGACATCATTGCGCTATCAACTGTCCATAATAATATGAAATGTTTATTTGTCTCTTATCTCTTGAATGATGCATGGGAATTACAAATAATATAGATAAACCAGTGAGATTTCTAACAGGGAAAGTATATATTAATATCTATAATTCGGAATGTATTTTTTCTGTAAACAAAATTTACCGTATATACTTCCTGCATTAATAACAACAACAAGGAACGTACCAAGACGAAGAACCTTGAATCGTAATATTACGTAACGTCCGGTGTAATTCATTACACGAGTGTCAGATACGAGTGACAGAAAACTGACGTTTTTTTTCCTTGCTCCGGTTTTTAATAATGATGGTATTTAAGGATAAAAACTTTGTAATTTCGTATTAAGATATTATATCACTTGATAAAATCATTGTTTAAGATATTATATGCTAATCACAAAAACGAACAAGAAAAAAAAGATGTCAACAAAATTTTCGTCAAATTTCTATGGAAACATTAAATATTGAGAATGGTTCGCAACATACTAACGTAGGCCTAAGTAGTGTACCAGTGTAACAGGATGAGAAAAATATGTAATCAGGGCTTTTCACATACCGAAGTAAAGGAAAAAAAATAATTTATTTTAAAAAGATATTCGGTTGTTTTTTATTAAAATGTGTATGTGGTTTATGTCTCTGGTTTATGTGAAATGAATGTCACCGAGCGCTCTACTTTCTAGCTCAGTGCGCGTTTAAACCGGTACAAGTGTACTGTAATATACACCACACATCGTTCTAAGAAAAGATTAATCACTTCATGGTAAGTACTGTTTGTTAAGTATGACGAATCAAAGCAATACGTGTGATCCTGCTTCAAAAAATAATTAGCGTCATTATTATGATGTGTTCTTCTAACGCGATACTTGCAATGATGAATGAACGTACTTTTCACTAGGTGCAAACATTAATAAGCCTCGTCAACATTACTTAATTATTTTACCTCAGTAACAACTCAATTTAATCAATCAACTCCCAATTCCTTTACATGTACAGTGTATGTTTTTTATAGTCAGGGTTATATTACTTGATGACGTCAAAGATGTCATTTATGACGCCATGACGTCAATATGTTCACTGAACATTCAGTGCCGTATGAAATTTGGTTAAATGCTTGTTAATTTGATGTATTATGCACAGCAAAATACTTTCCTATTAATCTGTTATACATAGTCGTTATTGTATATTATGAAACACCCTGTATGTATATGTAATAAAAGATATTCTTCAAATTATGAAAATAATCGTTCCTTCATTCTGTACAAATAGCTCTCCAGTCTTCTCTATATAATATCAATCATAGGTCCACTCAGTTTACATCGGAGTGAAAACGGCGCCCTATAAACCTTTCCTCCTCTCCCCTCCGAATTTACTAAAATAATTAAACGACAACCTTGTTAAATTATATAACATTGTGTCAACAAAGCCAGACGCAATACAGAACACAAACCGTTTATAATGGCGATAATATACGTGTGTTAAAGGTGTCAGACTGCACTGCCATCGAGTAGTATTATATTTTATTACTAGTCTGTAGTAAGGACCCAGCCCTCCCGTTTAATGGCAATGTTGGGAAAGCAATCTTTGAGCACGTTGATTGGTCAGTTGTTTCAATTGAAAGTTTGATGACGTCATAGTTAAGTAAGCGGTCAATTGCTATGAATTGAGGGACACGCAAAGAGTTCCATGCTTTTGGTGGTTAAAATACCTGATTCGGGAGATATCTATTTTAGTACTGTAATCAGACCGATGGGTTGTAGCACTATTCTGTAGACATTGAGGGCTATATGAGGAACCTAATTGTCAAAATCGTATCGTCCGGTCAAGGAAAGATAAAACATGTGCACAATGGGGTCAATTTATAATAATTGCATGCAAGTCTAACTCGGTTTCAAAACATCTGTTGAGCAGATTATTGAGTAGGTAAGTCTAACATGGTTTGAAAAAAAAATAATTTAGCAGAAAATGGAGTAGGCAAATCGAAAATAAACAAACTCTCCAACAATAAACGAGTAAAACACATAAACGAGCCCGTTGCTTAAACAAAATTGATAAAATATAAAAATAAGTTAGATGTCGTTACATCGATCTAATATGCAAATAAAACATATGATAGTATCTATTATAGAAGTGTCGATATGTTTGACAGTTTTACTGATAGTAGGATGAGCCGATGAGCCTTGTATCAGAGATCTCTTAACCGCTTCAATATGAACACAGGTGTACGCTATCATATTGCCCCTTAAGTCTGGAAGGTACTAATCTCTCCTTGAAGATGCTGGTGTTTACAAACATGTTTCATTCATTTCAGAAGCGTTCAATTATCTCCTCAAAATTGAATAACCACATAGCGAAAGGGGATTTAATTGACGTGTCATCTTTTTAGAGAACGCCAGACTCGGAGTGTATTTTATTCGAAGGGAAATAGACAGATGCATCTTTGATAACATTCTGAGAAGTCTTATGATAATAAACATTGGTTTGTAAAGAACGATCAATCAGGCATATAATGCAATACCGTCTCTGGAATGATACATAGCATAGTAGTATAAATCTGGCTGCAATCTTTTATTTCAATATTAACAGTCGGTGAACCGGTGTCTGCAGTATCAGTCATTCTTTACGGAGACAACATAGATTATACTTTTGATTCTGGGTATTGATAATGGTCATTGTTACGTATACACTACGTTTCAATCTTTGTAGCGTGTATATTTATATTAATATATTTATATTGTTTGTATCAATCATATTATTTCATTTACATAGTATTTAGATTAGTTTTCGTTATATGTCATGCGTATTGGCAAACAGTGTTGGATAGAATAATGTAAACATCAACATAAAATTATGTGAGAATAACCAACGTACTCAAACATGTCCTTGCCAGTTTTTATCACCTTTTCTGCTGCAGTCAAACATGTCATTGACAGATTTAATTACCTTTTCTGACTAAGTGAAACATGTCATTCGCATATTGCCTAAGTAAAAAATGTCATTGGCAGATTTTATTACCTTCCCTGCCTAACTCAAAAATGTCCTTGGCAGATTTAATCACCTTTCCTGTCTAAGTTAAACATGTCCTTGGCAGATTTTATCATCTTTCCTGCTAAACATGTCCTTGGCAGATTTTATCATCTTTCCTGCCTAAGTTAAACATGTCCTTGGCAGATTTTATCATCTTTCCTGCCTAAGTTAAACATGTCCTTGGCAGATTTTATCACCTTTCCTGCCTAAGTTAAACATGTCCTTGGCAGATTTTATCACCTTTCCTGCCTAAGTTAAGCATGTCCTTGGCAGATTTTATCATCTTTCCTGCCTAAGCTAAACATGTCCTTGGCAGATTTTATCATCTTTCCTGCCTAAGTTAAACATGTCCTTGGCAGATTTTATCATCTTTCCTGCCTAAGTTAAACATGTCTTTGGCAGATTTTATCATCTTTCCTGCCTAAGCTAAACATGTCCTTGGCAGATTTTATCATCTTTCCTGCCTAAGTTAAACATGTCCTTGGCAGATTTTATCACCTTTCCTGCCTAAGTTAAACATGTCCTTGGCAGATTTTATCACCTTTCCTGCCTAAGTTAAACATGTCCTTGGCAGATTTTATCATCTTTCCTGCCTAAGTTAAACATGTCTTTGGCAGATTTTATCATCTTTCCTGCCTAAGTTAAGCATGTCCTTGGCAGATTTTATCATCTTTCCTGCCTAAGCTAAACATGTCCTTGGCAGATTTTATCATCTTTCCTGCCTAAGCTAAACATGTCCTTGGCAGATTTTATCATCTTTCCTGCCTAAGTTAAACATGTCCTTGGCAGATTTTATCACCTTTCCTGCCTAAGTTAAACATGTCCTTGGCAGATTTTATCACCTTTCCTGCCAAAGTAAAACATGTCTGACAGATTTTATTACCTTTTCTGCCAAAATGAAACATGTCCTTCGCATATTTCACCACCATTTCTTGCCTAAGTAAAAAATGTCCTTGGCATATTTTATCATCTTTCCTGATCAACTCAAAAATGTCCTTGGCAGATTTTATCATCTTTCCTGCTCAACTCAAAAATGTCATTGGCAGATTTAATCATCTTTCTTGCTCAACTCAAAAATGTCCTTGGCAGATTTAATTAACTTTCCTGCTTAACTCAAAAATGTCCTTGGCAGATTTAATCAACTTTCCTGCCTAACTCAAAAATGTCCTCGGCAGATTTTATCACCTTTCCTGCCTAAGTTAAAAATGTCCTTGGCAGATATATCACCTTTCCTGCCTAAATTAAAAATGTCCTCGGCAGATTTTATCACCTTTCCTGCCCAAGTTAAAAATGTCCTCGGCAGATTTTATCACCTTTCCTGCCCAAGTTAAAAATGTCATTGGCAGAATTTATCACCTTTCCTGCCGAAGTCATTGGCAGATTATGTCCCCTTTCCTGCTTAAATTTGGAGCTCAATTCTTATCTATATGTACAACATTTTGGACTAGCAACGATGAGTACGGACATTATACTATTTGAAAGAAGTCTATATTCAACTCATTATATTGTATTTTCCTTAATTTATTAAACATGAATAACATGCTTTCCTCAAAAGACTTACTCAAAATTTATTCAATTTAAACATTTGTCTAAGCTTGGTTTGAAATAGCAATCATTTATGTGTTCAAAAATATCGCCAAATAACACCTTACCGCGAAGTATAGCCAAACTGAAATTGAATGCTATAATGTGGACACAATGAAAAATAGTAAGTGGTTAGTTTTCTTCATCGAATGAGAAGCATCTGATCTAATATATTGATACTCGTCCCAAATCTTCCTTGTACAATCTGATGTTTCCAGTTAATCTATTAGTAACGGACAACGTGAACATTCACTTGTAGACGATAAATTACTATTGTATTGATTTAATTGTAATATATTGCTCTATACTCCAGCTAAGAAGTCCTGCCCAATTCAACTGATTGATTACATCGTTTGCCAGTGTCTTAGACTGGATACGATAGTGCGATAATTTACTTAACTTTGTTAGGTATTAGCCGTACCATTGCGTAATGGGACGCGCGATTCATTACAATGTCATGTTCTGAATCGTAGATATCTTCCGACCATCGGCGAGAGAGTGTAATTACGCTCTTTTTGTGGAGGAACTTTGCTAGCAGCGGTGAAAGGTTAAAGTATCGCTCTCGGCTTCTGAATGATTTCTTGTCAACTTTGAGCGACATCGACAACTCCTGCATTAACTTTGTTCTGTTTCCCCCATGGAATGGACAGAAATTGATCCTAACGACTTGAACTCCTTTTCCAAGGCGGGATAAATTAGTTTGTGAATAACATGTTAATGGCGTGTGTGTATACATACGCTGATTACAGTCGTGGTGTTACTTCTGTAACACAATGTATCAGAAGATGACCATTAATATTCACTTGACTGTGGTACTTGGGTTACATAAGCGTGGTGTATGCCAAAGCGTGATTGAATATTTGTGTATATCTTGATCGATGTCTTGAACAATAAGCTAATTATATACAGGTAATTAGCTAGAAAACGATCATAGACAGCAAAGTAATAGCCATTATCACTACAGTTTGTGTGCATGTATGATACAGTTATAGGAAAGGGGAGTGTTTCCGTGGGGTAGTAGCACAATGGTGGTGGTACATCAACTTGGTTTCTTATTTTATTTAAAAATGCATTTTTTCCTTATTTCAATGCTCATTTGTAATTTTAATGTCATAATTGGTGTATTTGTAACATTTGGAAAGCATTAACATGTGTCAGTTTAGAAAAAACAAATGTTGCTTGGAACTTTGGGTATTACTACATTATTTCTAAAGTCTAATTTTACTTTATTAACAGTGTACACACTGAGCAGAAAAAAAAAACATCATGACCCGTATTTGTATAATAATAGTTTTGCACTGCCGATGTCAACAAACAATAACTGGTAAGATTACCTTTGTTAATTTTAAGTCTTTCTATGAATGAAAAGCCTTTAAACATGTTTCATTCACTAAAGAAATAAAAAGGAAAATCAATGATATTCTTACACTGTACAGTCGTTCAGATTTTGCATGTCAAATAGCAAAGGCATGGCATACGTTATATTTACACGACTCTCCATTTTGCATATAAACAGTCGCCACGTGCGATATCTTTTACAGCGTTTGTTTTTGTCTGCAATAAAACATTTGCAGCTCTGACCAGACCTGACCTCAATACCTCTGTATTGATTTCTCCGGTGATGCCAATAATAAGAACAACATGACGCTGTAACATATTTTTCCTATTTTAAGAAAACCAATGTAAATATAATACTTTTGGTTAAAACATATTCTATTCATAAAAAGTTTACAATTACATATACATGCAAATATCATATATTAAATCAACACGTGTGCATGCAACTATTAAAGGGACTCAAAAGAAAGATTACCGTTTTTGTGAACCTGTCTCTCCTATGACACATTAAGAATCAATATTCTTAAGACATATTTTATTTACATGTATTTTACAATACATACAACTTTATTAAATTTCAAATTTACTGGAAAAAACTAGCAAAATAAATTCTTTCGGTTATTGATAACAAATGTAATACAAACATAGCAACTATATTGATATTATATAGAAATTCAATTACAATTACATATGTTAAGAAAGAGTGACACTTTCTAAAGTTATCTTTCGAATTTCAAGTGCTTCTCTCATAATTTAGATATATTAATCAATACTGTTTTTTTCTATTTTTGGGCAACACAAGCCAATTGAATTTTTGAACAAAAGGACATGAAATATTACCCAGATATCCGTAGACCTGAAACAGCATAACATAGAATGGTATTCTGACTCAACTCAATTTACTTAGCTCGCACCTGTGATTCACTCTATCAATACCATTGTATCTTCCAAATTCTCTCTCCAAAATGTGGGAACATAATCTGAGACATGAAAGTTGCTTATTATACAAATTATCTAGTTAATTTTCATAAGAAAAAAAATAACCATAATCGTGTTACACTGCTGTAAGTCCTACTCGTGTACATGGTAAATACAAATCAAATCAATAAAATTTGATTTGATTTGATTTGGTAAATACACTCGAGCGCATCGCATAAGAAAAGTGGAATCCACGTCGGATAATTATAAGTTTGAATGAGAAAGGAGAATAATAATGACAGATTCTCGTCGGTTTACTACAGTATTAAGTGTGTATGCATTAATCAAGAAGTATCTGAAGTCGTTGTTTGTAAATGCAAAAATGGTTGTCATACAATAGATAAAGGAAAGTTTGTAAATGGGTCGTATTTACTCAACGTTGCTATGATCAAGGGGAGTTGTAGGTCATTTAATCAGTGCACTGTCACTGTATTCAAACAAAGGGAGCGAGTATGTTATTATTATTCTTCTCAACGGAGTATTATATTTGTTCTATCGAGTTCATTTCTCTGGCAAATGTAATAAAACGCTTACAAACTGTTTAATCAATTTTTGTCTTCTTATTACAAAATAGTTCGAGTTAAGGGTCGTTCGAGCCAAGTGTTGTTCAGCATCATACCATACATGTACATGTATATACATTGCAATAGGAATTTCTAGCCATCCGTGTTCGAGCCAACGAAGTTCTACTGTATTAAGAATTTTAATATTAGGGGAAATTATGGTATTTTTTTATGAATGATATTTTATTAAAACTAGAACCCATATATATTTAAAATGTTTAAAAGCAGACAATGTGATAGCCAGTTTAGGTAATAATAGCGCACTATGTAAATTGTGAAATGTTATACCAATACATATCGTTTCAGACGAATGAATACAGTATGTCACTGTCTGTTAACGTACCATATCTCTGTGTCGTTAAAATTAATTTAACCATTTTAATGTTTCCCTTTGTCAATGGATGCAATTTCATACAGATCATAACAAATTTTCATATTATCATATTACGAAAGATAACGCTATATATAGAATTTAATTTATAAATTTTGTTAAGATTTAAATTTTATTAAGAAAAAAACTATGCACGTCAATGAATGAAAGGGAAAAAACTTCAACACGGAATAAGGAAGAATACGCTGTACAAATATGTTATTTGACAATAAGGAAGTTTGCAATACTTGAAATATTGTGTTTTTAATTCAATGTTTGACGTACAGAAATAGGTTTTATATACGCAAACATTACAAACGGTGTTTATATTTTATCTGACAAAAAAAAACGTGTTTGAAGTCGAATAAACATTTTTGTCAGATCGAATATGAGGAACTTTTAACTGACTGTGTGTTTTATATTAAAATAACAAGCAAATAGTTACTAGTATATCTTTCTTATATGGGACCGTTTCGAGAATCAGCTGCATTATTATTTGATCAACTCAAAGAACTACCAAACTATTACCCGTACTCAAATACAAAAAGAGCATTTGTTGCTGACAATTTATACACAGACATACCATCTAAGACGACGGCGACTCGCGATCGTCCTAATACAACGCGGCAATGGACAGAAAGGTGGAGCGCGTAGTCTAGTGATACAGCACCGAACCCATGATCGGAGGGTCGTGGGTTCGATCCTCCTTAACGGCTATGCGTGGTGTCATTGAGCAAGATATTTTTTTCCGCACTTTCTTTGTACTGGTTCTACCCAGGAAAACTTCGTGCGTGATTTGTCTATGTTGTAAGAACTTGTTTCACTAATCGAAGTAAAATAAATAAGTTTAACAAAATAAATAAACGGCAAATAATGCCATATGGAAAAGTTGTATGAGTTGTTATTCAACGACAGGCATTTATATGAATTGTTATTCAACGACAGGCATTAAGATTTATTGTTAATCAACGACAAACAGTCATATGTATTGTTATTTAACGACAGACAGTTATATGTACTGTTATTCAACGACATACAGTCAATTGTTTTGTTATTCAACGACAAGCAGTTATATGTATTGTTATTCATCGACATACAGTCATGTTTATTGTTATTCATCGACAGACAGTCATATGTATTGTTATTCATCGACCGACAGTCATATGTATTGTTATTCATCGACAAACAGTCATATGTAATGTTATTCAACGACATACAGTCATATGTATTGTTATACGTCGACAGACAGTCATATGTTATGTTATTCATTGCCAACCAGTCATATGTAATTTTATTCAACGACAAACAGTCATATGTATTGTTATTCAACGGCAGACAATCATATGTAATGTTACTTAACAATAGACAGTCAAATGTATTGCTATTCATCGACAGACAGTCAAATGTATTGTTATTCGACATACAGTCATATGTATTGTTATTCAACGGTTTACAGTCATATGTATTGTTATTCATCGACTGACATTCATATGTATTGTTATTCAACGACATACAGTAATACGTAATGTTATTCAACGACAGACAGTCATATGTATTGTTATTCAACGACAGTCAGTCAAATGTATTGTTATTCAATGGCAGACAGTTATATGTATTGTTATTCATATTCAACGACATACAGTCATACGTATTGTCATTCAACGGCAGACAGTTATATGTATTGTTATTCACCGACAGACAGTCATATGTATTGTTGTTCAAAGACAGACAGTCATATGTATTGTTATTCAACGGCAGACAATTATGTGTATGATTATTCAACGACATACAGTCATACGTATTGTCATTCAACGGCAGACAGTTATATGTATTGTTATTCATCGACAGACAGTCATATGTATTGTTGTTCAAAGACAGACAGTCATATGTATTGTTATTCAACGGCAGACAATTATGTGTATGATTATTTAACGACAGACAGTCATATGTAATGTTATTCAACGACATACAGTCATATGTATTGTTATACAATGACAGACAGTCATAGATATTGTTAACTAACGGTCCATGGCAGTGCTTGGCATGAATCAATAAAACGTTAATGATAGTTTATGGTGCACGTGCTGTCCAACTTCTAGTTATATATGCAGCTTGAGACAAATGTGTCATGTACATTAAAATGCATCACATGACCTTTTTTATAAAAGAAATCATCATTCTTTTGCAATTATGTCTTTGAACGACTGTGTGTGTTTGTGTGGACTGACGACATGGCATCATTGGTACAGCGGTGTTAGCGAAGGTAACCGATACGGTATCAACGCTTAAATTCTCATCTTTAGATCTTATGTATAAGCATAAATAATTATCAAAAGAAGCGCAGAGAGGGACGTTTAGACAGTATAGACAATACCGGTATTGTATTTAGTCGTTCTATGTATATTAGTTTCCTTTGTGTGTTAAACAAATTAATCCAAGATTTGGCTTCTAAAGCGGAATTTTAATGTGTTGATGAACACACTATAGTTGCTAAGCTACCCACAAGCTACACACCTTGTCAAACAAATGGTATATCTTTAGACATCGAGGTGTTTGTCACCAGGTTTCTGTTTCACCAAGTTTTTTACTTAAATACTTAAAAACTTAACTAAGTTTTGACTGGTTATTTATCGAGTTTATAATCAATATCAATGAATTTAACTGGAACTAGTCTAAAATCATGGTCACCTGACTGCTTTTCTTAGATTTAATGAATGAATGAATGAATATTCAGCGTCATTTTTATGCCATCGAGGGCTAACAGACGATCAGCTAACCTAACCACTGTTTCATGGGATTAACCAGTACTCGAGCACACCCCATCTCCGCAATTAACTGATAACTTTCCCACTTGAATCAGCGGTGAGAGACGAAAGATAATGAGACACAATGTCGTATATCAATCATCACGGTTATTGTGGTCGGGCGGAGATTAGATTTAAGTTTATATGTTGATAAAACAGGAGTCGGTCTTTAAAATTTACTGAATGTGGACGTTATACATGTAGATACATGTAGAATTATGGTATATTTAATGCCTTGAAAAACGAAAGTATAAGTATCATATCAAATATACTTGATATAATAACGCGAATGATGTACCAAGACAAAGCTTTCTTACCTTGATTTTTCGATTGTATTCCAACAATTATATAACATACTTTTAAACTTTAATGTAACGATTTCCTCACTTTTAAACATTAATTTTACAATTTCATCATTTTTAAACACTTATTTAACAATTTCCTCACTTTTAAACATTAATTTTACAATTTCATCACTTTTAAACACTAATTCAACAATTTCATTACTTTTAAACACTAATTCAACAATCATACTTTTAAACACTAATTCAACAATTTCATCACTTTTAAACATAACTTTTACAATTTCATCTCTTTATATCACTAGTTTGACAAATTAACCGCGGTTGGCATAGATATCTATGTTTAAACCGATAAAATTGAAACCAGATCCGGGATAAAAAAAAAATAAAACACTTTTCAATATTTAAAAAAAAATGCATTGTTAAAGGCGTTTAGTTTATATGCATATTATATGCATATAATTCAGCCATGTTGTATAGTGTATATATGTTTACGAACAACTATTCAATAATCATGATAATAGTTAGGCACCGCTCCACAATCGTCATTGTGAGAGTGTGATTAATTGATATAAGTGACGTGTGTAATTGTCCTGTTGTCTTATTAACTTTACAGTCGTTTAATAGGGTTGAATGAGTAATAGAATGGTATTGTAAGGTTCAAGTGTAATAGAATATTGTAGTGCTTGTGTATGTTTAATAAGCAGTAATGTAATTAATGGTATGGTGCTCACTCATGGCAGATGTCGCCATATTTCTGAGAATATTAAGCAATTGAGCTAAATTTAATTAGTATTAGCATCAAGCACAGTTTAAGCTAGGTCAATATGCTTTTGCTTTGATTCACTTTTATGATATTTCTGTGTTGATCAATCTTTCTAACGCACCAAGCCGGAACATGATATAAACATGGTGTTCCTCTTTTTTCAACAGTTAATATTTGTATTGCATTCCGTAACGGGTGAGTATGTTTTATGATGTATTAACAGTTTCAAAATAACCAATGATAGTTTGCTTGAATATTTAGCGTCATGTTTATGCCACCGAGGGATAACAGAAGACCCCCTCTATTAAAGACGATCGACCATGAGATGTATATTAACCGCCATGTAGATTGTGACCGAGTGGGGACTCGAACTTAGGATCCGTGGAACTCAGGACGCGCTACCGCCTGAGCTAATCGTGCACGACAAACAATGATACAAGTTTATTGTCACACCGGAAACTCATGCCGCAAACACATGACACTGGTGTGTCCGTTATATTGTCAGTGGACTTGCGTGTCCTTAAACCAATTTTTCTCTAAAGGCAGCGCACATTCATCTAGTTTAATTTGTAACTTTCACAATGTCGGGAATGGAGCACGCAACATCCCTCATGCATAGCTGACACATGCATGTTACAACAGCGGTCGTGGTTGTGATACCGCAGCACGAAACAGTTTCATGATATATTACTTCAGTTGTGTTTCCTTTTCAAGTAATCAAAATTATAATTAACATTTTACATCAAATTATTTTTTCCTCGTTATGTCTTTTTGTTTACTTTGGGTGTCTGTTTCGCAACATAATGATCAAAAGTGAGATATGTGAGATTTTTTCTTTTGTCGTCATACAAATATGCATGTGTCATTCATATGAGTACCACACATTCTCAAACTTTAGAATTTTGCAATTGACATAATCATTTTCAGTTTGTTTCCGTAAAACAAAACAAAAACAATGAGTGTTGTTTTGTAGAAAAACAGTTGATCTATTTCGAAAAACTTTAATCGCACGTGCACGTGTCTAAAGTAAGCGTCTGTTGAACCACGACGCACGTGACTAATACTTCAGCAAATAAAACGAAGTGACACGTAATTCACTGACGATTTGCTGACTGTCTGAAATATGCATTAAGTATTCAGGCCCCTGTTATATCAACATATTAAAGTAAAACACTTAATTACTTAAAACAGTAATCGGAGAAAAAATAGCTCCAGAAAACTGCATTTCGGAACATTTGCGGTACCAGTCAAAATAATGTTATAACAAGTAAAGCAGACGCGTGATTACGACAGCTGTCAAGGTAACCGATTTATGATACATGGCTGCAGTTTTTTTCGCGTTTGATGTAGTCAAAAGTAATGTTAGATTCATTTATTAATATTTTTAAGCAACGCTTAATTAATTGTTATTCACAAAATTGGCACGATGATGAATCTTCACCAAAAGCATTACATTATAAATACTATAAGTCTCTTCTCAATGTCGAGCATTGTTTAACTCTAGACTTGCCATATAGCTATAGAAGGGCTATGTCTAATTTCCGTTGCCTTAGCCATAATCTAATGATAGAAAAGGGAAGACATATTGGAATTGATAGGCATTTAATTAAGAAACTGCTTTTTCTGCTTTAGGACAAACAACTATGTTATTGGAGATGAATATCACTTTTTCTTGGAATGTTCATTGTATAACAACATAAGAGATACTTATTTTTAAGATATATGGTTAAGAAACAACACTCATTATTTATTCTTTTCCCTTATGTCATCTTCAAAATCAGATGAAATTTTGTCAATCGCTAAATATTTGTATCACTCAATGAACCCTTGAAAACTTGAAGTTAATATTCTATAGTTACTTTAATAATATCCACTGTAGTGCCACAACTACATTTATTATTTGTATATTTGTCACCCTATTGTACAATTGTACAGTTTGTATGTTGGACCAGAGGCCTATACTACCGAATAAAATTAACTGAAAAACTGTAAATTTCCATCAAATTAATCTAGTATTTCCGCATTACGTGTTTTGTATTTTTGTGTACGTAAGGTGTCTATTTCGCAATATAGTGATCAAACGTCAGTGACGCTGTTGTTTTTTTTAATTTTGTCGTCATACAAACGAAAAATTACCCATGTTTCAGCTGCATGATGAATACGCATACGAAAATGTTGAGTCATAGACTAACTTAAAACAGTTTCTATGTTTCCCCGTAAAACAACGTATTATTTCGAAATAACAACGGGTGTTAGTTTAAACTTTTATATTTTACTTTGATTGTGAAACAAGTTCTTACAACTAAGATTAATTACGCTTGAAGTCTTCCTGGGTAGAACCAGTATTAGGCATATGCGGAGTGTTGTTCTTAAGAAAAACTTTTGACCCATTTCGTTAACTTAAATTGCATAAACATGTGACTAATTAATCACTAAAAAAACGAAGTGACAAGTAATTCACTGATAATTTGCTGATTCTCTGAAATATACATTTAATATTCAACATATATAAGTATACACTTTAATACTGGAAAATAATCTAAGAAAGCATCCAGTTGATCCTGATTTTAGACTGGCTCCAGAAAACTGCATTTCGTTTCATTGACATTAATTAAAGAGTATTTGCGTTACCAGTCAAAATAATGTTATAACAAGCGTCTAAGTATTTAAGTAAAACTTTAAAAAAAATGTCTGTTAAATGGGAGCCTACCGTATAAAATAATAACAAATTTCCCACATTCTTGATGAACATACTACGTGTATAGACAGCAGACGAAAACAACTTACAGCGGTGCAAAAAGTCACCATCCCCAACTTTTACTGCCTCGGTAGTAAATATTTGTAAGAGGAGACTATCGAAACTACTACACTCAACTAGGCTATCTGCTGATGATAAATTAACACAGATCTATCAAATTTTTGGCAGTTGGAGTGAAACTTTTTTTCAAACTGCAGTTAGCGAGTACTATTTTTAAATTATTTTTTTTTTTGCCAATTAAAGGTAATAACAATAATCTAGTAGTATGCAGCATTATAACAAAACATTGCATTGACGACTGTGAACGACAAGGGTTCTCTGATTTGAATTATGAATTGAATTATATAAAACATGCCAAGAGCCATCTTGCGACCTTTAAACGGCAGTTTGGTCTTTAAGTTGTCTTGCATTCAGTCTACTCTTTTTGTGTATTGATCGCACCGCTATTTAATGTATTTTCCACAAGAGCATAAATATCTAGGAAGAAAAAAAATGTTTTGAGTAATTGCTCTGAAACAATGTTCTTACTGATACCCTTAACAAGCCATTAATAACCCTATCTTACTTTAATGGAAACGCCATTCAATTTACGCCTTTTCTTAAGTACACTTGTTTTATCTTTGTGAATATTTATTTCATTACAGAATTATTGAATTAGCTCCGATGTTCTGAATGCCAAGACGCTTGATCGTGGTCATTTTTGTACAGCGTCGCATTAACCCGGATTAAAAAGCTAACGTTTTGTTTTTGACATTTTTTCGGTTGTTTTGCTGTGCCTTTGCTTAATAGATACAAACACGGAAGGAACTGTATAAGTTTATGTTTTAAACTGGGAAGGGCCTGTATATGTTTTATATATAATGCATGGAAACTAGGAATAGCTTAAAATGGTTTGTTTTACATCTAATGTAAGAAAATATATAAGAAGGTTCTATTTATGTTTTATATCTAATGTATGTATGCATGGAAGGGACTGTATATGTTTTATATCTAATGTATAGAAACAAGGAAGGCTATAAAGAATTAAGGAAGTCATTGTATATGTTATACATATACTCGTAATTCTTAGTGACACGGTAAGAAAAGTAAACATTTAACATCTGATTTACAAAAACAATGAAAATACTATAAACTGATTTTAATTCAATTTATAGAAGCAATGAAAGGAACATACACTTCATAAAACAGGAAGCCTTTATATGTTTACATCTAATCAATGGAAGCAAAAACTATTATAGTTATAAACGAGACACATGGTTGGCAAATATAGGTAATTTTCTTTGTTTTTTAAGGGGTTTCAAACATAGTGCACATGCATGCTTTAATCTAATATAAGTAACGAATAACTTCACTTATTGCTGTTACTTGTGTATATTTATATACTAGTAGCTGTGTATAGTATTGTTTCTAATTGATATAGAAAAGCCGGTTATCATCAGTTTTTGACACCATAGCAACCTAGTAATCTAGGTGTCTTAATATTTCAAAGAAAGGAAATTGACAACAATGCCAGATATAAACATTCCTACCAACTCTGTATTGTATTTATATCATAACACGAAATGTTTGTTTCAGTGTATTTTATGCTAGATCGAAAAACGATTGCAGTTTGAATTTTGACACATTCCATTTACCCATTGACACGTTTTACGATCACATTCTGATGCACAGCAATTGCTTAAGTAGGTAACATAACATACACCTCGCACTACATACGTTAGATACACGACAATATCTTTTACTTATAATCAAATTTACTGTAACGCAAGCTGGCTTCAGGGAACAGCGGACATGATGCTCATTACTTCAATTTCTCAGTGTGATTACGTCCCGAAAAAAGTAATTCCAGTAAGAGTAATTGTGTGGTCTCTGAGATAAACATTCCAGACGCATCTCTTAAGACAAGTGCTGTTACATTGTAACAGTTTCGTAAAAAAAGGCACACATTGTATATGGCTACCGCATCTGCAATCGTCCATATTATGATAAGTGTACTTAAAGGCCCATCGCCGGTAGCTCCTACACACAGTATTATAGGCGGGGCTTATCACTAGCAGCCGACAAGTTTACTACAGTTATTTGATAATACTCATGTCCAACATAAGCTGTAACTACCAGCATAGCCATAGATGATACTGCCTATTGCAAGTTAATACACTCTGAATTTCTTGTAAATATAATTGATTGATATTATGGAAGTTAATCTAAGCAACAATGTTTATTGTACATTCAGGTTCCTCAGTATTATGGATTAAAATAAAGGTTTCCCCAGATTAAGTACAGCAAACACAGCACTCAAATATATTGCAATGGACATCTTATCTGCATGCATAATAAACAAAATTGCTAATTAGATACATCCAATTTACAGTTTCATGCTGGGCTACATATAACACATCTCTGGTCATGATCAAAGAGATAAAGTGAAATTATTTGGGTCAAGTTCCATGGATTAGTACATTATTTACTGAGAGAGAATAAAACTATTTATGAAAAATGGTTTATCGTATTTATTATGGACTTATATCAAACAGGCATACATGTTGTAATGAATTGTAAATAAATTGCTTGGACACAAGTAAAGGGCAAACAATTATTTGTGAGACAAAACATAAAAAGATTGAAAATACAGAAACCCCTTTAACATAATAGAATGACCCATTCCATTTAGGTTCACAATTTCCCTGGCAAAACTTACAAATGGAAGAAAATGTGGAAATACTTTGAAGGTTTCGAGGGAACAATTTCGTATATTATTTCATATATTTGATTATAATGAGTGTGATTTCAAGATCATTTAGTTTCACCAGACTGGTCAATTAATGTTGATGAAAATAACTATAGTTAGACACAGAACTTAAAGGAATATTTATTGTCAGATGGCATTCAGGACAAAAATTGAGGCACAGATGGGGAAAGTGGGGAAGTGATTATGATGCTGATGATGATGATGATGATGAAAATAAATACATTCCTGTAGAACAATTATGGATATTGCTTCATGTCCGTTAATAACATTTCAACATCAGTTTTGGCTAGGTGAATTTTCATTTCCTAATCAAAGAAACAGTCATTTACCAAAACGTAGATACAGACAATATTGGAATATGTTTTCAAATGTAGGAGTTTGGTTCCTACTTCATTATGTAAGAAAAAAAAGCAAAGAATATTAAACCAACAAAGATCTAAATTATGCCAATTTGTGTTCTGAACCTAGTACATGGTTCATACACAAACACCCAAGGCCACCTATATAGCACTAAGTGTTTTTAATTGAAGGCTGTGACATAAGAACTGTATAAACAATAAAATGACATTTCATTTGCTAAAACACAAAACTAAAAGTTATTTCCAAAAGGAAGCTATTGTGAATTATGGGATTTAAAACAATGATCAGCCAAGGTAAGGGTGAATTGTAACTTATTTACATCCAAATAAAAAAGCAAGTATGCATGTATCTGAGATAAGCCATAAACTACAATGTATAATAATTTGTTTATACATGTATATGAAAAAGGCAGAAATATTATGAAGATTGATCTTCCTAAACATGTAATTCACAAACTGAAAGTCCAACACATTATTCTACTCTGAGATATCAAACACTGCATGGCTCCTCACAAGTAGGTTATACACATCTCCAAGCAAGTGTTGCTGTTTACACCACGTGACAAAGGGTCAAACGGGGTTCAAAATTCAAATATTTAGCAAATTTTCCTTGATATTTCAATTTTGTAAGGACTACTACTACTTTGTTTCTGGGAGCTTTTGTGAATAAAGGGCATTTTTATAAAGACAAAATATGTCCCTACAAATGCACTTCTTTTTGAAAATAATGACATATTTGTTACTATGTTTTACAGAAAAACATCTCCCAATTCAACATTGTTGCAAAAAAGAGCCACCATTTGAAATTAGGCTCCTCCCATTTCTTTTTATAGAAAAGTTTGGGGTTTAACACAAATGTTGCTACATTGTGACAGTTTCGTCTATACAGTCATATATAGTCATCACTTCGTCAATCGTCTATATTTTGATAAGTGTACTTATGACAAATGTTGCTACATTGTGACCGTTTCGTCTGTACAGTCATATATAGCCATCACTTCAACAATCGTCAATATTTTGATAAGTGTACTTATGACAAACGTTTTTATGAAGTAATAGTTTCTACTAAACGATCATATTTAATAACCGCTTCAACAATCGTATATATGTGTACATATTTACGATGTCATTAATCGTACTTCCGCTTCGATTATTATGATATCAAATCTCATTGAAACTGTGATTATTCTCAACTGTCCAAATTTATTCCCGCCAGTAAAAAAAGTTCTATCTTTGTCATGCTATAAAAAACACAGACTATCCACGCGATCACAAGTTTTGTTAAATCTTATGAAACGATATATACTGAACGGAACAGCTAACCGGCAACTTTCGTCAAAATATTGAGTAGCGTTTTGAAAATGTATCAACGATATAAACAGACAACATGTATTGATTTCTTTCTTATACATGTTCAAATTTCGAGGAAATTGCTTTGACACGTTTTGAGAAAATACATAAAATAACGGGTACATAAAATGTCAGGTGGCGGTTAGCTGTTCGTTCAGTATATTTTGTGTTGATGATGTTGTTGTGGCTGTGTGTATACGACATTGACAGACGATTATGTATTGATTTTACAAAGCGGTGTTCTTTCTTATTCAAGTCCAAATTTTAAAGAAATTGCTGTGTTCAGTATTTCTGTGTTTATGACGTTAGAACTTGAACGGCCAATAGACCCTGCTCCCAATCCCCCCCCCCCCCCCCCCCCCCCCGGGACAATTTTGTAGGGTATGATTTTCTTAAATTTCAGGAACAATGCCACAGATTGAGACATGTTTACGTACTGAGCGTCGGGGCATTAGTGCGTAACGTACATTTAAAATACGTTACCCTTATTCTTTCATATCATATTCTTGGTATAAATACAAATGCAATTAGAGTATATGCA
The DNA here is from genome assembly GCA_029582155.1 of Panopea generosa. Lineage (NCBI taxonomy): Eukaryota > Metazoa > Mollusca > Bivalvia > Adapedonta > Hiatellidae > Panopea > Panopea generosa. The sequence continues at coordinate 35,066,757 of CM055908.1, forward strand.
TTCATCCTAAAAACTCACTTACTCATAGCAGTTATGTTTTTGTATCAATTTCTGATATTGTGACACCAACAGAGCCGGTGTATATTACGTTACTGGAACTACGTTACATAAAAAACTCTTTTTTTAAATCAAAATAGTATACACAAGAGTATATTCGATTAATGTAACATAATCCCAAGAGATATACTGGATTGTGTTATTTACTGGATGACAAATAAAGTAGAAATGTCACTTTTCTGTAATTGTGATGCTGACGTCTGTGTAATGTACGTTACCTTTAGTGAAATCTTGCATTATTACATTTCATGTTGATGTATACGTATTACTGTTTTAAATAGTTAATGAAAAAAATATTGCAGTTTTACTGCATGAATAGTCTGATATAATATGTATTACAAAAAAACTGAAATAACATTTGTTACCGGAATAACATTACCTAAATTGAAATTATAAAACTGCATAGTTTAACATTAAATGAGTCAACAAAATGTCAAAACAAAGTGAAAGACGTTTACAAAATGTATATATAAATACGTCTCTGGTCAGCAGAAAGTGTAAAAACACATATCAAAGCAGTTTATACCAAAAATCAATAAAGTGTGCGAAGAGATTTAACAAACATTAATGATAGAATCGTGAATAAAATTGTTGACTTTCACAGCCCAATAAAATGTAAAAAACTTAAAACCTTCGCAACAACAGAGATCACAAAAACGCTCAGAAGCACTCAGAACAAAATCACTCAGATTAAAGCAGAACGAAACATCTTCGGGCAACTGGTGCTTCTGTCTGTGCAGCATGACATCGATCTTGAGTTAACACTATCCTTTCCTCTTGGCCCAGTTCCTTGGTCCTTAGCGACAGCTGACGGAATGCCTGTGAAAACTGGCAAGGCGAAATGGATGCATTTGCTCGAATCAGCCATCGAACCAACAACAACCCACCCACGAGAGGATGTTGTACATGATTGTGTTTCATGGAAATGTGACACTGCAAAGCCTACCTTCAGTGCCTGATACATTCGAAGAGTTGGCTAAGACTGTCTTCAATCTGCTTCCAAAACATGGTCGGGTTGATTTTGTTACCGATACTTATTACCCCACATCAATCAAATCATTTGAGCGCAATAGAAGGGGTCTACCCCAACTTTCTTGTTATCTGGTCCAAAAACAAGAACTCCTAAGGACTGGAAGGCTTTTATGGTCAACGATGACAACAAAACCCAACTGCTACGTCTGCTCTTCGACCAATGGAAAACTGAAAAATATGCCAAAAAGCTTCAAGGTCGACACATCTACTATGTCCTTGGAGAAATGTGTAACAGTCTTTCTTGTCATGACGGCGCCACGGTTGAAGTGCATCCCAAAGAAGCTTTGTTCTCATCTCAAGAAGAGGCAGACACTCGAATCATACTTCACTGTCTACACATTAGAGATAAAGAGCCTGCAACAGTCAAGGTCATAGTAAGATCCAGATACAGATGTCTTGGTATTGCTTACAAAATACACCAGAGAAATAAGCAGGACTGTTTTATTTGAAACTGGTGTAAGAAACAAGCGACGACTTCTCAATGTTAATGAGATTGCTGATAACAAAGGAGAAGACATCTGTTCAATACTACCAGCAATAAACAGTTTCCCGGGGTGTGACACAACGAGTGTGTTCGTAAGAAGAGGGAAAACAGCTCCCCTAAAAATCATATAAAAGTACCCCGAATATATTTCTACACTGTCTAAACTAGGTGAGGAACACGAATGCACTGATGAATTGCTTGAGGGCATTGGAAAGTATATCTGCTGTATGTATGGTAAACCAAAGTATACACATGTAAACAAATTAAGATTTGACACGTTCTGCAAAAAGAATCAGGGACGAGGCAATATTCTAGACTCATATAACAGCATCGACATGAGTTTACTCCCTCCATGTAGAGCATCCCTTGAAATGCACGTTCGTCGGGTTAACTATCAGGTATACGTCTGGCTTCACTCCCATGAGAATTATCCACAACTTCCAAAGTAGAAAGTAGTGGTTGGAAAATAGGCACCAGTGGCATAGAATACGACTGGACAAGTGGTAACATTGTTCCACAAGAACTTATTGACATATTGTGCACTAATCAAGACGACAGTAAATCCAGTGACTCTGAGTCTGAAGAAGACGACGAAGTAGAACTTGATAAAATGATTGACAGTGTCTTTGCAGATGACTTTGATACTGAGTAGAGTATTATGTCGATGTGTTTTGTTTGGTACATCTGGTACAACGTTGCATGTATTATGTCATGTAAAGTACACAAACTTTAAAGAGTGTCAATATGAACATGATTTAATAAGTTGTTTATTTTTATTAAACAACTTCTTTCTTCCTTAATTTTCACATAATGGTAAATTTTATTTGAATAATGATACTTCCCTCCTTAATATAGATTCATTTCTTAATCAAGTCAACGTAAATCACAGTTATCTGCATGCAGCATTAAGTATGTTTTATATGTAATTGTGTTTGAATGATTTTGTATTTAACCATCAATGAATGCATGCAATATCTTGATGAGCGGTGTATTCTCAAGTCAGTATATAAAGTCATTTTATTTGAATTTTATGTAACGTTCTTTACTATAGAATTATCATTTCATCATGTAATTTGCAAAACTATGGTGTGTTGTTCATTTTCTATCATGTTAAAAATGGCATTATTAATAAGCAAACTATTCAGTCAATGTATCTATTCTTCTTTACATTAAAATTGGGTGTAACGTAATTTTGGCTTAAGGTAACGTATTATATATACACATTCGTCCCAATATGTAAATTGTTTTCATTAATTATGTATGTGGTTTGATTTGTTGTCATAAGCAATGTTTAATGTAAAATAAATATTGTTAATTGACCACAAATACTCAATGTGTGTTTTCTTCGTTTAATAAAAATGACATGTAGCATAGTTTTCTGTTGTTGTAACATTATATACATGTTATATACATGTGAAACTTGAATAGAGTTGACGGCATCATCAGCAGTATTGCATGTAGCTTCATTTGTAATTAAACGTTTGTCCATAATAAATGACATATCCTTGTAATGCTTGTTTTTCAACAAAATTAATAACAAGTTTAGCAGTAACGTAAACTACAGCATTCTTAGTCATGAAAAAAATAAATAATTTCTATCTAAAAACAATTACTTTTATTGTATACATCCTGTACATTTGAAATAAAACAGTTTCCTGCATTTACTGTTTATTTTAATGACGTTTTTTTTTTAAAGTAAAAAGTATGACCTTTTTTTAAAAAGGTATTTTAAGTAACACATTTAAAATGCTGTAATTTACAAACACCCCAACGGCCAATACGTAAACATGTCTTAAAATTGTTGTCATATAATAGACTTTCAAAAAATTATAGTCTACAAAATTGCCCCTGGGGAGGGGAAGCAAAACCATTTCCAGATTACGCTCTACGCCGTTATGGCTGTGTCTTTTGAATGGTACATCTACTGTTACACATAGCCTTGTATTAAACTGATTGGAAACATATTCTTAAAACACTGGTGAACTTCTGCTTAAATCGGTGTCAGTGGGGCGTAAGTGGTTTTGTGCTTCCAGGGGATTCTTTATCAAATATTATTGTATATTGCTTACTGTCACCATTACGTTTATCAAATTGGTTGTGATTATAGTTCTTGGAGAAGCATTGATTTGTTTTGATGATGTACATTTGTAAGAGATTATGTTGCGATAGTGTACGACTGGCGCAGCATCTTACATTGTTATTATCATCGCGTGCTCTACATTCTACATTGCATTAAGTCAATAACCGTATGATTAACTTGGAAGAAATGACAAGATGTTAAGAAAAAGAAAATCGTATTTTAAGGATATTTGCATATGAATCCTTAAAGGATCAGTTAATGATACTGTGTGGACGTTTTATAGAAGGCGTTATTTTTAAGTGCTGTGTTTTTTTTAGAATTAAAATAACACGAAAACATCGATTTTGATTGCAAGTAGACAAATGTCATTGGTAATCAATTATCTATCTACACCAAATGTATTTTCTTACTGAATTGCTTTTAACTCTTTTTTTTAAACCTAGCTGTGATTCTTCAGTATGTGTTTTCATTTCTTAAAGCTACACATTTGTGTTGTGGGAAGTGTTTATAAAGTACAATTAGCATATATATACTACGTTGCTTGATATTTAGACAAATGTATATAGAAAGAAACCGAAAATAATTAATCGTGCTAAAACTGCTCAAAGACAATGATTATAGGAACGATATCGAGGCAATTTGGTCATGAACGCAGTATTGGCACTAGGTATTATGTACCATTTATTTATAACAAATCAATCTAGTCATTAAAACAATGTTTTCGTAGTTAAGGAAAGTGATGTCAGAGTGTGTACGTAATCTGTAAGGAGAGAAACATATATCAGCGGTCCGGTTAGCTCAGTCGGTAGAGCATTTGCCATGTAAGCGAAAGCTTTCGGGTTCAAGTATCGGACTGGCTGCATATTTTTTCTCGTCCTGTTACATTTGTAGCACTTTGTAACATATTTAAAAGTGTATAAGGTAACCAGTTGCATTGGTCGGAGAAAACGATAAAATTTATACCTGAATATAACATTCGTCCTTCTGCAATGAACCTGCAAACTGTCTTATTTAAAGTATTATACAGTCTGAGAGGATTCTAATATAAATAAATATTAAATTTATAATGGCAATGATCATATGTCGATCACATTTGTCACACCATGCATGTTGACTGATGGAAATGCATCGGTAAGACATAAGTTCGTACTGGGAGTTTAATTGGTATTTGTCTAATATACCAAAACGTCTAGATATCGCAAAATGCAATATGACAGACATAAGACAGAAAAAAAAACAACATGCGACCAGCATTATCTTTACTTAACGCTGTCTCAAATACACTACACAACCGAATGCACATTTCTTGTCTATCTTTCTTATACAGTTTTTGTAACATAATAAAGTTACTCTTTGTAAATAAGTGACCAAGGGAAAATGTATTACCAAAATGGTAGGAATTTTGAATTCTGTATTCTGCCTATCTAATTGGCGGCTTCATAAAACATATTAATGTCGTGTCATGTAATCTCATTTACTGAATACAGACACAGAGGGGAAATAATCAGAATCATCAAAATACTGAAAAAGAGCCAATATATCTGACATGACATTCAATTAAATATCGCTGACATATACAGATACACAAGAGAGAGAGAAAAGAAGTTCGTAGCGTGTAATGTACACATAATAACGTTTAATGCACACATAATACTGTGTTCGTTCCCTGAGTCCATTCGGTTTGTTCAGCGTAAGGTCAGCATCCTATTTTCGAAAAGTAAAAAATAAATGAAATCTGTTTTGGAGTTATACACGTGTTACATTGATGTATCTGTGTTTATCTCTACGTATTGGTTGGTTCGAGTCCCGCTCACTCCACAAAACTTGATGTGAAAAAGTTTTTCAGTTTTTTGCGGAAGGACGGTTGTTCTACTCGGATTCATTCTGACGTCTTCCTCCACCAATAAAACTGGATATATCATATTTAACATGAAATGTGTTAGGATAGCCTGAAACCACATTCAAAACAATCTCTCCGTATTCGACATCTCAGAGCGGGTATGGATTCATTCACGACAACATCATTTTAAAAAGAATTGTTTAAATACAAAACTACGTTATCAGTTGCACGTGTCAACTGCTATCCCAGATTCATCTAGTTTAGCAGCGTACAGATAAAGTTAAAACAGCACGAATGCCACTGTTATTATTATCTTATAACGTCGCACTGGTAAAATGTGTGGTGTCCTTGAGCAAGACACTTTTCCGCATATGCTTAGTTCCAGGAAGACTTCGAGCGTGATTTGCCTAAATCGTAAGAACTTGTTTCATAATCGAAGTAATATAAATAAGTTTAAACTAACTTGTAAAATACCGATGTAATGAAGCCCTTTAGTGCTACGTGCAATTTGTCAAAAACATTGTTTATTTTTACTAAATAACATCAACGTGACATTTCTATATACCCTGCTTGACATCCGAACGTAAAACTCACTTGCCTGCAGGACTCACTGCACGAATGAATTGTGTTCTTTGTTCTATATAAAATAAGGTCAAAGATTTTCATGGTAAAAATTCCACAGAGAATTTTGTTAAAGTTTGTTCTTGCCATAGCAAGTATGTATCCCCACATAAAAATGCACAATAACTGGTAGGTTGACTAGAAGTCTTCAAATGCTCATAAATGCATTCATCTGTTAAATTCCTATAAAACTTTTTTAAGTCACCGTTTAACATCAGTGATGTCTTATTGCAATATATTCTACGCCAGCGTTTACTCTGCTCATCTGCAGCATGACATCACAACCAGTATGATCCATTTTGAAAATATTTCAAACCAAATTACATAGGACTTTTTTCAAGCGTAAGAATCATGTTACCGTGAGGGGGCGGGGAGGGGCGTAACTGCGTAGTTAGACATGTAGTAACCTATCAACTTGTCTTCTCTGAAGAGATTGGTTCATGAGAAGACAGTAGTTATCCAATTCTATGCCATCGAGGGCTAACAGGCGATCAGTTAACATAACCACTGTTTGATGGGATACTGGAAGGTAAACCAGTACTCGAGCACACCCTATCTTCGCAAGTTACTGATAACTTTCCCACTTGAATCAGCGGTGAGAGACGAATGATAATGAGACGCAATGTCGTATATCAATCTTCACGGAGACCGGGCGGGGATTCGAACTCATGACCCCTGGATTAACGGTCAGACGCGCTATACACTGAGCTAATGAGGCCCAGCCCACATGTAATATAACACATTGTAGACAATTTTTGCCCTCCCTCTAGATCTGCAACCTCCTTTATCGAGTTCCATAATTACTTGGCCACGGGGATGAATCGCCAAGCAGTTACATGTTAATTGCTTGTAAAGGTACTTGGATAATTGAATTTAACCGAACATGATCGCAACTGTTAGTTTAAATAGCAAACAGGAAACTTAACTATGATAACGTTTACGTTTTTACGAGCTTGTCTTAAACAATCAATTGTTTTATATTTCATAAAATCTACTCTCTGCTTCTCGCAATAGAATTGATATCAAACAATGACATGAAAGGGGCATTATCGTGTTGAATTTTACAGTGAAATTTATTGCATTGATTTGAATGACAAAAAAAACAATTCAAAGAGACAATAAGCTTGTTATACCAAAACATGCGACGCATCATCGACCATTCACGTTAAAGGGATGTCAATACAGCGTTTCTGTTGTTAATTCCAATGTAGGAGAGTTTTTTTTAAGTATTTAACAAGTCGTTTGAATTGTTCTGTACAGTTGAATATATGTTTGATATTGTTCAGTTAACTAACCCACATGTTAGAAATAACAATATGTTGAAAGATTAAAAGATGTATTTTATAATTTAAGAATAGACCATATTCAAAACTTCTGGAAATCTAGCACTTTTTTTTAAATTCTTTGGAAACTAAATGGTTGATAATATATATAATATATATTTGTATGCACCTTTTTTAGCTATTAAATAGAAAACGCAAATTCAAATTATCTTTTTTCCTGAATATTAATATTGTAGAACTACACTGAACGGATCAGCTAATCCACCAATTTTGTATTTCCAGTATTTTTGTCAAAACATTGAATAGCTTTATTAGTATTCACATACGAGTAAAACGACATAAACATAACATTATCTTAGCCTAAATGTTCTGTCTTATTGAAGTACAAATTTCAAAAAAATTGCTATGATACTTTTTGAGAAAATACATAAAAAGTCAGGTACGTACAATGTACAAAACTGCTTTACGACTGCGATAAACTTGACTACTATTTACGGCTTCATTTTAGCAAAGTGTTGAGGTTATATCAAAATTGCCTTTATTTAATTAACATCATTATATGACGTCATTATATGACGTATACTGATAATCACCTGCAAAAGGGGGATATTGTTCAAGCTAAGCACACGTATGTTCTGACATATACTCAGCTAACCGTACGCCGCACGTCTTTTTTTTTTTCTTAAGATATTTCACAAACGGCATTATTATTTCTTTTCTCGTTTGTTTTTGTTTTTTTGGCCGCATTTAATCTAATTATTCTTTGACGAAATCCTTGAGGGCTCTGATGAAATGAGATTCCGTATTAAAAAATATGAATTCAGTTCCTGTGCTTGAATCTTCGAGGAATACCGTTTTAAGTTTTATATCTCTAGAGAACGTCTACTGCAAGTGCAGTGATTGCAAATATAGTCCGTAATTATCTACGCAGACGCACAATCAGCAACTTAGAAATCCCTGCATAACCATGCTTGCAGAATAAAGCGTATAATAATGATTGCTTTACTTAAATTGAATATCATGTGAAATTGGATCGTATCACCTTAGAATACAGTTAATGCGTTTGTTTATGTAACGTCTGGTTAACATTGAATCAATTATAATTTAACCGTTAATGCATCCAATGTAACTAAACTGTCTCTTGTCAATGCTTTGATGCATTAACGTAACATAAAACCATAATCCAGTTGTTACCAATGTATATCTTGTTGCACAAAAACAACAGTAAAACATTCCTTAGGGTTTGTTTTTGTTTTCAAAATTAATATGAGTTTGCGTTAAATGGCATGGATATAATTAAGACTATTAAATAAATATATCTTAATGTATTTATAATCTGTTAATATTTTGAGGAGACACAAAGCAATTGATCTCGTCAAATGTGGTAACGCCGTTTTTTTCAGGGTACATCAATATTTAGTTAACATTGGATCAATTTTGAAATATAACATAATATAATATAGTCTGCTGGCAACTACACTTGTCTGAACTGACTTTGAAAATAACTTCTTTATAAAAATCGTTTTTCAACGCATAACCGAATATCTTGTGTAAACATTCCAAACATATTACAGCTCAGCAGGTCCACTGTAAGTTGCTCAGTCAAAGAGCTCAAAGGCACAGAACTGTTACAAAAATGTAATATATTGTCAGCACTTAGGTTAGTGTATACTACTCTACTTTAGTATCTAATAACGTCTACTAAATTAAATAGCGTTTTAGAAAGGCCTTGTTATAATAATACATGTTCACGCTCAATAACTGGATTACGTTTGCATTCTTTATTCTTTTTTTAAAAGAGAAGATCAGTTCACACACATATATTAGTTACCAGTCGTCTTGATATCTCCCGAGTCAGGACTATTAAACCCTAATGAAAAAGCACGGAAGTCCATGCCTGTCCCACAATTCATAGCAATTGAACGCTAACTGAACTATGACGTCATTTAAACTTTCCCTAAAACAACTGACCAACCAACGTATTCAAATGTTGCTTTTCCAACATTGCTATTCAACGGACCCAAATCGGAAGAGCTAGGTCCGTTCTACAGACTATGTTCAAATGATTACTAGTATTCTAATAGTATCACTAATACATTTCGCAGAATTTATTAACATAAACAATATCCAGCCGAAGAAGTATGCGTTACGTCGTCACTTTTACACGATAGACGTTTTAACGAAGGGAATTACCGTATCTAACAAAGGAATGTCAGTATCTAACAAGGCAATAGTCGTATTTAACAATGGAATGGCCGTTTTTAACAAGGGAATGGCCGTTTCTCACAAGGGAATGGCCGTATCTTACAAGGGAATGGTCGTATCTTACAAAGGTATGGCCGTATCTAACAAGGAATGATCGTATCTAACAAAGGAATGGCCGTATCTAACAACTAACAAGGGAAATGCCGTATCTTACAAGGGAATGGTCGTATCTTACAAAGGTATGGACGTATCTAACAATGAATGATCGGATCTAACAAATGAATGGTCGTATCTAACAACTAACAACGGAATGGCCGTATCTAACAAAGGTATGGCCGTATCTAACAACTAACAAAGGTATGGCCGTATCTTACAAGGGAATGGCCGTATCTAATAAAGGAATGGCCGTATCTAACAACTAAAACGGGAGTGGCCGTACCTAACAAGGGAATGATCTATCTTACAAGGGAATTCGTGTATTTAATGTTGAGTGTACTTGTGGCCAGAACCATTTGCCTAGAATTGTATTTTATTTTTTTATGCATTTTATATATTGAAATATGTGTTAATATGACACTTAATAAAAAAACGTATTAACGTATCTAACAATGGAATGACAGTATCAATCAAGGGAATGGCCGTATCTCACAAAGGAATGGCCGTATCTAACAAGGGAATGACTGTATCTAAAAAGAGAATGTCTGTATCTAGCAAGGGAATGACAGTATACAAAAAGGGAATGACCGTTCCTAACAATGGAATGACAGTATATAATAAGGGAATGGCTGTATCTAACAAGGGAATGGCCGTATCTAACAATGGAATGATATTATATAACAAGGGAATGACCGTATCTAACAAAGGAATGACCAAGCTAACAAGGGAATGGGTGTATCTAATGTTGAGAGTTATTGTGGCCAGAACCTTTTGCCTAAAATTGTATTTAATTTATATGCATAATATATATTGTAATATGTGTGGATATGGCTTACGTGTTGTAACTTGAGATCTAAACTAATTGCTTCATGGGTTTGAAATTAACTGTTTGTTTTTATCGTTACTTTTACATGATATATGCAAATTTTATCTTGAGATCGAGACTGATCGTTCTCACAGATTTAAAATCAGTTATATACATATTTAGTTCGATTGAATATATTTGAACTCATCACCACCGAATGTATTCGTTTCCGATTTCAAAAATATTCCATGTACGAGGTATAGTGTGTTAAACAGACAGAAAGTTGGGCATTGGTTCAGGATTGAGAGATTGTTCACACCTTTCGTTGTTAAATTGTCTCCGTTCTTGGACAGATTTTATATAATTCTGAATATAAATCAAAGTAGAGAGTATCTTGACTATATTTCACAAAAATTGTGCATTGTTTTTGTTTTAATTTTTAGTTTAGTTTATACTAATATATTTTAGCTCGATTGCGATAAAAGCTCAGAGTTTATATGGTCCACTCTCGAGTCAGCTTCCTGGGTAGAACTGGCGTTTAGTGCTGTTTAATGAGAGGCATCGGGTCGATCGGGGGATCGAACCCGCAACATCTGGCTTGAGTGGCCAACACTCTATCCATAACACTACCACCCCGCTTCTAATTTTGGTAACACTACGATACAAATATGAAATATATGCATTCCATTTGTAAAAAAGAAATATTCTCAAAAACAAGTATTTGCTCAGTTAAATGCAGTTTGATAACAGCAAAACAGCAACGAATGGAAAGTTCCAGAGAGGAACGTAGTCGGGCGCAAATAAGTCTGCATTAAACGAATTTTAATAATTTATTTAGCACACTGTACAGTAGACTATTCTATAAAGTATATGTGCTTAAATGGTTTGCTTTGAAATCGTGAACATGCGTGTAGCTTCTTATTTAAGGAGAATAAAACCATCAGCTATGGTAAGGATAACTGACCATTATATATATGTGTTCCTTGTTCTATATAAAATAGAGTCTAGGATTTTCAAGGTAAAACTTCACATTATTTTTAATGTTTTTTTCTTCCAGAGTAGAAATGTACGTATCCGCTTATGCAAAATGCAAACTAAATGTTGGATTGAATGGCTTGCTTTTTATTACAGTGCAGTGACACCCTTTTTTTTTTTTATAAAAAATAAGAAGCCAACTCAAATGCTCTTAAATATTTCTTTCTGTTAAAATTCAATTAAACTTGCATCACATTTTAACTGCAGTGATGTCTTATTCAAGTATAGGCTATGCCAGCATTAATTTTTTAATTTAGTCGTCTGAAGCAAGAAATCACAACTCGTATGAATCATTTTGAAAATATTTCGAACCGAATTACACAGGACTCTTTTTTTTCAGCGCAGGAATCATGTTACCGTTACAAAAGAAACGGTGAGTAACTATGATGTGAGACAATATATAGCAAATCTTAACATGGTTTCATCCCTAAATGTGACACTGTTTGTGTTTGTTAACACGTTTATATTATATTGTAAGGAATGTTTGTGGTATTGATTTATTCTTACTATGATCAATCCTGTTTCAATTGCCTCACCCTCTCCGATTATAAAAGGTATTAAACGTTGTAAGCAAGAAAAGCAATTAATGCATTAGTAACAGCTTGACAAGTATGTCCGTATTACTGCAAGGTGTTACCCGAACAGATTTATTTGAGAACAAAAAACATTGTTGTAAACATTATAGGATAAAGAAAAGAAAAACAACCCCCCTTGGTCCTAATTATAAATATAAAACCACCATATCTTACACAAAAATTATACATCAATGTGCGTCGTCTCAAGGTTTGTTCATAAGAATAATGTTATTAATCAAGTGAATGCATATATGCTTTGCCGTGCGATCGAGGAATGTGATGTAACGTCATAAATGCCATTTTTATTATTTTCCATACGGTGCTATGTAAGAAATGTACACTCGTGTAAATTACACGAGCACATAGCAAACAAGAGTAAGGATAGATCAATTAAATAACGTTGACATTTACTTAGAGTAATATAAAGTTGCATGTAGTTTTCACCATGGCACCGCGATAAACTATTAAACAGTGACTCCCATATTAACCAAGCATCTTAACCAATCAAAGCACTTGAATATCGTATTTGCCGAGCATCTTAACCAATCAAAACATTCGGTTTCGGTATTGGATTGTACGAGTTTCTGTTCGTATTGTCCGAGTTCAACGTAATGTCTGCGTATTCCTTACCATATGGACGCTGAGATTTTCTTCTTATGACATCAAATACGTAATTGTTAATTAATAATTATGCATATTAATGCATTTAACACCCAAGCATTAAGTTCAGCCGTTATTGACACAAAGAACCTGTGCATTGTGGTGGAATTACATTATAATTTATAATTTAAACATTAGTAAACTTAAACAATATTTTGTGATGAGACAGATAAAACATTTATAAATTATTTATTTATATTTTATTGACATTGGAATGATTTTATTTAATGTTATCAACCTTCTTTTTTTATTTAATTGGACTGGATTTGTTTGTTGTGGTTGTTTTTTTTAATATTTTCTGTCATCATTTATTTGATTTTTTTTTCTCAACATACACTAGTGGATGCAACCGTATTTGTTATTAAATAGTCGGGAGACACTTTTAAATATCAAAGTCTCGTCTCGTGATATGGTGACAGGAAAAGCACGATGCTGGATGCACCTATAGATCTGAACTAAGCTCCACGGTAGTAGTCTGTAGAACCGAACCCTGCTTTCTCGATTGAGTCCGTTAAATAGCAATGTTGGGAAAGACACATTTGAGCACGTTGATTGGTCAGTTTCTTCTACTGAAAACTTGATGACGTCACAGTTTAGTAAGCGTTCACTTGCTATGAGTTGTGGGATTGGCATAGATTTCCTGCTTTTTCGTTGGGGGTTAATAGACCTGATTCGGAGATACCAAGTTCCGGAGTAGACTACACATTAATGTTTTATATTGTATGAACAATAGTATATAATAACCGTTGACTAGGTGGCAAATGGTTTTGCTCTAATTTATTACGTTGTTTAATTTCCTCGTGTTATGTTTACCTTCTGAATGATGACGGGACAGCGTTGCGAGTTCATGTTCATAAACAGACCTTAAAAACTGAATCTGCTGTTCTTTTGTGCGTTCTTTACTTCCAGGGAATCATTTTATCATAAATTCATGTTCAAAACAGCAATGTTTTTAGTGGCGGTCGCAAAAAAAACGTCGTCATGTATATTTTACTTTCAGTGTTGGTATTTTTTCTGGTTCCTTTGATTCATAGATTGCATCCGCGTTTTTTGTTTAGGAATAAATACTGCTTCAGCCAATGATAAAGGGCGGCGCGAGGATGTTGCAGATTTCAGTAGCCGTCATGAAAATATGAATTTTTTCAATTTTTATTTTTATTTTTGTGGCGTAAATAAACACTTAGCTTCCTTTAGATTGTTTATCAGACACCATTATGTGGACCTTGAACATGGTGGCAAATATGATACGAAAATATAATTATTTATTTTAATTCACCAAAACAGGTTTCTTTCACTTTATTTAATCTTGCTCTTAACGAATGTACATGCATGATATAAAGTATCGGCTATATACCAGCACACTCTCTAATCTCACAGAAACGACAAGTTAAAATTTTATATGACTAAATTAATAGTGTATATGCATAAATCATAAACATGTCTACCGCCACATGAACATCAAACGTTACAAAGACCCCACAAAGCCCTTTTAGTATTGCATCAATCCCCAGGGGATATTTAGGTTTAGACAGATTTATATTTATAGAATTCCGGCTCGACTGACATGCGCAGAAAATCCTGACTTCCCAGGAATACTCATAACACTTAGCAATAAGCTCAGGCAAAAATCTGTCAGCTTGTTTTATCTGTCTATTAAATCGCCGAAAGCACTTTCCCAATGCAACTGAAGACGATAATGACTCTTTATGTTGTATCCAAATTGAACATTGGTGTTAATTACATTACTCAAAATCAGTAGAATATGGGCCTAATGCAAAATTGATAACTCCAACACTTTATGCAAGGGCGAAGGATGTTCTGATGAGCACAACATGTTTGCGTACTTTACTTTATTCTCATCTGGTGGCGTTTTAACAGTTCTTTTTTTATAAAACAAGGACGCGGGTGCGGTGCTAAAGTTGAACGTGTGCATGGTTGCTTTACCTGGTAACACGGACGTAAACTCTGTTACAATGAAACTTACATTCAATTTTATAATTTTCATAAAATCGTTTACTATTACAATATAAGCAGCTGAATATTATTTTGTCATTGCTTTTTTCATTCCATTATTCGAATGGAATTAAATATTCCTAGCCCTTTATTACTATTAGATTTATCGAAAGTAAGAAGGTGAAAGGCCTTGAAATGCATGTATAAGAGAATTCAAGTGCATATGCGATGTTTGTGTAGTTTTTACATACATAAAACAAGTTATTATGGCACACTTATTATCAAATAAATGTGTCAACAGGGTGATTTAATTTGATTTACACTCGATGCTGTTCTCTCTCCCTCGACGTTGCATCATTTAAGAAGAGGGATAATAAATCTTGCTATGTTTGAATTGTTATTACAAAAAGAAAGCATTGACACGTTCATGGTGAACAAATATATATGCTCAGTTGAGTATCAAAATTTACAATATTATCAATCAATTTTTATCATAATTTAGGATATTTCAATCAGAGCAAACCTACAAAATGCAGACCTAAATCAATATAGATTCTTATCATAATATTGAATATAAAAATCTTATAAACAAATATTTAAAAAAAATGGTGTTTTATTATGTTTTTGGATGAATTGAAATCGAAGAATAAAGAACATACAGCGCAACCCCAATCCTCGGAGGTATTTCATATATCTATAAAAAACACAAATAAATGTCATTATTTTTATTTGATATTTCACGCCGTTCGAATGGCTTCCATTTATTCTATACTCATTAGACATA
Organism: Panopea generosa; assembly: GCA_029582155.1. Taxonomy (NCBI): domain Eukaryota; kingdom Metazoa; phylum Mollusca; class Bivalvia; order Adapedonta; family Hiatellidae; genus Panopea; species Panopea generosa. The sequence continues at coordinate 35,082,327 of CM055908.1, forward strand.
TTTACGCGTCTTTGTAACAACCTTATTGTCCAATATAAAATCCCATGTGTCACAATAATCAATACAAATCTTGTAGTTATTTAGAAAAAAGATCGTGATTTTGTCCGAAAGTAGCGTTGTTGGGTTGTTATGGTACTGGTTAGTTATATCCTGCAAACCTGATTTAGGAGTATCATTATTGCGGAATTGTTTGGAATCAGTCATATTATATTGATTCGTTCAAGATAAAGTTCTATAGTCTATCCCAGAACCAGATATCGCCCCAATCAGGTCTATTAAACCCCAAATGAAATAGCAGGGAATTCTTCGACTGTCCCACAATCCATAGCAACTGAACGCTAACTTAACTATGACGTCATTCAAACTTTCAATTGAAGCAAATGGCCAATCAAACTGCTCAAATTAGACTTTTCCAACATTGCTATTTAACGGACTCACTTGGGAGCTCTGAGTCCGTTCTACATATTATTACATGACATTTTGGAATACTAGCAATTATCAGCATTGTTTCCTGAGTTTAGTAAGAGAATAAAAGAAATATATATATAGAAAACAAGTCATGTGATACTTGAAACACACACATAAAATGCGTATACCACAAACGCCAAACTGATTTCACAAACATTCAAAAGAAAAGGTAAAATTGCGTAGTTAAGTGGAAGAGTATTGAGCCAAGGGTCGGGGGAATCGTGTTTTCGATCCTCCACCACGGCTATAAGTTTTGTCCTGGAGCAAGACACTTTATCTGTATATAAGTAATCATTCTACCCAGATAAACTTCGAGCATGATTTGTCAAAGTTGTAAGAACTTGTTTAACAATCGATGTAAAACAGATAAGTTTAAACAATAACAGAGTAAAAAGCGAAGATGAAGACTCAGCCGTTTTATGGTGACCAAAAGCTATCTCAATCCAAAATTTGTGGAATGCATTGATAATTCATAAAAACTTGTAATCGTGTATCTTTGATATAACATTCCTCTTCTACAAATTATGTAATAAATAATGTCATCATAGGGATTGGTAATGTGTCTTTTTTATAATTTGTCAAACGAAATATATTTTTTTCTTCCTTTCTACGGATAAGCATGTTGCCGGTAATGTGCATATCCTTTATCATGCACTATATTAATGCAACACAGGTGTCTATGGAATGTTACGCAAAGGTTGTGATGTAAACAACATGCATTTATCTTAATTAATAGTAAGATGAAATGAATACCTTTTGCTTCACATTAGATTTGATTTTAAATAAAATCATTATTAATTTTCTCTGAATTATAAGATCCATGCATCTATAATGCACGTATTAGATAAACTGTTAAGGTATGAGTAGAAACGTACTAAGACAGTACAGAGAGAACATAACGAACATAACAGACCTCACAGATAGACTATCAAGAACGCGGTGAGAAGACGTTCAGAAAATGAAAGAACTAAGGAAATTATTATGTAATTATGTAAAGAAAACAAGTACTGCGTAAGGACAAACTTAATCGCACAAACTTGTATTCTGATTGCCAATGTTATGGTCGAGAATGTACAAACTATACTGTATATATATCAAATTAAGAAATCGCACAACTTGTCTTCTGATTGCCAATGCTTAGGTCTTGAATGTACAAACTATACTGTATATATATATATATATATATCAAATTAAGGAATCGCACAACTTGTATTCTGATTGCCAATGTTGAGGTCTTGAATGTACAAACTATACTGTATATTTATCAAATTAAGGAATCACACAACTTGTATTCTGATTGCCAATGTTAAGTTCTTGAATGTACAAACAATACTGTATATATATATATCAAATTAAGGAATCGCACAACTTGTCTTCTGATTGCCAATGTCCATGTAGTAAATGTACAAACTATACTGTATATATATATCAAATTAAGGAATCGCACAACTTGTATTCTGATTGCCAATGTTAAGGTAGTAAATGTACAAGCTATACTGTATATGTAGAAAACAAATTAATGATAGAGACATAATATCAAATATTGATATAAATCCTATATAAACATTTCCACATGACTGTATGACTAATGTATCAAATACCGTACTTGCATATTAGTATATCCATATCTTTCTGTGATTGGTGTGTCTCTTGTAAACATACCAAGCTGGAGATTTCCACTCATCCAGGGAGAAGTAAAGAAGACAAAGTAAAAACTATTATACCATAGACAATAAAGATAATGCCATTTAAAGATTGCTGCTGTTAGAACTAATGTTAGAACTACAGGTTTCCAGTCACACTAAATCAGATAGACATTTTATACATAAATGCGCAATTAGGAAGAGCGAGGTGGGGTGCATCTTTTTTTTTTTTGTGGGGGGGGGGGTAACTTTTCTACCGACCGTTGCAATGCGGTGAACCATGTCGTCGCTTATTCTGTATGTATGTATTGTACTTATAAAACTAGTCTGTTCATTGCTTGTGTTAATGCTTCTAATGTGGTTGTATCCTTTGAATGCTACGTCTCCTGATTCCCATTCTTTATATTATTCTGTAGTACGGACCCAGATTTCCCGATTGGGTCCGTTAAATAGCAATGTTGGAAAAGCCCAATTTCATCACGTTGATTTGTCAGTTGCTTCAGTAAGTTCGGATGACGTCATAGAAATAATAAGCATTCATTTACTATGAATAATGGGACAGGCATAATAATCCTTTACATTATTTACCATTTTCAGAAAAGTAAAACTGATTGTGATTGTAAAATTTTACAAGTTCCCAATTGTTAAATTCAAACAAAAGTAATGAAGCAACAAATCAAAACTAAAAGCAATTCACGATAGTATCAAGGAAAGGGTGGAACGTGGTGTATTGCTATAACACATCTATTGTTAAACGTCACAAACATGTATCACTGATGCATTTCCATGAGTCTGAGAAGAACAGACGTCCTTCTGAAAGTTTATATGCATATTTGATCATCAATATACGCATTGTGAGACAACCATCATGAAAAAACATACAGCGCAAAATGTCTGACCATTATCTTTCAATTTTACTTAATTTCGGATTTATTTTTTTAAGAAAGACATTTTTATGAGACAGGGGATATGCCACTTACTGCAATGCTATTATCTAAACTGCCCGCAACATGAGATGTACAAATCGATTGTAAAAAAAAAACGCCATACAATTGAATAAATGGTAAAATTTATTTATTTTCATTTTCCGGAGAATCACCCGGATGCCAGTCTATAATTACACCAATCTCATCAAACTTTTTTTCCATAGCTTTAACAATGTGACGATTATTTATTTTCAATATGAGTCAATACCTCTATACATCCCTTAAACGCTTGATTAATATGCCTATCTACCAGTAATGGAAATGTCATTCAATAGTCGCTGAGTCTTAAAAGGAAGGTTGTTAACACGGCAGGGGGATTTATTTACTTTATAGATGCCATCTTTATGGATAGTAGCTGTTGACAACACGTTGAATCTCAAGATTGATTTCTCTCGTTATTTGTATTTAGACTTGAGAGCAGTGTCGTCAGTGAAAGGTCCTTTATTTGGATCTCCCGTAGAGATGTCGCTTTTGAAAATGGGGAGAGAGAGAGAGAAAAAGAAAATATATGTGTCCAATTTGTAGGTGGAGATGTGTATGTAGCAACAGTCATCTCAACAGCCCAATTTCTATTTGTCATGCAATCTATAAAAATAAATGAATTATTATAATGATACGTAAGGTGTAAGTCTACCTTTGCTTTTTGTTAATTGTATAGAATGCCCGATTTTTTGCCGCCTACGCTGTGATCATATCACAGTGGTCCCACATATAGTAGTGACACATCACCGATATAGCACCATTTATTCATATTAATGAACATGCCAAGCAATGATAGGAAGGACATGAAAATATATATTGTAAAATATCTGAATCGTAGCTAACAAAATGTCAGTCGACCGAGAAATAGAATGGACGTCAGCACATATAGAAATAGTGTAAACAATCTTAATCGTAACAGACAAATACTCATTCGACAGGGGCATATAAATAAATATTGCAAAAAAAATACTGAATCTAACACCATCAATAAACAACTCTTTCGGCAGAGGATTGGCAAAGTGAAAGCAAACGGTCAAATAAGCGTACCACGTTTTTATAATTAACTACAATAGAGACGTCTTGCGCAGCAATGATGGAAGGGTCTCAATCCACGCGGAAGGAATAATGAGGATTATTTCCTTATTGGCAAGATAGGTTGATGATAGTGTACAAGTTTATGAGTATGAGTGTACTATATACGTGGAGATATACTGGCCCATTTTCCTTATCGACACGTGACCAAATCCTTATATAAAAACAACTGTCGGTGTATGTCTGCGGATTGTTTATAATGCTCTTTCTTTCCATTCGTGTCGTTGAAACGTTTACATTAATAATTCCTTTCTTCTTAGTTTAAACAATATTATATTCAAATAAGTACAATCGTCATATGTTTCGCATACATTAACAATACAGCATAAAGCCATACTTTTTAACAAATTATGTGGAAAGGATAAAGAAAAAAAGCTTTAGAAGCTTGTGTAAATCTGCTTCCATAGCAGTTATTTTACATTTCATATAGACTTTATCATATTGTTCGGTAATAATTTCAAATTGACCAAATATGCAATAATTATAAAAAAAACCATAAAGGTTAAGTAAGAATATTTAAAATTCATAAAACAATGTTTTGGTTGTAGAAAGAAAGAAAGAGACTTCACTGGGTTTATCTTCTTTTATCGGTTAATTCAGTGTGTTTTGCAAGTTTATGTTTATCAATTCAATCCATTCAGTAATCTTTGTTTCTTTCTGCCTAAGGTCAAATGGAGATGTGTCGTCATCATTTCTTCTTGAAAATGTGTCATGTTTTCTTCTTTTCCAAACAAATATACATGTGGTATAAAGCGTAGAAGGCATGCGGGAACCAATGTGTTTATTCATGAAGAGATATACAGACAGTTTGCGAGAGCCAGTAAATATATATATATAAAGGGAGATAATTAAATTCACAACAACGGAATTTGTTGTGAATTTAAATATCTCCCTTTATGAAATTAAATATATATAAATTCACTGTATCTTTATGATCCAACGGGTTTACAAATCTGTCCTTTATATAGCATGTGAGTAGTCATGAATCCTCAACTGGATCCTACTCATATAAAGCTATCACTTCATGTATGTAAATTTGTCCACCCTGTCCAGATATGTTGCATGTAATACCATAGTATAAAAGTCATGGTCGACACCAAATTTATTTGGTTTGGCAGAGGCCTTGATAATGTATCTATAGTTTGCATTGTAGCTAGGCGCACTCGCCGTAGTCTGGTCTGTACATTTATGTCTTGGTTATTAACAAATAATTATCTCCATATATATATATCATGCATTGTGAATGAGCATCTGAAAAGATCCCAAAAATCGTAAATTCCGTTGTTGTGAATTTAATTATCTCCCTTTATATATATATCTGTTAAGAGATATTGACATATTCATCTATAAACCCTTGAAGGCGTGTTGGAAACATAGAGTAAACGCAATTACTCCATTAAGCCAATGTCCCTATATTAAATTATCTCAACATAACTAGCTTGCGTTCTTGCTCAAGGATGCTGGAACGAGAATGCGTGTTAAATTATTACATAGATAGCGCAATACGTTTACTTCCGGTTACCCTATACTATGAAATGCAACGAAAATAACACATTTTATTACCGTTGTGCTTTAGTATATTTATTTAAATCAACTAATTCAAATGTATAACAATAAGGAAAACTTTACGCATTGCCTTGAACTTTAAACGACAACTGCAAAACGCTTAATATAGTTTGCCCTCTTATATAACAATCGGTAAATGTATAGAATAATGTTGTTTCTCTTGGTGTGTATTTTTAAGTAGATTGATAAAATAAGGCAAAAAGATTGTGATACTGAGGGGACAGTGGATGAAAACAAGAAAAGAGAATTTCAAATTGATGATGCAGACTGCCCCCTCCCCCACTCCCATTAGGATGGTGTCCAGAAAATAAAGAGCCCAAAGTTGATAAAATGTTTATAAAATCAAGCGATTGGTAACCGATGTGATAAAGACTCAAACTGGTCTCAGAAATGTTGTTGAAAAATAGTTCTCACTACAAAGTTGTGCCCCTTTTTGCAACATTTTCACTTTCCGTCCGCTAAAAAAAAGTCGTAGGTAATTTGGTTGAAAATATTATCAAAATGGTTCGAACGTGCTTCTTTCTTTCTGTATTTTAGAGCACTTTATGACTTCTTTTTGATAAAAAAATATATGGTTATAAAAAAAAGCTAAGCTGAGCCACCTACCAGTTATTGTGCATTTTATGAGTTGATGTATACGTGCCATGGAAAACCACTTTTAAATCATTTTCTACGTTGATTTGTATACTGCGGAAATCCCAGACCATATTTTATATAAAACAAAGAACAAAATTCAACTTTGTAGTGACACCATTACAAACCATTCAACATACGTTTATCTTACTCTAAATATACACTCAAATCTGTCTTAAGCAGTCAGTCAATGGAAGGAGCAAACGTGGCCCTATAAGGCAGGTTATTGCTTAAAATTGCTCTGAAAGCATAGAAATGGGATATAGCAAATGTGGTTGCTTAAGACAATTGGCTACTTAATAGAGGTGACCAAATTCACAGGTTTCATGTATCTATTTACATTAGTGACGTAACTCCTTTGAGATTCACTTGTTTTTGCACGTGGTGCATGTAAGATAACACTTCGTGTAAATTTCAACAAATGCAATAAACACCTTCGGACCTGTTTGTCTTAATTTACAGTCGATAGCTTTTAAAAGCACAGAACTCTTCTTAAATCATCCCAACTAAATAATGAATTATACTGGTTTGAACATGAACGCCCTGTTTTCTTTATTACTTTCAGTTATACACGTTACGCCTAATTGACAACCGTTTTATTAATTTTTTTTGGAATGTGCCAAACAAGTATCCTTAGAAAGTGTTTGACTTATTGTAACACGAGATAAATGTAAACGTTGCACGTAATACATTAAGAGTGAAGTGTTATTGAAGTATCCACTTGTTATAAAACGGTATCTGTGTTTGGCGTTGACGGAAACGGCACTCATTTAATCACACTTGTGAATTTAAATTGGGATGAAATGGAGAGTTAAGCAATATTTCAAATATAGAACACAACGATGTAATTGAAAAACGCAAATTAAGGGTATTGTATCTTAAACTATGGCATGAATCATAAACCAATATAAAATTTTCTTACCTTGTTTTTCGATTTTATTCCAGCAATTTCATCACTTTTAAACACAAATTTAACAAATTAATTATTTTTTTAATACGCATGAACTGATAAAATGATAGCAGAACTAGGGTAAAAATGTATATTTAATATTCAAAAACATGCGTTTTTAAAGTTGTTATGTATATGATGTCGCTGTTTGTCAAAACTGAGCGTTTGGTGAATACGGGAAAAACCCGTTCAGTGGTCTAAGCCAAACTATAGGTAATGCACATATGTCTGATAATGTAAATCATCATGGACATATTAAAATTTTTAAATCGGGATTTGTTGGTCCGTTACCATTTTAATCTTGTTGAAATTCGAGATCAGGTGATTTGAAAAACTATTTTTTATTATTCCATTTATTGGATTTCCTGTATGCTAACATTTTTTTTAATAAATGTGTATAACGTTTTCACGTAGTTTTAAAAAGAAAACAATAAGACAAACATTAAAACTGTTTAAAAGCGTGCTAAAAGATTTATACGTGCATCAAATATAATGTGCCCCAACGGAAATGGACGCCGATTGCAGCAGGAGTCACAGACTGGCACGTACACTGGTTACTGTATGCAGGTTATTACGCAATACGGTAATTGGTGCGTCTATAACATAAATTTTACCAAAGAGACTAATTAATCTGATAAAATTTGAGATTAGTGTACCAAAATGAGACGTAAAGAGCGAACTGAAATGTGGGAAATGTGATTTAAATAGCGACATTGGCTACCAAAAGCGAAGTTTTTATTCTAGATGTATCTTCAGTTGGATAGTTTATAACGTTCACAATTACGCGGTCCAATTAAAAGTTTTCTGATGTATCTGAGTAACATAGTGAAATGCATTAGCCGTTATTAGGTCAAATATATTCCATATTTAGTATCATTTGACAATGTTTGTTTTGCAAAATAAAAACATTGACCGTTTATATTTATTTAAATAAAGGTAAGTTTATTTAGTTGGTTGATACTATTATCGTTTATTGCAGAAAAAAATAGAAATAAAATATGAACCGCTTTCTGTCGGTAAGAAAACGTACACGTAACCTACAAATTATTATTCCAGATTAGTCAAAACCGTCATGATAAACGCTTAACCACAATATCACAAAGACGAATGGCTGGCAATGGAAATGTAAACATATCTATTAAAACACCCCCGCAAAATACAGTTCCATTACAATGGTAAATATAAGTATTAAAACGCCTGAGGTCACGTACTAATACTTTTAAGGTACAGGAAATATTTTGTTTAAACGTATGATGTTTGCATTGAAAAGTTTCCGGAAGTCTCAATTTTGACAGTTGAGGGTCGTCAAATAAGTTCTATTTTACTTTGTGAACAATGGTTTCTCTACTCTGTTACATATCAACAAGAATGCGGCAGATATGGTGCGCCGGTGTTGTCATGAACCATATTGTTACATTTCTCGAAGTTATACGATGTATGTCAAAATAATATTATTCCAGTCTGTTATCTATTTCTAATAAACTTCGGTGGCTTAATTTTAACTAAAAAAATCGTCTGATATTAATAAACAAGATTCCCATCGTTTAGATTTTTTTCGTTTAAGATATTTTTCTTTTCAATTTACTATAGATAATGCTTTTGAATACATTTTTGAAGCAAATTATTGATCTATGTCAAGTGAAACGAATATATAGAACATGATTTCTATATCATATACAGTATAACTTCGATGGCTCGAACCCGGCGGGACTGGCCAAAATAGTTCGAATTAAGGGTTGTTCGAGACAAGTAATGTTCAACATCATACCATGCATGACCATGTTATATAAACACCCGAAAATAGAAATTCGGACAGAATAGTGGTTCGATGTGATGTACCATTGATACATATTCTTAATCTAATGCATGAAATATATCATGACTTTTGTAAAGCAAGAGAAGGGTCTTATATTATTTGCCCAAGGTCAAACAATGCAATGTCAACGATTCCAGGGCCATAACTCAAACATAAGATTTCACCAATTTCCGAGATAGTATTATCATAAACAAAACAATTGTGCAAGTTTGGTTAATATCAAAATTCAAAATACAAGAGTATGTGCAATTAGACAGTAAACATACGGACGGACAGACACGCAAGTTTTCCGCTCCGTTTATATACATTTATTAAATATGAAATGACACAGGAAGCTCCGTGTTGTCTGAAACAAACTTTGTTTTTTATATACACAATCAGTGATTGATTGATTGATAGATTGATTGATTGATTGATTGATTGGTTGATTGATTGATTGATTGATTGATTGATTGATTGATTGATTGATTGATTGATTGATTGAATGAATATTTAGCGTCATATATACACAACCTCATAAAATACCTGAACGGATATGTTAGATATTAACAATAAAGACAATTTATAAAGGAACATAAAAAAATATGCATTATAAAGTATTTATGTGTTAAAATTACGTAACAGTATAGCGCAGACAATATTGATAAATATAAGTTCTTCGTAGTCGCATGTTCTATATAACTTGCATGCAGTACAGATCTCCTCCTTAATAACATGATGACTTGTCCGCGAATAAATACATATCACGTGACCAGTGGAAAAAGCAGTACGCTTGCCTCTGGTACCAGAAAATGATCTAACAGGAATGTGCTCATGTCTGTGATATATTTACAGGAAAATGATCCATTATTGATACTAAGGGTAAACATGATTATTACTTTCAAGGGAAATTGCTTATTTGTGTACTGTAATACGTAAGATAAGTTTATAATTATACGTATGGTTACTGACACAGGTGTAATTATTACCTATATTTATTTATTTTAGCTTTTTTGGCTTAGTTCAGTTTATACTAGTTTATACTAATTTAGTATAGCTCGATTGCGATAAAAGCTCAGAGCTTATACGAACCGCTCTCGAGTCAGCTTTCTGGGTAGAACCAGTACTGAGTGTTGTTTTATGAGAGGTATCAGGTCGAGCGGGGGATCGAACCTGCAACCTCTGACATTAGTGGCCAACACTTTATCCATTACACTACCGCCCCGCTTTGTTTTGGCTTGATGGTAAAGATACTGTAACTTAAACCTTATATGAAGCGTTTTACGTCTTTTGGATAAAGAAACTCTAAATTATTTTAGGTAAATTATTATGGAATCTATACTGTCCAGAAAATGAAGAAAAGCGTGACACGTTTTACCACGTGTTTCACATTTTACTACGTGTTTGATTTCTTGCAATGGTAAACCCAAGTGTTGACATAAAATATCTAATATAAAACAAATACTTATTCGTCAAATGTAAATTCAGAAATCGTACAAACTCGACTAATTTCTCATCAGGGTTAATATATGTACACTATTCAGTAATCGAACATACTCCACATCACTTATAGTATATAATGCATTTTGAATAAAATTTTTGAAATTGCCATTAAGGTAAACGGTTCATGTCGATAAATGTAAGTATGTATTGTTCATTTTAAACAGTGATATGGCGCCAGTTGTTGTGTATACATATGCTATTTACTTTATAAATATGCAACACAGAGGGGAAATGTGTCACGGTGTTTTGTTTATATATTGACATTATAATCGAAATCGACGTTGATGTCTGTTAACAAAGGTAGACAAAGAAGCGCTGTTTGAGTTACTCGGTTTGTAAATAACGTTCTTTCCATTTCCCTACAAACGGTGATTAGCATTTTATTGATTTTTTGGATACTTTTGTTTCTCTCACAAATGAGGCTGTGTTTATCAGGATCAATACAATGTAAGATTATAGCGGTTATAATGTTTAACTCTGTATACGTGTATTTACGAGTGATGTTACGTGGGCTACGGTGAAATTATAGGTAAGCTACCACGAGATGCTGATTTGCTAAAACAAATAAAATGTATGGGAATCTTGGTCAACTCTCTGGGTTAAAGAGGCCTCGCCTATACAATTTATGTCCACGAAGTTATCCAATTGCACCTAATCTGAAAGAAACCCATGTAACTTGAAGAAATCGGTGCGATTTTCTACAACAACACGTGTTACTTTCTAGAAATAGGTGTTTAAAAAGGTCTATAAACAATTGTATTCGTGATTGATTTTAATGAAACCAATTCCGGATAGTATCGGAACGCACTTCGCTGATTACCGGAAATCCGAAGATATGTTATTGTCGCTCGGGAATTACCGGAATTAGGAAAGCTGTTGTTGTAGCATTTAGAGCGGGACGCGATTTATTCGACAACAACACTTTATATCTGACTGTTAAACACGTATTACAGAAGCAGAAAGAGCACATGTTTCTGAACAAAAAATTCATGAAATAGCTTTATTTATATGAAAGCCTTTAAATAATCAATGTTAAATATTTTATCTTTAATATATTGGACTTTATATATGCCTCTTTAAACGGATATTAAAACACCCAAAGTGAAAATTTTGGGTTCTTGAACTATATCATATATGTACGAAATTTTTTGATGAAATAAATAATACAAATGCTAAAACAATTAAGTATTACTGCAGCAGACCAATCAAGTTCAAAATTCTGAAAGCATCCAGTATTGTTTAGATTACTTTAGTATGATCCTACTATTAATCGAACCCACGACTTTGCACAAGCGGTGCGAACGCTTTACCACTAAACAACCGTCTGAAAATGACATATGCCATATATTTTTTTTTCACACAAACATTTACCAGATTTAAGCCCCTTTATAAATAGAAACAAATTAAACGTTCAACCAGAGTTTCAAGAGTTATGTCCCTTTTAAAATAGAAACAAATTAAACTTTCAACCATAGTTACCAAAATGGAAACAAATTAAACGTTTAGCAATTTACCACTGTTATGTCCCTTAAAGTTAGAACTAAATTAAACGTTCAGCCATTAATCAGTGTTATGTCCCTTTAAGATAGAAACAAATTAAATGTCCAGCTTTTAACCAGTATTATGTCCCTAAAAATAGAAATATATTAAACGTTCAGTCATTAACCAGTATTATGTCCCTTAAAAATAGAAATAAATTAAACGTTCAACCATTTAATAGAGAAGTCATGTCCCTAAAGAATAGAAACAGATTAAACGTACAACCACTGACCAGATGTATTCCCCTTTAAAAATAAAAACTCATATATAAAAAGGTCTACATACATACTGTGCCATTCTAATTTCATTTCCATCATGAATAGAAATCATGTTGAACTTTTTCCCTTCAGAAATAATGTTAAGTAAACACTTGCCAAAATTGTCGTCTGCACCTTTAACATATATAGTGAATTGAATATTTTGTAATATTGCGTTGCTTGTTCTAATCTGTTGTAAGAGGCTTTCAATTTATGTTCTATGTATTCATGAAATATTTTTGTTGAAGAAAAAATGCGCTATTCACCAACATTATTCACAACTTCAAAGCAATGTAAAGGTGTTATAATGGCTCAATTTAACTTTGTAATAAAACACAAACCAAGGCTTTGTGTGGTGTTGTGTTACCTCTGATCTGTCTGTTGTTGTTTTTTCTTGATAATATTGTTATAATATCAAATACAACGATTTTATATTAAGGAAATGTCACTTGTTATGATTTATATTTATTATATGTTTTTGAATATTTTTTCATTTAAAGATATTATTAGCATTTAGTTGTTTATTCGTGTGTGAGTGCTCAAATATTTTCTTGTTTGCGTGGTGCATCAAGATGGATGAGTTTGAGGTAGGAATGAGTGAGTGAGTGAGTGAGTGAGTGAGTGAGTGAGTGAGTGAGTGAGTGAGTGAGTGAGTGAGTGAGTGAGTGAGTGAGTGAGTGAGTGAGTGAGTGAGTGAGTGAGTGAGTGAGTGAGTGAGTGAGTGAGAGAGAGAGAGAGAGAGGAGAGAGAGAGAGAGTCAGTCAGTCAGTCAGTCAGTCAGTCAGTCAGTCAGTCAGTCAGTCAGTCAGTCAGTCAGCTTTTTGACGTTGCTGTAAATGCGTTTGCAACATTTAATTTTAACTTAACATTTACACATACCGTAGCCATTTGCAGTAAGTAGACACCTGACAAATGCGTACATGTCAAGTAACAACTGTATAACACCAAACAAATGTAACTTTCACAAATATAGCCAATCAAGTGCAGACAGTCGATCTGAAAGGCAATGTCTAACACCTTGCGATTCTGATACGACAACTTTGTTACATGGCGAAGTAGCGCTAAAATCCAATACCAATTATCTATATAAAAATTATACAAATGTTCAAATAATGATATGTATATGTATGTAATACGGAGTATATAAAAGTTCACATCACTATGCGAGTATGTGTATCTCTTTAGTGTGATGTTCCAATGATATTAAGAGAGAGAGAGAGAGAGAGAGAGAGAGAGAGAGAGAGAGAGAGAGAGAGAGATAGAGAGGAGAGAGAGAGAGAGAGAGAGAGAGAGAGAGAGATAGAGAGGAGAGAGAGAGAGAGAGAGAGAGAGAGAGAGAGAGAGAGAGAGAGAGAGAGAGAGAGAGAGAGAGAGAGAAAGAGAGAGCGAGAGAGAGAGAGAGAGAGAGAGAGAGAGAGAGAGAGAGAGAGAGAGAGAGAGATTGTTGTAGTCCAAAACATTACGTAACACATGACGCATCGCCATTTAACTACAACTGTTCGTACCTTATCTATAATTCTGAATTATAAGTCCCCGATAATGTTACAACAAACCCTTTTAAACAATATCATACATTTACATTGCCATAGTAACTTTAATTAGTTATATACATATACATATTTTTTTTACTTCGATTCTGAAACAATTTCTTACAACTTACAAATCCCGCTCGACATTTCCCTAAGCAGTACCAGTATTAAGTTCGTTCTATAAGTTCAATTAAAGTTAACAACTATCCAATATCGCTTCTACATCCTCCAATTTGATATTGTTATAGTAAAATTCGGTTATAATTTTGTGACTTTTTTACAGAAACATCTTCATTCCTTATACATTATATTTCTGTAACACAAACAACTACCCTGTATAGAATTTGCTTATGACAAACAACTACTCTTCCGCGTGCCATAAGCATCTACTCTGCGTGTGTTGCTTCTACTACAATAAACAAATGTCTTGTATGTTTCTATTTATAATACAGAACTAAAGTTGCTAGGAGTAAACTATTTAGTGATACGTTTATTGTTACTGCTTACATTAAACAATTTATACATGTTGCTTCTGCTTACAGTTAACAATCATCGCATATTGCTTCTGCTTCCAATTAACAATTACCACATATTGCTTCTGATTATAGTAAACAATGTACGCATATTGCTTCTGCTTACAATTAACAATTACCGCATATTGCTTCTGCTTATAGTAAACAATATACACATATTGCTTCTACTTACAATTAACAATTACCGCATATTGCTTCTGATTATAGTAAACAATATACGCATATTGCTTCTGATTATAGTAAACAATGTACGCATATTGCTTCTGCTTACAATTAACACTTACCGCATATTGCTTCTGCTTATAGTAAACAAAATACACATATTGCTTCTACTTACAATTAACAATTACCGCATATTGCTTCTGATTAAAGTAAACAATATACGCATATTGCTTCTACTTACAATTAACAATTACCGCATATTGCTTCTGCTTACAGTAGATTTTGTACGCATGTTTCTTCTGCTTACAGTTAACAATTTACGCATATTGCTTCTGCTTATAGTAAACAATTTACGCATATTGCTTCTGCTTACAGTAACAATTTACGCATATTGCTTCTACTTACAGCAGACTATGCACGCATATTCCAACTGCTTACAGCAGACTATGCACGCATATTCCAACTGCTTACAGTAGACTATGCACGCATATTCCAACTGCTTATACAGTAAATAATTTACGCATATTGCTTATGTGAACAGTAAACAACTGACCCTTTTTAAAATTATATCTTAAATATGTAAGGGCTAAATGGGATCACTGTCTCGTATAATTATTCTACAACTATACATTATTCATTATAACTTTTTTTACCGAACAGCCCTCTACGTATGTTTCTGCTGCAAATAACGACTCTCTCTCTCTCTCATTGTATCTATTATACATATTCTTTATTGACATACAAAGTCATACATTATGATACATGATATACAACTATCCTACTACAGACATGATCAATTCTGATATCGTGAACTTCTTTGATTTTCTTACTGAATACACGGCAGAACGGTATTATCTCTTTTTTTTATCTCATCCTTATACACTAATACACTAATAGTTATCCCTAATTGCTTTCGCTTATGACAATTGGCCTTCAGCAATATGACACTTGTCATTGAATTG
Source organism: Panopea generosa (assembly GCA_029582155.1). Lineage (NCBI taxonomy): Eukaryota > Metazoa > Mollusca > Bivalvia > Adapedonta > Hiatellidae > Panopea > Panopea generosa. The sequence continues at coordinate 35,097,926 of CM055908.1, forward strand.
CTTTTATAACGGAAAATCTAAATGTCGTATTGTAATACAAAAAGCTCAAGATCTCAGTATGTGTGTATGCTGCAACTATATGGAGTTGTTGTGGTCTGTTGGTGAGAATGCTTGCTCCAAGACCCAGATGTCCCCAGGTCGATTCCCCATAGGGTTTCGTCCGTGTGTGTGTGTGGGGGGGGGGGGGGGGGGCGGTAAACACACTCCTATAGTGCCATAGTCGAACAAGTTACTGTGTAAACATGCAAATCCTTCGGAATGGGATTCCAAGAAGTCGGCCACGTGTGTAGTGAGAGTCATACATCTAGTGCACGTAAAACTGAACTTCTGTGTTAATCAGTGATCCCCTATGCACTTTGTGCCTGCACATAATTCTCGGGAGAGGGTGTAACAGTACCAATAGGTAGATAGATAAGTTAGAGTACTATCCCTTCTTAGTTTCAGCGACACAAGTACTATCCTTTATTGGTCTACCGTTCACCATTGCTTCTGATATGTATCTGTTTTACATTATCTCCAATCATATGTCAGCGAGAGTTCGGATATATCCGAGGGCAATTTTAGATGTTTACAAACAAATTTGATTTAACGTCATTTTCAACACATCACAGTTTATACATAACAGCAAGCTAAATATTCATATGAGCAGTTCATTGGGCAGTGGATATAACGTGTACCGCTCACGCAAGAGGTCACGGGTTTAAACCGTACTCGGCCCGATGGCCGCTCAGAAAAGCAACAGTCAGTACTAGTTCTTCCCAGGAAACGGTATCGAGAGCGATCCATGTAATCTCTGAACTTTCTTTTAAAAATGAACTAAAACAAATTAGTAAAACCGACACGTTTTACTTGCAGAGGAGTCCTTTAGAGTCATAAGTATGAAAAAGTGGAACCACCGTCCTTCAGCAATTAACTGACAAACATTTCCAGAAACTTGGTTTGACTTATTTTTTTAGGTTAAACTCACAAGCTCAGTCAAGCACCTTTTTATACTTCACTTCAGTACACGACAGACTGGTATTCAAAAATGACGAGTGAGTTAAAATAGGCTTAAGAGTTTAGGTATGTTTTTGTTTAAATACTAAAAACAATTTGCTAGTGGCATAACAACGATATCTTGTTAGTATTTGTTTTTACAGAAAACATACGTTTTCTGCATTAATATACTTGAAATACAAAATTCCTGTCATCGTTCAGATGTTCAGACCTGTTTGCTGGCAGGTACAGTGTAGTATAAGTGGCATACATAGATATCAGGGCTTGAGAACGCGATCCCGTACTCCTCTGTCAATAACTGCAGCAGATAAACTAGAACACCTGTAGACAACCGTCTCAGATGCCGTATAGATTTACAGAAAAACTGTTCAGATTCTATAAAAAGGGTTCAGTGAAAGTTATATCCAATGTGACATCCGACCAAGAAAGCAAAATTTAACCGATACAAACCGGTTTATTCGTCAGCTTAAACATTACAGTTTTTACCCGGATGCACTTTGAAGATTTACATCAAAAGAATAAAAAAGAACTTCGCAAACGCTTTGAAAATTAGTTCCCATTATAAAATATAAACGTAGGAGTCTGTGCATTACATTACAGACCGATTCGAATAAACATTAACTGACCATATGTTTAGTTTGTTTAAGAAATTGGAATTTTATAAAATAAAAAAGAACTATGAACAAACAAACAAATATAATAACATATTTAGAGTCTTATTTTTTTGTATTCTGTTTTATATTTTAAAATGGTCTGTGTGTAAACGCAATATTTACAACACTTATAGAAGCCTGTTTCTGTATCAATTTAAATCAGTTGTGATTTCAATGTTGCTGTTGTTTCGTTGGCGGTGGAGGGGTTCAGATGTATGACTAAGCATTTATGAGCATGTGATACAAATTTGCTAATATATGACACATCTTTGCCCGTATACGACACAACTCTGCCGGCATATGACGCGAATTGGCTAGTAGTTGATACATCTTTGCCCGTATACGACACAACTGTGCCGGCATATGACAACAACTTTGTCAGCACATGACAAAACTTTTTCTCATATCTGAAACAACTTCTGATAGCAATATGACAACACCATTGCTTGCTAGTATGACGCAATATTTCTAGTGTACATGCATGACACAACAGCTACAGATCAATGACAGAACTCCATGTGTATACAGTGTATGATACACAACGGCTCTGCTATGTATTAAAAATATTAACAATGTAACATGTGATAATATTTGACATTAACGCGACCTACTCTTGCCATTATATAACACAACTTTTGTCACTCTTAATAGAAATATGATACACAATTTATTTTGCTATGTATTAGAAATATTAACGACATTAGAAATATGAACAATACTAGATATATTTACAATGAAACATATGAACGTATTTGACATTAACGCAACCAACTCTAAACAATATATACACTCTTAATAATATTATGACACTATATCTCTGCTACATGCATGTATTAAAACTATTAACAATGTAACATTTATCATATATATTAACATCAAGTTCATGACCAAATCTATTCAATCTTTTTCTCTCCAGAAACTTGAGGATAACAATGTCTACAATATTCTTGTCAGGCTCTTTACAATATGAGAGTTATCGCATTACACTTATTGTCATTGTCACTTTACTATTGTCGGGTCACTTTGACAATGTCAATTTGCAGACGATTAAAAGAACGTGAACAAAATATGTATTGTATGTTATGTAAGTGCCGTGTCACATTGTGTCAGTTGTATCAATAGCAAAATAGACTATATTAATATTTAGTTTATATTAGTTTATATAAAACGGTTACAATTTTAAAGAATTATTATTAGCTCTACAATTTTATTGAAAGCGGGGTTTGAGTTCATTATTTTGACATGGCAATTTTAAATCTAAATATATTAAATAAAATAGAATATAATAAAATAGCAAAGAAAGACATGACATGGCAAATTGAAGTCAAAACCTATAAAATAAAATAAAATAGAATAAAATATAATAAAATACCAAAGAAAGACATGACATGGCAAATTAAAGTCAAAACCTATAAAATAAAATCAATGAAAATACCAAAAGCAATATTTTTTGCCGTAAAAGTACTTTAATTGTATGATATGAACATATAAAAGTTATAAAAAGCATGACAATGAGGACACTAAAATGCTCATCAATTATAAACATACTGGAAGGATAATATCAACTATGTTGCCGTCTGCTATATACTCGTTTATACAAATATAATATATCAAGCTGAACACCAACGTCTGCGATGTAAATATAAATTTAAAAGTTTGATTATTTTGATTCTTTTAAAAGAAATATATACTTTTCCAGTTTTCTCTTATGATAGTGATTCTAGACAGCGTTTTAGCTAACATACAGAATGTTCTGCAGTGTCAGAACATCGGAATTTTGCTCACTTAACGTCGTTTTCATGTAACTGTATCGAGTATATCATATTTGATATTGCCATTGTTTGTCCTACAAAATAGTTTCTGCGCACTACGTTGTACGCATAACACAAAAACATGACGTCACTGCCGATCTCGGTTATACATTATCGTCTCCTATGACACAATGTTGCTTTGGATACATCATGTATAATTTGAACTAAGGCAGGAATAAAACGAAGAGACCAATATTGCCGCCGACAATATGTTTAATATAAGATCAGATCAGATCAGATTTGTTAAAAAAGAGCAATTGTATGGTGTTGTATTATTTTATAATATTGCAATACACTTTATTCGCATATTCTTAGCACTTATTCTGCGCAAGAATATTTCCAGCGTGATTTGTCTAAGCTGTAAGAACTTCTTTCACAATCGAAGAAAAATAAATTAGTTCTTAAAATAATGTTGTTTTGCTCTACATTACATAACATAACGTTACTTTACATAATTTTCCATGTTAACAACCCTGTACTTGAAATCAAACCACTAAACTAGGTTTTATTGCATTTGACTAATTAAATCGGGTGGAGGGGGGCGGAACTTATTTGTTTCTATTAAAAAGGAAAACCATTAAGACTGTGTCTACATCTTTATCTGAATTCAATTAAATTTAGCCACTTTACTACCACGATGTATATCGTCTATAGATATAAGCGTGTATTAGGAACGTTTATATTACGGAACCATATGTTATGAAACCCGTCTGCCTTGTTCGCACTGTTTGTTTATGTAACTACACGGTGAGATGCCTTCTTTTGAAAATATAACCCGTGTACTTGATTTATTTACACCAGATATCTTCACAGCTTGATTTTGTTGTACTTTAGGAGTAGTGTAGTGTTTTATGAGTATTATAGGCCTGTGTCCAATATAAACATGAACCATTTATTTAGCGTATTATTATGTGTTGTTGTACACCAACAAGTGCTTTGTTCTTTTTATTATATACTTGTTCACCCTCAATAATATTGAAACTATAAACCAACCCACAGTGAGAATATGTTTGGAATCTTCATATAAACGAAAAGGCCAATCTTAGGGATTAAACACTATCTAAATATAACTCATTCTCTATGTAACATATCTACATATAACTCATTCTCTATTTTACATATAACTCATTCCCTATTTTACATATCTACATATAACGCATTCTCTTTATTGCATAATAGCTTTTATTATATACATATAACTCATTCTCCATTTACATATATACATATAACTCATTTTTTATTTACATATCTACATATAACTCATTCTCTATATTACATATCTACATATAACTGATTCTCTATTTACATATCTACATATAACTCATTCTCTATATTACATATCTACATATAACTCATTCTTTATTTACATATCTACATATAATTCATTCTAATATTACATATCTACATATAACTCATTTTTTATTTACATATCTACATATAACTCATTCTCTATTTACATATCTACATATAACTCATTCTCTATTTACATATCTACATATAACTCATTCTTTATTTACATATCTACATATAACTCATTCTCTATATTACATATCTACATATAACTCATTCTCTATATACATATCTACATATAACTCATTTTCTATTTACATATCTACATATAACTAATTATCTATATTATATATCTACATATAACTCATTCTCTATTTACATATCTACATATAATTCATTCTTATTTTACATATCTGCATATAACTCATTCTCTATATTACATATAACTCATTCTCTATTTACATATCTACATATAACTTTTTCTCTTTTTTGCATATCTACATAAACTTATTCTCTATTTGACATGTTTAAAAGAATATTTATTCTCTGTGACATATCTAAAGATGTTCCATTATGAAAACAGAGAAGATGAGTTGTTCCTATTTGACTTATGAAACATTATTTATTCTCTGTTTCACATATCTAAACATGTTACCATACGAGAACAAACACAATGACTTATTCCGTATTTGATATATTTAAGAATTATTCACTCTATTCCCTATTTGACATATCTAAACATGTTTTCATACGAGAACAAACAGGATGACTTATTCCCTATTTGACATATAAACAAATTAGTCATTCTATTCTCTATTTGGCATATCTAAACATGTTCTTATATGAAAACCAACAAGATGATTTGTTCCCTATTTGACATATCTAAACAAGTTCCAATACGAGAACACACACAAAAACTATTCCTTTTCAAAAACAAATACAGATTCTTGAAACTTCTAAGATAGTTCGTATTGACATATGCAGTATATATGTAAATAAAACAAACGAGACTATCCCAATATACAATTGCTCATTGACGTCCTTAAATTAAGTCCATAATAAGAATACTTACAGACAGATCGAAGTTGGTTTATATACAATAATACGTATAAATAAACACGCTGTACCTGATATAACTGTAACCAAAACATTTGACAGACGTGTTGAATATAGATGTTTAAGGTGTAAAGACAAATAAAAACATCATACAGCAATAAAACATATCATTAGCATGTAGCATACGCGAGACATACAACTAACAAACATTAATTTCATAATAAAGAAAAGAAATAGTCATTGAATTCGAAATAAAATAGTTTTACTAATCAAAGAGTTACAAGAACATACTAACAAAGATTTCAATGTCGTCCATGCTAATGACTAAAAAGACTGATAATTAATTGTTTCAACAAAAACATACTGAAATAAACGCTAAATAATGCTTAAATGACCTGAAAATTCAAGTTTAAAAACAAATGAAATGTTTGGTGATATTGACTTATGATCCGGTTAGAGTTGCCATAGCCAGTGAGACATGAATTCAGTTTGAAACCCACACTTGGTTTTTACTGTTGACCTAGATTCGATTTCAATATTAAGTTTTTCGTGGCTAAAAAGATCAATGCAGAAGGTATCAATTCACGACTTAAGAAATGCAAGTTCTGTGTTGTGAAAAATATAACACATACATGGATATGTGAAGAATATTTAATAATAAACAATAATATCAAATGAAGATGCCCATCAACACAAATTTTAGTCAAAATGTTAGTGATAATTAAAATACGAATTTTCATAAATATCATAATTTTGGGCATAACATTTTCAATTTGTTTTGCCCTTCTTTTCCGTAACATTAGGGAAAATGAATCAAATGTGTAAAATATCAATTTTAACGAAGGCAATCAAAGAAAATGTCCTTACATACTCTCGGTTCTTTAGTTGAATAGGCTCGTTATTAATAGGAGGGGTTACATTTATTCTTTGGTACGGTTTGTGGTTAACGACTGATCGACTTTGTTTACATTATGCCAGTTGTATTTAACAGTAAATTAATTGTGGTATAGAATGTATTACCCTTCCAATCCATTTTGATGATAAAGGTGGATGCACTTGGATGTGATTGTTATAGACCGTATGTGTAAAAAATGAAAGAAAACAATAATTAATTTACTTAATAGAAGTAGTTTGTGATTGAAAGTGTCAAGGAGTGTGTACAAATATACATTTACAATGTAGATTTATTATTTAGATGCATTTATCGCACGTAGCAGCAGCGAGTGCGTGGTCCAGCGGCAGAGCATCGAACCCATGATCGGAGGGTCGTGGGTTCGATCCTCCGCCAAGGCTATGTGTGGTGTCCTTAAGCAAGACACTTTTCCGCATATGCTTAGTACTGGTTCTGCCTAAGTTGTTAAAACTTTTTTTCACAATCGTATAAAAATAAATCAGTTTAAAGCAGCGCACTCGTTTTTGTGTTTTCCCATCGGTTTATGTGTGTATCATTCAACGCGTAAAAATACCACTTAATTTTCTATTTGAGTGCAATGTTAAATTCGTAGGCCCTCTGATACCTTGTTCTGGGTAGGGAAATGACGACTCTCAGGTTTTTTTATCTCGGAGTCCTTTGGTCCCTGAAAGTTGAATTAGTCTCATTCTGATTGGTTAATTTGTATTCCGTACATTGACGAACTATGATGTATTTAACTGCTAAGCGTGCTCAATATATTTTATCAAATGACATTTTTTCAGAAAACTGCTTCCAAACATGTTTGAATCGAAGAGTGAAATCATTGAGATTACTTAAATGGTCAGGTTGACGAAGCCCTAATATCGGCCCTATAAAATGCATTTCTTTTCAGCAATGCTTGGTGTGTTTGTATCTAATATCAATTTGAAATATGTTTATTTGATATTTAATTTCATGTTTTCCTTAAATGGCTTCAAATTAAGGAAAATTTCATATTTTTGCTGTATATGTATACTTTGATTGTATTGTATTAAGCGAAAAATGTAAAATTGAAAAAAAAAAATACATATTTTTGAAAAAAAAATATAACCAAAACTAAAAACATAACTTTTTGCAAAATTTAAATGTTCAATTTTATTGCTTTAAACAGGGCAATTTTTTGTGGGGAGTGGGGTGTGACTGTTTCAAAGTTGAATATTTCAAACTCCAATCTTTTAAATGATCTTTAAAAATTATATGTGACGACTTCATTACCTTTTATATATCATAATTTAAGTGATTTAGTTCCTTTAGACTCATAGAAATGTCCTGGTGATCTGGTGCCTTGAATATAGCAATGAATAGCAATCATGGTTCGTGCTAGAAATTTAGCATTTAAAGTGTAAAGTCATTTTTCATAGAATAATATATAAACAAAACCAGAGTTGTAATTAGTTGTTGAACATTTTCCAATACTCATTATGTTTAAGTAATTTAATACTGTACTACATTGAACAATCCTCACAATTCTCAAAGATAACTTATTATGTGGAAATCAAATTTACCAGGAAGGGAGTTTGTCGGCTCTCAAATTAAAGCAAACACCCACATGTCTAATAATCGCTTTTCTTGCTCCTACTGATAAGTGTGTTCGTATTTAGTAACAATTAGATTCATATTACCTCGTACACTTGCATTGCATTGTTTTATTACATGGAAAACAACTCCCCGAGACAGACATATCTAGTAGAGATCGCTAACGCTTTGAAATTTATTAACCAATTAACCGCTGTAATACGACGTTTATTAAACTAAATTCCGTTTTCCACACGCTCACTTGTCTTTATTTGGACTATAGTATAACCGGGACACATAAATAGATAGAAATCAATCATATATATGTTGAAAAGCAAAATAGAATGGAAAGACACTCCTAATAAAAGACTTGGAGAACATTACTTGTGAACTTAAAAGGTATTGTAAACACATAGACGGGCAACTATCGAGGATGACGTACAAAGGACTTACAGCGAAAAAATAATGTAACCAATGTCTATATTTCTTACAAACATAACTTAAGCAATTAAAATTTTACTATCAATACCATTCTAAAATAAAGCAAAATAGCAAGGAATACAAACGTAGAACTTACAAAAAAAAATTATTGAAATTTAGATGAGACGTTTTCGAACTACTGGCAAAAATACTACGAATTTTATCGGATTTTTTTGTAAAGGGTAGTTCAATATTGGCGGTTTAATTGACCTAGTTTAAAACAATTCATATGAAATAAAGAGGTTTACTACATACTACATTTTGTCTCTGTTCACAGAAAAAAAAACATCTTGACCCTATGGTACATTGAAAAGAAATCATTTTTGTAGTATCCTTCTTTTATAATTAAAAAGTTTAGTTATACTGGATTAGCAAAATTGTTATTTAAAATTGCGCAATATGTTCAAATGTTTTATTATTTATATATGTTTAACGATGCTTTCAAATCAATCACAAGGGCTACTTTCGACTTTTGAATTAATTAAAATACCCACTTGTTCCATGAGCACTAACATTAGGTAAAGAGCCTTAGTGCGGATAAAAATCGGTCTTTCATTGATACCACAATACGGCGTAACAATTATATGCCCTTTTTATCTTGATACTAAGAAAATAAAGCACATATGTTAAGGGTGTAAAATTTAACGATGGCAAACAAAGGAAACGTGTTTAATAACTCTAAGTTTATAGTTGAAAGGCTCATAAATAATAAAAAGGGGTTAAAAGGGGTTGAACTTGTTCATTGGTACGGTTAATGGTTAACGGCTGACCGACTTTATTTATATTATGCCAACTGTAATGAAATCGTAGATAAAACCTGGTACATAATTTATGGTGCTTGTAAGCAATTATGTGTTATAATTATATAAAATAACACAAATTATTATGGTGGGTGTCGTTAAGAGCAACGGTAATAAAGCATACATATAAGATATATATTTAGAGAAATAAAAATAATAATTTACTTATTTATAAATAATTTCTGATTGCAAGTGTCAAAAATGTGTGCAAATACATATATATATATATATATATATATATATATATATATAATGTCTTCATGTTCGTTTACACTTATATTTAAAGTTTAAACAATATATATCTGAACTGCAATTTATGATTGAAAATTGCTTATTATGTTCAAGTTATTTAATATTTAAATAATTTCAACGAACCTTTCAAATCAATCAGAAAGACAGTTTTCGTCTTTTTACAATGATACAAATACTCACATGTCCAAGAATCTATTTTACTACTATTGCAGATAAATGTGTTTATATATAGTTATACTTTGATCTTCATACATCATACACTTGCAAAGCATTGTTGTATTACAAGGAAAATAACTCACCAAAGGAAGATATATCTTACAGGGAATGCTCACACTTTGATTGATTGATTGATTGATTGATTGATTGATTGATTGAGTGAGTGAGTGAGTGAGTGAGTGAGTGATTGATTGATTGAATATTTAGCGTCATTTTATGCCATCGAGGGCTAACAGACGATTAGTTAACCTTACCACTGTTTCCTGGGATTAACCAGTACTCGAGCACACCCCGTCTCCGCAAGTAACTGATAACTTTCCCACTTGAAGTAGTGAGAAACGAATGATAATGAGACGCAATGTCGTATATCAATCATCACGGAGACTGTTGCCGGGCGGGGGATTCGAAGTCATGACCCCTGTATTGATAGTCAGACGCGTAACCGACTGAGCTAATCGGGTCTGGCTTACTCACTTTGAAATGTATCAACTAATTAACCGCTGTAATAAGATACTTATTAAACCAAATATTTAAACATTTTAACCGTCAACGACACAATATTGTTTAATGAACGATAAGCCGCTTTGCATCAAGGCTTTATAGATTTTCAGTCATACAAAAGTATGACATATAATTCTGTCCCTGTTATATCACTGGGGCTGAACAGACCCGATTTGGGGCTGAACAGACCCGATTCTGGAAAAAAAACAGAAACTAATGCTTCTATTGATACCACATCACATTTTTCACAATTTCGCGCGAGCTCCACTTTCATTGCGGTCAACCAATTAACAAGTTCAACAATTTGTGTTTGAAAACAAAGCTGCGGTTCAATCACTTAACAAGTTCAACAACTTGTGTTTGAAATCAAAGCTGCGGTGTTTTTTTGTGTTTTTTTTTTTTTTTTTGAAACTCCGAACAAAAATAGAACAATAGTTTAATTATCTGTTACAAATATGTAAATAAACCAAAATACTTTGATGCGAAACATTTATGTCAATTGAAAATTGCGACTTTCTGTGTTGCGGAAGTACCATTTTGAATAGTAACAAAGTATTTGTCAAGTATTTTTGCATTGTAAATACTTATATTGTCAGAACCGAATATAATTGATTAAAGTGTATGTTGTCAATAAATCAGTGTATGTTGCCAATTAATCAGTGTATGTTGTCAATTAATCAGTGTATGTTGTCAATAAATCAGTGTATGTTGTCAATTAATCAGTGTATTCTGTGTGTTGTCAATAAATCAGTGTATGTTGTCAATAAATCATTGTATGTTGTCAATAAATCAGTGTATGTTGTCAATTAATCAGTGTATGTTGTGTGTTGTCAATAAATCAGTGTATGTTGTCAATAAATCAGTGTATGTATTCAATAATCAGTGCATGTTGTGTGTTGTCAATAAATCAGAGTATGTTGTCAATAATCAGTGCATGTTGTCAATAATCAATGCATGTTGTGTGTTGTCAATAAATCAGTGTATGTTGTCAATAATCAGTGCATGTTGTGTGTTGTCATTTAATCAGTGTATGTTGTCAATAAATCAGTGCATGTTGTCAATAAATTAAAGGGTGTAAAACAATATTTTCAATCTAAGTCAACCATTACCAAGATAACAGATCCAGGTGATGTAGCATATGTTAAAAAAAAAACTGAAAAAAGCAGTGAATAGAGTGTTGGTCGCCCACGCCAGAAATATAGGTTCTGATCTCTCAAAAACAACCCTCGCTACTGATTCTACCCAGGATGCGGACTCGAGAACGATCTGTATAAATATTGAGCTTTCTTCACAATCAAGCTAAAATAAATTAAAGTGAAAACAAAAAAAAGAAAAATTGGAAGTATATTTAGATAAAAAAAAATAAAAGATGAAAAACAATATGAAACATTTTAGATAACAGCATTAAGTTAGAAACATGCTTGGTTCTATTCGTAATAGCTCCCCCGGCAGTCACTCAATTTTTATCATTAAAATAGTGTACATAGCAAGCTTAATAATATAATAGAACACGATGCTTTTATTTTTATTATAATAACTTATTATATAAGCATCATGATTAGTTATTATAGCCATATTCATATACCTCATAAATCTGGAATAAGTTTTAAAACAATATGGGAATGCCACTTTTCATTAGCTAGACATATCCCAAACCCAGTTTGAGAGATGGATGTTTCCCCTTACTTAAACATGTCCCATTGTGAAGATTCACACTTACAAATTACATTTCTAATAATTTATTCTTTTATAAAAAAAAAAAACAAGACTTCTTGATATCTTTGTTGAAGAAAAATAATTAAATCAGGAAGTATGATTTCATTGGCTGTAACAAACACACCTCCGCAACGGTTATCGTTTAATAAAGCAATACATATTTTGTTTGGACTAAAGTCAATACAGATATCTGTTTTAAGATATTTGTCAAATAAAAAACATTAAATATTCAAGTATAAATAAAGTAATACGCATATGAACGAAAATTTCGTGCAATACTATAAAAATCTCTGGGAAAGTCTTGTTTAATTTACCAATTAGAGACTTAATCACAATCCTTTACATTTATTTCAAATATGAACTAGTCAAGACGTGTGTCCTTTAGGAAAGCATGCGTTGACGATGATCAAGACTATGGTTTTAATACTTATTTGCGTTATCAGTATGAAGCATGTTACACAGATGTCTTAAAATATAATCTATGTAATATATCTATGGCCATAAAATTAAACGCACAAATGACATAATGTTCGAATACTCGTTTATATGACCCTCGTATTAAGTATGACAGCTAATTGACCTAATCACGCAATTTTGAAAAGTGTATCATGATGAGGGCTCGGTCCTTTCTTTTTGATCATTCGAACCTTTTCCTTAATTAAGACACAAATTTGCTTTATATTTCAGCAACGTTGCATTTGTGTAAATGTTTTTGTTTTGTAATCTTTGCGAGATCTTTATTGACATTACATTTACCTTTCATATCATTTAATCCAACAAATTCAAAGTCTGTGTTGATAGTTTTTATCTTAAAGAATGATTCTAACCTTTTATTGAAAAATAATTTGCATTAACTTATTTCATAATGTTGTATTCATGAATTTAAAATCTTTATACAGTATTTTTTATTTGAACAGGTAACACTATTAATACCTCAAAGTCACATATTTTGTTAAGAAAAACATAGCGTTATTTTAATTGTAATATTTTTCAAGACGCTCGGTAATTTCCGGCTGTTCTGGTGTTATATTCTTTGAAGTGATTGTGTGTATATTGACATATCTCATCACACGTGAAACTTGACTTTTAAGCAAGGTCTCAAGTGTCCTGGATCAGCGTAACTATTCAACTGGTTGTAATCAGATATCTTTATTATTACGTTTATTAAAGGAAATGTTATAAAAATGTATCCTGTTACATTTATTGCAGTCCATTGTTTTTTCGCTTTAGTTCAGTTTTATTTAATAATCTTCCTTATCAAATATCAGTCTCGCATGCGGGGACAATTGTTCAATCTCAAGTTAACTACTTTATTCACAGTAACTGTTGATATAAAGTTGGTATATTCAATAAAAATATTCCAACACAATAATTATTGCTTAGATATGCTACCACCGCGGCGTGGTCTAGTGGTAGAGCGGCCGCCTCGCATGCGGAAGGCCGTGGGTTCGGTACCCGACCGGGTCATACCAAAGACTTTAAAAATGGTACTAGAAGCTTCCTCGCTTGACGCTCAGCATTTAGAGGATAGTTATAGGTCTGGTCGGCCCGGTGTCAGTATAATGTGACTGGGTTGGGTATCACACCATGTATCTGCGGCATGATACTCCAGTGTGACAGCGCTCAGAACACTGTCTCAAGTAGCAACCGTCGTAATATGACCGAAAAATTGTTGAAAGCGACGCTAAACACCATTCAACAACAGATATGCTACCTATGCAGTCACATACATGTAATACATTCACATTCCCTGTGCCATATTTCGAGTCACCAGGCCATCGTATATATATATTCGATGCTAGTCATATGGTAGGTCACATCCTTTCAAAATTGGCATGTCGTTGTTGTTGTATTATATTATTAACACTAAAAAAACAGCATTTCCGTAATTTGATACATTTATTAAATTATAATTTTGAGTGAATTAAACATGACACTCCTATTTGTCCATACTCTATAGTGCCCACTTAGGGGTTTCCCCGGTATTGCTTTGTGGAGGGACTGAAAACCTTAGACTCGCACACACAGGAATCGTTTAACTACTACACCATTTGTTCCCACAACGGCAAAAAAATGCCAACCACGCCAATGAGAATGAATGATATAAATCTAATATCAAATTAATGTCAATTACAGTAGTTCATGCAGTATTCACGCTTCTGTATCCGCGTTTCTCATTTTTTTCATAAAGTTAAAGCGGTATCTCAGAACATATTACCGGATGTGTTATTCGTTCTTCATTTAAGATGTTAACGTCAAGAAAAAAGTCAGATCTAATCGGTTTGTGTTTCTGATTCTAATCTCGGGAATATCTGTAACTGCGTTATGAATTTTGTCGTTAATGCAAACTACATGTTAACTAATTTAAACCGACTTGCATAAAATTTGCATTATGTCAGTTGAAATGCATATTCTTTTTATACATAAAAATGCACGCCGTCGTATTATATATAAATTTACAACTAATATATTATACTTTTCTATCTGAGTTACTACTTTAAATGTGGTCGCACACACAGCCTGGCTAATCAAATTGATAGGTCACGTTCGTTCAGAGTATTCTTAAAATAAAATAAACATTGTCATACTGTTGTATATGAAGATAAACATTGTCATACTGTTGTATATGGAGGTAAACATTGTCATACTGTTGTATATGAAGATAAACATTTATAAACATTGTCATACTGTTGTATATGAAGATAAACATTGTCATACTGTTGTATATGAAGATATGAAGATAAACATTGTCATACTGTTGTATATTCGAAACATTCGAAAACAGCATTTTCCGTAATTTGATATATCTATTAAATGAAAAATATATATGAGTGAATAACCACGATAAACAACGATAACGATATAAACATCACCCACATGCTTTGAATAGCTGCTGTTGATGTAGTAAAATAAATATATCTATATAATCATCCTGTCATTCTATCAATTAGACAAACGCATAACCGTATTAATGCTGTTTTGATGGTTAGATGGAGTAGACAAGTCATTAATCTTTCTCTATATACCCTTTGATAATGATAACCATTAAATTATACCACATTAAAGTCTAGTGGAGCTTAATTAACCCCACTTGTGTGTTATATTAGTAGACTCTTAGCACAGTTTCGTCTGATGAGCAAAAAAAATCTTACCTTAATTGACGTTAATATTCCAATATACAGTGTTGAATATAACACTTAAACGTTATATATTGTATGTATTTATAACCTCAACAGAAAGTTATCCGAACAATTCTACACACATTTTATTAAGCAGAATGTTTTCAAATACTACGTGTATTTAACCGCATGGTCGTCGCACACTCGCTTTTATTTAAGTATTTACACAGTTTTGTTGAATGGCGGTTTTTACATAAAGAGCGAGACTAGTTAACAGTTGCAGATACGACTATTGATTGACAGCGTTGTCCCGTACCTAGCTCCTGCGTACAAAATGTTAATTGGTGTATTGCTCTTATAGTATAATGTTATTTAAGAAATACTTTTACTGGTAATTACTGTTTATTTAACTGTACTAATGCCTTGAAGGGTTAAGCTATAAATGATTAACTCTTATCGTACTAATCAATACTTATATACTTATACACGCATGTATCCAAATAATTATATACGTATTCAACTGAAGTTATTTTGCACTGTTGTATATCAGTAGTAAATTTAGTTTGTATGCTATTTGCATAAGCATATTAGGACGTTTCGGGTTTTTTTATTATTTAGCAAATAATATAATTCCAATATTTTTTATGAGATGTCTTGCAACAATTAAGTACTTCACAAGTATTTAAAAACTCACAATGTTGTTGTTTTTTTTTCAATAACAACTCTTCAAAGCACAAAAAACGGAGTATCGATGTTTCTTAATAGTGTCCATATCTTTATCCAAAAGCATCACTTATTACCACTTTACATGCATAGTACAGTAAACAAATTATACAATGTCCCTTTTCAAGAAACAAAATGATATTGATGCGAATTTCATTCCAAACCAAAGTTTTCAGTTATTTCAGAGATGTGTATTTATTGACTGTTTTGCTATTTTTATCAGCACAAATTACACGCGAAGCACAAACGAAACGTTTATCTCTATGAGTCATATCAGTACTGCCCAATCATCGAATCGCAGGTATAAAAACGATATTCCAGTCCAATAAACCTCCCCTGGTCCGCAGCTGCTGCCGTTACGACAAGTCGACCAATGCAAACCATAGGAAAGTGACTCCGAAACGAGTCCGCAGCAAACTGAGTAAACCAATATTGGACGAAAAAGCTATTAGAGAGAAAGAGAGAGAGAGAGAGAGAGAGAGAGAGAGAGAGACAGACAGACAGAGAGAGAGAGAGAGAGAGAGAGAGAGACAGAGAGAGAGAGAGAGAGAGAGAGAGAGACAGACAGACAGACAGAGAGAGAGAGAGAGAGAGAGAGAGAGAGAGAGACAGAGAGAGAGAGAGAGAGAGAGAGAGAGAGAGAGAGAGAGAGAGAGTAGAGAGAATGACCCAGTAGAAGTTAGGAAAGCCGTAAATATCCATCTTGTATGCAGAACTGTGAAATATTTAAAATCACATTATGAGGTCGATTTTTGTTTCCGTCTGACCGTTTCAAAAAGGAGACACACTAATGCCACTGTATGAACGCAATGCGCTATTTAACATAAACTGAGTTCCAAAAGTTTTGCACCTTTTTGAAATGCCATTTTTTCGAAAGCAATTAATGGTTGATGAAAGATAAAGGTTTGTATACTGAGAGCAACATTTAATTCGTCGAATTTCATAACACACATATAAGGACAATGATGCAATCAAAGCAATGACGGTGCCTTAGTCGTATAGCCGCCAACAGTGGCCATTCCCGATATTGACAAAATATGCACTTTTGATCTGAGAGCGTGTGACGGTTTATGTGTTTACACGGATTTGCTATGTCGTAAAATTTGATGTGTATTATGAAATTCGATTAATTAAATGTCGCTCTAAGCATACATACTTTTATCTTTCACCAAACCGTTTTCGAAAAGTTGCCATTTCAAAAAGGGGTGCAAAACTTTTGGAACTCGGTAAAGTAATATGACTGTGTTAATGCGAACGGATTAGTGTGCACATCAGTGAATGGCTACACGTGTTTACAGCCTTGATGCAAACTGGCAAGATTATACCTACGATATAAAAATAACCTACCAACAGCAACAGTTGCGGCATAGATTATGCAAATTAGCTGTACTCGTTTGATATACAACTATCAATGTTTTTGTTGTTCCAGTTTTATTTGGGCAAATCGTATTCAATAACCAAATAGATCAGGATATGTCATTATTTCTTTCCCAGTTTGAAACAATAAGCAAAGTACTACAACAAACAACATATGTTTGTGTAAGCTAATTCATGATCACCAAAACAATACCATTATCGACATATAAAACGTGTGTAAATCATACTAAGATTCATTTAAACGATTACTGCTCTCTATATAAGGTCCCTCTAGTTACTATCCACATCAAAAAGGGTCGACCGGTCGCAAGGTCTTCTAATGATGTTGGTACATGTATGACCGTGCCTTTGTAATACTAAGTGTCTTGTTCAACATATACGTCCTTATTACCACAATTCAAGGCATGACACCAATAGTTTTAATATTAAACTCAATTTATTTTATAAATGAGTTTAATAATAAAATCTATCATCTTCTTAAGATTGTTCGCAAATTTATTTTTATTTTATAATGTCAATGAACATGCATGTAAAACCCTTCCACAACTTTCCTGGTTACCTGACATTTCATAAATAAGTTTGTTAAAGTCATTATTTTCCTATATGTATACTTTTGTCGAATTTATTTTATAATGTCAAGGAACATGCATGTAAATGCATGTAAAATGCATGTAAACCCTTCCGCAACTTTCCTGCTTAACTGGCATTTTATAAATAAGTTTGTTGAAGTCATTATCTTTTTATAAATATGTTTTTTCTCAAATTTATGTTATAATATAAAGGAACATGCATGTAAATGCATCTAAAATGCATGTAAAACCATTTCGCAACTTTCCTGGTCACTTTACATTATAGATGTACTGTGTAGTTTAATGTATGATACGCGAAGATTTGTTCAAGAAAAAAAAGGCAGATAATGTAAAATACCAAAATGTACTGTGTTATCAATTAATATGGAAATGATGTGTTAACATGGATATGCACTTGAGATAGTGCCGCGGCAATACTCAATGTTGTTTTAAGTTCTCGTGATTTCTTTCCAGGGATGTATAAACTAAACTCTATCTTGCTATGATAATTGCTAATTGCATGCGATGATCGTACGCATTGAAGCAAACCATGTGTTTACATCCCCGAAGGCCTTATTATCTCTTCCATCGTGTTAAGATATTTATCTAGTCTTTCTTTGCAAAAGTATCATGTGGTGTCAATTTACATGGCTTTACTTTCTTACGATGTCTTCAATATTTGTAACACATAAAATAGCATCTGTACAGCTGTAGTTAAATGTTGGACTTTATTATAGATGAATGCATTTCGTAAACATTTTACTTTTAAATAGATATCTAAACTTCTATATATCATGCTAGTAAATATATAATTTCACACATACCCACACACAATGATTTGTTAAAATATTTCAGAGCCCTAAATACGTAAATTAAATGCTTTGTATATGTATAACGTTATGTAATTTTCTCAGATTTCACCAGTTCAATAAAATTTTAAATGCTTGACCTATTGTAATAATACAGTTTTATATACAATTTGCAAATATCGCTGTATAACGGACAGATAAGAATAAAATGATACTCGTCTACCAAATCGTGTGTATTACATAAAGCGCAGTATCTATGGTTGTGGTCAATTCTGTTCTGACCTCCAACACAATTTATTGCACTTTATCAGATATAGGGTTTTTTACTCTTTTCTTAAACAAGATGTGGCCATTTTTATAATGTTTACTTACCTGTTACTCTAAAATTTACCTGAGTATATCATAATATAACGGAAATAATATAAAACACGATATGAATGTAGAACCTAAACTTACTCTAGGAATTTTTGAAAGGCATCCAATTTCGCACATATTCGGTTACATGTAAAAAAAAAATGATATCAATACATTTTCACTTCATCAGTTTCTATGGTTAAGATGGACAAAAACACAATTAGTATGATTGGAAGTGACTATGATCTTGATTTCCTTGGGATTGCTTTATAAACACCACGCTATGATTCACTAGAGCATGAGCATGGCTTACGTTCACTTCAACATTGTCAGCTTTTCTTAAAGTATATGGTTAGTTATTCTTCAAGGTAATTCCATAGTCTGTAGTACGGACCTAGCTCTCCTGAATGGATCCGTTAAACATCAATGTTAGGAAAGCCGCATTTGAGCACGTTGATTGGTCATCCCAGTTTAGTAAGCGTTAAATTGCTATGAATTGTGGGACAGGCATATGGTTCCCTGTTTTTTCATTTGGGGATCAATAGACCTTATTCAGGAGATATCAGGTTCTTGGATAGGCTAGTAATTCCACGAAAAAAAGTGTAATAAAGGTAGACCGAAATATAGGAAAGTAACCAAAACATATGGTTAGACTATACGGTAAACAAAGGTTCGATGCAGATGAGAAGTCATATTAAATAATAACTATTTCAGGCCCATTTTCAGTTTTTAAAGAATATACAACATAATAATTAAACAAAAGTTTTAAAATAACGACAAATGAACACTAATGAACCTAGAACAGGAATACTTGCAGAACTGAAAAGCTCACCGAACTATTTTAATTTTAATGCGGCCGTGCCATTGGCGAACAGTGACTATTCAAACGCCTAAACTGTTCTGTCCCGGTAGCAAGAAACTGCAAGAGTGGTTATTGTATAACATATGTTTCTGAACATGTTAATTAGGTTTCTGTGTGCTATAAATAGATCATCATTTATCGGCTGTTTTAGCTTGATGAAAGTATAAACACAGATCCATGTGTATCTGTTTACAATTTTAGAGTTCTTGAACTCATATGTTCCTCCCAACAGTTTCTCTTTTTTGTTGGCAGCTGGAGTTTAACAGGGTTTTTTTTCGAACTGCACATAAAAACATTTTTTTGGAAAAAGTCTTCCAGTAAATGTATTAAAAATAATCATGTAGTATGCAAAAGGATAATAACAAAAATAGAGCGGTGAAATTTTTCTCTGATTTGAATCTTGTATAGAATTTTTAAAACCTGCCAATTACATTTTGGCAGTTTGGGCTTGAATACTCGTTGTGGTGCAATATACTCTCCTTTGATCTATCATACACACTATATACACAATCAACCCTGTCTTAAGCAGCCAGTCAAGGGAATGAGCAAAAGTGACCTTTTAAGACAGGTTGTTGGTTAATACAGGTAAATTTGCTCTGAAAACATATACACGGGATATAACAAATGTGGCTGCTTAAGACAAGTGGCTGCTCATTAAAGGTGGCCGCTTACACAGGTTTGACTGTATATGTTTGTCCCAGGCCCTGATATCTTCCGAATTGGGAATAGTTTCCCCTAATGAAAAAGCAGGGTATTTCATGCGTGTCCCACAACTGAAAGTTATTCAGAACGCCTACTAAAATGTGAAATCAGTCAAAATTGTCTCAAGGCAACTGACCATTTAACGTGGTCAATAGCTGCTATGTAACGGACCAATCAAATGAGAGACCTTAGTCCGTTATACAGGCTATACATATTATGCAGGAGTTTGACCTCTGTACGAAAAGTACAATAAATGTACTATTTATGTTTTAGCGGGAAAATTTTACACACTAACTCCCACTATGAAATACTGTCTAATAACCGATTGAGATACAGCTATATGTAATAACTTATTATCGCATGAGCCTGTCATAACGATATACGAACAAAAAGCTGGTGAAGTAATGCATTTCTGCTTCTAAAATTAGTAACAAAAAGTGCACGTGCCTGTTACATTGTTCTATGACCAATGAAATGTGATGTCATGTAATTTCAGGAAGCAACGAAACAGTCTCTGACAAGGAAGAAAGAAGACCGTCTGTTGACAAGGAAGTGAGAAAACCGTCTGCTGACTAAGAAGCAATGAATCTGTCTACTGACTAGGAATCAATGAAACCATCTACTGACAAGGAAGCGAGGAAACCATCTGCTGATTAAGAAGCAAGGAAGTCGTCTGCTGACAAGGAAACGTAAGTACAATATCATACTACTCGTCTCACACATGCACTTCTGGAACACTGAACACATTGCCAATGGTTCTAAAAGTGTCTTGTTTCCATAGATTGTCGTCTGTTAGTCTAAATATGCAGAAAAAAAACATGGGGTTTGACCAGATTGATTTTTCACATTTTTGATGTTTCGATGACACCCTTCACTTTTGATAATTCTGCCTATTTTTGGCAGTTTATCACTACGTATTTTAAGCTGTTATATCTTCAGCCGACAACACCCGATGTCATCAAAACGTGACAGAACTCATGAAAATGTTCCAATGTTCTCATATTTACACATAAATATATGAACATTTTACGCATTTTTAACAAAAATAATGCCCAACAATTTTACACGGCTCTAATTTCATGAGCGCAATAATCTACCGTCACTAAGGGGAGGTAATCGGTAATCGAGACATGCTGGCGTCTTGTTAGACTAAACATCTCTATATTTAACCGTAAAAGTATCCCACCTGCCAAATATCTTTTGATACTAGGCTGATATACTTACTACCATGTGATATTGACGGTAACTATTTGTTTGTTTATGTCTTATGACGAGACAAAATTGAGTCAGTTATAGCTAAAATTTATCTTTAATGTCGATTAATAGAATCAGCTACCTTGTTAATGTTATCAATATATTTCATTCGATTGTTTATTCTCATCCTCGATAAGTAGATTATCAAATACGGATTTTAGTAGTAGCAATCTGTGTGGCCAAAGCATTTCCTTGGAAAGGTGATACACATGCATTAGATATTAAATATATCGTTTAAGCGGAGCAGTAGTGTAGTGGATAGTGTGCAGGCCGCTCATGCCAAAGGTTGCAGAATCGACCAAAACTTGACCTGATGCCCCTTAAAAAAACGATAAGCAATACTGGTTCTACCCAGGTGGCGGGTTTGAAAGGGGTTCGTATAAGCTCTGAGTTTTCTTCGCATTCGAGCTGAAACAAATTAAGATAAACTTTACTGAATATATCGTTATCAACATTATAAAGATACATGAAAATATGTTTGAATAGCAAATACGACTAAAATTGCCATACACACGATATATTTACATATACACGTTAGTACGACAAGTTGTTTTGCCGATTATATCAATTATATTCTAAAATTACGAAATTATAAATAAATTCAGATAAAAGATATAGCTAACAGTGCAATCTCTGTAATTTATTAACGTTACGTAATTCGTTTCGATCGAGCAACGTATTACCAAAAGTTGATGAAATGTGAAGATATCTCTAATCTAGCATCAAACCGTGTCAGCAATTAGCATTGCCACCAGCTTCAGCTAAAATGTATAATATCTGCTAATTAAATATTGAGATAATTCTTTTGCCTTAAAATTCATATAAGTTTTGTTTGTCTGATGCAAGGGTTTAAACTTGAATATGGTCAGGTTGATCCAGTTTTTCGCGTACCTGATGGCAGGTTTATATACAACAGTCAAACCTGCCTTAAGCAGCCAGTCAAGGGAAGGAGCAAAACTGGCCTTTATAGACAAGTTGTTGCTTAATACATGTTAATTTACCCTGAAAGCATAGACATGGGAAGTAGATAATATTTTTGTTTAAGACAGATGGCTGCGTAATAGAGGTGGCCACTTATACAGGTTTGAATGTATATAATATCAAGTTTTTGTACATTTTACCTTGTCTACAGATATTCTCATTTTAGCACTTCTGAACGATGGATTTAGGAATCAAATTGCCTGTAAAACTTTCCTATTCAAAAGTTTACAAATATTCCGTCACAAATGAAGGACAATATTTGTATTATTTTGTTAAGGAATGTCTGTGCATGACGATGTATGTCGACCCCAACCACACCTCCTTATTACAGGGTTAATTTAATGGGTCACCATATATTTGATGACTGAAATTTAAAAAATATATAATGCATTCGATTAAGCCGACCCAGGGGTCATGTTGTTCAAGTCCATTAAAGTGCAAAACAGAGGCACAATTGCCATTGCATATATGCATGTGTCTGATTGCTAATTCACAAAAGACTTAATGATTTAGCTTATCGTTGTTGTTTTATATTTGTTTAAATTTATTGCATGGCAGTGTACTTTATATCTAAAAAAAACCAACAAATTATGGATAAAACATCTATGTTGTTTTTATCATCTTCTTTTAATGATGGAGACATATCACAAGTCATGCAGTCATCAGTATAACGTATGCATACAAGAGGAACTTAGTCTCAAGTACGGACCCATCTCTCCCGATTGGGTCCGTTAAATAGCAATGTTGGGAATCCACATTTAGCACGTTGATTGGTCAGTTGCTTCAACTGAAAATTTGAATGGCGTCACAGTTTACTAAGCATTCAATTGCTATGCATTGTGGGACGGGAGATATCAGGTTATGGAATAGACTAAGAGAACCAGTACTAAACATATTCGGAAAAATATCTTGCTCAAGGACATCACACATAGCCGTGGTGGAGGATCGAACCCACGACCCTCCGATTATGGGTTCGGTGCTCTACCACTGGACCACGTGCTGCACTCTTTTTTTTTTTTGAATGAGTTTTGTTTTGAATGAGGTTGAACGCTATTTTTCATAAATGGAAGGTCATGTATGACAAATCACACTTTATTGGCGGCGGGAGACATCAGAATAAATTGTTTGTAGAACCACAGTTCCTCCGCAAGTAACTCGCAATATTTCTCACATATTGTTTGTGCAAGGATCTTGGCTCGAACCGATGACCACAGCTGTGAGAATTAAATGATCATTAAGCGACAGCGTCTTATACCATGCGACAACGGAGGACCCGACATTAGATAAAGGTTAACCGTCCGGTTGTCATAAAAATTCCAAACATGAGCACGAGTTTAATGGTGTTACACACAGTACTTATATGTAATACTCGGATGGTAAAGTGATACCTTTGAAACAGATAGATTGTTGGTAGTACGATTCTGCATTTACGTAATTATTTCATCCAAATACAGTCAAACCTGTGTAAGCGGTCACCTCTATTAAGCAGCCACTTGTGTTAAACAACCACATTTCCTATTTCCCATTCCTATGCTTTCAGACCAAATTCACCTGTATTAAGCAACAACCGGTCTTAAAAGGCAAATTTTGCCCCTACCATTGACTGGCTGCTTAAGACAGGTTTAATTATGTATGCAAATTAATTAAATATTTGTCAATATTATATTTGCTAGAGCCTTTTTATGATACAATGTATACATTATTTAAACAATCAATTAAAACAACAGATGAATCATCAACTTAAGTGATTTAGCAATTATAATTATGTCATTATTAAACGTGAAATATATTTAATTACTTAAATAAAATACGCAAACAAATGAGATAGATAATAATATTAAATCATACGAAAAAAATACAAAATGTTTTATATTGTCAATTATTTTTATGAGCAATTGTGTGTTTTATATTATACACACGGTACTAGTATGACTAAGATACTTTTATTTATACACCCCGTTTATTAATCTGAGGACGAGCAAAGAGCGAGGTTAGAGCACTTGTTGAAAAGGTTAAAGTTCATGAAAGACCCTTTGCTCGTTCAAAAGCAGTGACCTCTGTTATCACTTCTTCCGTACGCATGTATTGTGGGTTATGAATATGTTCTTTATTGTGTTAACTCTACTCGTGCTACTGTGATGGTTGTTTTTCTTTAAATGCTACATGTTCTGTTGTTGGTCATATATCTTCTTATTTTCAATTCATTAATTCAATATTTAATACATACACCAATCAAGTATTTTTATTCCAAGTACAGTTTAAGATATTTTACTTAACACTTATTGCTTACTATACTTGTTGTTGTTTTTTACATCACCAATTAAAATTGTACAGTTCTACATATAGAGAATGCACTTCTGGAACACTGAGCACATTGCCAATGGTTCTAAAAGTGTCTTGTTTCAATAGATAGTCTTCTGTTTGTCCAAATGTGCAGGAAAATCATGATGGATTTCGCAATTTCGATGGTTGATGACACTCCTTCATTTTTGATAATTCTGCCTATTTGTTGCAGCGTATCATTTCCATCTTCCAACTGTTATATCTTTACCCAACAGTCTCCAATGTCATCTTAATTTGGCAGAAATCAAGAAAGTATTAAATTTATTTAATAAGTACCATGAAATATGACCATTTTATTAATTTTCAACAAAAAACGATACCCAACCGATTTACTCAACACTAATTTTTGGGCGCATTAAACTACCGTCTGCAAAATGAGGTAATTAGTACATGTAAGTGAAATCTTAAGTATACAATACTACACGTCTTTCTGTGTTAAACCATTACTAAGTATGAAATTAAATACTTCGTTCACGAAAACAACTCATGGTCAATGTTTTTTTACTTTATCTACCTAGTCAAGTTGACCTATTTAGATTTTATCAATTAACCTGGATATATTACATGCATATGCATATATATATAAATAAAATATATTGTACAATTTGTTTCTAAAAAAAACCCACCGATATACTAGATTATCTCAGAATATAACATCTTCCGAATCAGGTATATTAACCCCCAACGAAAGAGTAGGGAAAGCTATGTCTATCCCACAATTCATAGCAATTGAACGCTTACAAAACTGTGACGTCATCTAAACTTTTACAGAAACAACTGACCAATCAAAGTACTCACATGTGGTTTTCCCTACAGCGCTATTAAACGGAGGCTAATCAGGAGAGCTTGGTCCGTTCTACAGACTACCTAGAATCACATACACATCGCTCAGGTTCAAGTGCACTAAAAGTCTGCATAATTTCCAGACAACATCAAGCGTCAAAAAAAAAAAATGCAATATTGGCTCAAAGGGGAAAAAATGGCAACTAAACGGTTCTCGGCTGCTTCTCGGCTGCTTCTCAGCTGATTCTCATCTGGTTTTCAACTTCAGTGCATCTAACCAATCTTTTACAAATGACTTAAATCTTCATTAATAACAGTGACATAACGTCTGTCTTCATAGTATAAAAGTAAACTTATCAGGATTTTTCAAAATTTTAAAAATTGCTATAAACATTCTTTTCTAATATCATCATGCCTATATATAGTCACTAGCCCCGTAATGACAAAATGATATTTATGTAAACATGCCAAAATAACATATTGGATTTCCAAACTTAGGCTACGGGCCTAGGTTAGACTAAAATGTATTTCCCCCTTAAAACTGCAACATATTTTGTGACGTATTGAATTGGTCAATTGGAATTTAATTTGATCCGTTTTACAGGTTAACACGTCATAAATAAATGTTTCATCTTAGAAAAAGTCCGCATGACGACGTGAAAGTCGTCGAGCAGTATTTAAGTGATCTATTTTTAGAATGGGATTTCGTTACCATTCTAATTTAAATATCGATTTTGTCACATTCTTGTTGATTTGATGTTCCAAACCACTCAGATTTTATTTTTTATAATGAAAATGAGATGCTTTTTATCCCTTTTAAAAATAATTTCATTTTTAAAGACATTTATAGCTTGTTTTCAGTATATATACATCCCTGATCACGCTACTCGCTTCATTACGTCTCAGCATTGACATCATTTTTGCTATTGCTAACTTATACCGCAGTGGTGGTCTAGCGGTAGAGCTTCTGCCTCGCATGCGGAATGTCTGGGGTTCGATCCCCGGCTTGGTCACAGCAAAGACTTGAAAAAAAATGGTACAAAAAGCTTCCTCGCTTGGCACTCAGCATTTAAAGAAAAGTTCTAGGTCTGGTCTGCCTGGTGCCAGTATAATGCGACTGGGTTTGGGTATAATACCATGTTTCTGCGGCGTGATACTTCAGTGTGGCAGCGTTAAGAATAGTGTCTCAAGTAAACACCGTTGCGATATTGCTGACAAAAATTGTTGATAGCGACTCTAAACACCATTCCCATAAATTAAAGTTATTGCTAACGTTATTCCTGTAAACTTAATGACTTCACCTGTTCATGATATGTAACCGTATGACATTAAACTTTCTTACTGTTAACTGTACGTGGAACGTTCAATAAGTAAACCGTGATCACCGTGATAATTCTCAGTCAGACAGATCTATTTGCTGTGCATCCGGTGATATCAACAAAAATATTCTAACAAATTCCAAATTTAAAATACTTTTTATCGTAGTCTTGACTACATACAGTCGTACACACAACAGTCAAATGTAGTTGGAAAAAGAACTGCTAACAGTGTTCACACACGAAGCCGCACGAATGCCCGCCGTATAAGTGAAGCACGTGTTTATATACATATGGCATTGGCAAGAAAGTACATCATTGGTTTACTTTATCGAGCCCCCACAGAAGAATGGCAGCTTGATACGGCCAATAAAGACAGACGAAAAAGAAGACATATTTCGGAAGTTGTTAAAATTAATGAAAAAGTGCATTTCCATTTAAAGGTGATTACTATTTGTTGTTTAATTTTATTAACAATATAACAAGACTTATTGAGTGCCCCTCGTGTTACTATATGTTTAACTATTAACTTTCTACATAATTTGTGACATTTAGCTTTAGTTTCAATAACTTCACAACAAATAACTTTAAAAACCATTAATGCGTTACTTTATATTTCATATAAAGATTCAAACGATCTAGATCTGTTTGTTTAATAAGGGCATTACATTACAAACTGTTATTCGGTGGTGGTATTGACAGTAGATGGTCTAAATATATATACCGGCGGTTCATTTAAAGTGTATATAAATATTCCAAATTAACGCGATAACAGATCACAACAATCTACACTTCCCTCCTCTGCCACCTGTATGCAAGATAGGGTTAAACATGCAGTTCGCCATGAAGCTGGCTTTATGTTATAAAGACAAAACCGAACATCAAGTAGAAGGTATAAATGTACACATACAACGCGTATAAATTATTAATGATGCCACTTTCGCTTGTAATAATATTTTTTGTGCTGCGGCCAAATATTGAAGTATTGTGTGTTTGCTCTTTCTCTCTCTCTCTCTCTCTCTCTCTCTCTCTCTCTCTCTCTCTCTCTCTCTCTCTCTCTCTATCTGTCTCTCTTTCTCTCTGCTCTCTCTTCTCTCTCTCTCTCTTTCTTTCTCTCTATTTTGTATTATAATATTTTTATTGAAACAAACAAACGGTCCTTGCAGTATTGCCTACCTATCATCAAATTTTGAAATATAGGATCGGAAAAGAGCTTGCAAATATTACTGTAATGTTGCCCTAGGCCTAGGCATTTGATTATCTTCCGACTGCAGATTGCACTGATTTATGGCAAACAATCGTTTTCAAATATATGAACCATAACACTCTTGAATGTTTAACATCAGAAGAAGTCTGGGTTTCTTTTTTGAAAGTGTCTGTTTTATTATATATTATATTAATTCGAACAAAAGCATTTTAGGAATAATATACTTAGGTATTAAAATTTTCAGTGCAATTAAACCTTCTTCTGGGTAAGGTTAAACGGTTCCGATTGTTCCGAGTGTTTGTATAAATTCTGTTCAGCTTAACTTGAAACAGGAAAACATGAGTAAGAAACATACCACTTATTTCCTGAAAAATGAAGAATAAAAATTGTGTCTTTCGCTCATTCGATAACTCGTCTAACTGTCATTCCAGGAGTCATTAGTTTGAATCCCCGTCTGATCACAATCCCCCCGATGGTTGATATATCTCATTGTCATTTGTCATTACACCGCTGATTTAAGTGGAAAAGTTATCAGTTACTTGCAAAGAAAGGTGTACTCAAGTACTGGTTAACCTTACATGATCCCAGGAAAGAGTGTTTATGTTAACTGATCGTATTTTAGCTCTAGATGGCATAGACGCTAAATATGTAAACAAACAATGTCATCTAGTTGTTCAACATAACTTACACTTGTTGATGGGATTTACTTTTTCTATGGAGGTTTATAGATATAAAATCTTATATATAACAAATGAAAAGTAAGAAAACATTATCAAATTAAAACTAAAACCTAGTGCTTAAATAAATGTTTGTGTGTATAGATAACGTAATTTTCGATAAACGTGACAAAATCGATACGCACATTGGAGTGGCAAACTTGAAACGAAATCCTCATTCTAAAAATAGTCAGCACTTAAATACTGATTGACGACCTTCGCATCGTCATTCTGACTCTTTTTAAGATAAAACGCTATTTTTGATAAAGGATATATGAGTATATGTTATTGTAATTTTATTCGTCGAGGAAGAACACGTAGTAGGACCACCTTCCATCCGCCTGTTATTCCACGAAGCCTTTTATATAATTATACATTAAATAAGCAACTCTATAAATAAAACATTCAAGTATACAGAACAAATACATAACCGAATAACACAAAATTAACATCTATATTATAGTGTATCATGTCAAAGCATTCATTTCTGTTGATGGACTGCCTTCGTGATAAATAAAGGTTTATCACGTCAATGCAAGTTTATCAGGAACATGACGTCATTATGTATAATTATGCATTTTGACCTGAACAGAATCTCGACAGGCTGTAACAAAAGTTTGATGCTGATTTTCATTTTCATAAAAGATACGAATTAGAAATATTGACAAGATAAAGAGAATGCTGTTTTCTAAGCCTCACTTGATAAAGTTGATAATGTCAGATACTAACATGGTATTCTCGATATCTCAGACAGTAACATGGTATTCTCGATATCTCAGACAGTAACATGGTATTCTCGACATCTCAGACAGTCTGTTATTGCTTAACGGTCAAACACATCAAACTTCAACACACTGGTGTTTCATGGAAAACGGATAAGGTTTAAGAAATGAGTTACTTTTCCAAGCTATATTTGTTTCAAATCCTCGGGAGCATTAATAATGTAACATGATCGCCTTCCAAAATAATGATGCATACAACAACAATATAAGAAGTGTTGTTTATAATTCAAAACATCCATAACTGTCGTTAGAGTTGTGCATTTTCTGCTGCACAAAGATTGCACAAGACGTGCAGTAGCGGTATATAAAAAAAATATTGCTGATTCGGCTAGACAAGATCTGGTCGATGATGATAAACCGATCAAAGACATGGCTAATGTGATTGATTTAAGACCAAAATAAAATAAAGTGTATCAAATCATAAAGGGATGGAAACTGTAATTTTCGCAACAGTTTTGTTACCAACATACGATATATGACTCTTAATATACTTTGACCTTTTTTTCTTATACGTTTGTCGTGTTGAGTAAACTATATAGTTCCATCAAATTGATTTTAGTTATATTTTCTCAAATGTCATAGCATCATGGGGCGATTGAGTATAAACGAAATTGTCAAATGATGTACGCAACTTTATAGAGAATTACGGATTGGAAAGTTACACCGCTACGGTTGTTTTATATTGTGCCAACCACTGTAACAGTCACTGGAAAAAAATGAATACAGGAACTGTCCACCAGGAAATGTAACATTAAATAAAACACCAATCCAGAATGAACTTATTAACTATATTGAACTATTACAATAAGGAAATAAAGACAATCATGGACAATCATTTATTTGTAGCAATTTAAACCACCGATCTGTCCCATAATGTATGTGTATGCGAACATAGTATACACCTAAAGCAATGTGTCATGGAGAAGCGAAATAAAACGTTTACATCTTTTGATCGTGTAAAAGATAAATCTGAAATAACATATCAATATGTCACAGTGTGTTCGAAATCTGTTAGGCGTTAAATGTATATTAGTAGTCCGGTTACCACAGTCGGTAGAGCATTTTCACCATGCAGAAAATTATATATTTTCTGAAAATAAATTCATTTAAAATGTCGATCAAAATTTAAACAAACAACATGTATTTGTCAAATTGATTTACAGCGATTTTTATCCCAAGTTATTTTGTGAAACGCAGACCACGTCTATAGATTGCGATATTAATCTCAACATCAGACACACGTTGTATGATACTGTCAAGCGTATATGTACTTGTCTGTTATTCAAGACACCCCCCCCACACACACACACACACCCCTCCCCTCCCTCCCCACCCCCCGTTTTATTCCATACAAAATTTAGATCATGTAAATTGATCATAATCTTTGTTCTTATAGGCTATGACATCTTAGTCTATCACTCAGATACTGTTTAGTCATCATTCTACCATTTTCATTTATTGCAATTGTACTTTTATGAAATTGTTTAACTCTTAACACCATATGCATTCAAATTGGATTCTTCCAAACTCAAAAACCACACATAGTCAATTTCCATGAATAGATATATTTTACCTATTTATTCTGATAGAGCAGAAAACAGTGCAGAACCTTTGCTGATTGCTCGTTTCTGTTTTCAAAAGCATTCTGTATTAGGGGGTTCAAAGGGGTCCATATGAAGTAAAGGGTTAAATAAACAAATGGTTAAATAGATATCTGTTTCCTTCATACTAAGTTGATGTCTTGATAATGTTCGGCAATACAATAAAGATTATTTATGTTCTTGTTTTTAATTATTTGGATTTTGATGACTCGCAACCACTTACGTTTGAAGTTTGTTTGCTTGGAAGTAAATCATAGATAGTTTGTATTACCGGTGCCAAAAATACGAAAAACATTAAATTGTAAAAAAAAGAAAGAGTAAGTAAGTGGAACAAATGTTTATAAAAAATTGGTGAAATTATTTTCATAACATGTCAATGGTAGGAATCTACGTCACGCGCACCGGAACGTTGTTTCAAAAGCTGGTTTAAGTGATTTTTCGTGTTGATTTTGGTTACATGTGTAGATTTTATAGTTTCCACCAACCGTCTGCGTATTAGAGGAATCTGTTTCACTGATATGCAATTGAGTACGATCTACACAATTCCAGATTATCTCAAAACAGTCGAGCGTCATGTCCGGTAACGTGTACATTAAGAATGAAGCGCAACTGTTTTTAGGTAATCTAGAATTGTGTTTATCGCAGTGATCTATAGTTCAGTGAAATAGATTCCTCTAATACTCAGACGGTCGACGAGAAACGAAAAATCCCTTAAACAAATTTTGAAACAAGGTTTCAGTACGGTATATAGCGGTGTGCGTCTGCCCCTTGAATGTGGTTAACCATGAACGTGATATTACTTGTAATCGTAGTAATGAGTTTTGCTACCGAGCGCTCAAATCCATGACCATTATTGGTACTTTTTGGATATATTACGTATTCTGTATATTACGTATAGGTATTTACGTAGACGTATTCTGTGTATTTGTTGTCGTAGCTGTGTTATTTGAATGCTTCATCTCCTGTTGGACATATTTTTTTAGTTTTAATATAAATTCTGCCCGGTATCTTGGTCTCTCAGTTGTTACTAATTTATTTAAGCTCGGTTGCAAAGTTAGCTTAGAGCCCATACGAATCACTCTCTAGTCGGTTTCCTGGGCAGAACCAGTACCGAATGTTGTTTTTGAGTCTGAGATCTAATCTTCAACCTCGACCAGCACCCTGTCCACCTCACTACAGTCCGCTTACATGTCCTGGCATCTGTCAATAGTGATATTTACTGTTATATAGAGTATGACATGATATTACCTGAACATTAAGCAATGGGACACGCGAGGCATCATCTTTCTCGTCATGTTTTTTATTCGACTAGTTACATGAATTAATTGATTGCTCTGTCTGTGCGGATTTTAAAAATATTTTACGATTGGTGTGAGAATATCTGACATGTGTTCAAAATTGGATTGAATCGATGAACCACTTCATGTACGTCACCGCTATTTTAACGATATTTTATATACATATTTGTAATTTACTTAGATCAATGGATACATTTGTAACTAAAAGCATAGACTTTTTTATCAACAAACATTTTTATGTTAGACACTTTGATAAGCCAAACGTTGCTATATTGTATAATATTTTTTCTTGTTCAAACAAACTTAGTGTGTTGTTAAATTGTACATACATAATGTATATGGTGTTAACATATTTACAGGTGTTTATATTTACATTCTTAGTTTTAAACTAAAAACATAAATATAAAAATTGCACAACAACGATATAAAATTAACAAACACAAATTAAATTAAACAATAAGAATAAAAATTAAGAACATGAACATAAAAACAATAAACACAATATTGCAAAGTTTGGTCTTTCATATGTTTATTCATTTGGATATGATACATCGATTGTTTGTTATATCAACGACTTTTGTAAATATTTTAAAACAGGAGGCCTAAGGTCCCAAGCTCGAATTGATGACGTTCCAATTACAACACTTAGAACCGGATCTTCATATGTTTAGCTCGGATCTTAAAGTAAGATAATATCTTTTCAATTAAACATTAAACATAGTCCTTATCCTTACATGTGCATGTAATATAATTGTTAGCCAGATTGTTGTGTTCGTATGTGCGCTTATCTGACTATGTCAATTTATGCGAATGCACGTTGGACTGCATTGCGTGTGATTGACAAATATGGGATGTTGTACATACATTTATTACTTTTACTAGTAACGCTAGCACATTTGCTGTACTGGTATTTTAATAGAGCACGCTATAAGTACATGTCTGTCTGTCTGTCTCCATAGTTTAATATTTCTATAAAGTACCAAAAAATGATCGCAGGAACATGGATCACTTTCTCACTAACCGTTGTCCCCATGTGATGATTTTAATGATTGATATAAGTATAGTACTGAACAATTTGCCAAAAATAAACTTGTCCAACACTGTTTATTATGTTTGACATCATCTTATAATATATTAACCCGAAAACATTTAGCCGTAATAAATTCCTGCTCTATTTTGTTTATACGTGTTTGCTGTTGTATCAGGTCTACACGTATACATGTTAATAAATAAAATCAGCAAATCATACAATTTGGCCATTTTCGAAACAAATTATCTGAATATAGAATAGGCAGACAGCTTTATGAAATACAAAGCACAAACAAATACCCATTACATTTTTTTTTGTCAAATCGATTCAAGAAGCAAGTAGATTATCTAATCTTTCTTTTCTTAACTTATGCGATTTATAAATATTGCCAGATTACAAATGTTGTTTTCATAACTTGATGACGTAATGGTTTTAAATCTATTAATATTTGGTAATGCAATACGTTAAGTTTATTTATTTCTTATTGTTCTGTATCTCGGACAACAAAACAGAAAACAATTCAACAACCCCCGCATTACATACTCTGCAAAACCGATTTTCCCTTTTTGCATTAATGTATCTCCTCATTTCTATTAGCACTCAGACCATAATTATCTTGTTTAAATTTTCACAGTTTGTTTCATTTTGAATCTGTATGTGTAAATTGTCTATAAAGCTGTCAACAGACCATTACTGTTTAAACTTTTTTTTTCAAAATCTGATCCGGTGGTCTTGTCAGTTAGGCAAACTATTCCAAACGCATTAGAGTTTATCGTTTTTAATATATCCACCTCCTCGTATGTTATGTTTTACCATGATAGGTAAAGGAGATTAGTTGTTGTAAATGAGTCTAACCAATTCGGATGCCAGGCGAGTTCAATAAATATACACGCTTTTATATTAACTTAACATATGGTCGGCATCGCTTCTCCTGTTTTAAAACGAGGCAGACATCATCTTTCGTAAAAAAAACTGATTTCTTTCATTAAATACCACACGTTAATAAAACAGTGAGGAGAATATAGGAAAATGTGTTTATAATTAGATCTAATACTTTTCCTAGAGCTGTTAAGTGTCTGTCTTTCATCAGCATATTTCTCTGGTCCGTTGATATGCTAGTGGATTTTCTTGTGCTTCGATTATATGAAAACTGTGATTAGTCTTGGTCCAGCTGGCCTGTATCACTGTTAAACAATACCTACCTAGTATCAGTTTGAACAACGAAGATACATCCGCGTATATTGAATGTTTAATACCATATTAAAGACTTGATAACCACATTCTTTGATTGAATCAATCACAAGCATATGTCAAAGATTAGCTAATAAATGTATGAACATTACGTTAATGACAAACACGGATTCGGCTATGATACTATACCGGTTGTGTTAATGTTAATAATTTTCAGAAATATGAGTTTGTAAAATACAGTAATTGACGTATAAATGAAGATGGGAGTTTCATAAAGAGGATATTTGGTTGTTTTGGTGTAAGATCAAATTATATTTGATCACCAAAAGTCATATTCTCATGAGTGGATTAATTAAAATAATGAAGTACTTTTTTTTTAATAATGTTTTTTTTAAATCAGTATTCGAGGACACACAAAAAAGTTGTTTTTTTTATAATTTTATTATTTGAAACATTGGTTTACCATAAATAATCCACTGAGAAATCTCTACAATACTCCAAAGCATAACATAAACGTATTATCATATTTTAAGTCAATTCGCAACTGTGTCGTCTTGATGCATGGCTATATACGTTGCGTTACCTGATACCTTAATCAGCGGACTGTTGAGACATACATAATCTAAATAGGAGCACGTGATCTAGTGGTAGAGCATCGGAATAAGGGAATGAGGGTCGTGTGTTCGATTCTCTGCCACGACTATGTTAATTGTCCTTGAACAAGACACATTATCCGCATATGCTTAGTTCTGGTTTTACCCAGGAAGACATCGAGCGTGATTTGTCTAAGATGTCACTTTTATTCACACTCGATGTAAAATAAATTAGCTTAACCCTTTACTTCATAGATAGCAATCACAGAAGTCCTTTGAAAACAGTGCAGGCAGAGTTCAGATTGCTCGAACACTTCCTGCACTGTTTTCCACTCTGTCAGTTAATATAAACATAATTCACTAAATAATTCAAAAGCCTTCTATACTAGAGGTGTCAAAAAGTGTCTTTATTAGAGGTGACGAAAGGCGTTTATATGAAGTAAAGGGTTAATATAAACCTCATCCATTCATATGCAACAGATAACGGACTAATGAGCCGTAAAACTGTTATTTATCTAAGCCAGTCATACGGTTAGGATACTTTGCCTTTTAGCCATATAATATGTAATGTATAACGAAACACAGTTATGTTGTTCAGGAAGCTTTTTATCATTAACCTAGAAAAATATATATATTATGCAGCAGACATGGGTGGCCGAGACTACAATTTTAGAAATCAACAACGCCTCTGAAATATTAAGGAGCATTTTATGGATCTTACTACTAAAACTGAAACTATTTAAACGTTAACACGTTAAACCACACTTTAGGAACTAGGAATTAGCGTTCATGCGGCTCCGGCGCTGTTTTCAGATTCCTAAAACACCAGGAATCAAAGAAATGAATATTAAAATAAATTGTTTGAAGGAACTCGTGTATCAAATATGGGTTAATATAAGCCAAAAAGATTGCAGCGTAAGAATAAATACCTGGTTGTTTAGCCGAGCAATTACTGACACATGCCGCTGAATACATTAAAGGAGCAATGTAAATCCAAACCACACTGTGCACACATATCGATCATGTTAAACGTTTTTTTATCGTTTCTTCATTTGCTTACAAGAGCGTTATTAACGTTTTATGACATGCAAGGATACGAGGTATTCGCAAAATACCATACACAAGCAATAACTGAAACTATTTCTTATGTAATTACAAAAGTAATCAACTAGACTTCTATGTGAAAATAAATGTTTTATAGATAAGCGCAGTCTATAAATAACTATTAATGTGGGAGTTGGGGCTTAACAGCGCGCCACCGCAACAAACGATATGTGACACCAAACTATTTAATATGCTAGTTTTTTCTCTCTGTTTATTTTGTAAGAAAACATTCACACAAGAGAGAGAACAAAACAAAACAATTAACCCAAATAAATGACTTAATATTCAAAATGAACATAAAGCAGTGTATTTATATCATAAAACGTCTATGTATTGACAAAATCTATATTCTATATTATATAAACATTGCATTCCTGCGAGGGCGTTATTAAAAATTGTCAACCTGAGAGAAATGATATTGACCGCGGCGTATAAGCCGAAAAAAACTAACATACGCACTAACATATATGCAAGGAAGTGTGTCCAACAGCAAACATTAAGATATTGTCCTCAGTGTAAGTCTCTATGTTGAATTTACCATAACTGATCATGAACAAAACGGTAACATTTCTATGGTTTGTGTCTGATAGATGTGTACATATTTGCAGAGATTACCATGGGTAATAGCGGGAAACCCACGGAAATCGTTATATAAACCATCTACAAACGGTTATTGGTGAAGATAATTATAATTATGTTTGTATTTGATACTGTCAAGGGAGTAACTGCTGAAATATGTGTTTAAAAGAAGTGCCGAAACTAATTCGAACAATGTGTCAATAATGTCGTTCGTGTTGCTTTCATGTGCATTTCTGATAGTTTTTGCCTCATAACGTGTGGATGTACATGTATGTAAGAAAGGCTTCGTTTGTCGCAAGATAGTCTGTGCTAATAAAAACCATCCACGTGTATACGTTCATGGGAAACGAACGATCAAGGAGAAAAAAGTTCAATAAAGGAAATACGCTTTTTTTGCATTTTTTAAGTTGAACGCTAAGTATGTGGAAAACATTTACCTTAGGTGTGAATACAACGTCTTTGATGACATTTTTATAAGTTAGAACGCTAAGTCTGTGTTGACATTTACCTTAGGTTAAAATACTACGGCTTGTATTGATATCTTCCTTAAATTTAAATGTTGTATTTTATGTTGATATTTTACATCTGTGGGCGATATCATTTTATTTTCAAAGGTGGATTGGATGATATTATATGTATGGTTCCAAGATACACAATATATATTCAGATATTTACAAAACAACACTAAACACATTCCTGTGATTTTTCTTGCACAAGTTTACAATCATGGTAGTGTACAAAATAAAGCAATACATTGTTAAAATAAATTCATTTATGTATATTATAGTTTTAATTATACCTAGTGCGTTCGTTTTATTTATATTACTTTATTGCGGTTTGTGACCGTTTGTTCTGCTTTTATTAGTTGTGAAAATTAATGAATAAAAACACACAAAATTAATTATATTTTTACACAATTATGTGGCAAGGCGTACCTATTACAAAACAGTTACGTTATACACTAGCGCTACATTAATAAATAAATGAAATATTATATATCCATAAATGTATGTAAATGAGGGCATATAGATACAAAGTTAATGTCCTTTTTATGACTATTCTCTTAATCTATGTTTAAAACCACAATCGTCAGGTTTTATATTCAAATACACTTTCTACTATCTATATTAAGTATTTTAATCGTTTGCTATTGCTTTTATCATAACTGCATCATAATACACTAAAATAACATCGCACTTGATGTTTCGCATACTGACATGTCAACCTGACATGCACTTTTTCAATAAGACTTGGTTACACCTGTTACAGGTGTATTGCATTATATGCGGTTAAACGTAACTTTCAATTAAAGTTCATGTAGTCTATCTCTCCCGAATCAGGTCTATTAACGCCCAATGAAAACGCAGAGAATTCTATTCCTGTCCCACAACTCATAGCAATTAGACTCTTTTAAATTGTGAAGTTATTCAATCTTTCAGTTGAAGTAACTGATTAATCATTGTGATAAAATGTGGCTTTCCCAACATTCCTTTTTAGCGGACCCAAATCAGGAGAGCTGGGTCCGTTTTACAGACTATATTACAAGTGCGTCTGCTTGGAATGACTGAATGATTGAAATGGCTGTTCCAATAACCAAAGCACCCAGTCCAAAGTATACGTCACACAAACAGCTATCTCGCCGCAGAAATGGCGATCAGTACACATGCTTACACTTACACTTCCTTGTAAAAAATGTATAATTAAATACTTGCTGTGAAATGAATTCAAACTATTCTAGTATGTATGCAGACCCTTAATAGTTTGTTGAGCGGACCCAGCTCACAACTGACCAATCAACGTGCTCAAATGTGTTGTTCCAACGTTGCTATTTAACGGGTCCAATCGGGAAAGCTGGGTCCGTTCTACAGACTAATAATGATAAAAAAAAACCATATCAATGTTCAAAATGAAGATAATCTTCAAAACATACATGACCAATAGAAGGTGTAGCATCCCAACAACACCGATCAAAACAATATAAATATAATCAATATATATATAGAAAGAGAGGATAATCATAATAATTGAAAAACAGAATAAATGACATCAATTCTTGAGAACGCCTTCTTACTGAAAACACTTGATTTTGCACTGTTGAAAATATCCATATTTTTATTGATAGACGGATAGTTGTTTTACTCAACACTTCAATATAAAACATAAAGATACATTTTGTTTTGATGAGATAAGGTACTGTGGAAAAACAAGATCAATTCATAAGTGCAGGAAAGGGTCACGTGTTGACCGTATAATTCAAATTTTGGAACATTGCGCCTCAGCATATATCAAGTCGTTAAATATACACCTATGAACACATGTCTCAAATGTATAATCCTAGTTGGCTGGCAGGACTGCAAAAGTTATGAAATGAGCATAATGTTACCAAAGGCAGAATCCTAGTCGGCTGACAGAAATACAAATGATATAACATGAACAAAGGAGCATAATACATTTATCAAAGGTAAATCCTAGCTATCTCACAGGAATACAATTAAAGCATTACCATAAAAATCAATATATTTAACAACCGAACAAAATGAATTTGAACATTTTTGGCAAGTTCCGTATTCTTGCCCATAAATGTGACGTGGTTATATGATGCACATGCAGTTGCAGACAGCAGCACACTAATTACATCCAAAATGTATCAGTGAATTTGTTTAGGTACTACATAGTTAATTTGAGATATTATAATGAAATAAGCAATGTAGATAGTATCTACAAAGAAAAGTAATTGGATTTTATAAGTGTTAATTCGAATTTCACATTATTTGTTAATTTTATAGGTTTATGAATTCCTTTGGAGACATGTGTTGATTTATTTATTCATAAATCATTTAAATGAAATATTCCACTTGAAAATATTAATTAAATATTAGATTAATATAATATATACTTTTAAAATATTATTTTCCAGAGCTTCTCTACAATTGCACTTAGCTGAAACATTGCTCTATATAATAAATTCACATTAACACCAGAATGGTATGTCCTCCAGCTACGATTGTAGGAGGAAACAGCATTATATATAATATTATAATTAGCACTAAGAATGCTTATAGAAACATAAAAGATGTTATGATAGACCCATTCCTTTTAAATATTGAATTACGTAGTTAATCTAAATACGCCTGACATTTCGGATAAATAGTTATATGTAAATTAAATGTGAAAGTTTGATTCATTGCACGAAAGTTGGTCAATGTTTATATCTCGTTAATTGAAATGAACGCCGTCGAAAAAGGAGTTTGTATGGAATTTAATTAACAAATCAATTGTTAACCTCAATGCTTTTAAATGATTATTACAGAAAAACTTTTTTTATTATCAATATAAATTGATTATCACTGAAATGTCTTTCTTTCTTCTTTTGTTATATACATAAAGGTTAGTGATCTGTATTGACATATAGGTATTATATATAATAAGGGATATAATGGTTGACTTTAATTGATTAGACGTCCATTTACCTCAAAACAGGATAGAGTTATTTTTGTAAAGAAGAACAAACAGAATACTTTGATACGCCTCTCGCATCACAACTGAACAAATACATTGAAGGAAATGTTATAAACAAAACGATCCGACTATGATACAAGGTATTGAAACAGCTGAAACTAAATGTCTCACTATATAAAATAAGGTCTAGAATTTCTATGGTAAAAAAGAATTCTACTTGGAAGTTTTCAAAAGTATTTTTTATTTCATAGCAGTAAGGTATACACACACACAAATGCACAATCACTGGTAGGTTAACCTGCTTGTTTTTTAAAGAGGGTGCAGTGACAAGAGGGTGCAGTGACACCCTGGGATATTTTATAAAAAAAAGTCCTCAAATGCCCATCAATACATGTATATGTTGAAATCCTATAAAAGTCATTTTTAACACCAGTGATGTCTTATTACAGTATATAATGTGCTGACTAGCCAACTTCTGCTCCACTCATCTGCAGCAAGAAATTACAACCACTATGAACAATTTTGAAAATATTTCAAAACCAAATTACATTGAACTTGTTTTAAGCATAAGAATCATGTTACCGTGGGGGAAAAGGGGCATAACTGTGTAGTGATATATGCAGTGGCAAAGTGTTATATCCATACTATTTCCTATATGTTCACCGATGTATTACCTCTGGATCATTATTGCAAGTCATTGATATTTTACACTGAAACGTTATTTCTATAACCTATCCAATTAGACAATACAGAATACATCAATTTTCTGTTGACATTTTTAAACATATTTCGTCAGCAAGTCTTGTGGCTAATAGTTGTTTTAAGGCAATTGCGGAAACAGCAAGATTTGTATCGCAGCAAACAGGTTGATTAACTCTGAAAACATCAGATGGGATATATAATGATATGGAATTAAACGTCTATTTGGATATACAGAATGAATTCGTATAATTACCTAGACTAGACACAGTGTATTCAAGCAGAAACGAAGAAGCATTACAAATAGCTAGACTGGACGAAATTATGTTTGAATTAGACAGTGAAGCATTGCAACTTACTACTTCGGAAAATATGTCTTTTCCACCATATACAACGACGCATTACGAGTAGTGTGACTTGATAACAGTTTTGTTCTTGTGTAGTCTAAATCTGCTTGATATTTTTATAATAATGTCATTGTTGTTTTATGGTGTTTAGCGTCGCTTTCAAAAATTGTTTCAGTCATATCGCGTTTTTTGTCTACTTAAGACAATATTCTGAGAGCTGTCACACTGGAGTATCATACCGCAGACACATGGTATGATACCCCACCAAGTCACATTATAAAGACGTCGGACCGACCAGACCTAGAACTTTCCTCTAAATGCTGAGAGTCAAGCGTGGAAGCGTACCTCATTCATTGATTTCATTTATTTCATTTTAAGGAAGTCCACTGTGAACCCTGTGTTGTGTTTTATTATCTCTTCCAGTGTTGCGTTTTCATATCTCTTCCTGTGTTGCGTTGTCGTATCTCTTCCAGTGTTGCCTTTTCTTATCTCTTCCAGCGTTGCGTTTTCATATCTCTTCCAGTGTTGCATTGTCATATCTCTTCCAGTTTTGCGTTTTCTTATCTCTTCCATTGTTGCGTTTTCATATCTCTTCCTGTGTTGCGTTGCCATATCTCTTCCAGTGTTACGTTGTCATATCTCTTCCTGTGTTGCGTTCCTGTCTCTTCCAGTGTTACTTTTTCATATCTCTTGAGTGTATGTAGTAAAAAAACATCACATGTAGCATTCTGCATTTGTTTCACATATTCATTAACCTGAACACTGCCACTAAATGCTGCCATGTCATCATATTTGTAGTATCAATTATTATGCTACCCAACTTTGGATCTGTCATAAACCACTTTCGCGCATGACGCATGCGTTTTTTTGTATTTCGGCAGGAAATTAACAAATGTAAACCAGGAGACACTATTTTCTATCGATTAGTTAAATGATTCAAAAAGACGACTTATAAATCTGATAATCTAGAACCTATCATTTTTTTACTTAAGTGACTTTATCTAATACAGTTATGTTTATAATTTGAGGAATATTACATGCGACCGCTATCGACAGTAAAGAAATTATATAATGTATCTTAAGCGGTTTGACAAGGTAAAAGTAAGATATAATACGGCAGCAGGTGATTAAACGTTGAGAAAATCGATATTTGACTCGGGAAAGGAACTTTAATGGCGTTTTGTTTTGGACGGTGAGTCCTTTGAGGTAACGCTCCGTATCGTGTGAACATATCATAATTACTTTTACAAAAATTACAATAATCAATAAATTCAAATAACATAACATTATAATAGTATGCCAAAATTAATGAAATGTGTTTCAAATGTCAGCGTTTTTGAAATAAGTATAGAAATAATACATAGAATTGACATGTCTTTTACGATACGATGATTTCAATTAAAAGTATATTAACCTCGAATGCTCCCACAATAAATCATATTTAACGTGCAATTCACGTTTTCATTCTGCATTTGTCAGAATGTTAATTAACGTAAGATACGTGAGTAAATATTTAAGAATGGTTTCATCCCCTCTGTTGAATCCTGATTTTTATTGTGACTTCTTCATTTCAGATTAATGATTCTTTTAATGGCTTTAATTGACTTTACCCGATAAATCTTGATTTTTTCTATTGTTTTTTAAATGGATTTAAACTCTATTTGTAACACATAAAAGGTAATATATAGCATAGCATATCCATTTTATTGGAGGAAAGGGACCTCTGAACGTCCCACACACTAATTCATTTTGTAAAGTTCTACATATAGAGACATGCATTTCAGAAGCACTGAACGCATTGCGCATGGTTTTAAAAATGTATTGTTTCCATAGATAGTATTCTGTTGCTCCAACTATGCAGAAAAAGATCATGGGGTTAACTTGATTGCTTTTCCACATGATGGTGGGATAACACACCTTCATAATTGACAATGTTTGCCCATTTGTTGCAGTGTACCATTACGCATCTTTAAACTGTAATGCCTTCATCCAACTGTTACTAAAGTTGTCCAAACTTTGCAGAACTCATGTAAACGTTCAAATGTTCTCCTACATTTAAGCATTTTCAACTAAACTAATGCCCAACCGATTTACACAGCTCTAATTTCTCGGGCGCAAGAATCTTGCTATCGTCACCAGGGTGGGTGGGGTGGGGGGTAATTGGATAGTGTGACCTGAATAAATCTGAGTAGAACCATTGTCATTCTGCAAGTAACTGGCAAAAGTTTTCACATCCAGTTTATGGACCGGGCTCGACTCGAACTCATGACATGGACGGTGAGAGGTAAGAATAATTAGACGACCACTTCGCCACGGTGGACTAATTTTTAATTAATTTGTTCAAATAGTGCAGTTCTGTATTTTTAACATCTCTACTGTGTGTCAGCTACATACATTTATCTCTGTTCGATATTGGCACGATATGTAGCAAAAGTGCATTGCTTGTTTT
Organism: Panopea generosa; assembly: GCA_029582155.1. Classification (NCBI taxonomy): domain Eukaryota; kingdom Metazoa; phylum Mollusca; class Bivalvia; order Adapedonta; family Hiatellidae; genus Panopea; species Panopea generosa. The sequence continues at coordinate 35,142,411 of CM055908.1, forward strand.
TAAACTGGATATATTCAAATGTATAACAGACATGCAATATGGTCGTAAAAATATAAAAAAAAAATAACTGTTACAAAATTGAAAAATATGCTTGTTTTATATAAAGCCTGAACTCTAAGCAAAACCTGAATAACAAACTATTTCGTAATTACAAACGAAGTCAAACGCTCATTAGCGGCTGTTACAAGAAATATTAATCACTAAAAGTACACACACACAGAAAATCATGGGTTCGATAATAAAACAAACTAACGATGGCTGGAAATTTGCGCAAAAGAAAACTGCACTGGAGTAACTAGTAGAATTTTACGAAATATTCAACTCAGGTTTGTTTTTGTATGCTTCTAGTACATTGTTTTATATACTGCAGTTGCAAACATCACAATCGGTTTGTTAATGTTTTCTGCAATATATATATATATATATATATATATATATATATATATATATATATATAGTCCGTTGTAAATGCGTACTATAGCACTTATCAATTAATCAAAAATGGCCCATTATCGCTCGGATGTAAACCCTGTGAGGTATAGACTCTTATTAATGAATAAGATAGAAGGGTCCCATAAGGGTATTAATACCGTGACAGGTAGGTCAAACGTCTCATCACCATCGTAGTATTAATTCGCGTTCTTTTTGCACTGGAAACATGCTGAAGGTATACGGTTAATATGATCGATGTTTAAGGTAGATGCTATATAGACATAATTTAACATTATGTTTAATATCTGATAAAAGGATCACTTGGGACCGCAGAACGCGTTTATGAAAATAAAATAGCAATCTCGATTAAACTGAGTGTTCTAAACTTCGATTTTACAACTAACGCTCTAAATCTTCCTGGGTAAAACCAATACTAATCATATTGGGACAACTTGGGACCGCAGAACGCGTTTATGAAAAGGAAATAGCAATTTCAATTTAACTGAGTGTTCTAAACTTCGATTTTACAACTTAAACAAATTACGCACGAAGTTTTCCGTGGTAGAACCAATACTACGATAGCCATTGTGGGAAATCGAACCCACGACTGGTCCGATGCATTACCACTGAACCACGCACTCCGAAATTTACTGAGTCGGTTCGTTATGAGTTAAGAAATGTGCAATATATCCTATAATACTGTCTTAACAGCTGTGCTTTAGTTACATTTTGTTTTCGAAAAACAATGAATAGGCCTCAGGATTCTAAGGAATCATAACTTATAACAACACTGAGTATGGGCGAGTTAGCAAGACCGTTACACAGCTAGTAAACGCAGTTAACGTAATTTTATACGCATTTGTACCTCTTGAACACCCTGTATTACAATTAAACATATATATATTGAGGTACGTGCGGCCATACTACTGTTTCTCCATTGAAGCTGTTTTTTAAGTTTCTCTTTGTTAGAAAATGGTAATTAAACATCTGTAAAAGTGTGAAAAACAGGTGATTATCACATTTTGCTGTAAGTTTTGCTGTTTATGTGAACATTTTATGATGAATTCTCAAACTTTGAAAGCGTCAATCCGTGTGTGTGAAAACTTAACTATATATTAGGTCCATTGATATATTTTGTTGGAAGTGTTAAAGTCATGAGCACTTTCAAAATATTCTTACTCACAGTACATCAACAATTGTTATATATATATAGATAAATGCAGCGGTAAACAAGGCATGCATTACACACTAAATGAAAAACACATTATCAATAAGTTTAAAATGAAAGACAGTCTTCTTGATTCTATTATTAAAAACACGAAGTTTTGCATTTCATGAATATCAAATAAATTTAAAAGTATATTTAAATAATTAAAATCTAAACCTTATGAATGCTCCGCTGAAGTAATATATAGACCATATGGATCATCTCCTTAATTAATCCCATATGTTTGTTTACGTAATTTAAGCATAAGACTGAAATAAATCAGGACTTTATTGCTGCAGCATGCAGAAAATAGTTAAGATGCAAAATGACAACGTCTACTAAAATGCAACCTTTAGCCGGATATCCTGAAATGAAATGCAACAACAATACGTGACAAGCATAATGTACATATTTATTAAAATAAAGTAAAATAAGAGTCATGAAAGCATATTTTTTCCCGAGATCAATCCGTAAATTAGCATTTTTTTCAATTTCTTACATTTTATAGAACAAGTGCTTTCAGTTTTTTGGCTTTTTGAATATTAGTGTAATATATTTCTCATTAGCTTATATTTTATAAAAAAAAATAAGCATATCCACATACAAACTAATATATTATGTCAAATATATATATATATATATATATATATATATATATATATATTTTCTTTCTATAGAAAAAATAACAAACATATATGTGAATTCAAGAAAAACATATGTGAAGTGTAAAGAATTTTTGTTGTTGTTTTTTTTTTTTTGGTGATTTTTAAAAAATCAAATATTAAAAAATAATAAAATGAAATAACAACTGTTTTGAAAGAAACATGATTATGAGTATGCATGTGTAAACTATTTCTAAGCAAATAGATATTGTTTAACAGAGTCCTTTATAATTTTAATGATTCCATTCGTGCCAAAAAAAAATATGTAGGTTATACTATTCATGTAAACAGTAATTAAGATCTCATATTACTGCAAAATCTGGTTCCACAAATAAGATACACTTTCATTACACAAACATTATATTTAATAAGATATGGCATAGAACATCCCTTTAACTGATACCTCTTGATTTAGGTATGTTAAACCGTATTGTAAAATCAAGCAATGTCCTGCCTGCCCATTCATTACGCAGTAGCCAGTCTACGCATCTTAACTATGACTCCTGCTGCAAAAAAGCGTCCATTGATATTGGGCATAAAATAATTGTGGACTCTATTAATTTTAAGCACGTTTTAATGTTTATATTATTTTTAAAGATACTTCAGTAAAATAAAGTAAAGTTTGTTTTATTGTATTGAAAAGAATATCAATATTTACGCCGGAAATTCAGCCCGTTTGATTTTCATTTTTTGCAATCGGCGTACAATATGGATGAGTGTTAGAGCAGCCTTGCAAAAATGTGTTTACACATAGATAGATCGAATCCTGAACGTCTCACGCCGCTATTACATTTCCCAAAGGAATCCATTGAAACATTTATGTCTAAAAAACTGTGAAAAAATAAAATCTGCAGCATATGTGTGGGCCCAAATTTTACTGGTTTAAGATATGCAATAATAAAGAGAGAAAAGCAGACCTTGACCATCTTGATTTCTTTTTTAAATTCAATGGTTTGGCAATACCTATCAATTTCCGGAGTAATATAATGTCAACTATTCGCCCACGATGCGGTTCGAGCTAACAATTCTGAAATGACACAGAATTTCCCAGAAAACTGGTATCAGCATCAAATTCATTAAATCCTGACCGTTTAATATTATAACATTATAAAAAGTATGGTAGGAAAGAATAAATCACTGCCATACAAAGCCCTGAAAAAAAGAAGAAAAACGTTTTATTTCTACCTCCCTCACCGGAGTAATCAAGAGCGATAGTAGTGATGTGATTCCTGAACAAATATTTTGATACCTTAAAGAAAACAATGTTAAATTCTAAGGCTTGATAAATATGTCAGAATTGATAATCAATCGGAATTCCTCTGTAATATTCGCAGATTTGCAGGGAGGCTTGGGTTGCGTCTAATATTCAGCATTCAATGCAAGATTGATACGAAGCTGACAACCATAATTCAATTTGCTTTGCTTAGCTTTTGCCAATATTCTGGTATACCCTCAACCCTTATCACCAGTGGAGTGCTAGAAGAAAATTTAGTTGAAAAGAAAAAAGATGAGTGCGGAGCAATGGCTGTCAAATGCAAGAAGGTTCAATTTTCTGAACAGGAAGTAGAGTGAACCAGTCTAATGGAGTTTGACAATTCGTAGCTCTCTCATGAGTTTTAATAAATTGTCACATGGTTCATTTTCCACTGAATCCACTGGCCAATCAACGTACTCATGTATCACTGCGATATAATGCTCTGGCGGGAAGAACTATGATCATTTTTAAGCATGGTTCTAAAAGAGAGAAAACCGTTGGCTCATAAAACACTAAGAGATAAACACAAATTACACATTTAATGGAATACGTTGTAATAGATAAACTAAAAAAAGGAAATATGCACAATGATTTTGAACCTTGATATACACAGAACTGTCAAATTTCTGTGTTTTCTGCAATTTTCATAAGACTTTCAAAATTAGATAAAAGCTTAATGTGAATATTATAGTAATCTTTAGGATCATTTTATTAACAAATGAAAAGAAATAAAAACATCTTATGCACTTTAAGTGATGTTGCACTGGGAAAAATGAATTTTGACCTGAATATAGACCGGATAAATGGCACATTATCTCTTGTTACGGTGAACCGAAAGAGAGAATGCATTTGGAAATAGGGTGGGTGAGTTACTGAGTAGGTAAGCAGGTAGGCTAAAAGTATGTGTCGTGGTGAATATGTCATTTGAATGCTATGTTTCCTGTTGCACATATTTTTATTTGCAACATTAAATATAAAATGTATCAATGTATTACAATGTATCAATTACAATCACACTCGTACAGCAGTCAGTTATTTATAATTGATTCATATTGATTTATTTTCATTATTTATGCAAGGTTTCATTAATCATTTCAATGCTGGCAAAAATGTCTTCTCTTCTATCTTGGCATGCTCGCTATCTTTACTGCATTTTATGTTTTAAGCCGTGTGTTGATTGTTAATTAGTTGCCGGTGTGCATAAAATCTCATAGTGCAGCGAAATATCTTGCAATAGAGGGACTAACATGTATGTCAAAACAAAAAAAAACTTTAAATTGTTTATGTCATTAAGACATTAAGAAAAAGATACATGTATGTAAATTTGTCCACCCTGTCCAGATGTGTTGCATGTTATTCCATAGAATATAAGTCAAGGTCGACACCAAATTTATTGGTTTAGCAGAGGCCTTGATATTGTAGTTATGGTTTGCATTGTAGCTAGGCGCACTCGCCGTAGTCTGGTCTGTATATTAATGTCTTGGTTATTCACAAATACTTATTTCCATAAGAAATTTTACCAGCTAATATATCCGCATATTTTTTTATTTAAATATGAATCTAATTCACTTCAAATATAATGTTTGCCCTGTTCTCGTAGGTAAGTAAGAGGTTATTAATATACGTTGAATCCAATATTTTGACGTAACGTCTATCTCTTTTATACGGTTTCCTATAACAAAATCAAAATCACGTTTGAAAATATATATGCTTACTATTTGTGGATAATGAAATAAATCACAAAAATATGAAGGCCCTGCTATTTCTCAGGTCGTGTAAGAAAAGTGTCACGTGACATGGAAATAGAGTTTTCCCCCATGGAGAAAAAAACCGTATCATTTATGAGCAGAAATGGTAGAAAGTGTGTGTTATTTGATCATGGATCAATTTAAACAGCCTTATCTACTAGATTAGCATGTACCTTTTTATGATCTTTTTACAGAATTCGAATGGACGTAATAATGCATTCTAAATTTAGTGATAATCAGTACATGTCGCCAATATCAAAAAGAGAAGTTGTGTCATGTATGATTAGGTATTTGACAAGGACATATCGCGATATTACAATTAAAAGATGGGTGAATTTACGTAGAGAACGCCGAAAAATTGTTCGCTGCTAGGAACCAACATTTAAGTTAAAATACACTTTTACACCGATAACAAAGAAATAAGCACGTGATTTAGATACTCATTGAAGGTCAATGAATGGGAATAACAGCTCTCCCGATTGTGTCCGTTCAATAGCAATTGTTACGAGAACGCTGACTGTTCAGTTACTTCAAGGAAAGTTTGAATGACGTCATAATTTAGTAAGCGTTCGATAGCTATGAACTGTGGGACAGGCATAGAATTCTTGCTTTTTCCATTGTTCGTTAATACACCTGATTCGGGAGATATCAGGTTCTGGGATTAACCACACCAGACATTAAACAAACTCAATTGTACGTCGACATAATTATGGTTCATGACAAGCAATACAAATAAAACCTGTCTGAGTATTAGCAATAGCTAACTCAGTTATTTATTTTGCTTAAAGCCTTTATTGTCATATGTGTCAACTATTATGATTGTCGTTTATTGATTCTTTTTCATCCTATTCATATTAAACAAGAACATTTTGTACCACACAAGCGTATATCTCTGCTATTTTAAGCCTTTATTATCATATTTGTCAACTATTATGATTATCGTTTATTGATTCTATTTCATCCTATTCATATTAAACAAGAACATTTTGTACCACATAAGCGTATATCTCTGCTATTTTTAGCCTTTATTATCATATGTGTCAACTATTATGATTGTCGTTTATTGTTTCTATTTCATCCTATTCATATTAATCAAGTACATTTTGTGTCACACAAGCGTATATCTCTGCTTGTTTTAGCCTTTATTATCATATGTGTCACTTATTATGATTGTCGTTTATTGGTTTTATTTCATCCCATTCAGATTAATCAAGTACATTTTGTGCCACACAAGCGTATATCTCTGCTATTTTTAGCCTTTATTATCATATGTGTCAACTATTATTATTGCTGTTTATTGGTTTTATTTCATCCCATTCAGATTAATCAAGTACATTTTGTGCCACACAAGCGTATATCTCTGCTATTTTTAGCCTATATTATCATATGTGTCAAATATTATGATTATCGTTTATTGATTCTATTTCATCCTATTCATATTAAACAAGTACATTTTGTGCCACACAAGCGTATATCTCTGCTATTTTTAGCCTTTATTATCATATGTGTCAACTATTATGATTGTCGTTTATTGTTTTTATTTCATCCTATTCATATCAAACAAGTACATTTTGTGCCACACAAGCGTATATCTCTGCTATTTTTAGCCTTTATTATCATATGTGTCAACTATTATGATTGTCGTTTATTGGTTTTATTTCATCCTATTCATATTAAACAAGTACATTTTGTGCCACACAAGTGTATATCTCTGCTATTTTTAGCCTTTATTATCATATGTGTCAACTATTATGATTATCGTCTATTGGTTCTATTTCATCCTATTCATATTAAACAAGTACATTTTGTGCCACACAAGTGTATATCTCTGCTATTTTTAGCCTTTATTATCATATGTGTCAACTATTATGATTGTCATTTATTGATTCTATTTCATCCCATTCATATTAAACAAGTACATTTTGTGCCACACAAGCGTATATCTCTGCTATTTTTAGCCTTTATTATCATATGTGTCAACTATTATGATTGTCGTTAATTGGTTTTATTTCATCCTATTAATATTAATCAAGTACATTTTGTGCCACACAAGTGTATATCTCTGCTATTTTTAGCCTTTATTATCATATGTGTCAATTATTATGATTATCGTCTATTGGTTTTATTTCATACTATTAATATTAATCAAGTACATTTTGTGCCACACACGCGTATATCTCTGTTTAAGCTTGAAAATGCTCTTCGCCATCGCACAGCCGATTAAAATTTAGAAACAAACAAATAAAATGCTCACAACTACTGTACTACTGACCCTATCTGTAAATTTGAGATTCATATCATTTATACCTCATGTTGTTTCACCATGTACTTATATGTGATGTTATCTGAATGAAAATACATAATACTGTATACTACATACTGTATACCAAATAAGCGCATGCTTGTTATTGCCAGTGTGGTTTTGACGGGTTGTGCCCTTTGAATAAATTAACTAAATCCAATTAAAAATACATATATATCTTTGGACAGACTGTAACTATTAATCAATTAATTCAATAAAATCAGTAAACTCGTATATGTGAATAATCTTAAGAATTAATTAAATGTAATGCATATATCAATATAATTATGTAAAATTAGTATAGAAATACTGTACAGAATTGACATGTCTTTTTACGATATGATCAATTCAATTAACCTGGAATGCTTCCACAATTAATCATATTTAACAGTTAATTTATATTCATATTCCGTATTTGTCAGGATACTAATGACAGTTAAATACTAAATTAGATTTAAATGGTTTTGAAAAATTGCATATTCTATAGATGTCACCCTATTTGTAAACTATTGCTTTTTTTATCCTGCGTGTGACTTCTTCGTTACGAACTTCAGGTCTCGCCATACAGTTAATTATTTTTTCTTTAAAAAAGTGTTCTATATAAAACAAGGTTTAGGAGATCGATGGTAAAAATACACATTGAAATGTTTATTTATTTGGGGCTCACCAGTATTTAAATATTTTATTTCAGAAAAAGAATACTCAAATAGTCAGACATCCAGTTGATAAGATTTCCAGATATTTCTTAGTCCATATTGGCGAAGTGTAAAGATTAAACATTATCGAATGCCTTCGAAATAGAACAAAACACAATACATGTTGATTTATTATCATCAAAATCTTTGATTGTAACCATCAATTAATTGGTCAAAAGTTGAATGTCAAAGTAGAAAAGTAGTGAGACCTTTATGTTTGGATGTAATTCAAAACTCTTTGAATGGATACTTATATAAGGTTTATGATATCAGTGTTCGTCGTCTTCTGTTGTAATAAAGACCAATGGTCGCTATCCATAAGTTTAAGTCATTCATTAACAAATGACGAGTGACCATTGGACACGAAAGCAAGTGAGCAAAAGTGGCAGTGAACAAGAATGTACGCAGCGAAACGATGAACAAACGCAGGGGTGCGAATGGCATTGGGGTACAAAAACAAAAATGAAAACAAATCATGACTTCTAGAAATAAACTGTATCCTAATACCGGTACGGTATAAAAACATAATGTGGAAATTGCTTGAAGTAATTGTTCAATAACAATACCCATGACCAGATGTAGCAATACTGTCATATTGCCCTGAATCAAAATCAAAAATAGGTTTCAAGAGCATGACATTGTATTGAATCCTAAAAAAATAAATTCATGTTTTTAAAACAAAGCAAAAAAGTCACTTATTATCATCAATTAGAACAGTTGGGAACGGGGATGCATTCCAAATATTTAAAAATTTAACTAAGTTTTGACTGGTTATTTCTCTTTCACATAATCAATGTCATTGAAACAATATGCAGTTTTACTGGAACCGGTCTAAATTCATAATCACCTGGCTGCTTTTCGTGGATGTTAGTGAAACAGGAACCAGATATGATGAAAATCAGATTGAACTCGGAACCAGTGTACATGTAACAATCAATCCTGTCTCTTGAAATATTTACAGCAGAAAAATAAAATTACCCTGAAATCTTCAATCATGGCATTTTAACCAATACCTGTAATATAATCGTACATGCATGTACGTCATCCAGCACACTTTATTACACCAAACTGGTATTTTGAGTAAATATAAGCGAAAATAATAATTTTACAAAATTTTCAACTACTTTTAAAAGAACTATCTGTTATATAAACACGCATCTGTTATACAATCTATTTTAATGTATAACAACAACGTCATAGAAACATGTTATAGAAATAACCAAGTAAAAAATCAAACACATGGTACATGAAGTATACAGTTATTTTGATAAATGTGTGACAGCTAACGGCTACCAAAAATATGCTTAAATTTTACGTAAACCATTCGTAAATATGAAAAACTCAAATAGACACTGCACTTGTTGTTAGAACACAATATAATGTAATTGTCTATCGAAACAGATCCCAGGAAAACCACGCTTCACCCCATTAATTCGTGATACATTAAAAGTACTGACCGTGCGCACGGGTTTTTGGCATTATAGTACATTGCGTAATTGTATTTACAACCGACTTGTGATAAATACGATCACAATTTCACGGATATGTCTGGATTAATAACTTTAACTTGATGGGAAATATACATACATTAATTAAAAATAAATTGATTTCTATATTTGATATTCTAAAAAACTGGATACCATAATGATAAAACATGTGAACTTGGATTGTGGAGTTGTTATAATTCGGTTGTTACAGCACATAGGTGACCCAGTAAGGAACACAGGTACGAGCTTTGTTCTTGTTCGAACGTACAAAGTGACATACTGTTGGTAAACAGACATTAGAACAGTGTTAAATGAGCATCATCTCGCATTCACGAATAGTTGTACGCCGAAGGACGTTTAAACCCCGAGCATGTTTGCGAAGATTAATAAATGCCGAGCAATATCTTACGCACAATATCCATTTGGCCGGTAAACAAACATTGGCTGACATTTGACCTGACGCGATATTGCTCCTCCCACTGACCACGTGACGCTGTTTGTCCAAGTTAATACAATGTAACACAATGTAGTGTTTACGAAGAGACTGTGAGCTTGTCTAAGGAAAATGGCGGCCCTGGAAACAATATTGATCGTTGATTGGATTATCGACTTGTTTGATTGACAGCCCACGTCAAGTCAATTAAGATATACTGTGCACATTGCTTTTTGAAGGTGTCACTGCGTCATGAATATGTAGGAAACAGCTAGAAATGTATCAGCATAGCAACGTTTAATGTCAAACTTGTGTCAGCATTAAAATAATAACAATGGTATGCCTTAACTGAGGAATAATTGTACTAGAGCAATGATTAAGTAATAAAATGTATTTGTTCAAAATGGCCACATCAAAATGTACATAAAAGGTTGATATGCAGATCGAGGTTTGTGCCTAATGGCTGCTGCTGTTCTTATCTACACATATTTACTTTGTCGTCTGCCATACATTGATCAGTATAATCGTAATTATGGCATATATGTACAATAAAAATATATTATCAGTCGCAAAAATCAGAAATGACATTTTGATTCGAGTACTATTATATCAATAAAACTATATTTATAACACTTTACACGATTTCGGAACGATAATTTGTATAATAGGTCAGCTTTCAGACATTAATAATAATTATAGGAGTTTTTATTCGCCTGCGTCAGGTCAGTTGATGACGATTGTAACAGTTCAAGAATTGCACCCGGGAAGTCCGCCTTCCTTTACCGATGTGGCCGATCTCATCTGTACTATCAGTTACACGACTCGTGGAATCCCCTAGGAGAACATCATACATTTTCCACCTAACTACCCAAATTCTATTGAAAACCTAGCACGTACTAATTGGCTTGATTCGTACCCAATGTGCTCATAGTCGCGTTAAATTCACCTGGACGAAAATGTCATTACCTATACCTTTGCGAGATTCGTAGACACGTTGCCTGGCGTTAGAGTTTGTGAATTGGATAATCACCTAACGATTAATGTTGTGTTTAGGTCGGCTTTTTTCTATGACATTTGTCTATATCCGAATTGGTTAGGGGGTGTTATATTTACTGTTTGCTCTTAAATGTTTGCCTCAACATCTTCTCACGGGTCACCCATGTCTCAAATTTCCGGACGATTACGGTTGTAACTACTTAATTAAATATCGGCGATATATATTTTTGGACGATAACCAACAATATTTTAAACCAAACATGATCCAGAAAGTCACAATTTCTACTAAATATTACAATGATATCATTATTTTATTAATTTGAAAAGACATAAATACTGGTGATGCCGCTTTAAGGATAACTTCAGTGCAAATTTAATAATAATGCAAATCGCAGCTGTTATAATGTGTACTTATACGCTGGTTAAGATGAAATGCTAAATAATTAATATCATTCAATGTGAGGGGAGATTCAAAGCTTATTTGTCGTAGAATAAAACATTCGGATCAGCCATTAAGAACGAGGTCCAGTGCACACACCAGAAATATATGAACTAATTAAGGCAAACTTTTCATCGAAACCAAACCTATAAGCAATGAAACACATATAACTTACATTACATTTAATGCATTCCATACACTAACTTATTTAACAGACAACAAAATGTATGTGCATATGTAAATAAAAAAACTTGGTGTAGAAGATATTTATTGGGGTCTTACCAATTGTTCATGTACAAGTAACATTATTTTATTATTTTATATTAAATAATGTATCTCTCAATACAGGGCATTTTTCGGGGTACATACCATTGTACATACTTTCATTGACACTTTGAATTGCTGAATCAACAATAAACCGAAAACCAATAACTTGTTAACCTCTCTATAAAAGACTTCTCCTTCGATAGATAGGGCCAAATCAGCAATACAAATATATTCGCCACAATAGGAACGTAAAACAAAAGGAAATGTGACAAAGGAAAAAATATTTGCATAACATAACGCCTGACTTATGTTAAATGTGAAAAGCAACGATTTCTTATGATGCCGCTTCCTCATTACCGGATTCAAGGAATTATATAGAGAAGGAAAGGCAACTGATTGGTATACACTCGTGTATTCATGCAAAACCTCGCAATATCTCGTTTTCATTTTTTATTTTATCTTCCATTCATCTCAGGAAATCAAAATTCTTACATTGCAACATGAATTTTCATAAAAAAAAAAAATTCCCAGCAATTTACGTTTAGAATTGTTGAAGTACTTCTGCTTTCAAAATTAGTATTCTGCAGCTAAAATAACAACAAATTACGAGAAATCTGATTCAAACCTCTTTAATCTTTAATTCAAGGTCAATTTTCGTGATCGAAACATTGTTAATCAACTAAGATTACATACAACTTGCATTTTATGTACAGTTGCAAGAAATTATGAGAAATTATTTACCAAAATTAATAATTAATCCTTCGTGTGCTATTCTATTGACGTATTTAGTTAGGATATGGTAGTTTCTTGTCCTTCTATATTCGTCTTTGCTGACAGCTACCAAAGATATAATACACTTTCGTTGAAAATGCAAAGTAGAGCATGTGTTTGATAGTAAAACAACTCTCGACTGCAGAAAACTTGAAGAAAAAAATAGCAAATTCTCATCAGCACTGGAGTTACTTGGTAAACTCCAATTAACCGACACTGAACCAACAGTTTGAGTACACATTCTCTCCAAGATCTAATGATTGAATGTACGAAGCAACTGTTTCTGTTTGGATTGGTTTTATAGTTTGATTGTATTATTCAACATATTATTAAATGATTCAAAGCCAATGAGGCCAAAGCTACAGTATACACTAATTATGACACGCAGTACAAACGAGTGTAAAGTTTGTACTAGGTAGTTGGCAGTTAGTAGTTGGATATTCGAATAACCAACTGCCGATCAGTTGCCAGTTGAGGATTTGGATTTATTTCTATCGAAATGTTATTTCTTATAGAACAAAACAATTCAATAGAACAAAAAACAGTCTATAACAAGAAATATACACCAGTTCCGAGTTATTCCTTTGAAACATTGAGTATATTATTCACCAGAAGGTGATTCAAAATTTTCATTTGGGGATTCCTCCGAATCCGAAAGCGAAATATGTAAATTTAATAATGATTATAATAACGAATCCGAATCCCCTAACTTTACGCTTATAGTACAATATACATGTGACAATCTCCTAACAATGTTCATTAACATAAACCGTTCGCTGTATAACACAACATGTTGATTCTAGTTTGGTTGAGATAAAACACACTCTGTATTACAATGTTATTCTTATAACACATTTTAATCCAGTAGAAACAGAAAAAAATGATTTTAATGCTCTTTATTGAAATTTTGGAAATTATTTACTATAATCAGTATTTATATAAAATGATTTTTTCTATCTTAAACATAACGATTAACGTACGTGTGCATTATCAATTATTAGCTTTACTGCATGTACCTGCAGCATTTTAACTTCTAACTATTAGTATCTGGAAAAAAATCAAACAAATTATATCAACATATTCACAGATATATAATATGTCACTGGTGCGTCAAATCGCCATTGCTTTTCACAGTAAATTGTTTTTAATACTGTTGCAAACAGCGCAATCGGTTTGTTAATGTCTTCTTCAATATGTATATAGTACGTTGTAATTGCATATTGTAACCGCCACCAATGAATATAAAAACGGCCCATTACCACCCGAACACAAGTTCTGAGAGGTATTCAATAGTAGTAATTAGTGTAAGAAAGAATGTCCCAAAAGAGCATTGATACTGTAACTGGTCGGACAAACCTGTCATTATAAATATTAATTACCGATGGTTATCAATATGTGACATACATGTCATGTACACATTTGTTTAATGTCTGGTAAAGGAAGACGTCGAAAAAAAGCAAAGTAAACTCGTTGATGACATATGCATAATTCCTTAAGTGTGCTAACTACGGTGTCCCATCGTGGTATATTTATCAAATTTAGAAAAGCTGAAACAACTATCCAACGAAACTGCGATGGTGAAAAGTCGAAACAATGAGCGGTTCATATAAGCTTTGAGCTTTCATCGCAAGCGAGCTAAAATTAATTGGTATAAAAACTAAACTAAATGCAAACTATCGCAGCATTGTGTGTAAATAATAATGAATGCAGCAAACAATATATAAATGTATCACTTAGCACATTACAAAGTGCATATGTTCGTAAAATAAAATTTAAAAGAGGGTCTTGAATGCATACGTTTCCGAGGTGAATTTAAAAATTAGGATTTTACGGCGCACAAATAAAATAATAATGGGTTAGTAGCATGGCACTAAATAAGAGAATATCTCACAGGCTCATTATCCACTTGCAAAGAAAAGTTAACCAAAGCTTACCAAGATACAAAATAAAATAAAACATAAATGTCAAAATGGGCACATGCATAATTAACTAGAACTGCCAAGTTTTTGTATTTAAAAGGAATTGCTAAGAATCCTTAATCGATGTTACTCAGGCTATACAACTTTACACTAACATTAGTAAATAGAAGAGAAAAGTCTATATATTTAACGACTTTTTAATGTGAAGTCACTTCAGAGACTTCACACTATAGGAATATATGTGCTATATACATGTATGAATATGCTCATTATCTACCTAAGGAGATATTGGAGACGAATGTCACTTTATTGTAGTAATAACAATATGCCCTTTCTATACCGATGAGCATGTAACGAAGGCTTAAATTCCAAAATACTATCTCAATAAAAACCAAGTGTTTTTAAATTAAATAATCGTTCGAACCATTTTGATGAAACTTACAATTTACAGCTAAAAAGGATTTTAAATAATAACGGATGGTCATAATGTTTGAAAAAGACTATATCTAATAATCATACGATGCGATTTTTCAGCATTATACCAACCCTATTGATATTCTGTATATATTCATGTTGTATGTTGTTTATTTTGGGGGGGGGGGGTGTTTATGGGTGGGGGGGGGGGGGGGGGGGAGTTCATGCATGTGTTGGTATTTTGTCTTCTGTATTATAAGGAGCTATATATTTTTCAGTCGAAAATAAAATATATATTCTGTCCTATATTCATTACCATTTTTCTGTTTAATGGTTATTTTAAGTTGTTGTAATGACTGGGCACATGTAAATTGAGTGTTGCGTATTGAAGTACGCACCATATTTTTATATTTCACTGCATGTATTAACACTTATTTCTTTTTACAAAATAGGAAAAAGATTCGTGTTTTTGTTCTCTTAATTTATTCATTACAAATTTGTCATTTATTATGGGAGTGCTTCTTGTGCTGACTAAATCGATGGTGATATCTTTAGTGCACTTGATGTTTTTGCTTAGCAGTTGCTTGATTTCTAATCAGTTTCCGAGGTACAGAAAATCTCACAGTGGTACTCAGAAATAAATATCTTGCAATGAATAATAAGAACACAATTTAGAAACTTCATTTAACTGTATTTCTCCGTCAAAGGCGTGGTTTTTATTTGCAAAGATAATAATTGTTAGATTTATTACGTTTTGATCTGGAAATCCACTTATGTTGACACAATGCCAGAACCTATGCTTACAGATATCGTTGATTAAGGAATGGAAAATACTCAGCGCGCACTCCCTTTATATATTCATTTCAAAATGTAATTATAGGTATTTATTTCAATTAGAATGCATAATGGGAATCAAACTTATTGAGAGTGTATATTTGTTTAATAAAAAACATAAAATGCACAATAATTAAAATAAAAGAGTTTTTACATCTGTTAGTAGTTCACTCTATGTTGGTAGAAATGCAAATACTTGAAGAGCGAAATACTTGTACAGTTTCTGACAAAGGATCCCAAAGGAATGAACATAGTATCTCATGTAAGAGAGTTTAAAATAGGTCAACAGCATAAAAACGATTTCCCGTTTTGAAGTTGAATGAAACGTTGATGACATGCCATATATTATTAGATTATATAACCTGAAAACTTGATTGTAGCTGTAACAATTGTATTATATGGTGCTTTTTTACAGAATACTTAAGTAGACCTTAAAAGATGCCTTGACATATAGATTGAGGTCGAGGAAGTTAACTCCGGAAATTAACCGGGAAATGTCTGACTAATTGTTATCGTAATGTCAATTAAAAACAGAAAAAGCAACGTGATCAAATGTAATGAGATAACGGTAGCGACAGATAATCTGCCAAAAGGATGTAAATGCGTGTATATACGTTTCCCGAATAGAGGACATAATGGTGTCATTGTTAGTTATATTTCAAATGCATACAGTAGGAGAAATGGCTCAATGATTAACTCTCTCTCTCTCTCTCTCTCTCTCTCTCTCTCTCTCTCTCTCTCTCTCATTTTCTTCTATACAGTATTTCTTAATTTTCTTTCATCTCTCAATTCCTTTTTATTTTCTTTGAATTCCTTATTGTTCACTCTCTCTCTCTCTCTCTCTCTCTCTCTCTCTCTCTCTTTATTTCTCGCTCTCTATCTATCTCTCTCTCTTTGTCTCTCTATCTCATTCAATACATCCATTATGATTTCTCATCCATTAATAGTAATTGTTACTTATTTCAAACAATCACAACAATGTATTCTGTTATCAACTGCATTCAATGGCAGTTGATTTCTGATTGGTTTCCGGCGAAAAGAATGGCTTCCGCCTATCAAATTTACACGATGTGATAAAAATATATTTCCGTTAAACGAAACCTTATTTTGCTTGATTTTACAACAGTTTGCCATAGCAGAGCGCTCAGCGTCAGTAAATGGGGAAGTGTTCATTTCTCCACTCGCTTTGTTGAAATCAACGGTCATGTTAAACATCAAACGTCTTTTGAATCAAGTTATTTAATCTATTTAAAAGTTCCTTTAAACATTTATCCACCAAAATAAAATGATTATATAAATCAAATGCCGAACCTATCAGTACATTTGATTTGATATGCCAGTCTTACGCATTATTATAACCTGAGCATGCGTGGAAGGTTTTAAATACTTTTTCAAAACAAATGACGTGCCTGCATCCAGCCTTATTTCTATCTTTCATCATTTTTAAATTTCATAATTATTCTCATTAATTTAATCATTTTAGTCATCATTTTGGTCATTATAATTGTTTCCATTACCATTACTATTAAAAAAACTCAAATAACTATCATCGTCAATTTTATATTCGTCATCGATATTAGTAACCATCGTTATCTTACTATAATTAATATCATAATTTCATTATTATTCTCATTATTCTGATTATTATAATCATCATGCAGGTTTTCATATTCGTTATCATTAACATAATTATTATTTTTTTCAATATTTTTAATTCCTCTACAATATGAATTTAACATATTACATCCTATACTGGAGATGCAATTTATAACCTGAAATGTGTTAAAAAAGGCATTACACCCATTCAAAAATCCTATAGTAATCAGGTTTTACGCAACTTCAATTTCTACTCTAATATATCTTTACATTTGATCTTTATAATAAAATTAATGTTGTTATCTTAACTAGAAATCCACATTTGTCATCATATTTTGTGTAATTGCATTCTATTTATAAGAAAACTTCTACACGTTTGTATCCCATTCCAATCCTTTTAACAAAATTGGTTGTAAATATATAATGTAGTAAGATATTCAAATAATTAAAATATGTTTAAATCAAAATTTTGAAGTTCCCTGTCTAAACTGTATTTAACGTAATAGATTTTCAAATATATAAATATATCATTTAGTACACTAAGTCCATTCCGAATATCGCATTTGGTAGGATGTGTTTCGTTATGAACACAAATATCTGTCTGAAAAACAGATTCAAATTCTTAACGCATTTTCAGAATCATTAAACCAACCTGCAAAATTACGTTATTATCAAAACTATTATTTTCATCTTGTTTAGGTCAAAAACATCTTCTGGTCTGATTTAAAGACTTGTACTCAAAGTAAAATCGATATCATTTCAGATAAACATACATAATATCATGGGTCGACTATGTCCTGAAGCTCCAAAGATAGCAATCCTCAATATTCTTAGAAATTAAACAAAACAAACGCTTGAACGGAACCAATAGACCACGCGCGACTTGTTTGGTGCTACTAAGCTTTCCTTCGTGAGAAATATTGTTTCCTATATTGGCCTGCGAATAAAGCCATATAAAATAATTAATCTAAAAAGGTCTGGTTCTCAAATATCCTCCAGTACTCAAAGTTTGCAACACATAGTGTAGTTCTTCAAATAATCAAATAATAAGGCATTTTTATTTACATTGCCTGTAGTAAATATACACTCAAGAGGTATGAAAAAAAATATTTGGAAATAAAAAAAAAATGGTGACACTAATGCAGGAGGTAGCAAGATTTTGTTTGGTTTTTTTTTTGGTTTTTTTTACTGTTTCAGACTCCAAAATGGAGTCCCATTTATTCTCCCCGTCTCATGCTGTATGAGGGGTCGAGGAGGAACATCCCCTCATACAGCTTACAATAAGTGCACATATAAAAGAGAAATAGTAATGATTGAAATTGTATATGTTCTCACTTTCATTCATTATTCACACATTGCTTTCATGCACTGTTTAAACTGGTAGTTAAACCTAGTAAATATTATATTGTTATTACTATCCTTTATACAATAATGTGTCTGGGAGATAACTAAACAAAGGGGGGATGGGGATAAGGGAGGGGGTTCTCTGGCTTGAAGCTTTTGTTTTCAAACATGTACGTACATCAAAAGTGCCTTTATATACAAAACGAAGTAAGTATGTACCAAGATATTCAGTAACATCTCAAGTAAACAACCAATAACATCAGCAGACAATAATAACTGTAAGATATAGATGTATACACTCGTGTTTATTATGCTGCGGTTTCGCGTTTCCTCCTTTGCTGCATTTTCTTATATCTTTTCACATCTCTTCCTTTGCTGCGTTTTCTTATATCTTGTTCACATCTCTTTTTTTGCTGCGTTTTCTTATATATTTTCACATCTCTTCCTTTGCTGCGTTTTCTTATTATATCTCTTCCTTTGTTGCGTTTTCTTATATATTTTTATTTCACTTCCTGTGTTGTGTTTCCATAGGTCTTTTCATTTTTTCATGTGTTGCGTTTTCATATATCTTGAGTAAACCTAGATATATAATGCTTACAAATCAACACATGTCACTGCTGAATGAACAATGACCACAGATACATTGACATATACCTTTAAATTTGTTGATTTCAACCAATAGTAGTAATACTGCCGTCTCTGCATGCGGGTGGTTACTCGTGCAGCAGCCCGGTACCATGCATAATTATATTGGTAATTGATCAAAATATTATGAGCGGCAAATATTATAAAATTTATATGACAATCACTTTTTCTGATATCCACGTTGGACTAATCAAATGTTCTGCAAACACATCAGCAATCCATAAAACATACCACCATATATATAACAATGAAAAGCTAGATATACATGCAAATTTATACAGATATGAACTGATAAAAATCCTTCAAAATAGTATACTTAACTTTTGAGCAGGAGTTGAAAGTAAAAAGGGTTATATAATCCCTTATTTGCCATGCCTCGTTGAGACAGATAGAACAATAAATGAATTTAATAAGTATGTATTTCCCTCTAAATTGTGATATATTGAACATGCATAGTAGTTATATTAGTCATTATAGTATTTCATTTTCCTTTACTATTTCAAACAGCAGAAACTGTAGTTCTGTCCAAAGACTTAACTTAGAAGTTCATTTAGTAGAGGTGTAGAGTCTTTTCCAAGTTTTTTTATTCAAATTGTCTGCAAACTGTTTGCAAGCTCAATGACGACAATTGATAAATAATAGGTGGACGTCGTTCCTTGTGTCTTTACACGAGAATATGCATATCAAATAACTTTACCAAGCATTTTGACTGTTGAGATTTCAGAATGTTAAAATGGAAGTTTCAAATTAATTTCTCAGCGTTAGCATAAATAATAAAACCTGATTAAATGACTCACCCATTGAACGAAAAGAACGTAACTAAAAGATAAAAATGCAAATTTAGTTTTGTTTAGTCTGTTCTTAAAGGATAATGAATCATGCCACGGCCCCAACACTGGAATGAGCGGTATCCACTCTCGAGCAACATAGAATGCGCCCCATGATTCCAAGGAATCAGAAATAATAAAACAAACTGAAACGACCGAACAATAGTATAATAATGAAGCATAAGTAAAGGCTATTATCATCAGAAGTCTATATATAGAACCTGATATCTCCCGAATGAAAAAAAATAAAACAGGGAATTCTATGCCTGTCCCACAATTCATAGTAATTGAACGCTTACTAAACTATGACGTCATTCATACTTTCCCTGAAACAACTGACAAATCAACGTGCTCAAATGTGCTGCTATTTAACGGTTTCAATCAAGAGAGCTGCGTCCGTTCTACATATTATATCATCGGTATAATGTTCCCATGTTGTCAACCAGTGACCAAGTCACAGAATTCACACCAACGTATTTAATATTCTTGTTTTCATCTTTTAAATCATCGGAATAAAACGGTTGGTTGTCAAAGGCAAGGTTGTTAAAGGAGAGAAATACGAATACATGCATATTGTATCCAATCAAAGCTCGTAACCACAGCAATAAAGGAGCGATACAATCAATACAGTACATGCAAAACATGCACATCCAGCTCGACTGACACATTTAGTAAGGTTATTAATAGTGCCTGTTGAATTTCAATTTTGCATTTTACTAATAAAGATGTCTAAAATAGTTTTATTAACAATAAAAAACATTTTGATTTAACATGCAGGTTTCCACAATATGCAGAACAAATACTCCAACATTCACGAAGCATAGAGAATCATAAAACACATAGCGGTGCATACAATGTCTGTTTTATTTATTTTGCATTGTTTGTCACGGTATTTAAATCTCGTCATTATATTCCAAAGCTTTAACGACTATAAAAGCAATTAAATTTTGATTTATCAGAAATTAAAATCCAAGCAAAATTAAATTATAATTGTGACATACACTCGCACATATATTTGAATAATGCATGCTTTAATGCAGTCTCATGCAAGTACGAGGAAGTGTACATATTAGCCAGTACATATAAGCCATTCAGGTACTTTAGTGTTTCATGTTTTACAATGCCGATATAGCTTCTAAGTGTTAAGCTGTTTCGAAATTAGCTTCTGTTTGAGAGTTTCAGTAGGTGGCACATTCCTCACGCCTAAGGTTGCGGGTTCGATCCCCAGTTCGTACTGGTCCTATCCAGTAAGCGGACGCGAGAGCGGTTGATATAAGCTTTGGGCTTTCTTCTCGTCGCAATCAAGCATAAATGAATATGTATAAACTTAACTTGGTTTATAATTCCAGCAGGGACATCCGTGGCCGAATGATCTCATGGTCACTAACCTCTCACCGCAAAGCTGGTAGGTCCGAGTCTCGCTCGGTCTAAAACGAAAGTTTGCAAGTTACTTGTGGCAGGCCGGCGGATCTACTCAGATTCATTCTGAGAACTACCTCGACCAATACAATTGAATATGCCATATATAAACCTTAAATGTGTTGAAAAAGGCCTCTGCCAAACCAATAAATTTGGTGTCGACCATGACTTATATACTATGGAATTACATGCAACACATCTGGACAGAGTGGACAAATTTACATACATGAAGTGATAGCTTTATATGAGTAGGTTCCAGTTAAGGATTCACGACTACTCACATGCTATATAAAGGACAGATTTATAAACCCGTTGGATAATACACATACAGTGAATTCATATATATATATATTCATAAAGGGAGATAATTAAATTCACAACAACGGAATTTACGATTTTAAGGATCTTTTCAGATGCTCATTCACAATGCATGATATATATATGGAGATAATTATTTGTGAATAATCAAGATATATAGACATAAATATATAGACCTGACTACGACAAGTGCGCCTAGCTACAATGCAAACCATAGATACAATATCAATGCCTCTGCCAAACCAATAAATTTGGTGTCGACCATGACTTATATACTATGGAATTACATGCAACACATCTGGACAGGATGGACAAATTTACATACATGAAGTGATAGCTTTATATGAGTAGGATCCAGTTAAGGATTCGTGACTACTCACATGCTATATAAAGGACAGATTTATAAACCCGTTGGATAATATAGATACAGTGAATTCATATATATATATATTCATAAAGGGAGATAGCTTTATATGAGTAGGATCCAGTTAGGGATTCTATAGTGTTGCATGTAATTCCAAAGTATATAAGTCATGGTCGACACCAAATGTATTGGTTTGGCAGAGGCCTTGATATTGTATCTATGATATATTTATGATTCAAGCCGTTTAAAAATATGATTAGACGTAAACGCTTTAGATCACTCGGCCACGGAGGACTAAAATGCCATAAATAAATATAGTGTTCTCATATCGGTATAAAAATAACTTCAAATACTTATCATCTAAGTATCTGAGATTTGTCTAACCTAAAAACTACTATATGCATTTTTGCACTATATTAATTCCCGGTAAAACTGAAACAATCAAAATGTAATTAAGTTTTATTACGAAGACTATAAATACTCAGGTTTTCAGTTAAACGCCCGCTACAAGCATCTGCAATTATTTTTTTCCCAGGCAGTGGTATTTATTTAAATTAAAGAGCGCAAGAAAGATGTTATCGCTTCCGATGCGATAAAATGCATGCATGCTGAGACATGCATGTAGCGGTCCTGGGATTACAGCTATAACCGTGTCAAGGATTGAAATAAATGAACAAAAGTGTGTCAATGTCTTCAGTTAACTTTGCTGTGACTGCTTCGCATGCAATTTCAACATGATAATGTATTTGTTTGTTTGTTTGTTTAATGTGTTAATATCACAAGGTTATATGCATGTAATTTGATACGTGTTTACTGAAATTAAATGTGTTTACGGCTAATAGGAAGTGGTCCAGAAATAATTCGGAAACCAGATGCACAAATCATTAACGGCTCCCACCTAGTTTTATTTGTAACCACAGCTTGATCAAAATACCTGAAAGTACTGATGAATATTCATACACCTTCCTTACTTGATTGATAGTATTGTAGCGTTTGGTTCTATTTTTAAAAATGATGTAATGTAATATCTACAATATATGTATATCGTTTGCTTTGTTTTTGCTTTCATATATAAAATACATGGATAAAAATGAAAATTCGAGGAATAAAACGTTGATCCTGTCGCGTATGATTATTTTGGCGGTGATCATTACTGTAAATCTTAATAACGACGACAAAAGCAGGGTTATTTGTGCATTTTGCAAAAATCCGGCTAAAAAAACTGAAAGGTGTTTGTTGCTAAATAGAGTTGTAAATGGATGATGTTTAAATCAATAAAATAATTAAAGTGTGTATCGTGATTGTTTTTTTTTTTGTTTTTGTTTTTTTTTGTTTTTTTTGAAAATGTCATATATTTTTGAGAATTTGGGAGCAATATATCAACAAAAGAAGAAATTGTTTATAATGATATTGTCTTATTTGTTAAAAATTCTTATATTTTTCAGTTTTCGAACCAATATATTTTGTTCTGAAATATGCCGTCAGTGAAACATATATTATGCAAATAATATATTATGAATTCAATATAAACCTAGTAGTGCTAAAACCGGTCTGAAAAATGTGTTCCACATATGTTACAAATGTTCTTATAAGCTTACAACTTTCTGTTGTTTTTTTTTTTTTTTTTTTTTTTTTTGTTGTTTTTTGGAGGGGTTTTTTGTTGTTGTTTTTTTTTGTTTTTTGTTGTTTTGTTTGTTGTTGTTTTTTTTTTGGGGGGGGGGTTGTTGTTTTGTTGGTTTTTTTTGTTGTTGTTTATTTTTGTTATCTGACGATTGTTCCTTCTATTTTAACATAAATCAAGTCCAGTGTATTTATATATCGAATATCAACCCTCGCATGATATCCGTTATGGGTTATAAATCTACATTAAAATTCTCTCTTTATTCTATAATAAATTGCTCAATTCCAGACCCTGCAAAAGATCTACACTTCCATTGAGATTCATCTGTTATCTATAGATAATAAAATAAAAAATTTCAAAGCGACTTTGACCATTTACTATAATGTTAAATTTCCTTACGATCAGTTATGTTGCCAATGCCGGTTGTTGTTTTTTTGTGTGAGGGGGGGGGGGGGGGTTTGTTGTTGTTTTTTTTTTGTTTTTTGTTTTTTGTAAATAGCGTTAAACAAGTAACAAAAATAAACAGAATCACAACAAAAGAAAGAAAAGAAAAGAAAAGGCCTGGAAATATTTTACAGGGAACTATTTCGAATACGCCAGGCGAAAAGTTTTCCTGTTATCTATTGTAATTAGACATTATAGAGAATCATTAAGTAGAAACTGGGTTCTTCAAATATGGAAGTAAGAACGTGCGAGAAGCGATATCAAAATTTTGTTTCTTGTAAGAGTCTTTTATTTCTTTCATGATCAACATCACGTGACTATTTTATTTTACATGGTCGACATTTCTACATTGAAGAAAGTTGATCAGTGCTCTGGTATATTTGTAAAAAGTTAATGAATTAACAATTTTCTATAACGCTTTGTATGAAGTTGGTGAATTAACTATGTTTTATAACCTATTATAGAAAAATGATGAATTAAAATGTACTAGTATGTATTGTAGAGTGTTGGTGAATTAACAAGTTTCTGGTGCGTATTGCAGAGTGTCAGTGAATTAACAAGGTTCTGGTATGTAATGTAGATTGTTTGTGAATAAACAAGGTGCTTGTATGTATTGTAGCGTGTTGGTGAATTAACAAGTATTTGGTGTGTATTGCAAAGTGTCAGTTAATTAACAAAGTTCTGGTATGTATTGTAGAGTGTTGGTGAATTAACAAGTTTGTGGTGCGTATTGCAGAGTGTCAGCGAATTAACAAGGTTCTGGTATGTATTGTAGATTGTTGGTGAACAAACAAGGTTCTGGTATGAATTGTAGAGTGTTGGTGAGATAACAAGGTTCTGGAATGTATTGCAGAGTGTTTGTGAATCAACAAGGTTATGGTATGTATTGTAGAGCTTGGTGAATTAACAAGTTTCTGGTATGTATTGTAGAGTGTTTATGAACTAACAAGTTTCTGGTATGTATTGTAGAGTGTTGATGAATTAAAAAGGTTCTGGTATGTATTAAAGAATGTTGGTGCATTACATTTAACTAGTTTCTGGTATGTATTGTAGAGTGTTGGTGAACTAACAAGGTTCTGGTATGTATTTTAGAGTGTGAATGAATCAACAAGGTTCTGGTATGTATTATAGAGTGTTGGTGAATTAACAAGCTTCTGATATGTACTGTAGAGTGTTGGTATATCAACTAGGTTCCAGTTGGTATTGCAGAGTGTTGGTGAACTAACAAGGTTCTGGTATGTATTATAGAGTGTTGGTGAATTAACAAGGTTCTGGTATGTAATTTAGAGTGTGAATGAATTAACAAGCTTCTGGTATGTACTGTAGAGTGTTGATATATCAACTAGGTTCCAGTTTGTATTGCAGAGTGTTGGTGAACTAACAAGGTTCTGGTATGTATTATAGAATGTTGGTGAATTACATTTAACTAGTTTCTGGTATGTATTGTAGAGTGTTGGTGAACTAACAAGGTTCTGGTATGTATTTTAGAGTGTGAATGAATTAACAAGGTTCTGGTATGTATTGTAGAGTGTTGGTGAATTAACAAGCTTCTGATATGTACTGTAGAGTGTTGGTATATCAACTAGGTTCCAGTTTGTATTGCAGAGTGTTGGTGAATTAACAAGGTTCTGGTATGTATTATAGAATGTTGGTGAATTACATTTAACTAGTTTCTGGTATGTATTGTAGAGTGTTGGTGAACTAACATGGTTCTGGTATGTATTTTAGAGTGTGAATGACTTAACAAGGTTCTGGTATGTATTGTAGAGTGTTGGTGAACCAACAAGTGTCTGGTATGTATTGTAGATTGTTGGTATATCAACTAGGTTCTAGTTTGTATTGCAGAGTGTTGGTGAACTAACAAGGTTCTGGTATGTATTATAGAGTGTTGGTGAATTAACAAGTTTCTGGTATGTATTGAAGTGTCATTGTTAACTAATAAGGTTCGGGTATTATAGAGTGCTGGTGAATCACTATGTTACTGGTATGTATTGTAGACTGTTGGTGAACTGACCAGTTTCTG
Organism: Panopea generosa; assembly: GCA_029582155.1. NCBI lineage: Eukaryota > Metazoa > Mollusca > Bivalvia > Adapedonta > Hiatellidae > Panopea > Panopea generosa. The sequence continues at coordinate 35,168,873 of CM055908.1, forward strand.
ATTTGTATTGTAGAGTGTTGGTGAGATAACAAGGTTCTGGTATGTATTGTAGAGTGTTGGTGAATTAACAAGTGTCTAGTATGTACTGTAGAGTGTTAGTGAATTAACAAGCTTCTGGTATGTACTGTAGAGTGTTGATGTATTAACAAGGTTCTGGTATGTACTGTAGAGTGTTGGTGAATTAACAGGTCTCTGGTATGTATTGCAGATTAATTGATTAAAACACTTTTCTAGTACCTATTGTAGCGTGTTGGTGTATTTACAAGGTTCTGGTATATACTGTAGTGTTGGTGAATTAACAAGGTTCTGGTATATGTTGTAGAGTGTTGGCGGACTAATAAGTTTTGGTATGTAGTGTAGGGTGTTGGTGAACTAACAAGGTTCTGGTATGTATTGTAAAGTGTTAATGAATGACAAGGTTCTTGCATGTATTTTAGCGTGTTGATGAATTAACAAGGTTCTGGTTTGTACTGTAGAGTGTTGGTGAATACACAACTTGCTTGTATGTGTTGTAGAAATTGTTTGATTTAAACAATGTTCTAGTACTTATTGTAAGGCGTTGGTGAATCAACAAGCTTCTAGTGTGTATTGCTGAGGAATTCCTACTGTTCTACAATATATTGAACTTCAAGATAGTTGATTTATTTTCAACGTTATTATACTTATATGAGGGCGTTGGTGAATTGTCAAGTTTCTAGTATTATTGAATGAATGAATGAATGAATGAATGAATGAATGAATGAATGAATGAATGAATGAATGAATGAATAGGGTTTTACGGCGTACCAACACATAATAAGTTATTCGACGCCAACAGGAAGGAAGATTCCAGGTTCACTCTACATGTACATAAAACAACAAATTAACATACAGATTAAAAAAATACACTTACAAATGAATATACAAAATGAACCTAGAACCTTGATACCTGATAAATTATATCGTATTACTGAAATTATCGCTTCCTACGACATGCATGAGCCACAGTAATCCTATTCTTGCCATCACTCATATGGCTCCCTGAAAACACACATGGGTTGATAATTTAACCACAATAGTGAACAGGATAAAAAATGATAAAATGAACATGACACCCATTCGGAGGATTCCTACCCCTCTGCAGAGATCGGCAGTGGTTCTATTCATAGCCGGAACCACACGGACTTAGTTTTATTGTAAAATGTTCATAAATGTATAATGTTCCGGTAGTTTATATTGTAGAGAGTTGATGAATTTACAATGTTCTAGTACTTATTGTAGGGCGTAAGTAAATTACAAGATTCTCCAACTTTATAGTATGGAATACAGGAATATAACGGAATATGGAATATAAATGGATAGCATGTCTATCAACAACAAAAGAAAAAACATGTGACGACATTTTTAAAACAGAAATAAAACAATGTTAAACTAGTCTATATTGTGTACTATGGAAACAAGTGTAAAGCATTCAGAACAATTAAGTATTTAAACAGAATTAACCCTTTACTCCATAGAAACGCGTTTTCCCGCACCAATCACAGAAGGCCTTTGAAAACAGTGCAAGAAGAGTTCAGATTGCACGAGCAATCTGAACACTTTCTGCACTGTTTTCCATTCTGTCAGTTGATATAAACATAATTCATCAAATAATTCAAAAGCCTTCTATATTAGGTGCCCAAAGCCTTCTATATTAGGTGTCCAAAGCCTTCTATATTAGAGGTGTCCAAAGGCGTGTATATGAAGTAAAGGGTTGAAAAGTCGACAGAGTTCCTTGAAAGTGGATTGTTTGATCCAATGTGTTATTTAAAGTAGACAACGTGAAAGTCGATTCCCACGTGCATTTATGGACCGATATGTTCCAAATGTATAACATCAAACTTTCACTCTGATTGTTGAGCACGTCGTAGAGCAACGGACCCTTAATCAGAGAGTCGTTGGTTCGTTCCTCCTCCTATGCTATGTGTAGTGACCTTGAGCAAGACAACCCATGGTGGTTTCGAGCTTGGTTTGTCTAGATTGTAAGGACTTGTTTCACAATCAAAGTAAAATGAATGAACTCACACTGCATCTGAATGTATATACATTTTTGTCAGTAAAAAAGACGGTGAAAAACAGTTTTTCCAGTTTAAAATATGCCTAAAGTTTCACATAATTTACGAGAAAGTGCCATAACTGAAAAAAAGAAAGAAACTTCCGCTATGTTTAATCAACTGTGGTTTTTGTTTTCGAACCGTTACACATCTTATCTATTATTTCATCCTTTTCCTGTTACCGTAGAGCCATTATCGTAAACATACAAATGCACCTTAAAATACTCTTGCGATATTTAAAAAAAAAATCTTTTAATTTTGTATTTCGATGCATCTGCACTAAAATATAGCGAAAGTTTCAGAATTTGTTTTGTTCAGTATATGCAAGGTTGACAAATTGATATGTGGGAGAAATGGGGGTCATTTGCAACACACAGGGCAATCAGGAAGGAGAGTATCCGTCTGTCTGTTTTATAATAATTATGTATTGTTTCTGAAATTTGAGTCATTGATATTTCTTAGAGATATTAGGAAAACAATCAACGTGCAACTGTTCAAAGCACAGCATGTATGTTATTACTCCAACACAAATAAACTATTTAAAAGCATAATTATATGGCAGCAGAGTTACAAGGTAAAACACACACACACACACACACACACACACACACACACCATTGTAACTGTAAACGAAACATCTAAAGTATCGGCATACAATCTTGAAAATAAACAAATTAATTGGAATGTTCAAACTCAACCAAAGGTATTAAAAAGATAAAACAATATTGTTTTGTATGACTAAAGCTGACATATTGCGGTTATTCTTTTGGATAAGGAATAATTCAGAAATCAAAATATTTTTTGGTGTTTCAATCTGCCTATTTAGTATTATTGACAAAATATTTGACCTCTCTTCATACTTTTAAAAACTGGGTTCGAATGATCGATCCGACTTTTTAAGAGCAGAGGTTGCGGGTTCGATCCCCAGTTCGGCCTGATGCCTCTCATAAAACAACACTCAGTACTGGTTCTACACGGGAAGCGGACCCGAGAGTGGTTCACATACGTTCTGAGCTTTCATCGCAATTGAGCTAAAATAAATAAGTAATAATAAAGAGCAATCTCTCAATGGAAAGTGTGGTTATTCTGAGGACGTCTGGATTCTGGAAACACGGTCACCACATTAGCACCGTCATTGGTATAATCCGCGGCGATTTATATACGATATTTAGTATTCCTTTGTTACAATAGATGCAAATTTAATAACTTCACGTTTTAGAAATTCGGAGTCTATCTACATAAAATAAAGTTTCTACATTAAGGATAATAACTTAAAACAATTTTTCTACCTTAACCAACACAAAAACACAATAGTTTTTTCTTTCATTGTGTTTTTAATCTTATTTTCTTTCACAAACTGCTCTTATGTATGTCTGCATTCGTCAAAATGCGTTTCCCTTTACTCTGTACGAATACAATACGCGATTTTTCGAACCATGTTTTTGCCTTAGTTCCTTTGACAGCAGTTCAGTACTTATCCATTCAATTGATTATCGCCGCTTTCTTTATATTGAAAATTTGTATGAGTAATGAATTAATAAACTCTTCAAAGTGGTTCACGCGCCATAACTTAAACGCAATGTCAATAAAAAGCAACCGTGATAAACGTTTTGTGACCCCCATTAACCATTTAAGAGCTATAAATATCAGCGAGACAAAATAGTACTAGTGGAGGTCCGCTTATAATGGCTGGTAATTTTCGCATTCTTTTGTAGCTTATTCATGGGATGAAATTGTAAGGATATAATACACCCGCTGTTGCAGACTGATTAGAGAAGTCCCATTGACTTACTCCTCACAGCATATTTAATGTCATATTACCTTTTTATTTTATTCTATTTCATCTACCTTTCTAAAGACCTCGCGTTTAGAGTGGGACGTCACGCTATTGCCTAGGAGGTTTTTTAAGTTAAACTTAGAAAGGGTTTATTGAAATCGGTTTTTAACGGTTTCTTTTTAAAGTTTAATATGACATTGCATGTTAAGAAGGTCAATCCCTCATGGGTTTAAATAAATTTAGCTTTCCTTATATTTTAAATTAACATTTAATTAAGATATATTTGATTAAATACATTTTTTTTATATTTACATTTATTTTACATTTATATTAAACAGCATTATATGAAATGTATGCAAAAAATCGTTCTTGTGAATAAAACGATATAAAAGATTTGCTCCTCGCATCTTAGGTGTGTATTTAATCTCAATAAAACAGTTTCGGGTCATTATCGTAACTACAAATAAAGGCCTTTTCTTTAGGATATTCTCTATATACAGGTGTTCAGGGTCCTCCACGGCCTAGTGGTCTTAGGCGCCCATCGCTTTTGACGTAGGTTCGAGTCCCACCCGCTCCAAATAACGTTATGTAAGAAACCGTCCCAGTAACTGGATATGCCATATATAACCTGAAGTGTATTACAAATGACGCAAAACCTCAGTATGTGTGTGTTAGGGATCAAATATCTGGAATATTCTTTTAAACATGAAAATGCCATTTCAGTCAATACTTTTTGCGATTGAATAAAGCATTATATATACAGCCAGTATTAATTATTTTTATACATAAAAGTCTTCCACCCATATCTTTAAAATACATATGCTCTGTTATTAGTTTTTGTTTTATTATTCAGCGCGTTTACATAAATCATTTCTATGCTTGAGGGCCTTGTGGAAGACTGACATGTTAAAATGAGTTTTCTCGTTATCCAAAACCAGTAAAGAGCACATCTCCCGCAAAATTCATATATTTAGAAGGAAAACATATTGGATAGTAAGCACTGCATTTTGAAGGTCAACAAAGGCGTAGTATTATGAATACAAACAAATGAACATAATGCTCAATGGCATTTATGAAAAAGACATTAGAATTAAGAATATGCGTTAGAAAGACTGCATACAATATGATAGAATTTGCCATATTCGTTAGTTAATTGGTAATTTGTATAGTAATTTTTAACAAAATATATCGTCCATTAATAATAAGCATATCGAATGTTCAAAGTATATTACATTCAAAGAGTGTTGATTGGTGCTGTTACAGTAACATGTCCTGCAGATTACCAGTGAAATAGAAAGCATGCACATGCATGCTATGATAAGGTTTATGATTCAAAATCCTTGTCATAGTTTTCATTGAAAATCAGATATCATTCAATTATCTCTTTCTGTCAACTGAACGAAAGAGGGATACTGTATAAGACATATTTAAGAGAACAGTTCGTGTATTAGGAGGCAAAAAATTACAATGAGATAGTATTCAATTATCCCTTCTGTCAACTGAACAAAAGAGGGATACGCTATACGACAGATATAAGGGAATAGTTCATGTATTAGGAGGCAAAAATTTACAATGAGATGTTATTCAATTATCCCTTTTTGTCAACTAAACAAAGAGGGATACTGTATAAGACCGATATAAGGGAACAGTTCGTGTATTAGGAGGCAAAGATTGTTAATGAAATATCATTCAATTATCTCTTCTGCTAATTGAACAAAAGAGGGATACTATATACAACAGATTAAATGGAATAGTTTGTGTATTAGAAGACAAAGATTAGCAATGAGATATCATTCCTTTATCTCTTTTCTGTCAGTTAAACGGAAGAGAAATATTGTATTTAAAATATATAAGGGAACAGTAAGTGTAGTGGGTGACAAAGAATGACAATAGGATATCATTCAATTATCCCTTTTTTCAATTGAACGCAAGAGGAATACTGTTTAAGACATATATAAGGAAGCAGTAAGTGTATTAGGAGACAACGATTGACAATGGGATACCATTCAGTTATCTCTCTATGTCATTTGAACAGAAGAGGGATAATCTATAAGACATATTGACAATGAAATATCATTAAATTTTACGTTTCTGTCAATTAAATAAAAGAAGGATCTATAAGACAGATATAAGGGAACAGTTCGTGTATTATGAGGCAAAGATTGCTAATGAAATATCATTCAATTAAACCTTTATGTCAATTAAACAAAAGAGGGATACTGTATAAGACAGATATAAGGAAACAATTCGTGTATTAGGAGACAAAAATTAGTAATGAAATATCATTCAATTATACCTTTCTGTCAATTAAACAAAAGAGGGATACTGTATAAAACAGATATAAGGGAACACTTCTTGTATAAGATGGCAAAGATTGTTAATGAAATATCATTCAATTATTCATTTCTGTCATTTAAACAAATAAGGGATCTATAAGACAGATATAAGGGAACAGTTCGTGTATAAGGAGACAACGATTGTTAATGAAATATCATTCAAGTATACCTTTCTGTCAGTTGAACAAAAGCGGGAAACTCTGCGAGACAGATATAAGGGAACTACATGTTTAATGAGACAAGGGGTCATTTTAGAAACCAGTTTGTGCTATAAGTAGCATACTAAGATAGATATAAAGAAACAGTATTGTTTGTGTATTGTATTAAATGTATGTTTAAGCTGTAGCAAGTATCAAGTTTGTTTTTTAAAAGATATGTGAAGCCGTATGCGAATTTCATTTTTGCTGCAAGAATGTTTGTATATATTATTAAGGAAATATTGCTGTACCCGTAAATGTCTTAAAAATTAAGATTATTTACAAAATGGATTCAAAGGATTTCAACTTCATAAATAAATATAATACAAATAGTTTGGTATATCAACTCCAACAAAACGTGACAATAAAAGATATTTAATCAGAGCGGTAAAGTTGAAAGGAAATCCCCATTCTAAAACGGGCTGCAAATAAATACTGCTTAACGACTTTTATATAGTTATTCGTACTATTTTAAGATAAAAAAAACATAATATGTTAACTATTACAACGGTTCAATTCGAAATCGAAATGATATCACGTGACTCCCTTGGTACTTCACAAAAAATGTTGCAATTTAAATGATTGATTAATTGATTGATTTTTAGCGTCATTTTATGCCATCGAGGGCTAACAGTCGATCGGTCAACCTAACCACGGTTTTCTGTGATCCTTGAAGATTAACCATGACACGAGCACACTCCATCTGCACAAGTAACTGATAACTTTTCTACTTGAATCAGCGGTGAGAGACGAATGATGATGAAACGCAATGTCGGATATCAATCAGGACGGAGACTGTGGCCGGGCGGGGATTCGAACTAACGACCCCTGGATCGATAGTCAGACGCGCTATCGACTGCATTAATCGGGCAGTATTAGCGGGAAATCTATTTTAGTCTAATCTGGGTGCGTAGGCGAAGTTGGGACATCCCTTCGACATGTTTAAATAGATATCATGATGGCAATACGGGGTCAGAGGTATATATAGGAATGATATATTGTATGAAAAATAAATGTTTTAGTCAACTTTAAATTTTGAAAATACTTACTTTAAGAATAAGATAATATTTTAAATTTATATATATTTGAAATAATACTAAAATGTTTCATATTTAGAAAACATTAAAAATAAAATATAACATTTGACGTGTTTTGGTATATCAATTAAATATAACAATTGTTAGAAAAGTATGTGCTATTCGCATCATTTGAATACAAATTTGTTTAAGCCGTGTTTGTTTATTAGTAAAATATCATATGATAAATTGGCTAATCTAGCTTAGGTATATCAATTCCCTTGCCAAAAATAGTTTTTCACACTTTGTTTCTTCAATGACGTTATATCAATATATTTTATGACAGACCGGTTCCTAGATGAATGTAGGCAACGATTACCCGTCAAAATGATGGAAGCGTTCTCAGTTTGATTTGTTTTCCCGTCTACTTCTGTTGCAAAAAAATAGCATTTAGCATTGGTGCTTGAACTAGCCTATTATTAACGTTATTTATGTTATTTTCGAATTTTTTTTGTATTTTTTTGCCAGAGAAATGTATTCTCCTGCCGTCAATTCTAAGCTATGTCAAACATCGTTTATTAAAAATCTTATCCTGTTTTAATGTTTTACAATGTATATTGTTTACGTTTTTAGGGGAAACATTGTCATACATTTTATTTGTGATGTGATATTTTTCTTTTTACATTTTCTATAAAAACAACTAATTGGATTTAACACCATTTTAACACATTATGGTAATCAGTTTAATTGGAGGTGGTAGACCCCAGAATGAATCTGGTAAGAGTACTGGCCCTCTAACAGAACAGAACTTTACACATTTTCTCATACATAAATATTGGACCAAGCTGGTCTCACGTCCACAGCCTAAATAACAGGGGATACAGCATGTTAATTAAAACAAGGCTTTACACCTAGGAACATATCATGTTATATATTTCTTATCGGTCAGCATTTTTAAATGGCCTCTCTTCGTAGAAATATTTGGATATATTCAATGACGTCCGTCGGTATGTCTGTCTGTTTGTCTGTAAGTATGTCCTTCTCGTTTTTTTGACCAACAACCGCGACACAACTCCTACAACAGATTAACCCGACTCTAATTACTAAAAAAAAATTTACGCATGAACATGTTCTGACCATGAGTTTGTGGCGTACCGATTCGATACTTTTTGTATTTAAGGTATGACCCTTTGCCCTTTGAACTTTAAATTCTACGTCACGGTTTGAACCAACAACATTGGGGGTATGTTTACTTTTATACAAGGCTTCTTTAAATGTTCGTCACAAAGTCGCGGCAAAAGCTTTTGACTAGCTTAACTGTTATCAATGACGGTTACATAAAACAAAACGTTGAACTTTATCTTTATTTGAATGACTGAGTCACAGGCGGTCAGCATTCTAGGTCATCTGTCAATATTACGTGACTATTAACTGCATCGTACCATTAACGTGTCTGTGGCAGATTTTTACACTGTCTTGAGTATCACCCATCGTGATATGATCCTAAAAGAATGATAAATGTCACTTTTAACATCTTATTTCATAGAATTCTAACCATTATTCCGATAAACTGCATTTATTGAACTGGAAAATCAAAATACAGCCTAAAGACTTGATAGGAATTTGTGTTTGAATTATTTAAGAATACAACTTGTATAATACAGTAACATATTTTACGTTTAAAGCTTATTCAAACTTCACCAAAACAAGTTGTAATATTGTTATTTAAAGCGACATAACCAGTATTTGTGTCCTTTCAAATATATTTTAAAGATGATATAATCGTAATATTTAGTATAAATTTAAATAGTGATTATCTAGATTATGACTGTCTGGTGCAAAATACTGTTGTTTATCGTCTAAAAACGTTTATTGAAACTCGCATCTCTCTACCGACCGTTCTTATACTGAAGAATGATGGAATTGGTCGAGTATATCCGGTTAAATTGGACATTTTACGATAATTTCTAACAGCGCGACAGCTAATTTGCATATTAGTAAATATACATGTAATCTATGCTTTAAACACGATTTATTCACGTTTAACAACGTTTTAGGCTGTTATAAATGCATCGAGGACCATAAGAATATATGAAAGTGTTTGTCTTTCATAATTAGGTTTCGTTCTTTTTCTTGCAAGTGTGCACATACTGGATGTATCGTGCATGAGTTTAAGGTGCGGATGAAGAATTCTGTCACGAAAATAACTGTTTTTGCGGTTACATGGTTTTGTCGAGCAATGGCCCGAACACTTCTTACGAGGGACGAAATTTTTCATCCGCACCGAAAACTCCATGGAAGATATTTTTTCTTGCATAAGATGTATATTTCGGGGTTTACTTTTTATAGTAGCGCAAGGATACCAAAGTATTTATGAAAGAAAAACATCACCACTTGGGGTATTAATGTATAAATACTTCACAGGGCGAGGTATTTATAAATGAATCGTAATATGATGTCACGTCAGGGCGCAAGGAGAGTAGGACATGAGTGCGTGGACAAGATTGTAGGAGGGAAAGTCAGAAATGCACATTAGTTTAAAAATATTGGGGGAGGGGGAGGGGGCAGGGGTTACGATCAGTACAAAATTGTAAAGAGTTAAAAAAAAATATGTTTTAATTATAAATAAAACGCATATCAATATTTTTAAATGAATGTTGAAGTTGATGCTTACATTGTTATTATTAGATAGTTTATTCATATTAAATGTATATGATATCAATAGCAATTAGTCCTACATACCTCAGTAAGCAGACACTCTTAGCTACCTAATTTGTATAGTGTAAATTTACATATTTATAATTGTAATAAACCTAAACGAATTTGGCATATAAATGCTATCCAATAGACACAAAGACATTTTAAATCTATCAAAACTCATTTATTTTTCAAATAAATAAAGACAAGAACTTGTTCATACTTTTTGATCATTTCAAATGAAAAAAAAAAGTAATAACCCGGGTAACACATTGTTAACATTAATAAGCTTCTCTTGATTGAAGTTAGAATAACTCTTATTTCTATTATAAGTTTTCTGTGTAGGCTAGAAACATTGTACTTTGCTTTATGCTGAATAAAAGTTGTTGTCGCTGTCGTTGTCGTTGTTGTAAATGTTGTTGTTGTTTTTGTAAATGTTGTTGTTGCCGACGTTGTTGTTGTCGTCGGTCGTCGTCGTTGTTGTTATCGTCGTTGTCGTTGTCGTTGTTGTTGTTATTGTTGTTGTCGCTGTTGTTGTTGTTGTTGTTGTTGTTGTTGTCGCTGTTGTTGTTATCGTTGGCGCTGTTGTTGTTGTTGCTACTGCCACTGCTGTTGTTGTTGTCGTTGTTGTCGTTGTCGTCGTTGTCGTTGTCGCTGTTGTCGTTGTTGTTGTTGCTGTTGTTTTTGTTGTTGTCGTTGTTGTTGCTGTTGTTGTTTTTGTTGTTGTATGTAATAGAGATGGGACTTAAACAAATTAAATGCCATGCTACAGATTAGCCCTATGATTGGTTCGCTGCATTGATAATTAAACAAAGCAAAACGAAGTCTATTAAAACATTTTCTGACACTCTGAAAACAAAACATGTCATAAACAATAAATTTATAGTCCCTCGGTGACACATAGGCCAATCATCGCCAGGTTTGGAATTGTTTGATCTCCTGATACTTGTCTTGTCAATAGACAAACAGCCCTGATTGAATTTGGCCATCGACCGATTGTCAGCAATCACGTTTTATTATTTGCTTAATGGACCCATTGATGAGATATTGGTGTCATGCGTTGTTCACCAATGGAAGGACAGAAGTCAATAGAAGGCAGTAAATATTCTAAACTATTTATACTACGTATATTCCGTCTTTCTCATCAGAATGTTGACCTTTTATAAACGTGACCTCAGTGTGAAAGTGGACGTACTTTGTTCTGATCTCTTTCTTATCATACCATTTTTATCATATCTATTTTATAATCTCTTACTGCTCTGGTTTCTGCAAAGTCTCCCATTTCATTTGCGTAAAGCAACACTTGTTTCTTTATATTATATAGTTATGACATTTTCAGTGTATTACTATACGCCTCACTACACAGTTACGCCCCTTTTTCTTACGCTTAAAGGCCTATGTAATTTGGTGATGAAATATTTTCATAATGGTTTACAGTGGTTGTGATTTCTTGCTGCAGATGAGTAAACAAAAGTTGGCATAGCATATATTGCAAATAAAAATCACTGGTGTTAAAAATGTGACTTTTATGGGATTTTAACATATGCATGTACTTATGAGCATATGAGGTGTCACTGTTCCTTCTTTAAAAAACAAGGTGGTCAACCTATCAGTTATTGTGCATTTTATGGGGGTTAACATTCCTGCTATGGAAAAAAATACTTGAAAATAAACTCTATATGGAATTCTTTTTTTACCATGGAAATCCTAGACCTTATTTTATGTAGAATAAAGAATAAAATTCAACTGTGTAGTGAGATCTTAAATACACATGGGAAGCCTTCCCTGTCTGTTAGAGACAAGTCTGGTGGGAATACATTTATTTATACTGTCTCATCATATGATATGACGTCAGGGGCGAGAGCGAGGTTGGGTAAACTTCCTAATGATAATGTGATACTGATCGTTTATGACGAAGTTTTGACGCAACCGAAAACCATTTTTAGCTCACCAGTGTCATGTTTTGATACTAAGACGGTTACCATTGTTGCCATTTCGTATCAGATCTGTGATTGTATAGTATATCTAATCCTTATGTTAAATGTGCACTTAGTGTATCTATATCTTATATTAAAAGTGTACTAAGTATATCTAATCCTTATAATTAACGTGTACCTAGTATATCTAATCCTTATATTTAATGTGTACTTATTGTACCTAATCTTTATATCAAATGTGTACTTAGTATATCTAATCCTTATATTTAATGTGTACCTAGTATACCTAATCCTTATATTAAATGTGTACTACGCGTATCTAATCCTTTTATTAAATATGTACTTAGTATATATAATCCTTATATTAAATGTTTACTAATGTACCTAATCCTTATAATAAATGTGTTCTTAGTATATATAATCCTTATATTAACTGTGTACTTAGTATATCTTATCTTTATATTTAATGTGTACGTAGTATATCTAATCCTTATATTTAATGTGTACCTAGTATATTTAATCCTTATATTAAATGTGTATCTAATCCTTGTATTAAATGAGTACTTAGTGAATCTAATCCTCATATTAACTGTGTACTTTGTATATCTAATCCTTATATTAAATGTGTACTTAGTATATATAATCCTTATATTTAATGTGTACCTAGTATATCTAATCCTTCTATTAAATGTGTATCTAGTGTATCTAATCCTTATATTAAATGATTACTTACTGAATCTAATCCTCATATTTAATGTGTACTTAGTATATCTAGTCCTTATATTTAATGTGTACGTAGTACATCTAATCCTTATATTAAATGTGTACTTAGTGTATCTAATCGTTATATTAAATGTGTACTTAGTGTATCTAATCCTTATATTGAATGTGTACTCAGTATATCTAATCCTTATATTAAATGTGTACTGATGGTATCTAATCGTTATATTAAATGTGGACTTAGTGTATCCAATCCTTATATTAAATGTGTACTTAGTATATCTAATCCTTATATTAAATGTGTACCTAGTGTTTGTAATCCTTATATTAAATGTGTACTTAGTGTATCTAATTCTTATATTAAATGTGTACTTAGTTTATCTTATCGTTATATTTAATGTGTACCTATTATATTTAATCCTGATATTAAATGTGTACCTAGTGTATCTAATCCTTATATTAAATGAGTACTTAGTGAATCTAATCCTCATATTTTATGTGTACTTAGTATATCTTATCCATATATTTAATGTGTAAGTAGTATATCTAATCTTTATATTATATGTGTACCTAGTGTATCTAATCCTTATGTTAAATGAGTACTAAGTGAATCTAATCCTCATATTTAATGTGTACTTAGTATATCTAATCCTTATGTTAAATGTGTACCTAGTATATATAATCCTTATATTAAATGGGTACTTAGTTTATCTAATCCTTATATTAAATGTGTACCTAATATACTAATCCTTATATTAAATGTGTGCCTAGTATATCTTATCCTTATATAAAATGAGTACTAAGTGAATCTTATCCTCATATTAAATGTTAACTTAGTATATCTAATCCTTATATTTAATGTGTACTTAGTATATCTAATCCTTATATTTAATGTGTACCTAGTATATCTAATCTTTATATAAAATGAGTACTTAGTGAATCTAATCCTCATATTAAATGTGTACTTAGTATATCTTATCCATATATTTAATGTGTAAGTAGTATATCTAATCCTTATATTTAATGTGTACCAAGTGTATCTAATCCTTATGTTAAATGAGTACTTAGTGAATCTAATCCTCATATTAAATGTGTACTTAGTATATCTAATCCTTATATTAAATGTGAACCTAGTATATCTAATCCTTATATTAAATGAGTACTTAGTGAATCTAATCCTCATATTAAATGTGTACCTAGTATATATAATCCTTATATTAAATGGGTACTTAGTTTATCTAATCCTTATATTAAATGTGTACCTAATATACTAATCCTTATATTAAATGTGTGCCTAGTATATCTTATCCTTATATTAAATGAGTACTTAGTGTATCTTATCCTGATATTAAATGAGTACTTAGCGTATCTAATACTTATATTAAATGTGTGCTTAGTATATATAATCCTTAGATAAAATATGTACTTAGTATCTTATCTTTATATTAAATATGTACATAGTGTATATAATCCTTATATTAAATGTGTACTTAGTATATCTAATCTTTATATTAAATGTGTATTTTATATGTGTAATCTTTATATTAAATGTGTACTTAAGATATCTAATCCTTATATTAAATGTGCACTTTGTTTATCTAAAATTTAAATTAAATGTGTACTTATTATATCTAATCCTAATATTAAATGTGTAAGTAGTATATCTAATCTTTATATTATATGTGTACCTAGTGTATCTAATCCTTATGTTAAATGAGTACTAAGTGAATCTAATCCTCATATTTAATGTGTACTTAGTATATCTAATCCTTATGTTAAATGTGTACCTAGTATATATAATCCTTATATTAAATGGGTACTTAGTTTATCTAATCCTTATATTAAATGTGTACCTAATATACTAATCCTTATATTAAATGTGTGCCTAGTATATCTTATCCTTATATAAAATGAGTACTAAGTGAATCTTATCCTCATATTAAATGTTAACTTAGTATATCTAATCCTTATATTTAATGTGTACTTAGTATATCTAATCCTTATATTTAATGTGTACCTAGTATATCTAATCTTTATATAAAATGAGTACTTAGTGAATCTAATCCTCATATTAAATGTGTACTTAGTATATCTTATCCATATATTTAATGTGTAAGTAGTATATCTAATCCTTATATTTAATGTGTACCAAGTGTATCTAATCCTTATGTTAAATGAGTACTTAGTGAATCTAATCCTCATATTAAATGTGTACTTAGTATATCTAATCCTTATATTAAATGTGAACCTAGTATATCTAATCCTTATATTAAATGAGTACTTAGTGAATCTAATCCTCATATTAAATGTGTACCTAGTATATATAATCCTTATATTAAATGGGTACTTAGTTTATCTAATCCTTATATTAAATGTGTACCTAATATACTAATCCTTATATTAAATGTGTGCCTAGTATATCTTATCCTTATATTAAATGAGTACTTAGTGTATCTTATCCTGATATTAAATGAGTACTTAGCGTATCTAATACTTATATTAAATGTGTGCTTAGTATATATAATCCTTAGATAAAATATGTACTTAGTATCTTATCTTTATATTAAATATGTACATAGTGTATATAATCCTTATATTAAATGTGTACTTAGTATATCTAATCTTTATATTAAATGTGTATTTTATATGTGTAATCTTTATATTAAATGTGTACTTAAGATATCTAATCCTTATATTAAATGTGCACTTTGTTTATCTAAAATTTAAATTAAATGTGTACTTATTATATCTAATCCTAATATTAAATGTGTACTTATTATATCTAATCCTTATATTAAATGTGTACTTATTATATATTATCCTTATATTAAATATGTACTTAGTGTATTTAATCCTTATATTAAAGAGTACTTAGTGTATCTAATCCTTATATTAAATGTGTGCTTAGTATATCTTATCTTTATATTAAATGTGTACTTAGTGTATATCATCCTTATATTAAATGTTTACTTAGTATATCTAATCTTTATATTAAATTTGTACTTTGTATATCTAAAATTTTTATTAAATGTGTACTTTGTATATCTAAAACTTATATTTAATGTGTACTTATTATATCTAATCCTTATATTAAATGTGTTTATACTGCTTTTGTTGCTGTTTTTCAGATTGTTCATCTGTGTAAACTTTGTATTGATTGATTGTTTCATAATATAATGTTGTTTTAACGATATTAACATATGCATGATTGTTTAATAAACTATTGTTAAATTTTCATATACCTCTTATTCTAGATTAATCAGTAAAAGAACGTATAACTGAAACAAAGGGATTGATCTGAAATATGACATAAACCAATATCGCTAGTTTAAATAAACAAATATAAATCTGACGAAATAATAAAATAACATAAACGAGCCATACTATTTTGCGGATCTCTCCATGTAAAACTCTTTTCTTTACCTTCATTTTCAAATTGGTCAGATATCCTGCAGATCTAGAGGTTCCATATTATCTATTATTTTATTCGATTTTGAATTATGTTAAAAGCACTAGGCTAGTCCAAGCTAGACCACAAACTACCGTTATTGCCAATCTCTGATCTTTAATAGTAATATCTTAAATAATATAATTTACGTTTTAGATCTTTTAAGTTATTATGTATATCAAAAGTAAAAGATTTTTAAAATTAAAATTGCAGTACGTCTACTATATTACTAGAGTAAGAATTAAAATGACTTCAGAGGAAACATCATTGTGTGAACCCAGATAGTTTGTATTAGGATTTCTGCAAAATGAAATACCAAGTAGCAAGTCAATTTTGTGAAACCTGGCGTTAAGAAATAATGAAAATACATAAGTCGCCACACAACTGGTTTCGCCATCATATAAAACTTATATTAATACATCTGGACCTTCTACAAAGATTGTTTATCTAAATAATTGATATTAACTGTTACGTCGTGCTTGTAACCTGCAATAACAAACAACAATAAAGCAAAACAATCATAAACTGAAAATAAACATTTATTTAATTCAAAGCGTAGGCATCAAAACTGAGATATATTGTGTTGAAATCCACTAACTTAACATGTGGCAAAACTGTAATGTCATCCTACATCTAATAAAGAAAATGCATTTGAAGCAATTGTCAGGTTTAAGTAGGCTTTGTCCTCAATTACTGTTATAAATTAAATACTGCCTCTATTTAAACGCCTACATAGCAATCATTTGTATTGTCTGCACTTTGTGGTGTTTGTCATATCGGACACATATTATATATTTTTCCCAATGTGAGGTTGCTAATAATGATATCTGATAAAAGAATGGATCATTTGGAGGTTCGTAGAGAACACAACGAAGAAAATGCTTGGCTTTAATTAGTAAGTTCAGGGGTATGTGTATAGGTCTGTTTTAGGATATATTCATTATATCGTGTTCATGGGTATGTTCATAAACTCATGAGTATGTTTGGGTATGTTCAGGGGTATGTTCATGAGTATGTTCATTAGTTTATTAATGAGTATGTTCATGAATGTGTTCATGAATAAATTCACTGGTATGTTTAGGGGTATGTTTAAGGGTACGTTTAAGGATATGTTTAGAGGTATGTTCATGAGTATGTTCATAGATATATTCATGGGAATTTTCATGAGTATGTACATGAGGAGTAACATTAAATGTACCTCATCTCACGCACACTAGTAGCACCGATTGAGCAGCAATATTCTATATCTGGTCCATTTCGGAAGAACACTCAATTATCCTCACACCTAAAATAAAAACAACACTGATCAATTTTGAAATTGCTAAAATTCATCTTGATTAATGACTTAGGTGATTGATTGGACATATATTTTGGTAAATATTTCTGTTAAACGTGTTTAATTTCACTAACCTGATTATTTTGTTACCAACGCTTGGTGGAGGTAATGCATTTTTCACACTCAACCTAGTCAGACAGTGTTTGAGAGGGTGGCAATTTGAACTTGACCCCGTTATGATGAACGTTGCAATATTCTAGAGTAGTATGTCTGAGGAAAATCGATTGTTACATTGTATGTGAGATATAAGTATAAGATAAAACGTGTTTATGCAAGTGGAAATAATCGCAGGATTTTTAATAAAAAAGTTGTTTTTTTTTTGCGATATTTTTAATATATTGATTTATGTTTGAAAGAAACTTTAATTCATCCAAGAAAAGAACATCACTTAACACTCTGCTCAAACAATTTGTATTTGCACGAAACAAAATTGGAATAACCCAGCATGTAAGCAGATCAGTTGTTTTACTTCTATTTTTAACAAGGGGCATAACTCTGGTAAAAAGTTGAAAAACATGCTATCTATATTGAATTATTTTATACCCTCGTGCCTTTCAATCACCAATAGAGGTATTCTATTCGGATTTAAACTGACTGAGTACTTTGATTCCAAGAAATCACAAATAATAACAAAATAATAACAAAATAATAACTGAAAAACTATTCCAATTGGAATTCAAGAATTCCATTTGGAATTTGGTATTTTACCGTCTCTGTTTTATAACATCTCAAGATTTCTCAGACATTTTGACCAGCACATTTAAAGTATTCAAAATAACGTTATCATTTAGAAAATAGTAAGTTTATATCATAAATGCCTTCAATGAACATGTTTGTAAAAATAAGTTTCCAGAAACTCGTTGTACCGTATTTACGGAAATGACCGAGAAAGCCTTCGAGTTCACAAAATATTTGATACTTCAAACCAAGATGATAATGTATATTAAATATACCCTTTCTAAATTAGTTTCTATATGGACGCGAAATATCAGTTCTTCATATATGACATAACTGTTAGTAATAATAACACTTCACGATGACTCAGCTCTTCATATTTTCTGCGGACCTTCATGGTTCCCGGCTGTTTCCAGGATTGAGGGTGGGATACCAATCGTACATACTCGGTAAATTTCGTCATCATTCGGATTTGAAATAATCTGCAGAGGGGTAGAGCTCCATCGAATGAATCATGATTACTTTTTTTGTCAGATTTTTAATTTGCTTTGTTAAGATAACAATTCCTATATAGATCTGTGGCGCTCATATGAATGATTGCAAGATGTAGATAACGTTTTAATCATCCATTTATGAAAGGAAATGAATATAGAATACGAAAATTGGCTGTGATAAATTGGTCTGTATTCTTAATGGAATAAAAGCAAATGAATATAAAATATATGTAAAAACGGTTTTCTACCCAAATATTCTTAACTTCCATTCCATTACGATTTGTTTCGTTGTTAAGTAAAACATTTTTTTCACAGCATACATAAAATATGAATTTTATAACGGTTATCTTATAATCTGAACGATAGATCTACAACAATTTATACATATTGTTTTACTATGATATATCATAATTTCAACAATTTCTCTGATAAAATTAAATTAAATGAGAAATGTATAGCTATAACAACAGACTGGATATTTGATATCAAACTGTTATATAATTAAATAATACATGTATAACTATGTATACAGACTGAGTGTTATAAAGTAAAATTTTCCTTTAACCACTCGACTGTTAAATATATAACTATATACTATATAAAGTATTTAATATATACTTTTTAAATATATATTGCAAATCAAATGAAGTGACAATGACAATGGCAATGACAATAGTTTAATCAAGTCATTAAGGCCACCGGCCCATAATTCAAATACACACAAATATAACAATACAACAATGTGCCAAAAGGATAAAGACAATATCAGGAACAAAAATAGAAAACACATATGAATTATCAAACATAGAGCATCTAAAATGTTATATCAGTATTTACAAGTGTTAATTGAATCTTATAACGGAGTGGAGTGATAAATAGTATATATAATTATCTTTAAAGAGTCTTAAAATTATATGTCAAAATATCTGTATTACAATTAGATTAATAAAAAAATATTATTATTTATACAGAGAATTAAATTGTATACGGTTTTCCTAACTAACAATTCGACTGATAAATATATTACTGTACAGAGTAGTGATAACTAAATATACTTTAATTGTACACAAATGATCATTAAGTACTGATTCCATATTTACCAAATAATCTCTCCTTTTTTTAATTATGGGTTGGCTTACAACGCTACGGTCATATCTTCAATCACAGATCGTTGTACTTGGTCGATATTGTTAGCTTGAAAGACGTCAATTGTTAAAAGACTTACTCATGGAATCACACAACGCTTTAGGGGAATGTTACTGGCATACTGTACGCTCACAATTCCTTTGTTGTCAATACTGCACTGATACATCAAATATTTTCCCTAGGGGACTCACTAATTAATTGTATTGTAAATTACGGTACAATGTTATCGATATGGCCAATTCCTGAAATGTAATTGTAAGTACATGAGATTAAGTACACCATCGTGGGAATCGACATTTATTTTTCTGGAACAAAAATATACCCATATCGGTCATCATAATGCGAATCAAATTAAACGAAATGATTAATTGTGAGATTTACATTTATTTTGATTGTTTACTTTTATAAACTTATCAATTATATTGTTTTTAGTTGTAAGATTTTTTGTAAGATTCTGTGTATGTTTTGTAAAAAGTCGGTTTGGAACAAAGAAGAAATTTACATATTAAATAAAAACTAAAAAATTTGCTTTTTCCTTTTTATGTAACATTCTATACGTTTAATAATGTTATGAGATATTTAATTAAGGATTAGAGGGACACTCGGCAACATTAATACATGTATTAACATTGTCTCTATATTGTTTTGATAAAACTCATACGTCATTTTCCCATTTTGATATTAAAAGGGCAGGTTAAACTCTTTAAACTGCAAAGATAATGTCATCATTTGAACAGCAAAGCTGTCAACACACCGAAGTAGCTTATTTATTTTTATGGCAACTTATGGAAAACTTTACACATGAAACTCATGAAAATGTGACGTCTCAACACCAAAACAAAATCGTGCCACAAATGAGGTGCAAACGGGTCCTTCTTAGCTCCACTATCTGCATTTTTTTCATTGTGAAATGAAATGTAGTTTATATATTTGTAGTTCATTTAGACCTATTGCAGTAGAAATTTAAATATATATATTAATATACATTTAGTATGTCATTGTCAAAATACACTTCCGTATCTCATTTCCGATTACTTTTTACAGTTTTACATCTTACGCGTATTATGGTTATACTGCAATACTTCCGTTTTCTTACATGGTGTATTGGGAATATATCATTCCTTTGTAACAGTGTTATCAATTCCCTATAACACATCTGCTCACATTGCTTCCGTGTCCGCTGATGGTTTATGTCGAGTGAATTGTTGCTTTTGGCGTTTTATTGTCATTTCCTTGTAATGCAAGACAATTAAAGCCGAATGTTATTACATTCGTTTGATTATTAAGAGACAAAATGAAGAAATGGTAGGACCGACTTGGTAAAATGCTATTGAATGGTCAATGAGTAAGTGAGATATATTAATATATGTAGTTGATGCGTATTTAGCGTCACCTTCTCTATATTTACGTCTTACTACACAGTTGCACCACTTTTTCCCCACGGTAGCATGATTCTTGCTCCTAAAAAAAAGTCCGTTTTAAATATTGTCAAAATGGTTCATAGTGGTTGTGATGTCTTGCTGCAGATGAGTAAAGCAAAAGCTGATATATCATATACTGCAATAAGACATCACTGGTGTTAAATAGTAACTTTTATAGGATTTCAACAGATGTATGTATATATGAGTAATTATGGACTTCTTTTTAAACAAAGCTTAGGGTGTCACTGCACCCTCTTTAAAACACAAGCTGGTCAACCTACCAGTTATTATGTGTTTTTATGTGTGAATACATTCCTACTATGAAAGGAAATACTTTAAAAACAATTCTATGTGGAATATTCGTTTTACCATGGAGATCCTAGACCTTATTTTATATAGAACAAAGAACAAAACTGTGTTGTCAGAGCTATATTACGTTTAAAAACGTGCTTTCTCCTAAGTTATCTAGTACTTCAATATATAACGAGAAAAAAAATACTTGCCCAAGAGCGGGTAAATATAGAAAAAACACTTAGTCGAGTAACACACAAATACAAGCAATCGTTTTAATTAATAACTTGGAAGTCACTTTTGATCACTATGGGATTTCATTGTTTTATAACTAACTATGATTCTCTCTCATCTGTATCATCATTCTTTGATATATTAGACGCACATCCATGTCAAATCGTGGGCACAACATAAAAGGACACATCGCACATTTATCACAGCGGCACACATTGGATAGTCATAAAATTAAGGCTACAGATATATGCGACTCGTTCGATTCATCTCAATTTGGATTTTAATAAACACATACATCCATATATAAGAAAGGACGTTTCATGTTCATCACCGGGATGAGCATACCAAGGTCACATTCATGCAACAGTACAAATCATTGTGGCTAGAGGTCGCAATATAACTAACACCTATCAGTATTTTATCAAAATGTATCAAAGCAATTTCATTGAAATTTGGATTTAAATAAGAAAGAACGCTGCTATGTTAAACCAATACATAGTTGTCTGTTTATGTCATATACATATTTTGATAAAGTTACTCAATATTTTGACGAAGATATTGGAAATACAAAAGTTGCGAGTTAACTTTTCCGTTCAGTATATGTAGTATTATACACAAAACAGCACATGGCCCCGTACCATTTGTTTTATTATTTCTGTTGTTGTATGGTGTTTAGCGTCGCTTTCAACAATAGTTTAGTCATATCGCGACGGTGTCTACTTGGTGAAGTATTTTAAGCCCTGACACACTGGAGAATCATGTCGCAGACACATGGTATGATACCGCATCCACTCACATTATATGTAGACCGGGTCGACCAAACCTAGAACTACCATCTAAATGCTGAGCGCCAAGCCATGCAGCTTCTAGTACCAGTTTTCAAGACTTTGGTATGACTCGGCCGGTGATTGAACCTACGACCTCCAGCATGCGGGGGCGGATCATTATTTCTCATTCCTTACAATCATGGAGCTCAGTTAGCTTTGTTTAGAAATCGAATGTTATTAAAGGCGCTCTACTTGAACGTAAGACATATTGAATATTGTACTACCACTAATGGACAGATTCAATAAAACCGTGTCTGCTAATTTCTTTTCTTGGTTGCATTCTATGCTTCTAATGGATCCTTTTATCGATGTTATTGAGAATATTCGGCGTATTATTATTCATCTTTTTTGCGTAGTTATTTGCACGTTGGTTATATCATATAATTTATGCCTTCCGTGCATAAATTATTTAATAACATTTATTTAGTCTATATAGATTTATTTTAGCTAGATTGTGAAGAAAGCTCAAAGCTTATACTTTTTATGAATCGTTCTCGAGTCCGTTTGCTGGATCGAGCCAGTATTAAATGTGTATTACAGACCATCAGGTTGAGCGTTGGATCGAACCCGCGATCTCTGGCTTAAGTGGCCAACACTATTCACTACACTACCCTTCCGCTTTATGTTGTAGTAGGAGATAAAGTTTAAATTATTATTAGATTGGTTATGAAACACTTCACTTACTGCAATTCTTAATCAATAACTTTATTACAATACTGGCAATGTTGCTGGATCTACTTTAATTAGAAACAGACATCATAACAATAGTAATAAAACTGCATTAAAGACGCGGCGTATGAATATATGGGACTATTTTCAAATAGTTTTAGATTATATCTTAATTCCTTTTTCAAAATTCAATGTTTTTATTTTCTCATTAAAACCGTGTTTGCGCTCCGAAAAGATGTTACATTGTCTTGAAGGAACAATCGATTACAATTTGTACTCATACATTTGAAACTCTATTATTCCGGGGTCTTTAAAAGTTTGATATTTTAGTTCGATTCAAATATTTATACTAAGAAGCGCAGCGATTATAGGCAAAAGCACTAACCTAAAAACAACTTCTGTACGAGAAAATATCAAGAACAAAACATTGGTGATTATAAGAGCAAATGACTAACTTCTTATCATCCGATGTCTTCTAAACTGCAGATGTCATTTTAAGATACATGCAATACTGTATTTACTAACAGCAATGTTGTTTATATTAGACTTACACGACAGATGCTATATAGTGTTTTGAAAATGTTGGCTGGATTTGTACGGAAACATTAAAGTTAAAAGAAGCACAGCGTCAACTATAGGAATAAACTCTGAAAATAATACTCAATTTATTTAAATATTTCAAACTGCGATTACATGTGCAGTATACTTTCATTAAGTCTCCGAGTAACGAGATGATCCACGCATGCCCTGTATACACGATATGCACGAGCTGCAATTATCACTGCTTCCAGACCCATGGACCCTGTTGCGATTCCTTATGGCTCGCTAACATCAAATATTGCGTAAAAAAATTATTTCAAGAAGTTGCCAGATAATGTGATAAAAAAATCCGAAGGGGTATAGTAGCATGTGCACATTTAAGACCTGGCTTTGTATGGTAAGTTATTCAGTAGCCAACTCTGGTCCATCTTCTAAATCGAGGAGTATTTTCAACTTCAGCCTACGATTGTGAATTTAATTTGCGAAAAATGTTAAAGTGCTCTCAAACGTTTGTATTATTCTCTTGTGAATCGTGATATCTGATAGAAGAGAAATGCTAATCAAACATTTTTAATCATAATAAAGCGAATCGGAGAGCCAGAAAAAAGTTGATTACAATTAAGGTCATATAAAAAAATGATTAATCAAACTTTCGTACTATTATCTGGTGAATCGGCATCATATATAAAACACATTATATCTCGATAGATGCAGAATATTGAATCATTTTTAACAGTACCAAGATGATAGGAAAGCAGACAAAAGGTTGAATCAATTTTTGTATAAGTATGTAGTTTAACGGGAGGTCAGATAAAACATAATTATCATTATCTAGTGAATCGGGATCACAAATAAGACAATTTTCAATCAAGCATCATTCATTCTCACAATAAAACATGACACATAATTTCGAAGAAAATAATTCATATTCACCGTCCGCTGCCAGTATCACTGCTTGATGATTCAAATAACGACTCCAATTATGCGCTAAAACACATCTCCAATACAAGTTTATCATCGTGTAAATGACAAGTTTATAATAATCAAAAAGTGAATAATGGTCCGCAAGGTTCAATATTTCGCTGTGGAATGGGACATTGTCCAATTTAAAGATGAACTTTATAAAGTGTACAGATCAAATATGCAATCGTTTAATATATCTGGTCTAAGGGAGTTTCTTTATGATAAAATACATTGGAGTAATAATATACAGATATTTTTAATTCTTAAGTACACCAAATCAACTTCACATTCATTTAAATGTAAAATATGGAAACAGAAGAGCTTCATGCCTGATTATCGGACACGAAATCCGAATGATAGACTTACTTTTAATTTTGTTGCTCGGGCAAACGACATTTATTATTATATATAGGCATCCATGTATTAGTTTCAATTAAATAATATTTGTAAAAAATGTTTTAATATTCCTTGCGTATTTCTAGTAAAATCTATATTTTAGACAGAACTCAAAAACAGATATGTTGTTGGTCACGGTGAAGTAATGATAAAATTACTAAATGGTAACGTGTACTTTAGAATTCTGATATTGCCTACAATCCATTAATAATAAATACTGGGAAGTTTCATTAAATTAAATCTAAAGGAAAATAATGATATAAACTATAGTAATCGTTTCTAATAATATTTTCTTCAGTGGGGTTTAGAAAATAATCTATAACTATTAAATAAATATTATACAAGACAGAAAAATATATAATTACTGGATCTCAATATAAAAGCAATCATGTTTAGTCGTTCCTTAATATCTCTTGAATCCAATCATGCCAAAACATACTGATAAAAAATGTATCATTAATGATAATGCAATACGAAATATGTTCATTTGTTGAAGAAGACATAACTGACAAGTAATACATGGTGTTGCAGTCCATATATCTTTTAAGGTTAAACTTAACAGTTCATAAATTTGCATTCGAACAGAAACGGAAAACATATTTTTAAAAAGTCATGTGATATTACAATGATGTACATTTTTAATGAAATACTGTTTAAACTAAACTAAACTAGAAACACCATGTTGAAATTGTTATATTATACCGAATATATTTGCAATATACTTGCAATAACAACAGTCTGGCACACATGTAACACTCTTTTGAAAACAAGAAATGTTATGTAGATCTACCTGTCACTTACATAAACTAATAAAAAAGTATATATTTATTCATATTGTTTAATTAGTTATGTACTGACATGAAACACA
The DNA here is from genome assembly GCA_029582155.1 of Panopea generosa. Lineage (NCBI taxonomy): Eukaryota > Metazoa > Mollusca > Bivalvia > Adapedonta > Hiatellidae > Panopea > Panopea generosa. The sequence goes on from CM055908.1 coordinate 35,194,933, forward strand.
CACGAAAAAATAATGTTTTTTTTATTTTTTATTTTTTTATTTTATTTCATTTTTTTTTTTTGTTTTTTTTTTTTTGTTTGCAATAAGTGATAGCCGCTTGCATGTACCAGTGATCGTTAATTTCATTTACAAGTGATGTCATTTGATTTTAATGATCATTAATGAGACTAGCATAAGTTTAATTAAGTCTGATCCAATGGAATCATGTAACTCATCCAGTATTGTATGAAAACAGAATATCTCTGAAGCAGGTGCAAGGGAGCATGGGTGTTTTATACTTCATTATTCATTAAAACCGAGATGGCTATTCTCCTTTCAAGGACGCATTCTTTCCTTCCAATTTAATTTTTTATCGGACTTTATTTTATGTCGTTACATTGCTACCGGATCTATCCAACCATTCCGTGTTATTATTTTTTCTTCACTTTTTCTAATCTCTGTTCTCCCGATTATTTTCCGCAAAATTTTATTCTTAAAATCTCGAATTCTTGTCTTGCATTATAAAGTGTCATTCGGGATATTTTTAAACTCTTGCATAGACGATCGTTAAAGTCCTGTTATTGTGTCAATTTAGCGTACGCTATATTTTCTTTAAACATATCGATATTGGCAACTTCTTTGAATTCTTAAGATTGCCACCTAAACTCCTCAATAACAAAATAGCTAGGTGGTTGTGGCCTAATGTAGAAGTGTCAGCTAGTACGTGTCCATTGTAATGATATAGGCTATATTTAGAACAGGTAGCGTTGAATTGTTAAATCGTATCGATAGCTCGGTAGGAGCAACGTTTTGAAGATTTTTTTACATTTTCATTCTTTGATTAAAAAATAAACTATTTTGAAGTTTATTTCACGTGCAATGTTGTATTTATATAGGTAATAAATTAAGGGAATTTATGCAAATATTCCGGAGAAAAATATTCTTAAATATACAATTATTTTAAAAGCAAGGAAGGCCAGTTTTCTGGTGTAATATTAAGTAGTAGAGCGGTCTAGTAGTAGAATGTCCATATATGTCTAGATGATTCATGCATCAAAACTTTATTATAAAATTGACATTAAACGTAGAACTGGAGCAAGTGCGATACTAGTTTTTCACAATGGCCGATGATATTCTGGCGGTATACCATTGGCCGTTTGTTGACGTTTGTTGATACACTTTGTATATATTTGCTGTCTCTTTACTCTGAATAATACCCGTTACACTGTTTGTATCTATGTTGTGCTATTTGATTGTTTTATGCACTGTTAGTTTCTAATGAAGCTGTTTTATTCGGTTTGTTCTATGCACTCAGTCTGGTAGTATTTTAACTGTTCTCTTTTGATTACTCTTAGCACTTATACGCTTATATACAAATACAGTGGTTTACATAGGCAAAAAATTAAAATTGAGTTGAACTTCCTAGCTAGGCTGTTTTGTTTCGATTGTTTTAAGTACTGTTTGTATTTGAACAGGGGTCCTCAATGACGAGTGCTCCAAGGCAACGTCTCAAGATCACTTACTTCTCACGTCTAAGGTCGAAGGTTTGAGTCCTGCTCGCTCAAAAAACTGTATGTGAAAATGTTTACCAGTTTTTTGCGGAAGAACGGTAGTTCTACTTCGAATCATTCTGATGTCTTCCTTCACCAATAAAACTTGCAACAAATAATCTGAAATGTGTTCAAAATGGCGTTAAACCCTAGTCATTGCAGTTGTAATTGAACTGTTTATTCCGATTATTCTATGCACTGTTTGTATGTTAGACGTTTTAATTTTTTTTAATTAATTTTTACTTTTCTTCTCAATAAATATTCAAGCCACCATCCCGGATTATATAAAATCAACTGTTACACGTTTATTCTGTCTTCCCGAAATATCATCTTTAATAAAATCTTTGTAAAATGAAATAATGTTCAAAAACAACACTTTAAACCAGACGGTCTTATTGATCTTGGACAATTTATTCTGCAAATAACATGACAATATTGAATTAAAAAAACATCATCCAAATATAATGCGATCACGTGACCCATCTGTACGCCCATTATCGTGGCATAAAATTTATCATTAAGTTATTCTCGTTTACTTCCTTCGCCTTAACGTACTTATTTGCATACGCCATGCAGGATTACAATGTTTGCATTACTATGGGAGAACTGTGATGTTTTCATTGCGAAATATATGTACAACAGAAGATGATACTTGTAAATGTTGGGTCTGTTAAAATGCAATGTTGGAAAAGCCACATTTGAGCAAGTTGATAGTTCAGTTGCTTCAACTGAAAAATTTTCACAGTTAAGTAAGCTATGAATTGTGAGACAAGCATGGAATTCCCTGCTTTTTCATTGGGGTTTGTTTACCTATTTCGGGAGATACTAGGTTCTATGATAGACTACACTCATAACAAAACACATGACATTGGAACGTGTGGCGACTGGAATATAAACGTGAATACTTATATGATACAAATCTATACTTTAAACGATTTTATTAAAAAATGTTACTTTATTTTATATCTTCAATACTATCCATGTCGTTACAGTACACAAATTAAAATTTTAAACTTAAATATATTAAGAGTTGTCATATAAACCAATAAACTTAGTTTAAACTTAATTATTTTACTTCAAATGTGAAACAAGTTTTTACAACTTATATAAATCACGCTCGAAGTCATCCTTAGAAACAGTACTATATATATGGAGCGTGGCAGAGGATCGAACTTACTACAATCCGATCATGGGTCCGATGCTCGTACACTGGACCGCGCTCACCAATCAACTGAACAGCGTAGCTATCAATATTACGAGAGGTTTTTATACATGGCAGTTGTTTTTTTAAAAGCTCATATATGATCAGCTGTTTGTTCGTCCTCATAGAAAAAGGTATGTTTCCAAACGTTAAAGTCTCGAAATGCCTGAATGTCAGATATCAATTAAAGTATCTGTAGAACTATTATGACGTCGTAGCTGATGTGATTGGATAAAAATATAAACACACATATATATCTTCCCGAAAACAATTCGGCAACGATATCAAGAAATATCTTAGACTATAAAAACTGATAAATGCATGTTTTCAGTTTTGCATCAGAATTCATGAACTCATTAGTTCTCATAATCATAAAAAAGGGCTGCTTATAGATCATCATCAAACTCCTTTGTGGTACTGGTCATTACAATGACGAAACCTTTCTTAAATGACATAAATGAACCGGTGTAAGTACTCATTACGGCAGAACCATTTTGCACTTGTATAGTCCATCGTTGTAATTGTCTTTGCACATTTTAAAACCTGAGAAGCAGGCAATCCAATGGTACGATGGGTTTATAGAAGTCTTGATCGAAATAGCATGACATTGATTTCCACAAGGTGAATACGGTGGGTCGTTAAAAACTTGATTTTGCAATTTTAACGTATTCTGTTTGCTATTTTCTCGTGTACAAATGTTAATTCAAAAATCGGATAGTAGTGTTGTATATCCTTTAGTCATTTGTTAGTGCCATTGTTGCATATTATACATATCGTAGTTATATGATTACTCCTAATCATTAGATTAATATTTTGGGTACAATATTTCAGTTATACGTATAGTTGTATTAACAATGATTTGGGAGACTTTACTCCTTACACCGTTGATGTAATATAAGTAAGTTAATGGATCAAATACAACCATGTGTAAATATCATTAAATGATAAAGTAAGACTTATCAAAATATGAAATTGTGAATTGTCAAGTTTTGGTAATATATTCATACGTAAAAGTATGCTCTTTTTATTGTAAGACCGCCTAAATTGAACATTGAAGGATACTAACCAGCTATTTTCAAAATGTCAAGAAAATTTGAAGATATACATTCTTGTTGCACTTATTGAACGATAGACAAGTTTACATTTTTTAAAACGCCCAAATCGCGAATCGCCCATGCCTCGAATCTCTTATATTTATACATATCCACTTTTGCAATTTATTGTGAAACATGTATTGAATTTTGATAGCTTGAGTTCTGTCAATAGCACAATATAATTTATTTAATAAAGTAATGTAATTCCAAATAAACTTCGCGTGCTCCTTTATTGGAACAGTAGCAAATTCCAAGTACTTCGGTAAATCTACGTTTTTTATCTCGTGTGCCTCGACTGATAATCGTCACTTTCTCATTGTTTTTCTCATTGATTTTATTGAATAAAAAATACATTACGATACATGTCATTTTATTACTTTTTCAAACATACAAAAGTTTAGTTGCTATGTCAACAAAATTTGTAAACCGGTAAACTAGTAGGGGACTTATGTATTGCTTGCAATACCTCAGTGCCTCATTCAAAAATATGCTCTTATTTATTCTTCAGAATGTTCTTGAAGATAATTGACATTAAACACAATGGGGACCAAACAGGAGATATTGGACAATATGGCAGGAGCAGTTGTAGGTATATTTGTCATTTTTCTATAGTATTAGTTTGTTTCAAATATATATACTTCATCTAAAGGCAAGTTGTTAAAATAATTTGTGCAGGAATTATGAACATGTTTTAACCATGCATCAATGTTTGAATGACGCATTGATTCAAGAATAAGAAGTCCTCGTCGGACGTAAGTGTCGATGATGCAAATTGAATATTACTCACATCTATGTAATATGCAGAAGCAGCATTTATTATATAATTCTCTGATTAGCACCTGTAGCATTCTGAACACTGAATATCCTTTTATGCTAATGCACGTCTACATACCTATGAATTAATCTGTCCATACTTAATGGATAATTGGGGTTAAGTGATATGGTCATAGATATCAGCAAGATATCAAGTATTATGGTCAATATTTACATTATGGATAAATGATGAATTACAAATTCCCATTCATAAATAAGTACTTATATGTTTAAACGGAGCTCTCAATGGACACTGCGAAACCCAGTGCCAACAGAACACAGAATCATCAAATTAAGAGATCTTACATGAATATTCATATTGCAAGGACCCTGCGTATTTCCCTAATGGGATACCGTTCCTTTTAAGATTTACACAGGGTATATGCTTAATTATAGAAGTAGAATTGAAATATCACAATCTATCATTATTGCACCAGAATTAGTCATGAAGATGGTTGTACCATACAGTGCTTTTTGATGTCGTTTCACTTCAATTATGGGGTTTCAGCTTGACATATGACAATGGGTTATATCAATTAATGTATATGTTATATATACACGTCTAAATGATTTAATATGAGTATGCATGTTGGCCAAAGTGCGCTACATGTAACGGAAATCATTTGAACTTATGTTGCTTGAAATTGGTGCCTTAAATAATCGGTCTGGACACTCTGGACACTGTTTAATCCTGGATTTTCATTGGCTGGACTTGATAAGTCTTGGTTTCCTATTTGTTTAGGTCAACTTAACCTGTGTATTTTGTTCAGATAATCAAGCTTTTGCTTAGTGACATTGAACATTCCAGGTTTAGGTTTCCATATTACTAATCAAACACGTTTTACATTGGGATATAGAAAACATCGCGTATATCAAAAACACGCATTAACAAATATGTTGGCCTCAATGAAATCTTCATGCTATGGACTAGCAATTATTGAAATCTGATTTATAATATATGAGTACTTTGAATATATAAACCCATATAGCTTTTCATTCGATAGTGTGAATATATCTGGAACAAAGGATTAATTACAAAAAGATCGACAATAACTAGATTAAAAGTAAACCCTAATTACTTCATGTGTAAAATATTTGAAATGGTTATTTTAGAATCATGTCACGTTAAAGGGTCTTCTCAATCTAGTATTGAATTTTCTAACCGAGTTGCTAAAATATATCATACGATGTGTGTGCGGAGATTTATCAGATAACTCATAAAATGGCACCTTACCATTTATTTTCCAGATTATTTTTATAAGAAAAGATAGGGAAAATCGGTTTTCCAAAATTTTATAAAATTTCATATCAGTTTTCTAACCATTATCCATTGCATGACATAACGTTTTTATAGTAATGTCATTTTACCATAACAAATTGTCGTCATTTCGATAGTCCTGAAATTCGGAAAGCAGCTCGTCTTTTTTTATACAGTATGAGTGTCGAGTTATACTCTGTTTATAGTACAGGTATATATTTCTTCATCTAAATATAAATACGGATCTTTATCGCCAAATATTATAATAAAAATTATTGAGGACCCTTTTGATACCACACATTGCATATCTATTTTAGAAGTTATAGTAATATAACAAAATTCTCACTTTTACAATTTCTTTGATCTTATTTACACTTTCGAGAATCTGTTATACTTTGATGCACACAAACACAATTAAAAGCATCATTAACTTTAAATGCAAATATATCATTTTAAAAACAAACCTGTGTAAGAGGTCACCTCTATTAAACAGCCACCTGTCTTCAGCAACCATTTTTCCAATTCCCCATGTGTACACCTTCAGAGTAATTTAAACTGTTATAAACAACAAACTGTCTTAAAAGGCCCCTTTTGCTAATTCCGTGGACTTGCTGCTTAAGACAGGTTTGACAGTACATCATAAACTCATGTTTTTCGTCTACATCTAGATTAACAAAGGAGTGACGGTGATTATTATTACATGTGCATTATATGCAATGTTTAACTCCTTTTTATTATAAAAAACGAGCCGGGTCCGCTTAGGATAAACTTTTATAGATTTCCCGCTGAAAATTGCGACTTATTAAATGAGTCACTTGGTTTCATTTTTATTTCAATTTCATCCGTTATACAGGTTTACACGTAGTAAAAATTGGTTCATCTTAGAAAGAGTTTGTATGGTGACGTGAAGATCGTCAGTCAGTATTTATGTGTTGCTATATTTAGAATGAGGATTTCGTTTCAAGTTAACAATCCAATTTAGCAATGATTTTGTCAAGTTTTGGTGGATTTGACATACCAAACCATTCGTTTATTACATATCATTGATAATGAATTGTTTAAATATATTTTAATGATAATAACATTTTTTAGCTAAGTGTAGTGTTTTTCATGATGCATCCCCTATAAACCAAATTCATTGTAGTTGTTTTTGAAATGTTTTACTCTGATTATTTCAGGCACTGTTCGTATTTTAGGAGTTTTATTTTTCTGTAAAAATTGGTTCATCTTAGAAAGAGTTTGTATGGTGGTGTGAAGGTCGTCAATCAGTATTTATGTGCTGCTATATCAAGAAAGAGGATTTCGTTTGAAGTTCACAATCCAATTTAGTAACGGTTTTGTCATGTTTTAGTGAATTTGACATAACAAACCATTCGTATTTTACCTATAATTAATGATATTGAGATGATTGTATTTTAGCAGTTTTGTTTTCTTTAATTAATTGTGATTTCCCCGCGAATAATCATTAAGTCCACGACCCCTTGTCATATGAAAGCTGACAAACAATTGTTTACGTTTATTTGTCTTTCCCAAATAGCATTTTTAATAAAATTAAAATAATGTCCAAAAACAACACTTTATGCCAGACGGTCCTATTGATTTGGGGAAGTTTATTCTGCAATTAACATGATAATACTGAATTTAAAAAGCATCATCTTAATATAATGCGATCACGAAACCCATCTGTACGCCATTATCATAACATAGAATTTAGCATTTCGTTATTCTTGTTTACTTCTTTCGCCTTAACATACTCATTTGCATACGCCGTGCAGGATTACAATGTTTGCATATATTTGGTTGAACAGTGATGTTTTCTTTACGAAATATATGTCCAACAGAAGACGTAACTTTCGAAGCTAGTCTGACGTACGGACCCAGCTCTCCAGATTGGGTCCGTTAAATAGCAATGTTGGAAATCCACATTTTAGCACGTTGATTGGTTAGTTGCTTCAACTGAAAGTTGGAATGACGTCATAGTTTAGTTAGCATTCAATTGGTATGAATTGTTGGACAGGCATAGAATTCCCTGCTTTTTCTTTGGTGGTTAAAAGACCTGATTCGGAAAATATTAGGTTCTGGGATAGACTACATTTAAGGGACACAGTCACCTGATGGCAACCGACTGGAATTCAAACTTATGTAATAATATGATATCAATCTATACTTTAAACGTTTTTATTCCAAAATGTGCTTCATTTAAAAGTTTACATATTATAACTTATTTATTTTACTTCGATTGTGAAAAAAGTACATACATCTTAGACAAATCACATTCGTCTTCCTGGCTAGCACCAATACTAAGCATATGCGGAAAAGTTGTCTTACTCGAGGAAACCGCACCTTGCCGTGGCGGGAGATCTTACTCACGACTCACCAATCTTGGGTCCGATACTCTTCCACTGGACCGTCCCAATAAACTGAAAAACGCAGCCATCAGAATTTCAAGATGTCATTTTTATACATTACATTTTTTTGTTTTCAAAAGCTCATATAATTCTATTCAACGCGCATATTATATCATATGCTTGTTCGTCCTCATAGAAAGCACTCTAAAGTCTCGAAGTAGTTCAAATTTCAGATATCAACTGAACAGTAGAACTTATATGAACAAAGAACGCTGATGTTATACGTGAGCAAATATATACCAATCTTCCCGAAAACAAATTACCGACGCTATCTAGTAATTTGTTTTGGCCATGACGATAATTGCATGCTTTAAATTTTTAATCAGAATTTAAGGACTCGTTAGTTCTAATAATTTTAAAGTGGGGCGTATTGCCGATCATCGTCAAAGTATTCAGTGATAAACAAAACCATCGTCAAATGACATAAATGAACTGATACATATGTTCTCATTACATTAGTATCATTTGGCACTTGTGTCCTGTACTGAATTATTTTTTTGTCTGGGCTCATTAGCAAGACTATTGATCAAGTAACAAAGTAGAACATGAAGTTCATCAACTCAGAATCGAAGGGTCATGGCATTGATTTCTACCAGGACGATTTGGTGTGTCCTTTTGCTAATGTGTTGTGTCCTTTATCTGCATATGATTAGTTTTTATTCTACCTGGGGAGAACCTAAACAAAGTTTTGTATAATAAGCTGAACAAACGTGTTTCCCAATCAACAGAAAAAGGATGACTATTAAGACAAATTGACGAATCGGTAAAAGGGAACGGCACAAATTAACATTATGTTTTTTTCTGCATTCTGAACCAATTATTACCTTTGGTTCATTCACTTTATTTTAAACTCTGCCATTTAAGAAAGGTTAATTGACTATTACTATTCCCTAACTGAATAAGGTGATGTATAACGTTGTCACATGTTCAACGTAACTGTTAAAAATTTACTTGGACATTTTAACGTTTTTTGTTTGCTATTTTCTCTAGTATGAATGTTATTTTAAAAATCGGAAAGTACTGTTTTACATCCTTTAGTCATTTGTTAGTGCCAATTTTGCATATTATACATATCGTAGTAATATGATTACTGCTAATCATTAGATTATTATTTTGGGTACAATATCTTAGTTATACATATAGTTGTATTTACAATGATTTGGAAGAATTGTCTCCATACACCGTTGATATAATATTAGTAAGTTAATGAACAAATACAACCATGAGTAAAAAGTATTTAATGATTTAGTAAGACCTATTAAAATATGAAAACATATGACCTCAGAAATTGTGAATTGTGAAGTTTTGGTAATATATTCATGCGTAATAGTACAGCATGCTCGTTTTATTGTATAGCCGCCTGAACTGAACATGATACTTATTCTTGTTGCACTTATTGAACGATGCCAATTATACATTTATAAAAACGCCAAAATTTCGAATCGTCTATGCGTTGAATCTTTTATATTTATACATATACATTTTCTCAATATATTTTAAAGTATATATTAAAATTTTGAGAACTTGAGTTCTGTCATTATCTCAATTTAACTTATTTAATATAGTCGTATACATATAGTCGTGTAATTTCAAATAAAAAGGTGCGCCCTCCTTTATTGGATTTTTTTTGAATAAAACTACTGTAGCAAATTGAAAGTACTTCGGTAAATCTACGTTTTTTATCTCGTGGGACCAATAACCGACATTTTCTTTAGTTTAATTTTCTCCTTGTTTTTATTGCATAAAAAATACATTACGATGCATGTCATTTAGTTGCTATGTAAACAAAATGTGTATACTGGTAAACTAGTATGAGACTTATGTGTTGCTTGCAAAACTTCAGTGTCTTGTTTAAATATGTGTTCTTATTTCTTCTTTAGAATGTTCTTGAAGATAGCCGACATTAAAAACAATTGGGATCAAACAGGAGATACTGGACAATATGGCAGGAGCAATTGCAGGTATGTTTATAATTTTATTACAGTAAAAGTATAATTCAACTATATATATAAATCATTCAAAGGTTGGTACAGAAATTATTTACATGTATTAACCATGCATCAATGTTTGCATGACGCATTGATTCAAGAATAAGAAGTCCTCGTCGGACGTAAGTGTCGATGATGCAAATTGAATATTACTCACATCTATGTAATATACAGAAGCAGCATCTATGGCATTATTCTCTGATTAGCATCTTAAGCATTCTGAACGTTCTGAATATCCTTTTATGCTAATGAACGTCTACATACCTATGAATTAATCTTTCAATATTTTATGGGAAATCGGGGTTAAGTGATATGTCTATAGATATCAGCCAGATATCGAGTATTATTGTCAATATTTACATTATGGATAAATGATAAGTTACATATTTACATTCATAAATAAGTAGATATAAGCCAAAAAGGAGAATTCAATGAACACTGCTTAACCCATTGCTAACAAAACAGACTAATCATTTTATATGAAAATTCATTTTGCAAGGACCCTTTATATTTATCTAGTATTTTTTTTTAGATTGACACAGGATATATGTTCAGTTATAGAATTGTATTCTAAAAAACATAATCTATCATTAATCAAATTCATGCACTAAAAAGGTCATGACACGGTTGTTGTCATGCTTCTATATGTCGTTTTACTTCGATTATAAGGGGCTTCAGCTTGACATATGGCAATGGGTTATATCAATTTAAGCTAGATGTCATATACAACCGAAGAATGCAATCAAAAGGGAAATAAGATTAATCGGACAAACACGTGAGCTTCAGTTGTAAGGAACTTCAGGGACCGTCTTTATGTCGTGATACAGCAAAAAGGACGTCACTTGGAGTATATTCTATAAAACGGGTTATAGATTTCAGCGTCTGCCATATGTATACAAAAAGAGTTAGTCCAACTTATTGCATATCAAAAAAAACTTGTAACATAATATACATATTATTTGATTTATTATTAACAGTTATAAGATATTTACGTTCAAAGCTGCATCAGATATTTTGGGACACCCTGTATACATCTAAATGATTAAATATGAGTATTGACACTGTCTAATCCTGGATTTCCATTAGATGGACTGGACAAGTTCATATTTGCATATGTCAACTAGTACTTAACTTGGATATTTTGTTCATTTAACCAAGCTTTTGCTTGATTGTATTGAACAGTCCTTATTGGACAGATTTCCATATTACTGATTGATTAAGAGTTGTACATTCAATTTGGGATAAGGAAAAGATCGAATATATAAAAAAAAACGCTCGTTAACAAATATGCTTGCCCAAATAAAAATCTTCATGATATGGACTAGCAATTACTGAAATATGAATTATACATATACATAGTAGTTGGAATAAATATATCTATATATCGTTTCATTCATTAACATGAATATCACTGGAACAAAACAGTAATTACAGAATAGAGTAGACAATAACTTGATTAAAGGAGATCCTAATTACATCGTACGCAAACATATTTGAAATGGTCATTCTAGAATATTTTCATGTTAAAGGGTCATCTTACTCTGATATTGAATTTACTAAACGGGTTGCAAAAATGTATGATACGATGTACTTGTGGAGTGTTATCACATAATTCAAAAAGATGGGACATTTATTTCCAGATCATTTCTATAAGAAATGAGAAAAAAATTGTTTTCCAATTTTATAGCATTGATATCAATTATTTTCCATCAGCCATTACATGACATAACATTTCATAATAATGTCACTTTACCATTGCAAATCAAACTCCTCCTCTTTTACAATTTCTTATCCTCTTTTAAATTTCTTCGTCCTCCTTTACAATTTCCTCATCCTTTGTTACAATTTCCTCACCTTCTTTTACAATTTCCTCATCTTCGTTTACAATTTCCTCATCCTCTTTTACAATTTCCTCATTCTCGTTTACAATTTCCTCATCCTCTTTTACAATTTCCTTATCCTTGTTTACACTTTCCTCATCCTCTTTTACAATTTCCTCATCCTCTTTTAAAATGTCCTCATCCTCTTTTACAATTTCCTCATCTTATTTTACAATAACTTCATCCTGGTTTACAATTTCCTCATCCTCTTTTACAATTTCTTTATTCTCTTTTACAATTTTTCTATCCTCTTTTAAAAAAATCTCATCTTCGTTTATAATTCCTCATCCTCTCTCACAACTTCTTCATCCTCTGTTAAACTTTCCTAATCCTTCTTTATGATTTCCCCATCCTCTTTTACATTTTTCCCATCCTCCCACAATTTCCTCATTCTCTTTTACAATTGCTTCATCCTCGTTTACAATTTACTCATCCTCTTACAATTTACTCATCCTCTTTTACATTTTCTCATCCTTTTTTCCAATTTCCTCATCTTCTTTTACAATTTCCTCATCCTCTTTTACAATTTCCTCATCGTTGTTTACAAATGACTCATGTTCTTACAATTGCTTCATCCTCTTTTACAATTTCCTCATCTTCGTTTACAATATCGAGTATCTGCCATTTGTTTTTAACACAAACACATTCAAAATCATCCTGAAATTTAATTATAGATATATCTTTTTGAATACATCATAACTGCTTTTCATTATAAATAAAACGAGCCAGTCTAGATAGCTCAGTCGGAAGCGCATTAAATTCTTAATCCAAGGGTCTGTATTTTTGAATCATCGCCCGGTCGCAAAACACTGTGATGAATGACATACGACAATGTGTCTCATTGTCTTTCGTCTCTTAACAGTGCGACAGTTATCAGTTACTTGCGGCGATGGGTGTGCTAGAGTTCTGGTTAAACTTCAATCACTCCAGGAAAGAGGGGTTATGTTGACTGAGCGTTTGTTAACCCTCGATGATATAAAATGACGCTAAATATTCAATTAATCAATTATTAATTAAAACTTATTAATTGTTTTGTTTTGTTACTCTCATCATCCCACATTTAATAGGAACATTATTGTCGCTATAACAATTATCACCACACATAGTTTGTGGAATTATTTGTTTTTTATTCACATTGCACTTTATCTGATTAAAACGAACGTAAAATTCGAATAGGCCAATATTAAATATCATCGAGTTTTCCTTCTCTTCGCATCAACTGATCGCATCTCGTCTATCAATTGTCGTCTAATGTATTTGTGAGACAGTTTCCATATTTTCTCGACAGACATCCTACAGTTTTTTCACACTAAATCATGGTGCATATTTCGTTGCAATAAAACAGGAGACATTGAACTATGAATAGAGTGGCAAAACCAAAGAGTATTTCATTATATTTTACTATATAACGTCTTAATTGACACGTTCGTGTTATAGTATTTACAAGAATGTTTCAGGAGATTTACGTCCTGAACGGAGACAAGTATTATAAAATATAATGATTTCTCTAATTGGTTGACAAAAAATATTATGTAAATGCTCGTTTTATACACATCCAAAAATGTTGGTTGGATAGAGGGCAATGTTTAAGGTGTAATCCCACCACTTATTTTTGTTCTTTATTTTACAGTAAAAAATAAAAAATTGAACGATTGTCAATCATAAAGAGACCCAAATGAAAGAAGTGATATTTACATTTTACTGTTTGTCAACCTCTGCACTACCAAACTATGATCAGAAAAGTAGGGGTCATGTGTCATATAAGAGATGTTTCTGCTAAGTATGTACACTGTTGACAAAGTGAAAGTAGACTTCCGAAATCATGTATTCATACACCAATTTCCAAGCATCATTTTTTTTTTCTAAATTCACAATTCAAACATGACAATACTTTCCAAATGTTCAAATTACATTAATAATGCCATTTATATAAAAAAAAATGAACATAAAAAAAGGAAAATGCATTTTTAAAGAAGAAAAAACAATGATTATTTATAACCGCCATTATGCGACAACCCCACGGAAGCACTTCCTTTTTCTAATGGTGGTAACATGCCTTCAGTCAATTTCATTCATGTTCACGCATCACATACATGTAATTATTTATACCGGTGAATGTATATCCAATTTAGATATTATTATCCTAGTATTACTACTGGAACGCCATATTAAACAATTATATTTTAACATATTTCATAACATTTGTAGTGTCAGCCTTGTTTTGATGTCTTAGAAAATGAAAATTTTGTAAGAGTAGTATCCTTTCAATCATGCTCATAAAATTAAAAAAAAATATGGAACTATGATATATATTACATATGTTGTCACAAATGACACCACGCGTATGCAAAATAAGTGCAAGAGTGATACCATTCCAAACTGAATCAATGTAAATGGTCAGCACACGTTCAGGAATATTCAGAAATAAAGCTGAGCGAAAATTTATAAAAGAAAATGTAGTGTGTATATATTTTTTGAAATTCAAGACTATTGTATTTCAAAAAAAAAATAAATTCAATTCCCCTTGACTGCCGTTTGACAGTTCTACAACTACATCAAATACAGTTTTAAACATTTAGCAAAGTATCATTGTATTAATACTATTCTATCATCATATTAAACGTTAAGGGTTCACTACCTTAAATCCGTTGATCATGAAACACATCACTAGATATCTTAGTATAGCAAAACATATTGTTATCGGAATACTATAGCCTTTGGCAATGTTCGATTATACTTTTCATAGTTATTAAACAAGAATTGAATGTTTACATGCATACATCGTGTATTTACATCGTTTCCTCATATATAAACCCAATGCGCTATTGTGAAACTACGCCATTCTATTTTAGATGGAGCCTACACTAATAGGGATGACAGCACATTTATCTGTTGCATACATTCTACTATACAATATATTCAATATCATTGTGTTACCTTTTTGGACGAGTCTATTTATATACAGAATGACGTAGTTTCACAATAGCGTATTCGGTTTATAGAAACACTTGTCTATTCTAAAAACACCAGTAAAAAGTAAATACGTCTAAACAAATAAACATAACATCATGTATTACAAGTATTAGTAGTAGAAAACAGTTCATCAGGTAGAACTGGTATATTTACAATTTTGCAAATCGTTATGATGGGAAAAAGATATAAATGACTTTTAAAAATAAAATCAATTTTAAAATGGATCAAACGCATCACAATTGTATTTTCATCGTCATTCGGACATTTTCTAATATGAAACAATTTGACTACGTATAAACTTGTATATCAAATTGAAATCAAACTGAAATCACGTGACTCATTTAATACATACGTCACAAAATTTGTTGCAATTTTATGCAGGAAATCTATTTCAATCTAACCAAGGCGCTAGCCCAAATTAGGAAATCTCTTTTAGATATATTGTTATGGCATGATTGAGTAGATATCCTTTTGGCAATACGGAATCAGTGAGTATATGTAGGTTTGATACATTGGAAAACGTGTTTTCAGCCAATTCTAAAATTTTGAAAAATCCTGATATATTCCCTAAAAGTGTAAAAGTTTCGACACAAAATTGCATTATTAACAGCGAGTTAGGGAAAACAGAATTTAATTATTGTGCAAAACGAATAAACAGAATTATAAAATACTGGTTCAAAGTTTTGAATAGTCACTATGTTAATTAATGGTGTTAAGAGATAAAGACACCACAGACTAGTAATTGGGCCTTGCTTGTCAGAGATTATTCAAGTAAATTAGGATTTTTAAGTGTGGTTAGTACAATGAGTGGGTGATACAAATATATTTATTTCAACATTCAAACAAAGACTGCGAGATGAGTAAATTCAAAATTGAAATGAAAGGTATAATGTTTCACAAGAGCAACATTTTATAGTGCTGAGTCTACTTTTAATTTTTAGTCAAAGTTAGATATAGTGAACATTTCGAAATTTAGAAAAGCTGGAAGCTGGATAATATTTGCAGAATATGTAACATCTTTGAAGACGATTTTCATCTTTTACTTAAATGCCATGTAACTATTACCATTAGACAAAAGTACTTAAAGCCTTAATTTTTAAGAGACTGCAGTATATAAAAGACAGTTGAGTTATAACAATCTGATAACAAAACTCTGACTGTAAACTCAGCAACATATGCATTTAAAGCTTTTGCAGTCGGAAATGCATGGATTTTTGAAAATTACAAACCCTCTCTTGTTGTTAAAGTCTCATAACTGTGTGTTGATTTAAAGTTGAACAGCAAATCAAACGCACGCTATTTACATTTATAAATAACAATATAATAGATATATTAGTCTTGGCATAATAAATAAAAAGGTTATGTATAGTAAACATATATTAAGCATGTAATGGCATTGAGGGAAGTATTTCTTTACACTGAAATAGCTTTTGAATATTGATATGCATCCGTCTTACGCACCATTGAACACATGTTATACTGTCATTGTGTTATCTATTTGCTCATGGTCATTTGTGACTAGTGCATCAAATATCTGAACTTTATGCAGTTAATTGAGGATGATCTAGACCTCATTTAACCTATGACGACGAGATATAAGCTTCATCAACAAAACGTAAACTCATATGTAAGCATATACATACGAGAAGTAGAAAACATACAACAAGCTTAATATATAAAACCCAAACAGTTCGTGCATCTACTCTCATCATATATTTATTTGCATTGTATTTAACTGTATATCATTGACTTTGCCAGATTTCTGTAATCATTGTAAATGTCCAAAGGCAAATGTCTTGCCGAGTTGCTAATACACTTTGAAACTAGAAACTTGGAAGTAACAAACAGAAACATTAAAGTACCTTAATTTACTTTAATATACCAATTAAGTAGAAATGTGACATAAAAAATAATATGAACTGAACTTAACGATAGTAGTTAAGTCACACATTCTCGTAGAATACGTGGATATACATGCAAATTAATTGTGCTAGTCGAGATTATGTCCTAAATATAAGGTGTTTTTGTTCCAATGAAATTACATTAATTGTCATTTGCCGATATTAAAGGCATTTGTCCTCAAATCTGTTTTCACCATTCAAACTTAATTTCTCTTGGGACTTCCGTTCACTAATTTTAGATTTGTTTCATTTATTGCGAATGAGTTATTATAAAATGCTTGATGCAAATATGACTTAAGTTGTATTCTTGCTGTAGAATTATTAAAACAATCGTTATTGATACAATAATTTTCAGGCGATAAGCCTATATAGTTATGACTGTGAAAGAGGAGAAGGAAGAGTGTTAGTCCTAACCTTCTGATTTTGGTTCCAATCTGCGTTATCAATATTTGTAAATATGTTGTGGGGTTGTTTTTTTAATTCAGAACTCAGAAATAAACGTTAAAAACTTCAACAAATAAAGAAAGTTTATTTTCTGTACTATACGTACTAGTATGAACTATGTTCATTATGAAAATAAACTATTTTTTATATATGATGCAATGTTCATTAAGCGGACTCTTTGCAATATTCCATATAGAAATATCTTGTCTATATACTTGATACATTTATAGACAGGATAATTATGTTTTACCAACTTCGAATCTCTATAAATACAGTTCAAATCAAAAAGAATAATCTGTATATTAAAAGTTGATTTTGTGTGGTAAATTAACAATTAACAATTAACTACCCCGGTCCCAAATTAGAGTGATTGGTTTAACTTATCGTCTGTTAGTCATTGATGCCATAAAAATGACGCTAAATATTTAAACAAAGAACATTTGTCTTGAGTTAGTCTGATTGAAAAGTGTTGATTGCAAATAACTTCGTTGAATGTATCTTGTGCTAAATTATTGTAGCAAAACGTCTGCTATAGTGCTACCTAATATGTTATTATTAAGACTGTCGTATAACAGCTAGGGATCAGGATTCCAAAGTCAAAGTTAGATTCCCATATGGGAAGTTGGGTTGTGTCAGTGACAAGCACCTTTAACAACATGCACTTAGCAATAGGCCTACAACTTAAGGCATTAAGCGAGAATACTTTCATGGGAGGGACATTGTAAATTAAACCAAGGTCCTGCCAAAATCTTTATTGGAACATTTAAATAATGTGTTAAGGTTTCGAATGCCCTTAATCCTTATCATAAGTGATAATCACTACAAACGACTGTAGTATTTGCTTTATACTTACAGGAACGTCGATAGAGTGCGTGCTTACATTTTATCTTCGTTATCGCGTGAGAAAGTTCTATGTATTAATCTGTAATGTATTGTCTGCAGTGCGCATTGTTTCAAGAACAATAATCCTTTAGCAGATGTAATTCCCGATGTTGCAAATTGATGATTACTCATATGCATGCAACTTCAGTTTGTTTCTTGGATTACTTTATTCTCCGATAAGAGTTTACATCTACATATCTATGAAGTCGCTCATCTATACTGCATGTAAATCGAGGTCACTTGGTTTATTTATTATTTACCAAAAGGCAATGTTTATATGTCGTAATGAAAACCTGTGTATTTAATTCATTTTACAGCAATGATAACACGAGTTCAATAATTCAGTAAACAATCATTCAGTAGTAATAATAATAATTCAGCAGTCACAGCTGAGTTTGTTTGATATTTCATGTCTGGTTTGTAATTTTGTTTTGCATGGAGGGATTTTAGAATAGCTTGACACAAGTGATCAACATGTCATGATGATGTGTCACCTGCATTAACCTGTAGAAATACTTTACATCAGACGTCAAGGTCAAAGTTACACAAAGGTCAAGGTCGCAATTTAATGTAAAAAAATCATGAAATTGTGTGTCTAGTCTTAAACGTCAGTCCGTGACCCTTGATATTCATGGATACATCGCTACCTATTATAAAAATATATTGTTGTTTTCACAGACCATTTGAAAACACTTACCAGTGACATTTTTTTAATTCTTTATTCTATAGTAAATAAAAATAGTTTGAAGGCAGTGAAGCTTACATTTTATTGTTTGGCAAACTCTGCACTACAAAAATATGATGCGAAAAATAGGGATCATACGTTATATAAGAGATTTTCTATTGTTCAGTGTGTACACTGTTAACAAAGTGAAAAAATACTTCCGAAATCATGAATTCAAACCCGAATTTCCAAGCATCATTTTTTACCTTAATTCAAAGTTCAAACATGACAATACTTTCAAAACGTTCAAAATACATCAATAATGCCATTCAAATAAAGAAATTGAGCATTACAAGAAGGCAAATGCATTTTTAAAGAAGAAAAAACAAGGATTATTTATAACTGCCAGTATGCGATTATCCCCATGGAAGCATTTCCTGTTTCTAATGGTGGTACTAGGCCTACATACATATACTGAACGGAACAGCTAACCCGTCATGTATTTTCTCAAACAGATATCAATCTCTGTAATTCGAGCTTGAATAGAAAAGCATTTAGGATAACAACGATCAAGTCTTTATTATATTGGAAATACAACAGATATTGGAATGCAAAAGTGGCCGGTTAGCTGTTCCGTTCAGTATTTATATAAACGCATATTCAATAAATCTCCACATGTATTGCCAATGGACGAGAGATTAGCTAACTCAGCATTCGTCATATTCATATACGATTATATCTTAAATACTATGTTATATAAACAGGGTTAATGATAATATTGATTAAATGCTTTAATACTACCACATACATAAAACAAACAAGCGCACACACATAAACACGCATTGTCACCCACAATAGTGTTTCCATATATTGCTTTTAGCCTAAAGTACCATATACCACTTAATTTTTTTTTTTTTTTTTTTTTTTTTAAATTTCAATCACTGAAAAGTGATCCATTTAATCACCCCGTAATATATCTGTGAGGTTCGAGGTGGGCCATCCCTCAACAAACCGTACAAATATAAGTATCAGTCAAGTTGTAACATACATTCATATATATATACACTGAAAAGAAAAGGAAAGCATACATTTTGTTTTTAAAATTATTTCATTATTGGCTAAGTTTATTCAAATGATGGAAATTTAACTGATTTTTATGCCCCCAAAATTTTTTTTAGGTGACATATAGTAATCGCAGCGTCCATCCGTCCGTTTTTCCGTCCGTCCTTCCGTTTGTCCGTCCGTCCTTCCGTCCGGTATTTCGTTTCCGGCCTGTAACTTTGTCATGCATAGATGGATTTTAAAGAAACTTGCTACAAGTTACCAGCATAACATGACGACGTGTCGCGAGTAAGATCCACACCTTACCTCAAAGGTAAAGGTCACAATTTGAGATTGTTTGACAACACTTTGAGTTTGTGTGAAATTTCGTTTCCGGCCTGTAGCTTTGTCATGCATATATTGATTTTGTTGATACTTGCTACAAGTGATCAGCATAACATGACGACGTGTCTCGAGTAAGACCCACACCCGTATCTGAAAGGTCAAGGTCACAATTTGACTTTGTTTGACAACAGTTTGAGTTTGTGTGAGATTTCATTTCCGGCCTGTAACTTTGTCATGCATAGATGGATTTTGTTGATACTTGCTACAAGTGATCAACATAACATGATGACGTGTTGCGAGTAAGACCCACTCCCGTACCTGATAGATCAAGGTCACAATTTGACTTTGTTTGACAACACTTTGAGTTTGTGTGAGATTTCGTTTCCGGCCTGTAACTTTGTCATGAATAAATGGATTTTGGTGATACTTGCTACAAGTGATCAACATAACATGAAGACGTGTCGCGAGTAAGACCCACAACCGTACCTGAAAGGTCAAGGTCACAATTTGAGATTGTTTGACAACACTTTGAGTTTGTGTGAGATTTCGTTTCCGGCCTGTAACTTTGTCATGCATAGATGGATTTTGGTGATACTTGCTACAAGTGATCAACATAACATGAAGACGTGTCGCGAGTAAGACCCACACCCGTAACTGAAAGGTCAAGGTCACAATTTGAGATTGTTTGACAACACTTTGAGTTTGTGTGAGATTTCGTTTCCGGCCTGTAACTTTGTCATGCATAGATGGATTTTGTTGATACTTGCTACAAGTGATCAACATAACATGACGACGTGTCGCAAGTAAGACACACATCCGTACCTCAAAGGTCAAGGTCACAATTTGACTTTGTTTGACAACACTTTGAGTTTGTGTGAGATTTCATTTCCGGCCTGAAACTTTGTCATGCATAGATGGATTTTGTTGATACTTGCTACAAATGATCAACATAACATGACGACGTGTCGAAAGTAAGACCCACACCCGTTACTGAAAAGTCAAGGTCACATTTTGATTTTGTTTGACAACACTTTGAGTTTGTGTGAGAATTCGTTTCCGGCCTGTAACTTTGTCATGCATAGATGGATTTTGTTGACACTTGCTACAAATGATCAACACAACATGACGACGTGTTGCGCGTAAGACCTACACCCGTATCTGAAAGGTCAAGGTCACAATTTGACTTTGTTTGACAACACTTTGAGTTTGTGTGAGATTTCGTTTCCGACCTGTAACTTTGTCATGCATAGATAGATTTTGTTGATACTTGCTACAAGTGCTCAACATAACATGACGACCTGTCAGTTTGTCATGCATAGATGGATTTTGTTGATACTTGCTACAAATGATCAGCATAACATGACGACGTGTCGCGAGTAAGACCCACACCCGTACCTCAAAGGTCAAGGTCACAATTTGACTTTGTTTGACAACACTTTGGAGTTTGTATGAGATTTCGTTTCCGGCTTGTAACTTTGTCATGCATAGATGGATTTTGTTGATACTTGCTACAAGTGATCAACATAACATGATGACGTGTCGCGAGTAAGACCCACACCCGTACCTCAAAGGTCAAGGTCACAATTGGACTTTGTTTGACAACACTTTGAGTTTGTGTGAGATATCGTTTCCGGCCTGTAACTTTGTCATGCATAGATGGATTTTGTTGATACTTGCTACAAGTGATCAACATAACATAACGACGTGTCGCGAGTAAGACCCACACCCGTATCTCAAAGGTCAAGGTCACAATTCGTGTTTGTTTGACAACACTTTGAGTTTGTGTGAGATTTCGTTTCCGGCCTGAAACTTTGTCATGCATAGATAGATTTTGTTGATACTTGCTACAAATGACCGACATAACATGTTGATGTGTCGCGCGTTACATCCAAAATCCCAATTCAAAGGTCAAGATCACAATTTAACTTTTGTTGATGACACTTTCAATCTGATTAAGATTTCGTATCCGGTCTGAAACTATGTCACCTATGGATAAATTTCAAAAACACTTAACTCAATTCATCAGCATGTCATTACAAAGTGTCACGTGTAAGACCCACATGCGTACCTCAAAGGTCAAGTTCACACTTTGAGTTTGTTAGACAACACTTTCAGTCTGTGTGAGATTTCTTGTCCGATCTATAATTTTGTCATCTATGGATATATTTTGAAAATACTAGGCTCAGTTGATAAACATGACATAATTAAGTGTCGCATGTAAGACCCAGAACCTTTACTCAAAGGTCAAGGTCACACTTTCAATTTGTTTGATATTGCGTGTCTGGTCTGTGACTTTGTCTTTATATTGGCTCAATTTATCAAGATGACATGACGACGTGTCATAAGAAAAACCTACACACTGTCGCACGTTGCGTATGTATGACAACACTTTGAATCTGTTTGAAATTTCACGTCTGTCCTATAACTTTATCATGCATGGATGAATTTCAAAAACACTTGGCTCAATTTATCAGTTGATCAACAATTGATCTGTAACTTACATTTAGGGATTTTAGAATAGCTGTACACAAGTGATCAGCATGTCATGATAATGTTTCACCTGCATTTAACTGTTGAAATACCCAGACCATTACATCAGATTTCAAAATCAAGGTTACACAAAGGTCAAGGTCATGCTTTAATGTAAAAAAAAACATGGAATTGCATGTTTAGTCTGAAACATTAGTCCATTACCTTTGATAATCATATATACATCGCTACCTATTATATCATATATTGTTATTTTTTGCATACCATTTGGGGGGCATGTGACACTTAACAGTGACATTTCTTGTTTCTTATTGTTTTGCTTTGAAATGAATTAAATATTTGTTTTTTGATTCAACAATATGATGAAATATAAATATACAAAATTTATATGCAATACATTTATTTTTCCTTGACCTGTCGACGTTTATAGGTATGTATACTTTCTTTTTCCTTTCACCGCATATACATATATACATTAATCTTAAAGGGACACACCAGTCTCAACAAATTATAGACTGTAGCTCGAGCTAAAACAAGAATCAAACAGAAATAAAATATAATTTGACACACAGATGTTAATAATATTGTATTTATAGGACCAAAATTAGATACATCATCGAGTTTGTATTAAGCTTAAGCCTTATAAAAATGAGCCTCCTAAAGTGCTGTTTACTCTTACCCAGTTACCGACGCTCAAACTGATATAAAGGTCAATCTAACATTCGCTGACAAGCGGTCGTTGACATCATCTTAATATACAATTCGTTCAAGGAGGATCCTCGCTATTTATGGCAAATTCCTTCAATAAATTGTCAGATATAGCCCATGTATCAATCAACGGACATTGACATAGTGTCTATATATACCATAAATATCAAGACACTGTGTTTTATTCCTCAGTTTTCTCAGGAAAGTTACCGCCTTCGCTTTCCTCCAGCGATTAGTGTAATCATGAAAATGTATATTAACATTCATAAAACTGCAAGATTTTCTTTCTGGATGGATCAACCGATATTTATCCAGTGGGTTTTGGAACAATTGTTTATAAAATGCTCAATAATTTTGATCGTAATGGCCTCTGTGGTGAAACTGATATCTTCGGAAATGGCGTTTAATACTGAAATGTAACTTACGCACGAGATGTACTTGCTCGTTGTTATATTACACGACTAATATTACACGACTTGTGCTCTTCAACATTTGTGATTTGTTAAATAAAGGAACCAATTATGTAAAGGTTTTAACTAAATTTCGAAACGAATTTAAGTGTACTACATAAACAAATATCATGTTCTTTTCCTCTCTTCTTCAAATGTGCCTGGTCCGGTTAGCTCAGTCTGTAGCATTCGTGGGTTTGAATTCTCTCTCGGCCGCAGTCTCTGCGGTGATTGATATACGGCCTTACGTATAATTGGCACGTGACTCTCACCGCTGAGTAGAGCTGGAAAGTTATTTGCGGAGATGCGGGTCGTCAAGTACTGGTTTACCTTCAAGAATTCGAGAAAAATGGGTAAAGTTAACTGTTCGTCTGTTAGCCCTCGATGGCATAATATGACGCTTTATATTCAAACAAACGAACAAACTCTTATATAACCTACATTAAGCAATGTCAAATAATTGGCAACAATTCACCAGTAGGAGATATTATTTGCCAGACAATTCCATGTATACAAATAAAGTGATTTAGAATTAGGTCACCATGTCAGGAACAAAACAGTCAAGTCAAACTTCTTGGAAGTGTGATTTCGGTATTTAATAACATCAACATAAACTCTGGGTTTTCATTGAGAATGGTAGACATAATGAAAATAAAACTTGAGTGTTCATTGGATTTTCTGTGTAGACTCATTCGTCTTCGACATGTCTGACAGGAAAACGATTGTAAGTTCTTTTATTGAGTTATTCTTGACCATCACACATTTGATTTTATATATGTGTCTGTCATTTCATTTCCCTTGAAGCGCATGTTCTTTCTGACATCAATAACCTCTCTACAAAATCCAGTAAGTCACTTGTTCTTCTTTCTTTTCAATGTGAAAACCTATCTTTAGATAACAGTTTATAATAAAACCATACACAATTTCCGGAGCTATGTTGGCTTGCTTTAACCCAAACTGTGTATCTAATATCTTTACAGTTACGTAATGAAGCATTGTCATGTTTGAATGTTTGAACAACATATATCCTTATCCGGTGTGCGACAATTGTTTGCCTGTAATTCACCTGCCCCTTTGTCCGATTAACTTCGAGTGGGCCGATGTGGACATTATGGAGCTCTCTTTCTCATTGCATTATTCAATCGTTTATCGTCCATCACATGTCATGTAATGCGTTTATGATGCAATTTCCATATTCCGATCGAAGGACATCTTCCTGTTTTCACCTACTAAATCATTGCGCACACTACGGTGTAATGAAATCGGTGTCGATGCACTTTGATTAGCTGTTAAAAACTGAGTTGATTTAAGTGAGTGCTTGTATGACACGTAAACAAAGTGTTTTCAGAAACATGCCGTTCTCAGTTGAGATAGAGAGAGAAAGGTGCATTAAAGCAGATTATCTATTTATCTAACCGTTAATTAAATGTGTTTATTTGTTATCAATAACGATTTAACCGTTCGTCTCCATCTTTTTGTTAGTTTAAACTTATTCATTTCATTTCGATTGTGATACAAGTTATAACAATTAAGACCAATCACGGTCGAGGTCATACTGTGTAAAACCAGTTATAAGCATATGCGAAAAAAGGTGTTTTGCTCAACGACACCACATATAGCCGTGGCACAGGATCAAACCCACGACCCTCCGATCCTGGGTTCTGTGCTCTAAAAATCGACCGTTATTTTGTTATTTCCCAAGTATGTATTAACTAACTCGTGCAATGTCAACTGGAAGTTTTGAAATCAAGTCAAATACATCACACTTAAAGGCTTTGTCTTGATACATATTTGATGACTATTACAATAATGTGAAAATGCACATTTATTAAAAACGTGAAATTTACATTATTTCCCCTCTTGAATATGTTCAATCCAGTGAATTATTTCTCATTTTCAGCTCGCCGGGACGAATGTCCAGGAGAGCTATTGCCATGACCCCGGCGCCGTCGTCGGCGTCGTCTGTAGACACCCAGATTAAACTTTTGCGTTTAATTGCGTTTAAGTTTTGGTGTTTGCCTCTAATCTCAATCTTTGCAAGGGTGGTGAGTGTAATCCCAATGGCTATGTTGTCGTCTTACAACGCTTGTTCCTTTATGTTTTAAAAATAAAAGAAAACATTTTTGAATCAGCGTTAAATGTTGAATTTACCACCAAACCATGACGAACAAAGCCAGACGAAGCTGCACGACACACTTTTGAGCTCATGCACACAAATCAATAAACACGGTCCAATAATCTGATGCTACTTACCGAACAAAGAAACTGTGTTACAAGACACAATAATATTATATATGAAATAGCTTGAGAACAATTGATTATTGCAGGCAATGTTTTATGATTTCAGTTTGACTGCTGTAACGCTGCTATGCTTAAGATTGAAACGTTTGATTTCTTCAAAATACTCTGTTAGTAAATAAAAAAATGAGTAATGAAATTATATGTGTGGTACTCAGAACTATCATTATTATATGTTGTTTTAAGTAAGGTATTATCACCCACATACAATTAAGTATATTGACAATTGTGTCCGAATTATAGTCAATATTTAATGTGATTACCTAATAACACCGCAAAATACCTTAAACAAGTGCCGGTATTCACTAACCATTCTTAGGAATATTGTTAGACTTGAACTCAAAAATGAATTTAAAAAAAACATACTTAGAGACGGTTGTTTGAAACCAAAATTTGCAAGCATGTAGAGACATTCAATACATAGTCAAATAAACTCTCACAATTATTTTGTCTATCATGGTAAACTAGATATCTAAGATTGAAATTTGGATTGTCAAGCTTAAATTTAAGAATATTTTCAGGAATAGTTGGTGAATATCGCCCAAGGTCATGATTATTGATAAGGTATAATTGTATATTGTCAAACATCAGTTTTACAATAATTTACTTTGAATTCCTAACCAGAATGAGAGTGGCTACAGAGTTAGATATTTCTGAAACAACACGTTATACAAGACTGCTAAGACAAGTTAAGTAAATATATTCTATCAATGGCAATACTTTATTGAATTGAATATCTCGTCATCTAAACACAATACAGTAAGACACCATGTGATCCGTACATATGGTATAATATTGACAAAATGTTTGTCATTTTTTATTTGTTTATCTCTGTTATCTTACTAAACTGATTTACATACGTATACAAAATAAGCATACATTGATGTTCTTTGAAAGAACTATAACCATCATTGCGAACGCAAGTTTTCAGAAACAGAATTAAGTGAAAAATAATAACAAGTGCGCAATAACAATAACACCTTTAAACTAGAGGTATGTGATATGCAATACCTGTTAAATTTAAAAGGGTAATAATTCAGCAAATTGTCAATGAAAATAGTTCAATTGTTTCAGAAGAAACGTCGTTCATTTTTTTAAAACGAAGAACTAGCAGGGGCCATGAATGAATCTTAAATTACTTATGTCGAAACAACACAACTTTAAAAGGTCACTTTACAAAAGACCCCTTGTCTAAATTTTAAATTGATTCAGTAGTTTTAGAGCGTTTTAGAGAAGATGTTGGGCGGAAAACATTTTGTATTTTAATGACCTTGACCCGACAAACCAATCTCTGGTAAACTTCCTTTATCTTTAGTATATAACACAAAATTCCTTTAAAATATCTAACTAAAGTTATCGAGCGGAAAACTTTTCCCGCCCGCCCGCTCAATACAAAAAGTAATATAATTGACGTAAAAATTCAATACGATGTGAAAGTTTAATTTTATGCATGATAAGCAACCTTGTATCATTTTGAAAATAATCAGGTAGCGCTTATGAGAGTTATTTATCGACTGGTAAATATAACATAATTGATCAATACATATGGGAGCGTAACTAATGTAATATTATATACAAGGGCTTGAAGAGATATCCAGTGCAAGGTCAAATGATGAGCAGCCCGTTTGTTTAAATTTGAAATAAATGTTATTTATGGGACGCTGACGAATGGATGATTACAAATCAGTTCATTTTTCCATCACATGAATAAACTTAGTCAATAATGAAATAATTTCAAAAAAAACCAAAATGTATGCTTTCTTTTTCCTTTCAGTGTATATATATATATGAATGTATGTTACAACTTGACTGATATATATATTTGTACGGTTTGTTGAGGGATGGCCCACCCCGACCCTCACAGACCTATTACGGGGTGATTAAATAGCTCACTTTTCAGTGATTGAAATTAAAAAAAAAAAAAAAAAAAAAAAAAAAAAAATCTCACATATGCATTAACTATTTTAGCCAAATCAAATTACTTATATAGACAGGAAATATTTTACCAACATGGAAAGTCTTAAAACAAGTCAAATGTGGTCTGTATTTTAAAAGTGAACCAAAAGCTGTGTTTAACGATTTAATTGATGTATATGTAGAAATGTTTGACGATACATTCGTTCACATTGTCAATAAAATTTGTCTGCCTGAAAGCTGATAGGCATACATGTAGATATTAAAAAGCTCTCTAATAAATACTCGTTAGTTCTTATATCACCGTTGTGGGTATCATTCTGACTTATTGTCTACCCATGTTGTCGCATTTAATTGAACAATGTTATGACACGCTAGACAAGTTGACATAATTTGTCTGGAAGTCGATGCGGCGAAGATAGTATGTCTTGTATAGTATGTCCTGCATCGTTGTTGTGGACTACTTATAGGTTAAAGCATAACTCACTGAAAAATAACTTGAATTTAATGTTTAATGCATTACGTAGTATCGAGTTGCACTGGTACATACTCACAATTTTGAATTCCATCCATGAAGTACCAATAAATTATTATACGGCAATGCAGATCTAACATTAGAGAACAATCATTTATTTTTTCAACATTTCAAGAAATATATTAAACAGACAAAAAAATTTCAACCTGAATATTGACTTAAATCTACTTAGTGCTGCCATTGTTGTAGTTTAAACAGTGTATGTGGTGATGAGTGAGGATTCTACAGAGACTGGACGGCATGGTGTTTTTTGTTTGCTGTGCTTTGTTTCTCTTTTATTGTTTTTTTTTCTTTCAATGTTGTTTTTCTTTCTTTTTGTACTAAGTTCCTTTATCAGTTTTTTTTAAATAACCCGGTAAACATATACATTCATACAGCCGCACTTGAGAGAACTGTAACTAATATTGTTATAACTTGTAGTACAATTCATTTGCATTTGTTATATGTTTGTTATCATTTTATGTGTATTTGTATATATTGACATATGTAACATACGAAATAAAATAGGTTTAAACTAATTTTTCAACACTGTACAGTACTTCACCACACTTCACGACTACTTCACTTTGATCAAATACTTGCAATTTAAAGAAAATCAACATGCTACTTTATTTTCTCAACGAGTGATTCTACGGGATCTTTTTATCATATGTTATTGACTATCACAAAAGAAATTGATTCGGATATCTTCAGTTTTATTGGGATTAGATATTTCTTTCTTATGGCATTTTTGGTTCGAGAGCCTCGTTCCCGCCAAAACAGATATCCCTCGGGACGGAATTTTTTATATCCGAATCTCAAACCAGTGTAATATTCTAATAATCTCACTTTTGGTTCGAGATAAAATTCTTTACCATGACAAATCATCGACGTCATGTATATATTCGAGCAAGTCGAAATTTAGTTTGGCATTTTACGTACGAGAGCCGAGTTATACGATAACATACGGAGCTATCAGTTGGAAGTGATACTACACTAGGTTAATATAAAAATTATGTCTTACTAAAAATGCATTATTCAGATCCTTTACAATAAAAACACAAAGTGTTATAAAATAGAAGCTAGTGAAGCAGACATTGAGACAAACTGGTCATTTTTTTGTTGACACATAAATCATGTTTGAAAACATTTGTCACACATATAGAAAGTGAAAAACCAATTTGAAAAACACGTTGGTGTTATTTTTGCGTGAAATGGTACTTCTTCGCTCGTTATAGCTTGAACGCAGGTTAACAGTTACACGCAAATAATACATTTCGATATCACGGCATTTTGTCGTTGCCAGAGTCGCCTCATTTCCGTTAGACTTTTGAACTCTGACAAACGACCCCATTACAACAGTTCTCCAATACCGCTTCGTGAAATCATATACCGGTATATGGCAATGACACCATTAAGCAATGTATTCTAACGGTATATTTTTCATGAAACAAATAGTTATATAAATCAATCCTTTTTTATATAACAAATGTTTTACTTTGGAAATGGTGTGCATAAAAGTCTTTGGGTCACCGGTTCGATTCCCCGTTGGGGAAACGCACTTCCACAGTGCCTTTTTTCGGACATGTACTCTGAAAAAACAAACAATCCTTCAGAGGGTATTAAAAGCTGTCGGTCCCGTTTGTAGGGAAAGTCATACCAAATTAAATGATTTTTTATCAATTTAATGTAGTGTTCAAGATTCAAATATCTTTAAAAAAAATTTTTAATTAAAACTTATTTATTTTGCTTCGATTGTGAAACAAGTTCTTACAACTTAGCCAAATCACGTTCGAAGTCTTCCTGGGTAGAGCCTGTACTAAGTATATGCGGAAAAAAGTGTCTTGCTTAAGCACATCATACATTTTTTATTTGTAACTTAAAACTTATAATTTTCTTATAACATACATACATACAATATAACATACATAAAGTACACCCAATATAGTTATCACATGACAATTTTTATATATTATTAATAGTGTTTAAGTTCAATTTTCCTAAAATATTTCTTATATATGAAGCGAATAGCCGCAACTATACACGTAATGTTATGAGTACGTGTGGCCCAATCCCATTGCTGTAAATAAGATAGCAATAGAATTATTTAACTCTTAACGATACATCTTCTGAAAATAAGCAATAAAATGTTAAAAATGGAGCCTTTTCTAAATAGAACTTTAATCTGTATCATTTCGAATGTTGTCAATTGTAGTACTTTAAGCACACAGGCTAGTACTAAACACCGAGACAATCACGATTACGTGCTGAATGCGCGCTCCACTTTGTCTAATGGTGTTGCATTTACGTTAACATCATAGAACAAAACTAATCAAATATCGTTTTAACTGTGGCACAGCAAATGCATTTCCTTTGTAGTTTGCAGTTGTTTTTTGTCATTGCACCTATTGACTTTTAGACCACACTGCGAGTACAACTATTGTTTTACAGATATTGTATTTAATTTTTTAGTCCATCAGCCGACCGAGGCGACCGGTCTAGTCGACTTTATTTGTTACGGATTTCGGAAATAATCACCGGAGTGACGTAATAAAAGGATCAGAAGTGTTTTGAATGAGTGAAGAATATATGGTGAGTATCACATATACATACGGGTTTTTTTTTGCCAAAGGCCAGAAGGGCTTATGCGGTGGCGCGTTGTCCGCCGTCTGCCGTCTGTCGTCCGTTAGCAGCACTTTTTCTGAAACCACTAGGCCAATTAAACTCAAACTTAACATGGATGTTGCAATTGCAAAGGAAACTTCACAAAAGATTTTTTATCTGAAATTCAAGATGGCCGCCATTACTTAAAATAGTCTCAAACTTAAAAAAAAAGCTTCTCTCATGAACCACCCAACAAATTTTGAAAATGTTTAAGTAGTAATAATAACCAACTATAGTTCTGTTAGATTGTTTAAAGGGTATCGCTGACATTAAAAATGGCCCCGTTCTGAGAGTTCAATTAGGGGGCACATATCATTATAATAAACATTTTTTTCCAAAAAAAGGAACTGATTTTGCCTATATTTTCGCCGAATCTTTGTTCGGTCAAGGAGGTTCAAAATGTAAAAATGACTTAGTTCCAACGTCTTAAGGGGTCAGGAAGGGCCCCGAAAGGGTAAAAACTGGGAATTACAAAAATCGTTTTCTTCAGAACCGGTAAGTCAGATGTGTTAATATATGGCATAAATTATCCCAATTTGTAGGAGTTTGAATGTAGATAAGAATTTGGGGGTTTATGTTTATAAAACCCCTGTAAGGAGACTTAGAATTGTACATAGGGATACTACGGGAAAACAGAAAGTTCTCATTTTTTTCATCTATTTAGGCGAAATAAGTATTTAATATGAGTTCTGAAGTGTTATCTAGTCATATAAAGATAAGTTTTGGTTCAACTAGGATAATTGACTTTCAATAAGGGGCCAGGTGGGTAAAAAAGGATTAAAATAGAACATTTTCAAAAATCTTCTTTTCAACAACCGGTCAGTCAAATGTGTTCATATTTGAAATAGAATATCCCAATGACTATGGGTTTAAAGCTTGTACAAATCAAGGGTCTTGTATTTATAGGGGTCTTTAAGTTTTGTATAGGAGTACTATTGGAAAACTGAAAATTCTCTTTTTTTATTCATTTATGAATTTTTTTAATCAGTTTGAGTTTTGAAGCATCTTTTAGTCATAACAAATAAGATTGTGTTCGATACGAAGGATTGACTTTCTAAAATGAGCAGGGCGAGGGTCACAAAATGGTTAAAATTGAACATTGTCATTAATCTTATTCTCAACAACCGGTCAGTCAAATTTGTTCATATTTGATATAAATTATCCCTATGACTAAGAGTTCTAAGTTTGTACAAATCAAGCGGCACTGGGATATAAAGACCCCTGTAAGGGGTCTTTGAGTTTTACATAGGAATACTATGGGGAAATGGAAAATTCTCATTTTTTCTTCCATTTGTGTAAATATCAGTGTTGTTTAATTTGAGATCTCAAGCATTGTCTAGTAACAATAAATCCGTTTTGCTCAATAAAGAGGACTGAACTTCCACAAGGGGCCATGGGGTGGGTGGGGCAATAAGGTTAAAATTGGGAATTTTCACAAAGCTTCCTCTCAATAACCTTTCAGTCAAACTAGTTCAAATTTTATATAAAGTATCCTTACATCAGCAAGGATTGAAGGGGCTTGAATATATTGGAGCCCTGTAATGTGTTTTTTTACTTTTACATATGCATACATGTATAATATGGGAAAACTGATAATTTTCATTTTCGCATACATGTGTAGAAAAAAAATTATTTTCAAAATCTAAAACATTTCTGCTCATAAAAAGACACCTAAGAGTGGGTGATTGAAGTTCTGACAAATCAAGGGGCTGAGCTGTATATGGGTTCTGTACAGGGATTATATTTGTTTTACAGTTGAATGGTATGGGAATTTAAAGTATTTCATTTCCATTGCAATTAAGTTTTGTTAAGTATAGGTGTGGTGGGGATATTTATCTATAAATTGTTAAAAGGACCCCAAAAGGGTAAATATTGTGAAATTTCAAAAAAGTGCTATGGCCACTATGAGTCAGTAGAGCGTCCTCATGGCCTCTTGTTTATTTGCTAATAATGACAGTGTATATGTACGTATTGGTGTTATAAATTAGCTAAAAGTAACAAAAACTTATTGCAAGCCCAATCTTATTTGACTATAAGAGTTTATAATTTAAATTTATTTATTTTACTTCGACTGTGAAACAAGTTATTACAACTTAAACAAATCACACTCGAAATTTTCCAGGGTAGAAACCAATACTAAGCATATGCAGAAAAAGTATCTTGCTCAAGGACACAATACATAGCCGCCGTGGCGAAAGGTCGAACCCACGACCGCCGATCATGGGTTTGATGCTATATCACTGAACCACACGCTCCACTGTAAGAGTTTATAATTCTTTCTTCTTTTTTTTTCTTTTTTTTTTTTTGAACAGGGCTTTACGCCATTTTCAACACATTTCAGGTTTTATATGGCATATCCAGGTTTACTGGTGGAGGAAAACCTCATACTGAGTCAGACTGAGTAGAACCAACGCCCTTCCGCAAATAACTGGAAAATTTCCCACATAAAGTTTTTGGAGCGAGCGGGACTCGAACCTACGAACCTTAGCGGTGAGAGGTAGGTGATCTTGAGACGGCGCCTTAGATCACTCGGCTCCGGAGGACCCTAGTTTATAATTCAGTTCAGTTTATAATTTAATTAATCAAACACCGACAACGATGCTGGTACGTGTTTACATCACTGTGTGAATAATATTTTTAACAATATTACCAAGCAAAAGGCGGAAGTACATAGTTATGGTGTCTGTCCGTCCGGCTCAACCAAACCAGTACTTATTTAAAGGCGTTCACATAAAAATATGTTTGCTAGGTGAATAAGTATATACAAATAATTACTTAGCTAATTAACTTAAATATCATGTAAAAATGTCAGTAAGTGTAATTTGTCAGCCCTGCATTTTTTCAAAAAACGAATAAAAGCTCTTATAATTATTACTTATGTCTGAAAGCTGACCTATTATACACATTATCATTCCGAAATCGTGTGAAGTGTTATAAATATAGTTTTATTGATATAATAGTACTCGAATCAAAATGTCAAATTTCTGATTTTTGCAAATGATAAGTTCTGTACTTTCTATTTTTATTGTACGTACATGCCATAATTACGGTTATATTGATCAATGTTTTGCAGTAGACAAAGTAAATATGTAGATAATAACAGCATCAGCCATTAGGGACCAACCTCGATCTGCATATCAACCTTTTATGTATATTTTGATGTGGCCATTTGAACAAATACATTTTATTACTTAATCATTGCTCTAGTACAATTATCTACGATATAAAGCATACCATTGTTATTATTTTAATGCTACCGCAAGTTTGACATTAAACGTTGCTATGCTGATACATATATTTGAATTGTTGTCTACATGCATATTCACGGCGCAGTGGCATTACCTTCAAATAGTAATGTGATCAGTATCACTTAATTGACCTGACGCCGGCTGTCAATCAAATAAGTTGGTAATCCAATCAGCGATCAATATTGTATCCAGGGCGGGCATTTTCCTAAGACAGACGAATGGTCTCTAAGTAAACACTACATTTTATTACATTGTATTTACTTGGACAAAAAACGCTATGTGACTAGTGGACGGAGCGATAGTGGTTCTCGCGTCAGGTCAAATTGATTTGTGTCAAAACAATAACCTAGAGAGAGTGATATATTGAATAGTACGCGATACTTAGACGTACAGGGTGAAGAGCGAGGGTAGGTGTACCCGTTAACTAGGTCAAGGTCATTTCGCAGTAACCGTTGTTGTCACCTTTTCTGCGTGTATTGCATTTATTTTCATTTAATGCTGGTGTTGTGATGGTTTTGTCGTTTTGTTAATACTAATAAAGCTTATATGAACCGCTCTCGAGTCCGCGTCCTGGGTAGAACCAATACTGAGTGTTATTTTATGAGAGACATCAGGTCGAGGTAGGATTCGAACCCGCAAAATCCTGCGTGAGCGGTCAACACTCTATCCGTTACATTACGGTTCCGCTTATTGTCATAAGCAAAATGTAAAGACATCATAGTACATTTTTAAGCAATACATCGCTTTATGGGTGGGTATTGCAAATATTGCATGTTCTATATCTATTGTCTTTGGTTACAAATGAAATCACAAGCCTACCTTACCGTTGATTTGCACATAAATTGCACGTCAGCATCTCAAGCAATTATTTCATGACATTGGTGACGTCATTTTTCTGGATTCTTTTCAAACACTCCTCTTATTTCTTATTTCATTTAGGTCCATTTTCGAAAAATAACATATTTATTAGACCACTCTAAGTTAAGCAATGACCACATTGGGTTTGTTACGCCTAACAAAAGAACTTAATTAAAATTAAGTAATTTTCTTGATAAATTTTAATACACGATATATATGAATATTGATCAATAAATACAAATTTATGAACATAAAAAACTAATTTCTTGATTTTTTTTTTAATTTCTATTAGTTACATTGTGGTATTGTTATTGAAATAATAATATATATTTTCACTCTAAGGCTTTATCTTTTATTTTAACTTACTCAGTATAAACATGTCAACATTTCACTAATGAAGCAAAGTAAGCAAAGATTTTTACCATCTTCAAACGTCAAAGTTCTTAGAAAAGCGGGGCGGTAGTGTAGTGGATACAGTGCTTGCCGCTCACACCAGAAGGTTGTGGGTTCGATCTTCAGCACGACCAAACGCAGCTTTAACAAAACCACTCAGTACTGGTTCTGCTGAGGATGTGGACTCGGAAGCGGTTCATATAAGCTTTGAGCATTCTTTGCAAACGAGCTAAAAATAAATTAGTATAAACTTAAGTGCTTAAATCGTATATTTATGTTTTTATCAATATGTATGGTACAGCAAATAAAAGGCATACATAATTTTCTCCAAAACTGGAAAAGAGGTCAGGTTAACTTGTTGTTTTTTTTTCCTTTCGGTGGAATACACTTACATGGGAATCTGGTGTTATTTTTAAAAATGCTCTCACCCCAATTTCCGGACTGCTACCAAAAGCCTAGAACGACGAATTGTCTGTGGTCATAAAGTCGGTTAGTTAAGCAGCTGACCTATCATAGAGAGAACACAACTGATCTTAAAATAAACGAAAGCACCGTATTGCCTTTAAATGCCGTCACAATTACCAAATGCCGGTAAAACAATAACCGTGGCGGAACGTTAGATGTGGCGAAACGGTGTTCGTAATTCGTTTTATCTTTAAGACAACCGAATGCCCCAGTGCCATTAATTCTAATATGTATGAAAAAATACGGACAAAAGAGCCAATATTATTAATAAACGTATTAATTAGTTATTATTTTCTTAATTACCAAAATATTATTGCCAAACATTTCCGTATTTAGCTGTTTTAGTGCATTACAGTTAGGTTAATTTGAACATCGTCCGCATACACGGCACTCACGCAAGAATGCACTATTTATGGGACAGACGTCTATTCAGAATCGTATTATATAGTTTTAATACAGTTTATCTGTTAATATGCGTTTGGTAAGTTCCTACAAAAATGTTTCTTTAAATAACATCATTAAAGATAATTATTAAAAAACGACCACCTTAAGATTGTAACAAAATTACAAAAAAGCTTTGTTCTTTGAAATGCCATTGTTTTTTTCACTTTCATCAATACATTTCTAGTGGCATATATATAAATTAGGTATAGGGACATAACAAAGCCTTTTAATGGTAAATAAAAATGCTTGACTTTAAAACAATCACTCCAGTAAAATAACTTTTGCGACAAAAACTGAAACTAATAGAGAAAACCAATGCAAACTCATTATTGTCAACCTATCCGCAATAAATTCTGATTGTCTGATTTTATTATATTTTGTTTTTAGGCGATCAATAAAGATTGATTGATTGAATATTTAGCGTCATTTTATGCCATCGAGGGCTAACAGACGATCAGTTAACCTAACCACTGTTTCCTGGGATTAACCAGTACTCGAGCACACCCCATCTCCGCAAGTAACTGATAACTTTCCCACTTGAATCAGTGGTGAGAGAGTCGAATGAAAATGAGACACAATGTCGTATATCAATCATCATGGAGACTGTTGCCGGGCGGGGGATTCGAACTCATGATCCCTGGATTGATAGTCAGACGCGTAACCGAATGAGTTAATTGGGCCCGGCGACCATTAAAGTGTCCATAATTATTGTTTTAGCAATCATCAGATTGCAAACACCTTTGATATAGTAATTTTTGTCAAAGTGTTCCCTCGGTTGATATGAATGGCTCCGATTGATATTTCTGCATGGACACATCTCTTACCGATTTTGTGGAGCGCGTGGTCTAGTGGTAGTACATCAGTCCCATGATCTGAGGCTCGTGAGTCCGATTGGTTACAATATTGTGTAAACGTTGATTTTACAAGGCAGGCATAATTTAGCAACTTTGCATCAAGGCTGTATATATTTTCAGTCACATATTGGTGTGCAATGTAGTCCAGTCGACTTTGGTGCTTTGCATCAATTTTTTTCTGATACTTTAACTGGAACACTCCTTATCTCCATCATATTAGGATGATGAAAGCCTAGATTGTAACGTTTCATTTTCGCCAGACTAAATGCATTAAACATTTACAAGTTAATTCGGAAACCTTTAGTTACAGTCCTATTTACACCATCAAATGATGTGATTTATTACCCAGTCTTAATTACATAACAGTACACTGGTTGTAAGGATGGGAACCAAAAACACGAACTACTAGTCTAAGAGATATATAGTTTGCCATACACTGAACACTTCTGCACTTACAGAGTGCTTATTCTAATGGATCCAAAGTAGAGTTTAATTGCATTTTCTTAAACAACGTTTTCAAAAATGACACTTGTTCGCATAGATTTATTAAACTATAGCACATGTAGCAACTGTTACCGAAAACTTTAAATGTCAAACAATTGCAAGACAGGAATAAACCTGATTTATGTTGATGCTGTCATTGGAATTGATTGCAGAGCTGGGAAGTAGATAGTCAAAATCCCTTGAAGCTCTGATGAGTCTTAGCAAAACGAAGGCAGTGAACAGCTTTAAAGCATCAACATTGTATTACAATGAATGCTCCGCTCTGAATGAGGTGATTGGTCATAAATTTTGTTTCACCACCGTGAATCTCCCGCCTCTGAATATATTGGAAGCAGTCATTAGCCTGTGGAGATAATGTGTGCCCAGTAATGGTTATCCACCTAGCGGATCCCAGAAAAGATGAGTAGATGGTCTAACCGCCATTATGTAACTGATATAATCCTTTGCGATATATTGATGTAAAACCGTTTTATTTCTGAAATCGTCAAGAGAATACTTAATAAATTTCTTTTCGGACTTCTTTAATATCCCTTTTATGTCGTTCATAATTCTTTAATAATCAAAGTTCTCTCCCACCGAGTGTTAAGTACTGCTTGAATCCTCAGGTACAACATAATAGGTATGCGTAAAAATCAGAAT
Source organism: Panopea generosa (assembly GCA_029582155.1). Taxonomy (NCBI): domain Eukaryota; kingdom Metazoa; phylum Mollusca; class Bivalvia; order Adapedonta; family Hiatellidae; genus Panopea; species Panopea generosa. Next base: position 35,233,796 of record CM055908.1, read on the forward strand.
AATATCTGATAAACCTTAAAGGGAATATATCAGGATTTTTTTCAAAATTTTAGAATGTCCTAAAAAATACACCATGTCTTTCTATTCTCACTGATTCCGTTTTGCCAGAAAGACTTAAATTTAAACATGCCAGAATAATATATTGAAAAAGTCTCTTCTGATTTTCTAATTTGGGCTATGCGCCTAGTTTAGACTAAAATAGATTACCCGCTTAAAATGGCAACATAATTTGTGACGTATTAAATAAGTCGCATGATTTCATTTTGATTTCAGTTTTGGTCTATTAAACAGGTAAACGTAGTAAAAATTGTTTCATCTTAGAAAGAGTCAAAAATGCTGTCTTTTCTTAGAAATCGGGGTTTGTTTTAAGTTTACCACTTCAATTGACATATCAATTTTGCCATGTTTTGGTGGATTTGACATAATAAACTATACAGTTTATATTTATTAATGATAATGATATGCTTTTTATCCAATTTGATAATTATTTCATTTTTTAATACATTCATAGCGTTTTATCCTGATACATTCTCACTTTCAATATTCCTTTGAATGACAGGACGCTAAAAAGGAAGGCAACTGGCTGACTCGGTTTTATTGAGTCTGTAAATGAGGGGGAACGAAACATGCACCACCCATCACGTCCCTTAGCACCAGGTTGAACTACATTTTGTTCTTGCATACCGAACAAGGATTTCAGCATTTTTGCCGGATACGGAATTTTCATCCTACATCACCTTCACGTGCTTATCCTACTTTGTGTGACATTGGAACAATTTATGACGTGACGTATTAAAACATATGACGTAGATCTAATATTTTTAATTTATGTCTTAAAACCCATCGTGTTCGACTTTAATAATGATATAAATCAAAATGTATATTCAATGTGTTTGGTATGCAAGAAAAATAATATTCCATGGCTGTTTCGGTTCAGATAGAAAAATCCGTCCTTTGGGATAACGGTTTTCGCGGGAACAAGTCTCTCCAAAAAAAAGTTATCCCTCGGGGCAGAATTTTCTATCCGAACCTCGAACCCATGTTATTTTCTTATATTCTCTAACAACACTGAATGAGATCCATGAATCGAAGGAATCGGAAACAATATCAACACTGGCTGCGTCAAAGAACGAGGCGACTTGTTATCCGATACATGGAAACATGATTTTACAAACGTTCCTGGATAAAAAGAAACGTTCACTTGTACAAGTATAAAGAGATAGTATTTATTTCAATATGTGCTACCTGAGAGTTCAGCTTTTCTAAGAAAGTATGATCATTGTTGTATTTGAGTGTGTGTGTTTTTTAAACTAGGTGTCACATTGTCACATATTTATATGGGAGGAAATTGGTCTTTCAATGTGAATATTGTAATCGTACCGAAATATCTTAAAACCATTTTTTACTTGTAATCTGAGTCATGTGGTGTGCGTGGTCCAGTCGTGGAACATCGGACCCAGGATCAGATGATCGTGGGTTCGATCCTCCAGCTCGACTTTATGTAGCACATTTGAGCAAAACCTTTAATTCGCATGCGCTTACAGATAGTTCTACTCAGAAAGACTTCGGGAATGATTTGTCTCAGTTGTAACAACTAGTTTCATATTCGATGTAAAATAAATAAGTTTGAAATTAAAATTGAGTTATCTCCCTTTTCAATATAGAAACGACATTAATAGTCTCTACCGAAATATATTGTTATGTATATATTAATACTTGTAACATGTTACAATTAAACAACATTACCTCCCGCAATTTTAACTCATTAAGTGTCACAATCAAACACTATCACGCATACATACCAGGCGGGACCAGTTACCTCAGAGTCGGTAGCTTTCTGACTATCATTCCAGGGGTCATGAGTTCGATTCCCCTCCCGGTCACAGTCTCCGTGATTATCGATATACGACATTACGTCTCATTGCCATTCATCGCTCAGCGCTTTTTACGTTGGGAATGTTATCAACTACTTGTGTATATAGGAGGTGTTCTCGAGTACTATATAAACCCTCTAGGAAAGAGTGGTTTGGTTGACTGGTCGTCTGTGAGCCCTCTGTGTTAGAAAAATTACGCTTAATATTCAAACAAACAATCAAAACACATACATAACACAAGTTCATTCTGCTTTATTATCCCACAATGCAGCCGACTGTTTTAAATATGTTTGATAGTTTGATATAGAGTGTTTTATATTCAGATAAATGACACCATTGAATGTTTATATTTGTTTAGTGTACAGTATCAAAAATGACAAACAAAAATCTATTTCGATGAATTCAAAATCAGACCATTGTTTGTTTTGACATGTAAACGATGTGGAATTAAATTGGAACATTATATTCATTCTCATATAACATATAAGTACAAACAAAAGTCTAAAAAAGGATTTTTTTTCAATACTTTTCTATTAATTAAATGACAATCATGACTTAATACTGTTTGTATAAAACTGATTAAAAATAATTGAAAAATAGTGTATTTTTTTGAAATATGACATGGTACTGATGTGCCATTACAAATGGACAAAGGTAAAAAAAAAGTATTGGTGCCATAGCAAATGATTATTGACTTCAAAAATTGACAATTATTCTATTGCAATGAAAGGTAACACCATTCGTGAAAAAAATGAGGGAATATCGGATGACTCTGCAAAAGAATTTTCCAATATAGATTGTTAATGATTTATTCCTAAATAAATTTAAATTCAATCTTCAGTAAACCAATCAGTGTTTAAAATTGAATACTGGGGTGTCAAAGTACATAAGTAAAGTTTGATATATAGGTATTTGGAAGAAAGGTGTGTTTTAATTAAAAGCTTTAATAATGTTTGTGTGTTCTTATATAATATATATATATACATGTATTATATGTATATAAAACAAATACATTCATACTGTACCACTTGCAAATATCGGTAATATATTCTTTAAAATAGCTGTTTGAAATAAAGTCTGAGATTAAAGTTCAAGACGGTAGTGTAATGGATAGAGTGTTGGCCGCTCACGCCAGAGGTTGCGGGTTCGATCCCCCGGTCGACCCGATGCTTCTTATAAAACAACACTCAGTACTGTTTCTACCTAGGAAGCGGGCTCGAGAGCGGTTTATTTACGCTCTTAGTTTTCATTGCAATAGAGCTAAAACAGATTAGTATAAACTACAGACGTTCAACGCTGATCCTCGGTCATTGTCGGTTGTATACGTAAGCAGTCGCGAATACGAGGACATTATTCTGAAGTTCTAGTTCATTTTACAGTAATCCCTCAAAGAAGTCTTATGTACACAACATATGCAACGGAACTGAAAGTGTCTTAAAAGGCGGTATGAGTCTCGACTCTATGTCAGACGTTTGGCCAAAAGGACACTGGCCCTTTTATTACTCAGCGAACTGCATGTTTTAATTACAGATGGGCGGGATACTTCTCTTCTTATATCGTGCCTTGTCGTACCATTTTTATGTCACTAGTATCTGATGCTGCTCTGACTTCTTAAAGGTCAAAGGATATATCAACAAAATTCATCACTTGTTTCTTTTATATCTTGGAGTAAGTTCTTGTTTTAAAGCACACAGTTCCGGGATATGTTACTTTTGTAACATGACAATCTTGCAAGACTTATTTTCATTAACATCATCTTCGTTAATGATGTGTCCATGGAAGAAAGAGCGAGGTTGGTTGAAGCTTTGAACACTACGTAAACTTTATCATGGTGAATGTGCTTTCCGGCTTTTTCAAATCGGCAATCTTTATTGTCTTTTCTTCTTTGAGTTTGAAACCTCCGTCTGTCATGTTTACATTTATGAGTGTGGTGGCTGTGGTTTTTGGATACTAAGTAGTGTATTGCCTGTTAGTATTTACCTGGGACTCATGAATAGTCCCATGTATACTCGTGTATATCCGTAAACTGATTTTCGGATTCCGAACGTAAATGGTAATCTTGCTGTTGATAAACCGATACCAATGCATAAGCATCTTATCGCATTCACAAATAGCTATACGGAGAAGGCCGAACATACTGGCGAAGACTAATGAGTGCCAGGTAAATACTTACGCACACTAGTTTGCCATTTCATTATTCAATTGCAGGTGCGGATCATCATTCAATGCGATGAGATGCATGAAGGCCTGCAACTCTGTTCTGCTCTGTCCAGATCTTCTTTCAACCGACTCATGTCAGATTCATATCGACTCTGAAAAGTCGTGCTTTACAGAGATTTAGCTTGGAATTGCAATTGAAGACCAAAGCAGGGTGGCACAAAATGCAGATCACAGGTATGTGCATTTATTTCGTTTCCAATTATTCTTTCAATATGAAATATAAAGCCTACTCATGTCCCCAGTTTATTGATTAAAATATATATTGAATGTGGTCTTGGTTTGCCTAGATCTCCATTCAACTTGAAGTAGGCCATCGAGCGAGATCTACTTTCTATAAAGATCAAAATACTCACTGTTACAGATGATTATTTCTTTTTTTTAAATGATTTATTTTTTTATTTCATAAATGTGCATTGTATAGCAACAAAACATGGTCACAATACAATATTAGGTGATTAATTATACAAACCATTGATTTATGTATTGTATAAAACACATTTATGTATTCCTTGGATATCACAGTAATACCAGTTTTAGCATAGTATATTCATAATTCAAACGGGCAAATCTGGTTTCAAATTAAACACTAATATCGAAATGCGATTCAGACCGATCACGTGGTAACTAAAGATGTAAGTTACAGAAAGGCATAGCAATTGAGATAAATTATGAACTTGTTAGATGTTTCTACATAACAAATAGGACGTTTTTCCTTTTCTTAAGTATCAAAACCGTGTCATATTTGCATGCATATAAAACAAAAAATGGATAATGTGTTAAGTATGGATATTTTGAGCGTATTTGGCTGATGTTTAACTTCCTGGCCTAGTTTCAAAAGAAAGATATTTCAAAAGAATGCCAAACTAATCGTCTTTGTAATATCATGTTAAGCATAGTTCAGGAAGAAATTAAATTTATTTTATATAAATCAAATAGTCAGTTTTCAGTGAAGTTTTATAACACAATTGTTACATTTGACATGGTCAGTTGATTAAATGTTCTGGGGGGGGTCTGGGGGTTGGGGGGGGGTTTGTTAAATACTAAGTATGATATTCGGCAAACAGTTAGAATGATTCTTACTGGCAATCAGAAAAGGCCGGCCTGCAAGAAGGAAGGGAGTCCGGAGACGCCTAAGATATACCCTTGAGTCTGCTTGTGATCTTATATGATGTATAAAAGCTTACAATTAGATCAACAAGTACAAATATGCTTTTATTTATTAATATCCTTTCGACACATCATGCAAATCACGTTTGCATATATATATATATATATATATATACTATTGCAAGAGTATTGTTACAGGTGCAATAAAAATGGATAAGAAGACTAGTAAACGGATAAAAATTCTTTTACAAATATTTGGTATTGACTAATATATATATAGTTAAATAAAAAAAAAGGAAATAGATATAACTTGCGATGTCCGTCGTATCCTAAGAGTGTCCACTTCAATATCTAAATTTCAAATTTTATATTTTTCAAAAACTCCAAAATATATTAATGTTCAAATGCTCTAATGAATTGGTACGTCATCAAACATTCATTTGAAACATCTGACCAATCAACGTGCTAAAATGTGGCTTTCCCAAAATTGCTATAAAACGGACCCAATAAGGAGAGCTGAGTCCGTACTACAGACTAAGAATGTTACCAACAATTCTCAGACTGTTTCCTCATTGGTTAGATAATTGCTCGTATATATATTCGCTGCGTCTCGTTTAAATGACCTTATAATGCAGATCCATTTTTGTCAAATCATTATGCAAAATATTTGATTTCCTAGTATCATAGTTTTATTTGAAATTTGACGGAAGCATCATCAGTACACAAGTCATAACAAAATGTCTGCCTTTGTAAGGTCTCACTACACAGTTGAAATTTGTTTTTTGTTCTTTATAAAATAAGGTTTCGGATTTCCATGGTAAAAACAGAATTCCACATACAATTTTTTAAGTATTTTTTTTTTCATAGCAGGAATGTATACCCACAAAAAATGCACAATAACGGAAAGGTTGACCAGGTTGGGGTTTTTTAAGGAGGGTGCACTGACACCTTGAGATTTTTTAAAAAAAAAGAAATCTTCAAATGCTCATAAATACATGCATATGTTGAAATCCTATAAAAGTCTATGGTAATTTTTAGCATGGAAATCCTAGACCTTATTTTATAAAGAACAAAGAATAAAATTCAACTGTGTAGTGTGACCTTATAGTGAAAACCTAGACCATTCTACTATAGCACGCACTTGTGCGTACAGCTGAGAACTCACACAGCCTCTCTGTGGCTATATCTCACGAGGCTATATACTCTCACTCAGTTATATTTGGATTACATAACAAAAGTTTACTGAGATTTATCAGGTCAGTGACAGACAAAGTAGGAATTCTCCAGACGAGTTCTTGCCCTTCGTAATCGTACTGGTAATTTCTAGAATTGTGAATGATTGAACTGTAATTTATAGCTATTTACAATTTTCTAAAACAAAACTCTGACATTACTGGCATTAAATCCCATCTTGTTTACAGCTAATTGTTCAATTTCTCAAAACGCGTAATGTGCTAAATTCATCGCTGGATCATTATTTTCATTAGCAAATGCAGATTATTTGGAATAATTCTTTCCTTACGACAATTTTGCGGATTAATGTGAATATGAAATACATACGCTGATATTAATATTTCCGAGTCCTAGATTCCAGTACATCAGATGACCGCATCTCGTCAATCATTTGTCGCTTTAATGCGTTTTGGTCGCAGTTTCCCATATTTGTAAATAGAACCGTACGATTTGATGTCGCTTAATCATCTTACATGTCCATTTGCAATATATTTTGTATTATTAAACTGTGAATGCCTGTCATAATAGGCGACAGAGCATAATGTATGATAACACAGTTATAAGGAGATTGTATGCAAAAGATAGTATTACACATTTGTTTAGTCGTAAGATTTTTGTATTTGGATGAGATGCCATTAGTAAATTAAATTTATTGGGATTGAAACTTCTTTTCAGAAAAAATGACAGTATCCTCGTTTTGATAATTAACGTTATATCTGAGCATGAAAAGAAAAGGTGATATGTATTGAAATATAACTTGAACATTGAAAAATGGCTGATTAACATATATGGACATCTAAGTACAGTGTGTGTTGATGAGCGCTCTTCGTTAAATTTCGGTAATGTAAAAAATAGCTGATACTATTGAGTGTAGTGTTGTTGCCGTCTCATAAATGATCGTGTTGAATCGTGCATTGGAAAAATGAAGACATGTTGAATATACCTAGACATATTTTACGCCAAATACATAATGCAACATTGAAATGAGAGAGATTTTGTTCAGCAGAACCACAAACGTGTCTATTGATTGTTCACTAGAACAATAACAGTGTCTACTAGGTGTTCAGTACAATCACAACAGTGTCTACTGGGTGTTCAGTACAATCACAACAGTGTCTGCTGGGTGTTCACTATAACAATAACAGTGTCCACTGGGTGTTCAGTACAATCACAACAGTGTCTACTGGGTGATCAGTACAATCACAACAATGTCTACTGGGTGTTCACTAGAACAATTACAGTGTCCACTGGGTGTTCAGTACAATCACAACAGTGTCCACTAGTTGTTCAGTACAATCACAACAGTGTCCACTAGTTGTTCAGTACAATCACAACAGTGTCTACTGGGTGTTTAGTACAATCACAACAGTGTCTACTGGGTGTTTAGTACAATCACAACAATGTCTACTAGGTGTTCACTAGAACAATAACAGTGACCACTGGGTGTTCAATAGAACAATAACAGTTTCCACAGGGTGTTCATTACAATCACAACAGTGTCCACTGGGTGTTCACTAGAACAATAACAGTTTCCACTGGATGTTCAGTACAATTACAACAGTGCCCACTGAGTGTTCAGTAGAACAATAACAGTTTCCACTGGTTGTTCAGTACAATCACAACAGTGTCTACTTGGTGTTCACTATAACAATAACAGTGTCCACTGGGTGTTCAGTACAATCACAACAGTGTCCACTGGGTGTTCAGTAGAACAATAACAGTTTCCACTGGGTGTTCAGTACAATCACAACAGTGTTTACTGGGTGTTCAGTACAATCACAACAGTGTCTACAGAGTGTTCACTAGAACAATAACAGTGTCCGCTGGGTGTTCAACAGAACAATAACAGTTTCCACTGGGTGTTCAGTACAATCACAACAGTGTCCACTTGGTGTTCAGTAGAACAATTACAGTTTCCACTGGGTGTTCATTACACTCACAACAGAGTTGGGTGTTCACTAAACCAATAACAGTGTCCACTGGGTGTTCAGTACAATCACAACAGTGTCTACTGGGTGTTCAGTAGAACAATAACAGTTTCCACTGGGTGTTCAGTACAATCACAACAGTGTCCACTGGGTGTTCATTAGAACAATAACAGTTTCCACTGGGTGTTCAGTACAATCACAAAAGTGTCCACTTGGTGTTCAGTAGAACAATAACAGTGTCCACTTGGTATTCAGTACAATCACAACAGTGTCTACTGGGTGTTCAGTAGAACCCCATATTTGCCTTCTGGATGTACTCAATAGTACAGCAACAGTGTCTACTGGCTGGTCAATAAAACCACAACAGTGTCTACTGGCTAGTCAATAAAACCACAACAGTGACAACTGATGTACTGTAGAACCCCATATTTGCATTTTGGATGTACCTAATAGAACATAAATAGTGTCTACTGAATATCAAGTAGATCTAAACCAGTGTTTACTGAGTGTTCAGTAGAACGAACCACAATAATGTCTACTTGGTGTTTAGTAGAACCACAATAGTGGTTACTTGGTGTTCAGTAGAACCAAAATAGTGTTTATTTGGTGTTCAGTAGAACCACAACAGTGTCTACTGAGTGTTCAGTAGAACCACAGTAGTGTCTACTTAGTGATCAGTAGAACCAAACTAGTGTCTATTTGGTGTTCAGGAGAACCACAAATGTGTCTACTGAGTGTTCAGTAGAACCACAACATTGTCTTCTTGGTGTTCAGCAGAACCAAACCAGTGTCTACTTGGTGTTCAGTAGAATCACAACAGTGTCTACTGTGTGTTCAGTAGAAAAACAACAGTCTCTACGAAGTATTCGATAGAACCGCAACAGTGTCTACTTGGTATTCAGTAGAACCAAACCAATGTCTACTTTGTGTTCAGTAGAACCACAACAGTGTCTACCGAGTGTTCAGTAGAACTACAAAAGTGTCTACATAGTGATCAGTAGAACCAAACCAGTGTCTACTTATTGTTTAGCAGAACCACAACAGTGCCTACTGAATATTCAGTAGAACTACAATAGTGACTAATTGGTGTTCAGTAGACTCGCAAGAGTCTGCTTAGTGTTCGGTAGTACCACAATAGTGTATTCTTAGTGTTCGGTTGTACAAAATAAATCCAGCAGAACCATAATAGTGTCTTTTTCGTGTTCAGTAGAACCACAATAGTGTCTTCTTGGTATTCAGTAGAACCAAAATAGTGACTTCTTGGTGTTCAGTAGAACCACAATAGTGTCTTCTTGGTATTCAGTAGAATCACAATAGTGTCTTCTTAGTGTTCAGTAGAACCACAATGGTGTCTACTTGGTATTCAGTAGAACCACAATAGTATTTACTTGGTGTTAGAAAGTACCACAATAGTGTCTACTTAGTGTTCGGTAGTACAAAACCAGTCCAGCTGAACCATAATAGTGTCTACTTGGTGTTCAGTAGAACCACAATAGTGTCTACTTGGTGTTCAGCAGAATCGCATGAGTGTCAACTTTGTGTTCAGTAGAACCACAATAGTGTCGACTGAGTGTCCAGTAGAATCACAATAGTGTATACTTGGTATTCAGTAGAACCACAATTGTTTGTACTTGGTATTTAGTAGAACCACAATAGTGTCTACTTGGTGTTCGGTAGTACAAAACCAGTCAATCAGAACCATAATAGTGTCTACTTGGTGTTCAATAGAACCACAATTGTGCCTACTTGGTGTTCAGTTGAATCACAACAGTGTTTAATTAGTGTTCAGTAGAACCACAATTGTGTTTACTGGGTGTTCGGGAGTACAAACTCAGTCCAGCGGAATCATAATGGTGTCTTCTTGGTGTTCAGTAGAGCCATTACAGTGTCTACTTTGTGTCCAGTAGAACCACAATAGTGTATATTGGGTGTTCAGTAGAACCACAACAGTGTCTACTTGGTGTTCAGTAGAACCATAACAGTGTCTTTATAAGATTAGAAAAGTTATGGCTTCACTAATATTATGTATCGTTATTGAGTTGTTGTTTTTTTTAATATTTTAATGTCTGCAATAAAACTGTATCGAACGAAGTACGCATTTTATTATTTATACGCACTGAAAAACAATGAGTACGGAATACTAGTTTGGTCTAGTAGCTCTTGCTCAGGATCCTCCCTAACATTTACGCGTGATACTATCGCACGCGCTATTATGTCACAAATCACTTTATCGCAGTCAATTTTGAGAGGCTACAATGGGTGGTTTGTTTAGTACAGTTATTAAAAAGGGCATTTTTAATTTTAATTTTATATGAACGATTCGTCACTTACGTGCAATAAATATTACGTGGGTTATAAAGGGGATATTCTTATAAACTATCTAACCGCAAGCGGTTATTTAATTTTTAACCGACTCCCATAAAGTTCCCCATACTATGTTTCTGTCTGAAATGAATTGATCATCTATATCCGACCGACGCGTTTCCGGAGAAGCTTCGTAATTTCCTGTTTACTGCCGAAGATGTTTATCGGAAAGAAACGAACATTAATTTGTAAACAAAACACGCTCTTAATTATGTACTAATAATGTGCTTCATATTCATTTTTTCGTTTGCAAAGTATCTCAGTGACCGATAAACATGTATTCTATCATCTGGAAGAGTAAAACTAACTTGAATTAAAACTAAAAACGACCGTTTCGGAAGTTGAATGAGTCTTTAAATATCATAAATATTAATCAGCTTTAGCTCTTTCACGACTTCAATACTAATTCCTCAGATTGGTTTTCGCCCTTGATAATTGTACTGGTAATTGCTGTTATTGTTTATGATTGAACTTGAATGTATCGCTATTTACATTTTTTTAAAAGCATGACATTACTGACAGACAAATCCATCTTGTTTACGGTTAACTGTTCAATTTCTTAATGCGCGTAATGTGTTAAACACATAGCAGGGTCATTATTTTCATTAACAAACGCAGATTCTTTGGAAAAATATTTACCTTACAACAATTTCCCCCGATTAATATGAATATGAAATACGAGTATGCTAATATTAATATTTCCGAGTCCTCTAATCCAGTTCATCGGATGACACCATCTCGTCAATCATTTGTCTTCCTAATGCGTTTTGAACGCAGTTCCCTTATTTGTAAATAGAATCGTATGATTCGACGTCGCTTAATAATCTTGCATGTCCATTTGTAATATATTTTGCATTATCAAACTAGGAATGCCTGTCATAACAGGCGACAGAACATAATGTATAATTATACGATATTACAAATATATAATAAGAATATTGTATGACCAGAAGATTGCAGAAGATAGTATTACACATCGGTTCAGTCTCTGGGTATGTTTTCTATTTGAATGAGATGACATTATTTAATTATATTTATTGGGATTGAAATGTATTCTCAGCTGAAATGACAAAACGACATTCTCTTTGTATCAATGAACCCATTTTTTCGAGAATTGAAGGAAAGACGTCATGTTTTCAAAACTTAAACATGGAAAAATAATTTATTGAATTATATATATATGAATAACTTTTTAATATTATTGAAAGTAGCGTTGTTGGCGTCAAGTTAGTAACTACAACGGACGGGTATGCTACACAAGATACAAATTACCTTGTTAAACGTCTCATAGATGAGCTTATTGAACCAGTTCTATGACTTCGGTTTGATATTAGATTGAAGTAGATTATTCAAATTCTGACAATACACTATTATTGAAGTGAGAAATTTCACAAAACGTTTAATACATAATTCGTGTCAGGTATACATCAACGTATCTTAATATGCATAACTTTTTTCAGACTTCTATGATACATTGTGCAATAATGGTATAGTGAGATATACACTATGGGAGGCTGTGCAATGAGTTTTCAACTGTGCGCACAAGTGCGTGCTGGAGTACATTGGTTTTTGAAGTATTATGGGTGAAAAAATATTTAAAAAGTCATCAAAGAAATAACTGAGTATTCTCATGCCGGTTTCATGAAATACGTTTTTTGTGCATCTGGCAGTATTTAAAGTTTTGAAATACATTATCACATATTTTAATGAAATTTACTCGGTCAGTGACAGACTAAATCTGGGTTTTAAAGCGTGGTATACAGGTAGAGCATCGGACCCATGCTCGGTTGGTTGTGGGATCGATCCCCGCCACGGCTTTGTCTGATGTCCTTGAGGAAAAAACTTTTTCCGTATACGCTTAGTACTGGTTCTACCCAAGAAGACTCCAAGTGAGATTTTTGTAAGTTGTAAGAACTTGTTTCACAAGCGAAGTAAAATTTCAGTTAAAACTGATTCACCTGGCGGTTTCTTGCCCTTGGTAATTGTACTAGCAATTCCTATTATTGCGAATGATTGAACTGTAAGATATCGCTCTTTGCAATTTCTCAAAACCCACAAAGACATTACCGGCATTCAGTCTCATCACGAAAATATAAGTTATTTCTTCTTTGACTACGTGAAACTCCTTTTCATATATTGTCCTTCAATAATAAATATAATTTAGCACACAGTTTTGTGTGCAGCTGGAGTGAAATATATGCATGCAAATGTTGAAAATGAATCTACTAATGTTCACGATTCAAATACATTATTGCTCCATATTACGTACATACTCGTAATGATGAGGTTACGATGCAATTGCTAAATGTTAACAATACAATGAATGGTGTCACGTTAATTTTGAGAATTTGAGAACAAAATTAACTTTAGATATACACATTGATGATTTTTCAGTTTTATTTCTATCATACTAATGAAAAACTTTGATGAAATTAAAATATATAATGGAATAGGATATATTTAAATCATTTATAAGAACTACGTCATTCTCCAAGGTAGAAGCTAACTTAAAGGTAGACATGCATACTTGAATAATTTAATTCGTATTTGTGTGATGTACAACAATGCTTTTCAGAGTTCCTGACCAGTTCAAAACTATCCAAATTTCCGTATGTCTATTGTAATATGATTAACGATAAACACATTTTGGACCAATCTACTATAATATTCCTCAATGTAATTGACTGTTTTGATTGTGTTGAACAATTTCTGTTCAAATAACTTTTTTTTTATTAAGAAATCTAATACAAATGAATATATATAATTGTTTATAATCATGTACGGTATCAAAATGTCAAAAAGTATTTTGATGAATTGAAAATTAAATCAAACGTTGGCTTTGGCGCTTGAAAAATATTAAATTAAATTACACATTTAAGACAATTCACATATTGACAAGTATTTAAGAGAAAAATTAATGAATCTTTATGAATTGTCATTCATTTAAATAGAATCAAAGCCTTGAATCAAATATAATATCAAAATAGTTGTGTATTACATATTTTTTTAAAGTATGGCATGATATTGTCCGTCTATCTGAAAGACTAAAGATAACATATTTAACAATTGAACGAGTAGAACTACCTATTGCATGTATCATTAAAGTCCTTGCGCATCTTTTTTGTTAGAATTATTCTATATATAAGTTGTTTGTATGGCTGAACATAGACTTTTAACCTATCCGTCGTGCAATGTGGACCCTTTTAAGGACTCGCACCACAGTTATCTCCCTTGTGTACTCCGTACTCACTAGCTCATTATTGCGCAGGCAGATGTGATACTTTTGAATTTCATATCAACGATTTTACTAAGATTTGCCAGGTCAATAAATACGAATTCTCAAGACGGGGTTTAGCCATTAGTAATGGTAGTTCCTTTATGATGTTGATGATTGAACTGTAATCTATCGCTGATTCCAATGTTTAAAACTCTACAGACATTACGGCAGACATTCCCATCTTGTTTACTGCTTACTGTTCAATTAACCTATGCGAGTAGGGTGTTACATTCATCGCAGGGTCATTGTTTTCATTAATAAATGCAGATTCGTAGAGATTATTCTTTCCTTACAGCAATTTTACGGATTAATGTGAATATGAAATATGAGTACGCTAAAAGTTACAGTTCCGAGTCCTCTATTCCAGTGCATCGGAAGATGGCATCTCGTCAATCATTTGTCTCTCTAATACGTTTTGAACGCAGTTTCCCTTATTTGTAAATAGTATTGTACGATTTGATGTCGCTTTATGATCTTGCATATCCATTTGTAATATATTTTGTATTAATAAACTGTGGACGGCTGTCATGACATAATGTATAATTCTGCGTTAATACAATATAAGAATATTGTTTGTCTAGAAGACTGTGGAAGACAATATTACACATTGGTTTAGTCAGAGATTGTTTGTTTGTTTGTTGTTTTTTTTTGTATTTTTATGAGATGCCATTAGTAAATAATGATATCAGGATTGAAACACATTTTCATCCAAAATGACAAAACGTCATTCTCTTTTTATCAGTAAACATATTTCCGAGCATTGAAAGAAAGACAGCATGTTTTCGAAACTTAAACATAAAAAACTTTGATCAAAAGTATATATGGACATTGAACGCTTCGTGAACGGAGGATACCTGCAATTCATTTACGTAAAAACACAGTGACGAACAACTGTCTGATGCTATAGAAAGTAGCGTTGTTGACGTCAAATAGTTATCTCTAACGGGCCTGTATATAACGATACAAACTACCTAGTTAGACGTCTTATAAATGAGCGTGTTGAAGCAATGCTATCAATTTGGTTTGATATTGGACTGAAGTAAACCATCACATTTCTGACCAGTATCTCAGTGAGAAAGAGATGAAACATTAACTGAAACAATTCTGTAATTACTGACACGGAATTCATTACAATTAAAGTGTGAACGAAATATAAATTCTTGACCATTTTTAAATGCTAACACATGACAAACTATCACTGAAATGAGGAAGAAATGTGGAGTAAATCTTGACATTTTAACCAACTCTGACAAGTAATGCACTTACATTGAAGTGAGGTTACAATGTAGAGTAAACCTTGATAAGTCTATATAATTCTTGACAATCCTAATGAGGTTGACATATGACACTATATCGGCAAATTGAGGAAGAAACTAAGAATAAATCCTGACAATTTTAATAATTCTGACACATATTGAAGTGAGGAAGAAATTATAGTAAACGTTGATAATAATGAGAATATTGACACGCAATACACTATCGTTGTAATAAAAAAGAAATATAGCGTATACCTTGAGAATAATGTTACGGAACACATTCTTATTGAAGAGACCATTTAATATCTAATTCGTGTCACGTGTACATCTATATTATAAAATACATATCTACTCCCAGACCTGTATGCTACATTAATGCACAAAACAGTATTTCTTGAAGCTGTCACGAGAATATTCAATTTTGTCTTCTATGACTTCTTTGTTATCCCTTTCACATATAATCCTTCAATAATCAATGTACTTTAGCACGCACTTGTGCATACAGCTGAGAATTCAGTTTACAACTTTTCTCAGACTGTGACTCATTTGGGCATTATTGCACAGATAGATAATTTTTTTTTTAATACATACCAACAATTTACTGAGATTTGTCAGTTCAGTGGTTGATTAAATAATACGAATTCTCAAGCCAGGTTTTTGATCTTGGTAATCGTACTGGAAATATCTATTATTGCGAATGATTGAACTGTAATTTATCGCTATTTACAATTCATGAAAACCCACAAAGACATTACTGGCAGACAGTCCCATCTTGTTTACAGCTAATTATTCCAATGCGTAATGTGTTAAATTTATTGCAGGGTCCTTATGTTTGTTAACAAATGTAAGTTTTTTGGAATTATTATTTCCTAACGACAACTTCCTTCGATTAATGCGAATATGCTGATATTAATATTTCGGATTACAGTGCATCAGATGATCGCATCTCGTCAGTCATTTGTCTCGCTCATGCGTTTTGGACGCAGTTTCTCATATTTATAAATAGACTAGTACAATTTGATGTCGCTTAATCATCTTGCATGTCCATTTGAAAAATATTTTGTATTAGTAAACCGTGAATGACTGTCACAACAGGCGGCAGAACTTAATGTACAACTGTACAATACAAGTATCCGAAGACTGCATGGCCAGAAGACTGCAGAAGATAATATTTCACATTGATAAGTCTGATTATTTTTTAATATTTGTATGACATTCCATTAGTAAATTATACGTTTTAACCTGAAATGGAATATATCAGGATTTTTAAAAACTTTAAAATTGGCTAAAAACATTTTTCCTAATATATCATGCCTATATATACGCACTGGTCACGTATTGCCAAATGGATATATATATATATATATTTAAACATGCCAAAAATAGTTTATTGAAAAGGGGCTACGCGTCCCGATTAGACTTAAATAGATTTCCCGCTTAAAATTGCAACATATTTTGTGACGTATTAAATGAGTCATGTGATTTCATTTCTATTTCAATTTGATCTGTTCTACATGTTGAAGCGTAGTAAAATAAAGTTCATCTTAGAAAGAATCTGAATGACGATGCAAAAGTTCGTCAAAATGTATTGACGTGCGGTCTATATTTAGAGTCGGGATTTCGATTCAATATTAAAAATCGAGTTTTGTTACACTTGGATACATTTCACAAACCAAACCATTCGGATTTTATTTATAAATGGTTATGCGATGCTTTTAATCCATTTTGAAAATAATTTTAGTTTTTAAGACTAGTTTAGCATTTTTCTGATATACTCCCTCTAAAGCAGATTTCCAGCAGAAGTGATAAAACCTCTATCTACTTCTATTGAGAAACTATTTCCTGACATGAAAGTAACGGCGACAAATATATCATGAAAGCTGAAACATTACTGCTTAATAAATGTACACCAAAGTAAGTGCTGCGTCGCCTTGTGCTCACTTGGCAGCGGACGATTTCATTGCATCTGGAAAAGGTACATTTTATTTTGAACGGGTTTAAATAGTTCGTTTTTTAGTTAATATAATTGGAAGATTATCACGATGACAGGATGTCTAAAAACGAGGTAACCTTGTTTGTAGATCGAAAATCTATACAAGTAAAAAAGACATATTGACATATGACCTGTAAGGCATTCCTCGAATAAGAATGTAGTAATATTGATACTGTTTTTACATATGACAGTATGACAACGATCGTTCGGAATATTTTGTTGGTTGTTTGATATTATCGTTGAAATTTAAACTAAATGTTATCTTTCTTTTTTATTTGCAATCTTGAATTTTGAACTGTACAATATCAAAGTTATTGGATCCAATAAACATCTACATATCGAACGGTCACGTGGTAATATCTGGAGAAGTGATTGGCTATACACTTACATGTATAGAATAAATCTATATAGTTTTGACGCGAAATGTATAGTGCAACATTGAAATGAGAAAGATTTGAAGAATAATCTTAGACAATAGATTTTACTGGGATTTCAATAGAACCACAAACGTGTGATTGTTCACTAGAACAATAACAGTGCCTACTTGTTGCTCAATACAATCACAACAGTGCCTACTGGGTGTTAATTAGAAGGCAAACAGTTTCTACAGGGTGTTCAGTAGAATCCCTATATTTGTCTGCTGGATGTACCCAATATAACAGCAACAGTGTCTACTGGGTTGTCAATAAAACAACAACAATGTCTACTGAATATTCAGTAAAACAAAACCATACCTTGACACGAGCTGGCCACTCCAAGAACTATTGTCTCTACAATGTAACTTATTATAAATTAAAACAAGGTTTAAGGGATATTTCGGATCAAACTTGCATACGTACACGCACGTTTGAGGTCGGTTACGACTCATTGGCTATGAGTGCAAAAGTAGAAGTTAACTTTAGCTCTTTCACGACTTCAGTACTAATTCATCAGATGGGTTATCGCCCTTGATAATTATACTGGTAATTGCTGTTATTGTTAATGATTGAACTGGAATGTATCGCTATTTATATATTTTAAAGGCATGATATTACCGACAGACAAATTCATTTTGTTTACGGTTAACTGTTCAATTTCTTAATGCGCTTAATGTGTTAAACACATCGCAGGGTCATTATATTAACAAACGCAGATTCTTTGGAATAATTCTTTCCTTACGACAATTTCCCTAATTAATGTGAATATGAAATACGAGTACGCTATTATTATTAGTTCCGAGTCTTCTATTCCAGTACCTCAGATGACCGCATCTCGTCAATCATTTGTCTTCCTAACGCAGTTCCCAATACTTGTCAATACAATCGTATGATTCGACATCGCTTAATCATCTTGCATGTCCATTTGCAATATAGTTTGCATTATTAAACTCTGAATGGCTGTCATAACAGGCGGCAGAACATAATGTATATTTATACGATAATACAAATATATAATAAAAATACTGTATGACTAGAAGATTGAAGAAGATAGTATTACACATCGGTTTAGTCTGTGGGTATGTTTTCTATTTGAATGGGATGACATTATTTAATTATGTTTATTGGAATTGAAATATATTCTCAGCTGAAATGACAAAACGACATTCTCTTTGTATCAATGAACCCATTTTTTCGAGAATTGAAGGAAAGACGTCATGTTTTCAAAACTTAAACATTGAAAAATAATTTATTTAAATATATATATATGAATAACTGTATAATGTTATTGAAAGTAGTGTTGTTTGTGTCAGGTAAGTATCTACATCGGACGCGCATGTTACATTAGATACAAACTACCTTGTTAAACGTCTCATAGATAAGCTTATTGAAGCAGTGATGATTTTGGTTTGATATTTGATTGAACGTCTCACACACCAATTAATTATGTACTGTTCTACATATAGAGACATGCACATCTGGAACACTGGATACATTACCAATGGTTCTAAAAGTGCCTTATTTCCATAGAAAGTCCTCTGTTGGGCCAAGTATGCAGAAAAAAATGGGGTTGATTAGGTTGCTTTTTCACAATTACGATGGTTTGATGGCACCCTTTCATTTTTGACAATTCTGCCCATTTGTTGCAGTGTATCACTACGCATATTTAAACTGTTATAGCATCATCAAACAGATCTCAATGTCACCCAAACTTTGCAGAAATCATAAAAATGTTCCAATGTTCCCATATGCATAAAGAAATATGACATTATATGCATTATTTTTTGCAACAAAATTGCCCAACCGCTTTACACAGCTCTAATTTCTTTGGCGTAATAATCTTGCTTCTGTCATGTAAGGGAGGTAATTCTTCAGTGAGACCTTGAAGAGTAGAAATTGTCATGAGATGTGACTCAAATTTTTGTCAAACAAACCTTTACCATTTCTTAATATAAAAATACGCCTTTTAAATTCATCGCGCAATTGTTTTCGAATCCATGCACCAAAAAATTATTCTAGAAAAAGAAATACTTTGAAAATGACCTTGTATTGTCTCCTATAGTTTATCTATCTGACTGCATATTCATTCTATTGTGTTTGCAACATTATATGACTTAAGTGTCAAAATACATGACCATATATGGATAAATAGTTGTTTTTGCTACAAATAATGTTCTGTTTTATTACAAAACTATATATTTGACTTTTTTATATCTATAACAAACAAACATTAATGTACCCAGCAATAATTTGCATATCACTAATACTAACTATGCCCCCTTTTTCAATACATGAGCCGGACACGATTAGCTCAGTCGGTTACGCGTCTGACTATCACTTCAGGGGTCGTGAGTTCGAATCTCTCGCCAGGCAACAGTCTCCGTGGTGATTGATAAACGACATTGTGTCTCATTATCATTTGTGTCTCACCACTGATTCAAGTGGGAAAGTTATCAGTTAACTTACGGAGATGGGGTGTGCTCGAGTACTGGTTAATCCCAGGAAACAGTGGTTATGTTAACTGGTCGTCTGTTAGCCCTCGGTGGTATAAAAATGACACTAAATATTCAATCAATCAATACATGAATGAATAACATAATTGTGTGCATGCATTAGATATATTTTCAACTATGAATAGATCCCTTACCAATTGAGGTATCTATAAGGAATATATTAAATTCCAATACTATTTTGTTTTATATTAAGCAGGACCCGATTAGCTCAGTCGGTTACGCGTCTGACTATCAATCCAGGGGTCATGAGTTCGAATCCTTCGCCCGGCAACAGTCTCCGTGATGACTGATATACGACATTGTGTCTCATTATCATTCGTCTCTCACCACTGATTCAAGTGGGAAAGTTATCAGTTACTTGCGGAGATGGGGTGTGCTCGAGTACTGGTTAATCCTAGGAAACAGTGGTTAGGTTAACTGATCGTCTGTTAGCCCTCGATGGCATAAAAATGACGCTAAATATTCAATCAATCAATCAATCTTATTTTAACAATCTAAAAAGCAAATGAAAGTAAAGTGTGTATAAAAATCACTATAAAGTAAGAAAATCAAACATTGAATGAAAATGAGACATAATATGGATACAGTGTATTTGGCTGAGCTGATAAGCACATTGCGAAAAGATGGTTTGCTAAAGCGCATCTCTTTATGACAAATTAGTTTGAAATAAATATATAAAAGAATATCGCGATAAGAAATACTTGTCGCGAGATGATTCGCTACTTTACAGATTTTCCAAAACTGTCAGCAAAAAAAATGGGCCATTTAAATAGAGTTTTTGCAATAATTATATGAAAATTAGAAATTGTCATATTGGAGAATGCTATACTGTTGAATGTGGAGAAAAATATTGCACACATTCAATAACAGATGGTGAAAAAACATCAACTTCAATGAGAAAAATCTATGTTCTATAGCAAGCACCATGTATTTTTATTTGAAAAAAAAAGTCAGAAGAACAACCGAAAGAAATCAGATAATGGTACAAAAGTTTCAAGCACCCGTTAACTAAATGCTGAGAAATTATTACGCGAAATTGTTTCGCGTCATTTCAAAGATGTCGCATTTCACCATTTACCTGAATGTCCAAGAGAAGGTTGATACTGTGTATTAGCCAGACCCAGCCGCATATATACCAACAATGAGGAAAAAAAGTGACAGTAAAACATCCATACGCCATACCAATAAAATAAAACGCGACAGTTTGGCGGTCGGTATACTGAAAACTGGATAGAGAGCTGTTGATAACAAATATCAATGCCAAAATAATGGAACAGGAAATTTCTCCATAATTCATGATCAATATAATATTAATTGATAAACAGCGACATAAAAACAATATTGCTCATACGCGACCAACCATATTGTCAAAAAGCATGCGCTCAAGAGTGTAAACAGTATTGCGACAAATGTACCATTTTTATGTGGCTGGGTATGAATTTTACATAAATAATGAGTTTCTAACTCAAAAAAAATGATTTAACTTACATGAATCATGAAATCTGGATGCAGTGAATGTTCTAGACATGCTTTTATTGTGATTTATTAGCATCACTGTCTCTCTATGTGACATCAAGTGTTTTTAAGTGCAAACTTCTATTTGCAGAAATCATGAAAATGTGCAAATGTTCCCATATGCACAGAGAAATATAACATTATATGCATTTTTAACCAAAAAAAATTGCCCTACCGCTTTTCACAGCTCTAATTTCTTCGGCGTAATAATCTTGCTACCGTCCTGTAAGGGAGGTAATTCTTCGGTGAGACCTGAAGTAGACCATTTAAATTCTGACACTACACTATTATTGAAGTGAGAAATTTCACAAAGTGTTTAATACCTAATTTGTGTTAAGTATACATCAGCATTATCTTAATATGCATAACTTTTCCCAGACTTCTATGATACATTGTGCAATAATGGTATAGTGAGATATACACTCTGGGAGGCTGTTCAATGAGTTTTCAGCTGTGCGCACAAGTGCGTGCTGGAGTACATTGGTTTTTGAAGGATTATGGGTGAAAAGAAATATTTAGAAAGTCATAGAAGAAATAATGGAGTATACTCGTGGCGGTTTCATGAAATACGGTTTTTGTGCATCAGGCAGTATTTAAAGTTTTGAAATGCATTATCATCAATTTTAATGAAATTTACTAGGTCAGTGACAGACTAAATCTGGGTTTACCAGCGTGGTATACTGGTAGACCATCGGACCCATGATTGTTGGGTCGTGGGTTCGATCCTCCGTCACGGCTATGGGTGGTGACCTTGAGCAAGACACTTTTTCCGCATATGCTTTATACTGGTTCTACCTAGAAAGATTTCACGCATGATTTGTGTAAGTTGTAAGAACTTGTTCCACAATCGGAGTAAAAAAACAGTTTAAACTGATTCATCAAGTGGGTTCTTGCCTTGTTAATCGCGCTAGCAATTCCTATTATTGCGAATGATTGAACTGCAATATATCACTCTTTAAAATTTCTGAAATCCTACAAAGACATTACCAGCATTCTTCACGTCTCATCGAGAAAATATAAGTTATTTTTTCTGTGACTTCGTTAAACTCCTTTTCATATCTTATCCTTCAATAATAAATATACATTAGCACGCACTTGTGTGTGCAGCCGGAGTGAAATATATACAGGTCAAAGTTGAAGATGTCTAGTAATTTTCACGATTGAAATACATTAATGTCCCATATAACGTACATACTCATAACAATATTACTATGCAATTGCTAAATGTTAACAATACAGTTAATGGTGTCACGTTAATTTTGAGATTTTGAGGAGAAAAGAAAACTATAAAAACACAAATTGATGTTTGTTTTTTCAGTATTATTTCTATCATACTAACAAAAAAACTTGATTAAATTAATATATATAATGGAATAGGATACATTTAAATCATTTATACTACGTCAATCTCCAATGTAGAAGCTAAATTTAGGGTAGACATTCATACTTGAATCATTTAATAGGTATCTTTGTGATGTAGAACAATGCTTTTCAGAGTTCCGGATCAGTTCAAAACCATCAAATTACCGTATGTCTATTGTAATATGATTAACGATTAACACATTTTAAAACATTCTACTATTATATTCCTCAAAGTTATTGACAGTTTTGATTGTGCTGAACAATTTCTATTCAAATAGCTTTTTTATTAAGAAATCTAATACAAATGAATATAAATAATTGTTTAGAATCATGTACGGTATCAAAATGACAAAAGAAATAGTTTCATGAATTGAAAATTAAATCAAATGATGGCTTTGGCACTTGAAAAATATTCAATTAAATTAAACACTAGAGACATTTCATATATCGACACGCATTCAGGGGGAAAATCAATAAGAAGTTTGTATGACTGAACTAAGACTTTCAACCTATCCGTCGTGCAAGGTGGGTCCTTCACCAAAACTTTGCTTTAGGACTCACATCACTATTATCTTCCTTGAGTACACCGGACCTACATATGGAAGGGGTAGACATAAAACTTTAGTTCTCTCTTTCTTCTTTTTTCAAGGCTTTGTATTGCAGTGATTCATGTTTTGAAAACTGAAAAGTTGATGCTGATAACAGCTGTTTGGGCAATTCTGTGTCAATTCAGAATTGTTGGTTCGAACTGTGTCGTGGGCGAATAGTTGACATAATATTACTATAGAAATTGATAGGTATCACAAAAGTTTTGAATTTAAAAAAGTTAACCTGGTCAAGGTATGCTTTTTTATCTTTTATAATTGCTTATCTTGCATAACCAGTGAAGAATTTGAGCCCAGACATATGCTGCAAATTTTGTTTTTCACTGTCTTCAGGACATAAATGTTACAATGGAGTCATATGGGGAATGTAACAGTGGTGTGAGACAATCATGAAATAAAGGTGATATTTGAAACGTGCATTATAACAGACTATACATTTATAATCTATGTTTCATCCAGTATATATTTTTTCTATTTTTCGCCTGTTAACGCTAAGTTAAAAAAGTCATCAAAAAAGTGTTCAGAGGAATTGTTGATTTTTTATGCCCCGCCATTTGACGAATGTTGAAGAGGCATTCAGTGTAACCCACGTCCGTCAAACTGGTTTCCAAAGTATAAGGAAATGGAGAATGATCTTAAATAATCCAGACATGAATTGCACTTGCGCTGACATAAGTAAAAAATGTAAAATAAATATTGGCAATCCTGTTGTTATAGATTCAAATGACTTTAAAATGAGAGGAGAATGGAAGTTAAATATAAACAATACCGATAAGGAACGTAGTGTAAACAATTCTGTTACGGAATACACTATTATTGAATTTAGGAATTTCACAAAACGCTTAATACCTAATTCGTATTAAGAATATATCACTAGTATTATAAGATGCACAAATATTGCTAGATTTCTGTTATCTTGATGCACAAAGCCGTATTTCCTAAAACGTTAAATTCTCAGTTATTTCTTCTACGACTTCTTTTCTATTCCTTTCACACATACAACCTTCAATAATCTACATGCTCTAGCGTGCACTTGTGCATACAGCTGAGAACCTGTCTGCTGCCACACCTCACCAGGTCATTAGTGTTCAGGCAGATGTGTTACACTTGTGCATACATCTGAGAACCAGTCTGGTGCCACACCACACCAGATCATCAGTGTTCAGGCAGATGTGATACACTTGTGCATACAGCTGAGAACCTGTCTGGTGCCACACTACACCAGCTCATCAGTGTTCAGGCAGATGTGATACACTTGTGCATACAGCTGAGAACACGTCTGGTGCCACACCACACCAGCTCATTAGTGTTCAGGCAGATGTGATACATTTTGCATACAGCTGACAACCTGTCTGGTGCCACACCACACCAGCTCATCAGTGTTCAGGCAGATGTGATACACTTGTGCATACAGCTGAGAACCTGTCTGGTGCTATTCAACACCAGCTCATTAGTGTTCAGGCAGATGTGATACACTTGTGCATACAGCTGAGAACCTGTCTGGTGCCACACCACACCAGCTCATTAGTGTTCAGGCAGATGTGATACATTTTGCATACAGCTGACAACCTGTCTGGTGCCACACCACACCAGCTCATCAGTGTTCAGGCAGATGTGATACTTTTGAATTTCATATCAACAATTTTACTAAGATTTGCCAGGTCAATAAATACGAATTCTCCAGACGGGGTTTTGCCATTAGTTATGGTAGTTCCTTATGGTGTTAATGATTGAACTGTAATGTATCGCTATTTTCAATGTTTAAAACTCCACAGACATTACTGGCAGACATTCCCATTTTGTTTAGAACCAATTGCTCAATTACCCTATGCGAACAGAGTGTTAAATTAATTGCAGGGTCATTGTTTTCATTAATAAACACAGATTCATTGGGATTATTCCTTCCTTACGACAATTTTCCGGATTAATGTGAATACGAAATACGAGTACGCTAAAAGTTAAAGTTCCGAGTCGTCTATTTCAGTGCATCGGATGACCGCATCTCGTCAATCATTTGTTTCTCTAATGCGTTCTGAACGCAGTTTCCCTTATTTGTAAATAGAAACGTTAGATTAGATGTCGCTTTGTCATCTTGCATGTCCATTTGTAATATATTTTGTATTATTAAATTGTGCATAGCTGTCATAACAGGCGACAAAACATAATGTATAATTCTGCGTTAATACAATAACAAGAGTATTGTATGGCTAGAAGATTGTGGAAGACAATATTACACATTGGTTAAGTCAGAGTTTGTCGTTGTTGTTTTGTTTTTTTGTATTTTATGAAATGCCATCAGTAAATAATGATATCGGGATTGAAACACATTTTCATCCAAAATGACAAAACGTCATTCTCTTTTTATCAGTAAACATATTTCCGAGCATTGAAAGAAAGACAGCATGTTTTCGAAACGTAAATATTGAATAAAAAAAGCAATTGATTAAAATATATATTGACATTGAAATACATTTTTCATTGATGAACGCTGCGTGAGCGGAGTATACCTGCGAGTCTTCGACGTTAAGACACAGTAATGTATAACTGTCTGATGCTATAGAAAGTAGCATTTTTGACGTCAAGTAGTTATATCTTACGGGTCTGTATATTCAGATGCAAACTTCCTAGTTAGACGTCTCATAAATGAGCGTTTTAAAGCAATGCTATCAATTTGTTTTGATATTGGACTGAAGTAAACCATCATATTTCTGACTAGCATCTAAGTGAGGAAGAGATGAAACATAAACTGAAACAATTCTGACATTACTGACACGGAGTTTATTACCATTGAAATGAGACCGAAATAAAAGTCTTGACCATTATTACAATGCTAACACGTGATAAACATTGGCAAGTCTGACAATGTTGACATGTAATACGCTACCATTGAAGTGAGGGGGAAAGGTAAAGTAAATCTTGACAATCTTAACACTGCTGACACATGTACTATCGGCAAACCAAGGACGAAATGTAGCGTAAATCTTGACAATTTCACTAACTCTGACAAGCGATGCACTAACATTGAAGTGAGGCTGACAAATCTGACAATTTTTGCATGCAGCACCATACCATTGAAGCGAGGAGGAAAGGTTAAGTAAATCTTGACAATCATAACACTGCTAACATATGATGCAGTATCGGTGAAATGAGGAAAAAATGTAGAATACATCTTGACAATTTTAGTAATTCTGACATGTATTGAAGTGAAGAAGAAAATTATAGTAAACATTTATTGACACGTAATACAATACTGGTGCAATGAGGAAGAAATATAGTGTATACCTTGAGAATTATGTCACGGAATATGCTCTGATTGAAAAGACCATTTAATACCATATTCGTGTCACGTGTACATTAGTTTTATAAAATACATATCTACTCCCAGACCAGTATGCTACATTTATGAGCAAAAAAGTATTTTTTGGAACTGTCACGAGAATATTCAATTATTTTTTCTATGACTTCTTTGTTATCCCTTTCACATATAATCCTTCGATAATCAATGTACTTTAGCACGCACTTGTGCGTACAGCTGAGAATTCAGTTTACAACCTTTCTCAGACTGTGACTCATTCGAGCGTTATTGAGCAGATAGATAATATTTTTTTCAACTACATACCAACAATTTTAATGAGATTTGTCAGTTCAGCGGCTGACTAAATAATACGAATTCTCCAAACGTGTTTTTGGTCTTGGTAATCGTACTGGAAATATCTATTATTGCGATTGATTGAACTGTAATTTATCGCTTTTTACAATTCATGAAAACCCACAAAGACATTACTGGCAGACAGTCCCATCTTGTGTACAGCTCATTATTCAAATACGTAATGTGTTAAATTCATTGCAGGGTCATTATGTTCGTTAACAAATGCAGGTTTTTTTAGAATTATTATTTCCTCACGACAATCAATTTCCACTCCAATTTAAATATCGAATTTTTTACATTTTGGTGGATTTGACGAACCAAATTATTCGGATTTTATTTATTAAAATAAATGGTTATGAGATGCTTTGAATCCATTTTAAAAATAATTTTATTTTTTTAAGGCTTGTATGGCATTTGCCTAATATACTCCCTTTAAAGTAAATTTCCAGCAGAAGTGATAAAACCTCTGTCTGCCTCTGTTGAGAAACTATTTCCTGACATGAAAGTATATCATGAAAGCTGAAACATTCCTGCTTAATAGATGTACACCAAAGTAAGTGCTGCGTTGCCATGTGCCCACTTGGCAGCGGACGATTAGCTCGTCTCTCCTGCGTTAAATCATTAGTTATTTATGTAATGGTCAGTGACAAAATCATTACATCCGGAAAAGGAACATTTTAGTTTGAACGGTTAATGTTTAAATATTTATTTTTTTTAGTTAATAAAATTGGAAGATTATCACGATGACAGGATGGTGGACAACATGCTATGATAATTTACAGTTTTTTAAAACATATACATGTGTATTACGCAAAGTTGGCTTATGATAAAATGTGACATAAAACAGGTAAGTCGTCACCAGCTAAGGTAGCAGTGAAAAATTGCTTTAGATTTTCTGCTTTTAGAATAAACGTGTTGTCTTGCCAATCACTTTATTTAAAGATTTCTTCAAATGATGCAAATAAGGGTATTTTATGATGGAAATAAACATAGATACATGTATACTGAAAAAACGTGCGCTATTGTAATAAAAAGAAAGGGTATTGTGCATGTCTAAAAACGAAGTTGTTTGTAGATTGAAAATCTATACAAATTAAAAAAACATATTGACATATGACCGGTAAGGCATTCCTTGAATAAGAATGTTATAATACTGATACATTTTTACATATTATGACAGTATGACCACGATCGTTCGGATATTTCTTGGTTGTTTGTTTTTATCGTTGAAATTTCTACTAAATTGTTTCCTTTTTTTAGTTGCCATATTGAATTATGAACTGTATAATATAAAATTAAAGCTATTGCATCCAATAAACTTTTAAATATTGTACAACAGACGTGTCTACTGTTTGTTCACTAGAACAATAACAGTGCCTACTGGGTGTTCAGTAGAAACACAACAGTGTCTACTTGTTGTTCAGTACAATCACAACAGTGCATACAGGGTGTTAAGTACAATCACAATCGTGTCTACTGGTTGTTCAGTACAACCACAACAGTGCATAAAGGGTGTTCAGTACAATCACAACAGTGTCTACTGGTTGTTCAATACAATCACAACAGTGCATACTTGTTGTTCAGTACAATCAGTGCATACAGGGTGTTAAGTACAATCACAACAGTGCATACTGGTTGTTCAGTACAATCACAACAGTGCATACAGGGTGTTCAGTACAATCACAACAGTGTCTACTGGTTGTTCAGTACAATCACAACAGTGCATACTGGTTGTTCAGTACAATCACAACAGTGCATACAGGGTGTTAAGTACAATCACAACAGTGCATACTGGTTGTTCAGTACAATCACAACAGTGCATACAGGGTGTTCAGTACAATCACAACAGTGCATACTGGTTGTTCAGTACAATCACAACAGTGCATACAGGGTGTTCAGTACACTCACAACAGTGTCTACTGGTTGTTCAGTACAATCACAACAGTGCATACAGGGTGTTCAGTACAATCACAACGGTGTCTACTGGTTGTTCAGTACAATCACAACAGTGCATACTGGTTGTTCAGTACAATCACAACAGTGCATACAGGGTGTTAAGTACAATCACAACAGTGCATACTGGTTGTTCAGTACAATCACAACAGTGCATACAGGGTGTTCAGTACAATCACAACAGTGCATACTGGTTGTTCAGTACAATCACAACAGTGCATACAGGGTGTTAAGTACAATCACAACAGTGCATACTGGTTGTTCAGTACAATCACAACAGTGCATACAGGGTGTTCAGTACAATCACAACAGTGCATACTGGTTGTTCAGTACAATCACAACAGTGCATACAGGGTTTTCAGTACACTCACAACAGTGTCTACTGGTTGTTCAGTACAATCACAACAGTGCATACAGGGTGTTCAGTACAATCACAACAGCGTCTACTGGTTGTTCAGTACAATCCCAACAGTGCATACTGGTTGTTCAGTACAATCACAACAGTGCATACAGGGTGTTAAGTACAATCACAACATTGCATACTGGTTGTTCAGTACAATCACAACAGTGCATACAGGGTGTTCAGTACAATCACAACAGTGTCTACTGGTTGTTCAGTACAATCACAACAGTGCACACTGGCTGTTCAGTACAATCACAACAGTGTCTACTGGTTGTTCAGTACAACCACAAGAGTGCATACTGGGTGTTCAGTACAATCACAACAGTGCCTACTGGTTGTTCAGTACAATCACAACAGTGTCTACTGGATGTTAAGTAGAATGCAAACAGTTTCTACTGGATGTTCAGTAGAACTCAATATGTATCCAATAGAACAGTTACAGTGTCAACTGGCTGGTCAATCAAACCACAACAGTGTCTGCTTGGTGTTCAGTAGAAACACAAGTGTCTACTGAATGTTCAATAGAACCACAATAGTGTCTACATAGTGTTCAGTAAAACCATAATAGTGTCTACTGAGTGTTGAGTAGAACCCTATCAGTGCCTACTTGGTGTTCAGTAGAACCATATCAGTGTCTAAACGAAATACAATAACAAAGATCATACTATGGAGAAAGACAATATTGCTTCATTAGCATAGCACGACCTTGACACGAGCTGGCCACTCCAAGAACTATTCTCTCTCGGTGTAAATTATTTTAAATAAATATACAAGTGCAGGTTTGAGGGAGATTTTCGGACCGAACTTGCATACACGCATGTTTGAAGCCGGTAACGGCTCATTGGCTATGAGTGCAAAAGTAGACGTTTAACTTTATTAAATATCATAAATATTAACCAGTTTTAGCTCTTTCACGACTTCAATACTAATTCTTCAGATGGGTTTTCACCCTTGATAATTGTGCTGGTAATTGCTGTTGTTGTTAATGTTTGAACTGTAATGTGTCGCTTTTAATACTTTTTAAAAGCATGACATAACTGACATATAAATCTATCTTGTTTACAGTCAATTGTTCAATTTCTTAATGCGCGTAATGTGTTAAACACATCGCAGTGTCATTATTTTCATTAACAAATAACGCATATTCTTTCGAATAATTCTTTCCTTACGACAATTTCCCGGATGAATGTGAATATGAAATACGAGTACGCTAATTTTCTCTTTTCCAGTACATCGGATGACCGCATTTCGTCAATCATTTGTCTTCCTAATGCGGTTTGAACGCAGTTTCCCATATTTGTAAATAGAATCGTACGATTGGACGTCGCATAATCATCTTGCATGTCCATTTGCAATATAGTTTGCATTATTAAACTATGAATGCCTGTCATAACAGGCGACAGAACATAATGTATATTTATACGATAATACAAATATATAATAAGAATATTGTATGACCAGAAGATTGCAGAAGATAGTATTACACATCGGTTTAGTCTTTGGGTATGTTTTCTATTTGAATGAGATGACATTATTTAATTATGTTTATTGGGATTGAAATATATTCTCAATGAAATGACAAAACGACATTCTCTTTGTCTCATTACACCTATTTTTTCGAGCAATGAAGGAAAGATGTCATGTTTTCAAAACTTAAACATTGAAAAATAATTGATTAAAATAGATATGAATAACTGTTTGATGCTATTGAAAGTAGCTGTGTTGGCGTCAAGTTAGTAACTACAACGGACGGGTTTGTTACATACGATACAAACTACATTGTTAAACGTCTCGTAGATGAGCGTATTGAACCAGTTCTATGACTTCGGTTTGATATTTGATTGAAGTAGACCATTTAAATTCTGATAATACACTATTATTGAAGTGAGAAATTTCACAAAACGTTTAATACCCTAATTCGTGTCAGGTATACATCAGCATTATCTAAATATACCTTTTCCCCGGACTTCTATGCTCCATTGTGCAATAATGGTAAAGTAAGATATATACCCTCAGGGATATTGTGCAATGAGTTCACAGCCCTGCGCACAAGTGCGTACTAGAATACATTGATTTTTAAAGTATTATGGGTGAAATAGTATTTAAAAAGTCAGTGGAAGAAATAACTGAGTATACTCGTGACGTTTAATGATATATGGTTTTTGTGCATCAGGCAGTATTTCAAGTTTTGAAAATATATTATCACGAATTTTACTAAAATTATTTTTTTTTTTTTTTTAATGCTTTTATTTCCCCGCCAATAAGTGTGTTATAGGTCGGGGTCATCCCATCGCACACTGTACATTGATTACATATGTTTAAGCTTTTCTAGTCTCTCTTTCACTCATTCTCACTCATATTCAGTATATCATACTTGGATAAGTGTATAAACATGGGGTCTTAATTGATATTTTCTAATTGCTTCCAGTAAACAACTATTTAAAAAAAAAAAAAAAAAAGTAAAAAAATCCTTATTAATGCTCTCTCCATCAGTCAAAACCATAGTAATAGTTCATCGTTTCATTTTTGAGTACATTCATCTATATTAACATGACTTGTGTAAGTGACAGGGATTTTAG
The DNA here is from genome assembly GCA_029582155.1 of Panopea generosa. NCBI lineage: Eukaryota > Metazoa > Mollusca > Bivalvia > Adapedonta > Hiatellidae > Panopea > Panopea generosa. The sequence continues at coordinate 35,266,043 of CM055908.1, forward strand.
TTTTATGTAGTTATATAGATCTATTATCAGGTTTATGTTATATTTTGAAAATTTGGAATTATTGTGATAGAATTTTACTAAAATTTACTAGGTCAGTGACAGACTATATATTGGTTTTCCATGGGTTCGATCCCCCGTCACGGCTATGCGTGGTGTCCTTGAGAAAGACACTTTTTCCGCATATGCTTTATACTGGTTCTACCAAGGAAGATTTCAGGTGTGATTTGTTTAAGTTGTAAGAACTTGTTTTACAATCAAAGTAAAAGATAATTTTAAACTGATTATCCAGACGTGTTCTTGTCCTTGGTAATCGTACTAGCTACTCCTATTATAATTGCGAATGATTGAACTGTAATATATCGCTCTTTGCAACTCCGTAAACCTACAAGAAATTACAGTCATACAGTCCCATCACGAATTGACGAATGTTGAACGTCCGTCCGTCAAAGTATAAGGAAATGGAGAATGATCTTAACAAATAAAGTCATTTCTTCTATGACTTTGTTAAACTCCTTTTCGTTTATCATCCTTCAATAATAAATGTACTTTAGCATTACTTTTTGTGTATGAAACTGGAGTGAAACATAAACAGGCCAATGTTGAAAATGAATCTACTTATGTTCACGATTCAAATACATTATTGCCCCATAGTGCGTGCATACTCGCGTAACGATATTACAATGCTGGAAGGAAACATATACTGGCCAATGTTGAAAATGAATCTACTTATGTTCACGATTCAAATACATTATTGCCCCATAGTACGTGCATACTCGCGTAACGATATTACAATGCTGGAGTGAAATATATACAGGCGAATGTTGAAAAGGAATCAACTTATGTTCATGATTCAAATACATTATTGCCCCATATTACGTGCATACTCGCGTAACGATATAACAATGCATTTGTTAAATGTTTAAAAACACAATTAATGGTGTCACGTTGATTTTGAGAAAAAAATAACTATATATATACAAATTGTTGTTGTTTCAGTATTATTTCTATCATACTAATAAAAAAAACTTTTTTAAATTAAAAATATATAATAGAATAAGATACATTTAAATCATTTATACTACGTCAATCTCCATTGTAGAAGCTTACTTAATGGTAGACATTCATACTTGGATATTTTAATGGATATCTGTGTGATGTAGAAACTGCTTTTCAGAGTTCCTGATGGCATAGTACCACCATTGTAAAAAGGACGTGCTTTCATGGGGTAGTCGTATAATGGCGGTTATAGATTTTTTTTTTCTTCTTTAAAAATGCATTCTCCTTCGTTTAATGCTCATTTTTTATATGAATGGCATTATTGATGTATTTTGAACATTTTAAAAGCATTGTCATGTTTGAATTGTGAATTTTAAAAAAAGATTGATGCTTGGAAATTATATGAATAATGAATCCATGCTTCCGGAAGTCTTCTTTCACTTTGACAACAGTGTACACATTGAGCAGAAAAAAAAATCTTATATGACAATGACCCCTTCATTTTTCATCATATTTTGGTAGTACATAGGTTGACAAACAGTAAAATGTCTCTCTATGAATGACAAGCGTTCATTTTTTTATTATTTACTATAGAATAAAGAACATAAATCAACGGTGGAATTACACCTGATCAGTTCAAAACTATCGAAATTACCATATGTTTATTGTAGTATAATTAACACAATTTAAAACATTCTACTATAATATTCCTAAATGTAATTGTCTGTTTAGATTGTGCTGAACAATTTCCATTCATTTAGCTTTTTTATTAAGAAATCTAATACAAATGAATATAAATAATTGTTTAGAATCATGTACGGTACCAAAATGACAAAAGAAATAGTTTGATGAATTGAAAATTAAATCAAATGTTGGTTTTGGTACTTGAAAAAATATTAAATAAGAGATTAGAACCATTTCAGATATTGACAAGCATTAAGAAGGAAAATCAATAAATATGTATGAATTGACATTCATTTAAGTAGAATCACGACCTTATATCAAATAGAATTAAAAAAAAAATAGTATGATATTGTCTGTCTACGTGAAAGACCAAAGATAAAATCGTTAAAGGAGTGTCGGTTATGAAGTGAAACAATGAATTAGTTCAACAATTGAGAGCAATAGAAGGTAGCGACATTCGTGACAAAAACAGAGCGAATATTGAAAGACTCGACTGGGAGAATAACTCATTTATAATATAGACAATTCACGATTGATTTCTTCTTTTTAAAAAGTTATTTTTATCTTCAGTACATCAATCACATTTTCAAATGAACGAGTAGAACTAACTATTACATGTATAAACAAATGTTTTCATTAAAATCCATGTACAACTTTTGGTCTATAGATAAGCAGTTTGTATGACTGAGCTAAGAGTTTCGACCTATCCGTCCTGCAAGGTGGGCCCTTCACCAAAACATCGCTTTAGTTCTCTTTTTCTTCTTTTTTCAAGGCTTTGTATTGCAGTGATTCATGTTTTCCTATCATGTGTTAAGTGGTCAGTATTTTAGAAATCACCACTGAAAATTTAATGCTGATACCAGCTTTCTGGGCAATTTTGTGTTATTTCAGAATTGTTGGTTCGAAACACATCGTGGGCGAATAGTTGACATAATATTACTCTAGAAATTAATAAGTATCACAAAATCATTGAAATTAAATGAAAAACCTGCTGAAGGTATGCTTTTTTCCCCTTTATAATTGCTTATCTTGAACCAGTGAAGAATTTGAGCCCAGACATATGCCTCAAATTTTGTTTTTCACTGTGTTTTGGACAAAAAAATTACAATAGAGTCATATGGGAAATGTAATAGTAGTGTTAGACGTCCATGAAATAAAGGTGATGTTTGAAAAGTGCATAGTAACAGACTATACATTTACATTCTATGTTTCATCCAGCATATATTTTGCTCTTGTAAACGAAAGGTTTGTCATCTTTTTTAAAAAAAAAGTCATCAAAAAAGTGTTTAGAGGAATTGTTGATTTTTAATGCCCCACCATTTGACAAATGTTGAAGAGGCATTCAGTGCTACTCACGTCCGGCCGTCCGTCAAAGTGTAAGGAAATGGAGAATGATCTTAAACTATCCAATTGCACTTACATTGACTAAAGAAAGAAATGTAAAATAAACATTGGCAATCCTGTTGTTACAGAGTGTAATAATTTTAAAATGAGAGGAACATGGAAGTTAAACATCAACAATACCGATTAGGAACGTGTAAACAATTATGTTACGGAATACACTATTATTGAATTTAGGAATTTCACAAAACTCGTATTAAGAATATATCACTAGTATTATAAGATGCACAATTATTGCTAGATTTCTGTTATATTGATGAACAAAACAGTATTTCCTAAAACGTGAATTCTCAGTTATTTCTTCTACGACTTCTTTTCTATTCCTTTCACACATACAACCTTCAATAATCTACATGCTCTAGCGTGCACTTGTGCATACAGCTGAGAACCTGTCTGGTGCCACACCACACCAGCTCATTAGTGTTCAGGCAGATGTGATTCACTTGTGCATACAGCTGAGAACCTGTCTGGTGCCAGACCACACCAGCTCATCAGTGTTCAGGCAGATGTGATACACTTGTGCATACAGCTAAGAACCTGTCTGGTGCCACACCACACCAGCTCATTAGTGTTCAGCCAGTTGTAATACACTTGTGCATACAGCTGACAACCTGTCTGGTGCCACACCACACCAGCTCATTAGTGTTCAGGCAGATGTGATACTTTTGAATTTCATATCAACAATTTTACTAAGATTTGCCAGGTCAATAAATACGAATTCTCCAGACGGGGTTTTGCCATTAGTAATGATAGTTACTTATGGTGTTAATGATTGAACTGTAATATATCGCTATTTTCAATGTTTAAAACTCCAGAGGCATTACTGAAAGACATTCCCATCTTGTATACAGCTAATTGCTCAATTACCTGATACGAATAGGGTGTAAAAATCGTCGCAGGGTCATTGTTTTCATTAATAAACACAGATTCGTTGAGACTATTCTTTCCTTACGACAATTTTCCGGATTAATATGAATATGAAATACGAGTACGCTACAAGTTATAGTTCCGAGTCTTCTATTCCAGTGCACCGGAAGACCGCATCTCGTCAATCATTTTGTCTCTCTAATGCGTTTTGAATGCAGTTTTCTATATATGTAAATAGAATCGTACGATTTGATGTCGCCTTATAATCTTGCATGTCCATTTGTAATATATTTTGTATTATCAAACTGTGAATGGCTGTCATAACAGGCGACAGAACATAATGTATAATGATGCGTTAACACAATTACAAGAATAGTGTATGGTTAGAAGACTGTGAAAGACAATATTACACAATGGTTTAGTCTGAGGGTTTTTTGTATTTTTATGAGATGTCATTAGTAAATAATGACTATAGTGATTCAAACACATTTTCATCCAAAATGACAAAACGCCATTCTCTTTTTATCAGTAAACACATTTCCGAGCATTGAAAGAAAGACAGCATGCTTTCGAAACTTTAACATTGAAAAAAAAAACAATTGATTAAAAATATATATGGACATTGAAAATACGTTTTGCATTCATGAACGCTGCGTGAGTAGAGGATACCTGCGATTATTCTACGTTAAAACACAGTAATGTACAACTGCCGGGTGCTATAGAAAGTAGCGTTGTTGACGTCAAATAGTTATCTCTAACGGGTCTGTATATTAAGATAAAACTTCCTAGTTAGACGTCTCATAAATGAGCGCTTTGAAGCAATGCTATCAATTTGGTTTGATATTGGACTGAAGTAAACCATCACATTTCTGACCAGTATCTCAGTGAAGAAGAGATGAAGCATAAACTAAAACAATTCTGCCATTACTGACACGGAGTTCATTACCATTGAAATGAGACCGAAATAAATGTCTTGACCATTTTGACAATGCTAACACGTGATTCACTTTGACAAATCTGACTATGTTGACATGTAATACGCTACCATAGAAGTGAGGAGAAAAGGAAAAGTAAATCTTGACAATCCTAACACTGCGGACACATGATGTACTGCCAGCAAACCGAGGAAGAAATGTAGCGTAGATCTTGACAGTCCTAACACTGCTGACACATGATGCACTGTCGGTGAACTGAGGGGGAAAGGTAAAGTAAATCATGACAGTTCTAACACTGCTGACACATGGTGCACTGTCGGTGAACTGAGGAGGAAAGGTAAAGTAAATCTTGACAATCCTAACACTGCTGACACATGATGCACTGTCGGTGAACTAAGGAGGAAATGTAAAGTAAATCTTGACAATCCTAACACTGCTGACACATGATGCACTGTCGGTGAACTGAGGAGGAAAGATAAAGTAAATCTTGACAGTTCTAACACTGCTGACACATGGCGCACTGTCGGTGAACTGAGGAGGAAAGATAATGTAAATCATGACAGTCCTAACACTGCTGACACATGATGCACTGTCGGTGAACTGAGGAGGAAATGTAAAGTAAATCTTGACAGTTCTAACACTGCTGACACATGGTGCACTGTCGGTGAACTGAGGAGGACAGATAAAGTAAATCTTGACAATCCTAACACTGCTGACACATTATGCACTGTCGGTGAACTGAGGAGGAAAGATAAAGTAAATCTTGACAGTTCTAACACTGCTGACACATGGTGCACTGTCGGTGAACTGAGGAGGAAAGATAAAGTAAATCATGACAGTCCTAACACTGCTGACACATGATGCACTGTCGGTGAACTGAGGAGGAAAGATAAAGTAAATCATGACAGTCCTAACACTGCTGACACATGATGCACTGTCGGTGAACTAAGGAGGAAAGGTAAAGTAAATCTTGACAGTCCTGACACTGCTGAAACATGGTGCACTGTCGGTGAACTGAGGAGGAAAGGTAAAGTAAATCTTGACAATCCTAACACTGCTGACACATGATGCACTGTCGGTGAACTAAGGAGGAAAGGTAAAGTAAATCTTGACAGTCCTGACACTCCTGAAACATGGTGCACTGTCGGTGAACTAAGGAGGAAAGGTAAAGTAAATCTTGACAGTCCTGACACTGCTGACACATGGTGCACTGTCGGTGAACTAAGGAGGAAAGTAAAAGTAAATCTTGACAATCCTAACACTGTAGACACATTATGCACTGTCGAAAAACGGAGGAAGAAATGTAGAGTAAATCTTTTTAATTTAACCAACTCTGATAAGCAATGCACTAACAATGAAGTGAGGCTTCAATGTAAAGTAAACCTTGACAAGTCTGACAATGTTTACATGCAGCACCATACCATTGAAGTGAGGAAGAAAGATTAAGTAAACCTTGACAAGTCTGACAATGTTTACATGCAGCACCATACCATTGAAGTGAGGAGGAAAGTTTAAGTAAACCTTGACAAGTCTGACAATGTTTACATGCAGTATTATACCATTGAAGTGAGGAGGAATGGTTAAGTAAACCTTGACAAGTCTGACAATGTTTACATGCAGCACTATACCATTGAAGTGAGGAGGAAAGATTAAGTAAACCTTGACAAGTCTGACAATGTTTACATGCAGCACTATACCATTGAAGTGAGGAGGAAAGATTACGTAAACCTTGACAAGTCTGACAATGTTTACATGCAGCAGTATACCATTGAAGTGAGGAGGAAATATTAAGTAAACCTTGACAAGTCTGACAATGTTTACATGCAGCACCATACCATTGAAGTGAGGAGGAAAGGTTAAGTAAACCTTGACAATCCTAAAGGCCTTTTTCCATGGCGCGTATTATTCTGACGGCTTCGGCGCCTAAATCGCAGAGGTTTGTATGCGCAGAACAGGCGCTGCTTTTTTTAAAAATCGCTGCACACTTTCTAGCATAATTTCATTTCCATCGGAGCAGATTTCTGTGCTGACTAGTAACTGCACGGACAAAAGTCGCCAGTAAAGGCGATTTTTCTCCGCTTGTCTGCATGTACAATGCGTGGAAATTCACTTTGGATGGGCACTTCACAATAAATGCATGTGTATTTCCACGCACGTGCCTCTATAAACTTTGCTGAGACAATCTGCATCATGGAAATTGATTATCTGCGCGACATAAAGTAGCTTAGGAAAAAACAGCACAGCAAAAACACGCGCCATGGAAAACGGGCTTAGCACTGCTCACATTTGATGCAGTATCGGTGAATTGAGGAAGAAATGGAGAGTAAATCTTGACAATTTTATTTATTCTGACATGTATTGAAGTGATGAGAAATTATAGTAAATATTGATAATGATGCGAATATTGACACGTAATACACTACCATTATAAAGTGGAAGAAATATAGTGTATACCTTGAGAATTGTTTCGGAATACGCTCTGATTGAAGAGACCATTTAATACCTAATTCGTGTCACGTTTACATTAGTATTATAAAATATATATCTACTTCCAGACTTGTATGCTACATTGATGCACAAAAAAAGTATTTCTTGGAGTTGTCACGAGAATATTTAATTATTTCTTCTATGCCTGCTTTGTTATCCCTTTCACGTATAATCCTTCAATAATCAATGTACTTTAGCACGCATTTGTGCGTATAGCTGAGAATTCAGTTTACAACCCTTCTCAGACTGTGACTCAGTCGGGCATTACTGCGCAGATAGATAATACTTTTTTAATTACATACCAACTATTTTACTGAGATTTGTCAGTTCAGCGGCTGACTGAATAATACGAATTCTTCAGACGGGTTCTCGCCCTTGATAATCGTACTGGAAATATCTATTATTGCAAATGATTGAACTGTTATTTATCACTATTTATAATTCATGAAAACCCACAAAGACATTACTAGCAGACAGTCCCGTCTTGTTTACAGCTAATTATTCAAATGGGTAATGTGTTTAATTCATTGCAGGGTCATTATGTTCGTTAACAAATGCAAGTTTTTTAGAATTATTGTTTCCTCACGACAATTTCCTCCGATTAATGTGAATATGAAATACGAGAACGCTGGTATAATATTTCGGAGTCCTCTACTTCAATGCATCGGATGATCGCATCACGTCAGTCATTTGTCTCGCTAATGCGTTTTGAACGCAGTTTCTCATATTTGTAAATAGACTAGTACAATTTGATGTCGCTTAATCATCTTGCATGTCCATTTGCAAAATATTTTGTATTATTAAACCGTGAATGACTGTCACAACAGGCGACAGAACTTAATGTACAAGTGTACAATACAATTATCCGAAGACTGCATGGCCAGAAGATTACAGAAGATAATATTTCACATTGGTTAGTCTGAGTTTTGATATTCCATTAGTAAATTATACGTATTAACCTGAAATGGAATATGTCAGGATTTTTCAAAATTTTAAAATTGGCTAAAAAAACATTTTCCTAAATGTCATGCCTACATATACTCACTTAATGCACAAGTGTACGATACAATTATCCGAAGACTGCATGGCCAGAAGACTGCAGAAGATAATATTTCACATTGATTAGTCTGATTATTTTTTAATATTTGTATGGCATTCCATTAGAAAATTATACGATTTAACCTAAAATGGAATATATCAGGATTTTTTCAAATTGTTGTATGGTATTTAGCGTCGCTTTCAACATTTTTTCAGTCATATCGCGACGGTGTCTACTTGAGACAGTATTCTAAGCGCTGTCACACTGGAGTATCATGCCGCAGACACATGGCATGATACCCCACCCAGTCACATTATACTGACACCGGGCCGACAAAACATAGAACTCTCCTCTAAATGCTTAGCGTGAAGCGAGGAAGCTTCTAGTACCATTTTTAAAGCCTTTCATTCCATTAGTAAATTGTACATTTTAACCTGAAATGGAATATATCAGGATTTTTCAAAATTTTAAAATTGGCCAAGACATTTTCCTAATATATCATGCCTATATATACTCACTGGTCACGTATTGCCATAACGATATATACACACACACACACACATATATATATATTTAAACATGCCAAAAATAGTATATTGAAAAGGGGCTACGCGTCCTGATTAGACTAAAATATATTTCCCGCTTAAAATTGTAACATATGTTGTGACGTATTAAATGAAGTCGTGTGATTTCAATTTTATTTCAATTTGAGCCTTTCTACAGGTTTTCACGTAATAAAAATATGTTTCACCTAAGAAAAAATCCGAATGACGATGCAAAAGTTTGTCAAAATATATTGACGTGCTGTTTATATTTAGAGTCGGGATTTTGTTTCAAAATTACTACTCCAATTTAAATTTCGAATCTGTTACATTTTGGCTGACTTGACAAACCAAACCATTTGGATTTTATTTATTAATGGTTATGAAATGCTTTTAATCCAATTTTGAAAATAAATTTATTTTTAAAGACTTGTATGGCATTTTCTAATATGCTCCCTTTAAAGCAGATTTCCAGCAGAAGTGACAAAACCTCTATCTACTTCTATTGAGTAACTATTTCCTGACATGAAAGTAAAGGCGACAAATATATCATGAAAGCTGAAACATTACTGCTTAATAGATGTACACCAAAGTAAGTACTGCGTCGCCATGTGCACACTTGGCAGCGGACGATTTGCTCATCTCTTCGTTTAACTATTGTTAATTAAATTATGGTAATTGACAAAATCATTACATCTGGAAAAGGAACATTCAAGTTTAAATGGGTAATGTTTAAATAGTTAAAATTAGTTAATAAAATAAGAAGACAGACTGGCAGACAACATGCTCTGATAATACTTTTGTAATTTTTTAAAACATAAATTGTGACTTAAAACAGGTAGGCCGTCATTATCTAAGGAAGCAGTGAACAGTTATTTTATTTTTTTCTGTTTTTTAGAATAATCGTGTTGTCTTGCCAATCTCTTTTTTATTTTAAGTTTTCTTCAAATAGTGCAAAAAGGGGTATTTAATGACGGAAACCAATATAGATATACTGGAAAACGTGCGCTATTGTTAACTAAAGAAAAGGTATTGTCTTGTCTAAAAACGAGGTAACCATGTTTATAGATCGAAAATCTATTCAAGTAAAAAAAACATATTGAAACATGACCTGTAATGCATTCCTTGAATAAGAATATAATAATACATTTTTACATGTGACTACGATCGTTTTTATTGTCATTACCGGTCAAAACATACATGTAAACCACGCCCATTTTCACGACGAAAAGTTCAATAAAATATTTTTTCATGTATGGTCGGTTTTTTTTTCGTTCAAGAATGTAAATACCAGTTTGTAAATTAAAAAGTATGCCATTAAGCTAAACTACAAATTTAAGATAAGATTCAAATGGTCCGGCATTTCTATCTTAGATACGAGCAGGCGCCAGAGTAAAAATGCCGCTCACGTCAGCGACCGCGGGTGATTTGTGGCCTCACAAAACTACAATAAGAACATGTACTAGAATGCCCGGAAAACAGACTCGATTGTGATTCATGTCAGCTTTGAGTTTTGTTCGCAATCAAGCTATAATAAATAAGTATACTAGTATATACATAACTTGAGTATGGCGTGCTTAACCCTTTCAGCATTGCATTTGAAAACGGAACAGAATTGAATAATGGTTACTGATGATTTTGCTTCAATGTTAACTACGGTGCTTTAATCACTTATATTTCAATGGACATAATGTTGAATAGAATAATGTTTTACCAACGTCTGTGGAGTATATCATAACCAAAATAACATGAATGGTTTAACTTTTATGGTTAGTAATGTGAAGGCAATACAATGTATTACAAAGTGAAATTAAACTGTTTATACCTTGTGAATGTTTGGCTGGCAATGAATGTTACAGTACAAGATTGAAACACGAATATGTTGCCTTTATTAATATGTATAGATTAGTCTTATAATCACTAGGCCTATGGAATTCATGAATTAATGAAATCAATGTTCGCTTCGACAAAGTGTCCTGACTTTACATCGGTTGCTGTGACCTTAATTTCAGTGCCACCAAACGTCATTTCCGTTCGTATCTCACGCCGCTCGCCGTCATATGTTTTAGTGACGTCGCCTGGGAGATTCAAAGTGAGCGTTCCGCATCTGATGACTCCCGCGTCTGTTAAATACTTCACGTCTGCTTGATCAGAACTGTAGATATGAATAGACGTTGTCGTCTGCTGCTTTCGTACCGGTGTGTACCTCCGCACGATGAGATCACCCATAGCAACGGACTGGTTAACATGAACAAAAGTGTCGAACACGTCTGTGCACCAGTTGATTCCGTCTTTGGAAACTAGTTTTTCAGACGGATGCTTAGCCGGGTTGAATCTGTGCAACACGCCAACACCGTACGTGAGACAAGAGCACCGCTCGTGAACAATATTAGGGTCGAGACCGAAGTACACAGCTCCTATAATATAAAGAAACCCAGTGTAACATTTACATTTTCCATTATACATCTATATATGCTCCCAACAATTAAGTACAGTTTGCGGCTTGAATGAACTTGTCTGAAACAAAAACATAAAATATAAGCAATGATACAATAATAACATGTCATAACATGATACTATCCATCCTTTAAACGAAACAAAACAACAACACCAACATGACTAATTGTATAAACTATATAAAAAAGGAAATATGGCATTTTCATTTAAACAATAGGTCTAATGTGTATATTTAGCACGTGACATGTTATTAAAACAAAATGTAACTTTCGAACCCGAGAAGTGAAACATTTATGAAAGCGAATGTGTAGCAGGTTTATTGACAGTAATAATAAAGGCAAATGATGTTAAAGCAAGCAACACACCTTTAAGAATGGTCATACCAACTCCGGATGGTATAATGACCTTAACGAGGTCACCAAAGTCCTTCCTCATTTCATGTTGGACAACAGATGACTCGGCAAAACCTCCCACCAGGAACAGATAAGACAAATCTTAAAATAGACAATATTGTTACTGTGAAAATTATTTAGTTTTTGTTGTAAATATGGTATCTCGATTTTTTTTTTAAAAAAATACCTTTGCAAATTTATTATAAGTAGCATAATTATTCCAGGGTTAGCAGTGTTAAAATGTTTATCTCATAAAATATATCCAAGTGTATAAATGTTCTCACACTCATACCACGTGACATTAATACATAGCTTCTGCAGGTTTAAAGCTGCCAATTTATGGTGTATTTTTAGCACTCTGAACCCTAACTGACATGTATTAAAAAACAGCTGTTGCGTGACAGCTTTTCCTACAATCTCTCCCTACCGATGCAGAGTTACTTGGAGCTTTAAGAAAATGCTAAATCAAACAATAATACAACAATAATACAACTCACTGATGTTTAACGCTACATTATATGTCACGTTAACTCTGAAATGTATAACAGTCCTGCTTTTGCCTATTGCTTTTCTATTATTTTACTATCCGAAATGGAAAATCAAATTGAACGTATTCAAATTAAAACAGATATCAATATTTAAACTGATTATTCTGACAAGGCTTCTCCGAGAATTCAATTATATGATTGACTTTTAAAGATACTAGTAACCAGGACTCTAAAAGTATTTGTTACCTCTAGTCATCGGATTATTAAGGACGCTTCCAATTGCCTGTTTAATCCTGTCCAGTGTGGGTAGAAAGAGGCGCCTCATGGCGCCAGGGGCCAGTCGCAACATTCCTCCTGCCGTCCAAGACACATCACCGTCGCCGTGTTTTCTCACTGCATTCTCGGGAGAACTGCCCTAATGTAAAATTAGCACCGTTGTTAAGAGTGTTCAAGATCGGTTGAGTTACAACAAGACAATGGGTCTGTATTGCGCAAAATTGAATGGCTGAAACTTTATACAGCCTTGATGCAAACTGCCTAAAGTATGCCTTCCTTGTAAAACCAACGTCGCAGATCAACAGATTCTCAGTGTTTTGGAGCTTAGATGAATTTATGAGAACAATATATAGATATAATATACTGAGTTATTTCCCTTATTTGCAAAGATATGGACACAATGTAGTTTCGTAAAAGTTACTTCCCTTATTTGCACAGCTATAGATACAATATAGTTTTTTAGTAAAAATTACTTCCCTTATTTGAATACTATAGATAAAATAAAAATGCGATCCATATATTTTTAAAAAAAAAGGTTATTTCCCTTAATTAATCGTAGGCCATTTTATATTCGTTACCGTAATTTAGCGAGAAGCTGTTTAGAGAAAAATAAAAGTTTTGTCCGAGAAACATTTCCACACAAACACCAATGTTCTTATTCTTCTAGTTTACTCGAGTAAATCATATTCCAATATTCAAAACAAAAAAGTAACCAAACAGACCAAGATCTGTCACTATTTATTTCCCAGTTTAGTTCATATAAATTTGTTTTAGCTCGATTGCAATGAAAGCTCAGAGCTTATAAGAACCGCTCTCGAGTCTGCTTCCTGGATAAAACCAGTACTAAGTGCTGTTTATAATATGTATCGGGTCGAGCTGGGGATCGAACCCGCAACCTCTGGCATGAGCGGCCAAAACTAACAATTATACCTCCGTCCCGGCTTTCCAAGTTTGACTCAATAAGCCTAGGAACGGCCTCCATCCAAAATAATACGGAATTTAAAAGTGGTTAACAAGTGCATTCAACCTCGCTCTTCTCCCGGTGACGGTGTAAATATAGATATCCCCGCTAAACTATACTCTTATGTGGCCTCATGTACCGTCTCATGATTACTTAACCTCTCACCGCTAATGTCGTAGGTTCGAGTCCCGTTCGCTACAAAAACTTTATGTGAGAAAGTTTGCCAGCTACTTGCGGAAGGATTGGGTTCTACTTAGATTCATTCTGAGGTTTACCTTAACTAAAATATACCATATATTTAGCATGAAATGTGCTGAAAAATGGCGTTAAATCCCCATTTAAAAAATACGACAGCATGCACGTGTGCACATTGGAATATACAGACGTGCTACATTGCCATACACGACAGACTGTGAAAGCATAGTACCTTTAAATCTTTATCTCTAATGCCTACTTAATAATAGTGCCGCCAACGGTACGAAAACAGCAATAAAGCAGATTTAACGTTTGTCTATTTAACAACTCTTCACGGCAAACCAGCACGTAAACAACATTTAAATCAATATTAACATACAATAAAAAATAAAAGACAACAACGTGACTGCTGCGGTAGATACTTACTCTACACTTTTTGTAAAAATCGATGAATGAAAATGGAAACGACACAGAAATGTTTGACGATCTGTACGGACTTGCAGTTCTTTTCCGGGATTCGAACATGGCCATCAGTTCCACCCAACCAGACGGTCGCTTGTGTTTGAACTGCTCGATGATGTCTTGTCCAAATATTGTAGCCAGCAAAGTTTCAAACTCTTCATCTACACCTAAAAACGAATGTACGAATTAATAAATGAATGAATGAATGAATGAATGAATGAACGAACGAACGAACGAACGAACGAACGAACGAACGAACGAACGAATTAACGAACGAACGAACGAATGAATGAACGGACGAATAAATTAATTTATGAATGAATGAATTCATGTGTGAAAGAATTAAGGAATAAATTGTGTTTTACATTACGTCGACACTTGAATAAGTCATTTTGTGCGCACCTAAGAAGTCTCTGACATCAGTTTAGTAAGACGTAGTTGCCCATTGGCTTTAAATACAAATAATATTGCTGGTGTTTTCTTTCACAAAATAATGTAATATTTGTAATGTTAAGCGTCACTTCGAGAATTCAGTCGTATCACGACAGTATATGTTTGTCTTCAGACAGATGAGTAAAGCAAAAGCTGGCATAACATATGCTGCAACAAGACATCACTGGTGATAAAAAGTAATTTTAATTGGATTTTAACAGATGTAATTTTGAGCATTTGATGACTTCCTCTTTAAAAGAAACTTAGGGCCGTCAATGAATGTTTATAAAATAATAAAAAAACCGTTCTTGTACATTTGAGCAGATACTGCTGTGAAAAAAATACGTTCTTAGGTCAAGGTCACACTTTGAGTTTGTTTGTCAACACTTTGAGTCTGTTTGACAACACTTTGAGTCTGTGTGAGTTTTAAAGTCCGGTCTGTAACTTTGTCATACATGGATGGATTTCAAAAATACTTGCCTCAATTGATCAACATGACATTATGAAGTGTCGCTTGTAAGATCCAGAATCTTTCTTCAAAGGTCAAAATCACACTTTCAATTTGTTTGATATTTCGTGTCTGGTCCTTGTCGTATATGAAGATATTTATCTTGGCTCAATTGATCAACATGACATGACCACGTGTCGCACGTAAGACCCAGACTTGTACCTCAAAGGTCAAGGTCACGCTTTCAGTTTGTTCGACAACACTTTAAGTCCGTTTTCAAGATTTCAAGTCCGGTCTGTAACTTTGTCATACATGGATGGATTTCATCTCTTCCGTAATTTTAAAACCAGTTTTAAAATTTAAAATATCAAAGTAATGCAATCAAATACTCGATCCATTACTTTACTGGTTATTTATTAGACAATAAAGTTCGTGTTAACCGTATCAGTTACGCCCAATTTCATATTAAGTATCAAGCATTTACAAGCATTTACAGAGATAAGGAGTAATTATAGCTTCTATCTTTTACTTAAAACTGTGTACTGCATGTTGTTCTATTTCCATGAAAATGGACTTAAAAACTACAATCTCTGAAATGTTTCTTCGTTTATCAATCGATTTCCATCATTAAGCAATTTCTTATAACAAAAAAAGCAATTTTAACTGTCATTGACTGCATCAATAATTGATTGAATTAGAATTTGTAGTTGCTGCTGTTGTTCTTGATTGGTTGTTGTTGTATGGTGTTTAGCGTCGCTTTCAACATTTTTTTTCCAGTTATACCGCGACGGTGTTTACTTGATGTAGTATTCTAAGCGTTGCTATGCTTGAGCCGTGTGATGCCGCATACATTATACAGACATCGGGCCGAACAGGCCTAGACCTATTCTCTAAATGCTGAGCACTTAGTGACCATTTTGTTCAAGTGTCTATTATGACCCAGCTGGGAATCGAACTCACGACCGCCCGCATGCGAGGCAGACGTTCTTCCACTAGACCACCGCTACGGTCTGAGAGAATGTGTAAGCAGCTCCCCGAAAACAAATACTTAAATTGAGTTAGCAAATACTTTGAATTTGAATGTTTTAGCAATCCCTTGATTTTACTTGTTTAAGATGCTCCCATAATTTGAATTGAGGAAGTTCTGGCTATTGTCTGTGTCTTTTTAATAAGAAATTTTACAAAGCTAGAATCCCCATCTCGGTTTTAGTAACGAACAAGGTAATTGCCAAAATGCCGAATTCTACCATTTGCATCTTACCAGTATGTGAGACCACATAACCTTTACCATACGCGTTAGTTATATGACCTGTATACGATATACAGGTGTAAGCCCACAACTGACTTTTGTTCTTTATTCTATAGTAAATAATAAAAGTTTGAAGGCTTGTCATTAATAGAGAGACCCAAATGAAAGAAGTGAAACTTACATGTTACTGTTTGTCAACCTCTGCACTATCAAAATTTGATATGAGAGTTGCGGTTATGTGGCATATAACAGATTTTTTTCTGCTCAGTGTGCACACTGTTGAAAGTAGACTTCCAAATTATGTATTCATACCCAATTTACAAGCATATTTTTTTTCTTTAAGATTCACAATTCAAACATGACAATGCTTTCAAAATGTTCAAAATACACTAATAATGCCATTTAAATAAAAAAAAATGAGCATTAAATAAAGGAGAAGAAACAAGGATTATTTATAACCGCCATTATGCGACTACCCCACGTACGCACTTCCTGTTTCCAATGGTGACACTATGCCTAAAGCTAGTTTTGTTTTCAATGTTCATTTAAAGAAGCCAATATGTCATGTGTTGATTTAAAATTATCTTTTACGAATGCCAGTGTGTAAAGTAAATAAATAATGTAAATAAATCCACAACATCCCCCCCCCCCCCCCCCCCGCTGTCCAAAAATAGTAAAATGTACTAATTTTTTTGTTTTTGTTTTTTTTCTTACCGACAGATCCATGGGCTCCGCCGCTTGCCCGATGCAGTTCCTTCAGCCTCCCACCGGCCAGCAATTCGTGGACAGTTATGTCAACAGTTCCGCCCCCACAGTCCACAACCATATATCGTGTACCTGAGGTAGTAAAATTATCATTACATAATCACGATAATTGATATAAAAACATTTGACAGATGAGGAAAAAAAATTATATACAAAAACATTACACTTGTATTTTACTATTTTTAATTATCCTCCGCTCCGCTCTACGAGAAATGGACTGCGTCCGTCCGTCCGAGCGTCCCCTGCTTTCTCCTTCAGTTGTGATAGGAATTTTAAATAACTGGGCACAAATGTTCACTAGGACATGACGATGTGTGACATGACTTGGGTCTGTTCGTCAAAGGTCAAGGTCATAGCTCAAGGTCAAGTGTTTGAAAATCCAATGTATACACTGTGTTTCGTCTCGTCCGGACCGTATCTTCTTTAGTTGTGATTGCATTTTTAAATAACTTGGTACAAATGTTCACTATGACAAGACGATATGTCATGCGACTGACTTTAGTATTTTTTTTTCAGAGGTCAAAGTCACAGCTCCGTCCGTCCACTGCTGTCCGGACCATATTTTCTTTAGTTATGATCGGATTTTTAAATAAATTGGCACAAATGCTTACCATCCCAAGACGATGTGTAATGCGAATAAGTTGGGTCTGTTCGCCAAAGATAGTTTTGTGGTTATAACTTACATATTTATGGTTCGATTTAGAACATCACACCAGTGCTCACTGGGACTAGACAGTGTGTCACATTACAGTCGGCTACGTATTTCAGTTTGCGGCATTTAAATGTGATTTCTGTGCTCGGCGACTTTTTCATTTTGCATATTAATTTAAATCCACTTCTCTAGAAATGCCTCTAAGGGTTAACAAAGTGGCGGGGGATATGACCGCGTTAGTGGCAACCTCTTGTTTCCTTTTGCAACATCAGCGTCAATAAGCCAACGTCAGCTCTTCTACACTACATTCGAGAGAATGGAATTATTTCACAGTTACCGAAGCATCGTCAGATACTGAACGGAACAGCTAACCTGCCACTCTTGTAGTCCCAATAGCTTCGTTAAACTATTGAATACCATTATTAAGAGGTTGTATAAGAGATTCGCAGACAAGTATGTATTGATTTTACAAAGCTTCAATGTTCTTTCTTATTCAAGTCCAAATTTCAATGAAATTGTCTTGGCATTATTTTTTGAGAAAATACATAAAATGTCAGGTACATAAAATTTCAGGTGGTGGGATAGCTGGGCCGTTCAGTTTACAAGTACAATCCAGCTTACACGTTTCAATAAATACGTGTATCATTTGTTTTATACATACGTATAACAGTAGTTGTATAGGGCTGGGATTGTGATAAAAAAAACAATAACATTTTTTTAGATATTTATGTAAGTAATTACGCTCAGTTAAATATACAGTCAAACCTGTCTTAAGCAGCCAGTCAATAAAATGAGCAAAAGTGGCATTTTAAGACAGGTTGTTGATTAATACAGGTTTATTTGCTCTGAATGTATATCAATGGGAAATAGCAAATGTGGCTGCTTATGACAAGTGAATGCTGAATAGAGGTGACGGCTTACACAAGTTTGACAGTACGTGTAAGTTTAAACTTAACAATGTACTCAACTGTATTAAGCGGTTTTTTTTAAGATGGCTAGTCTTCATCATATTCTTCTCTAGGAGCTCAGTTGGAACATGCTTACGCTGTCAGGTTTGGAAGACCATTGTGCTTTCTTGTGAACAAATGACAGCTTTAAGATGCGTACTTCGCGTAGTGATACACATTGTAACCGAAAAACCAGTCGTATTCACCAAGACCAAAGAGTTGTCATAGTTTATTTCAGAACATTGAACAATTGAAAACTGTCAAACTATAATGAATTCAAACTTTTTCCAAGGTATTTTAAAGAAATATTTTTCAGAATTAATAATATATTACAGGCACGTAAAAACAATGCAAACTACACTCGTAAATAAAGAAATAAATTCACCACTTTTCCCCACACACAACACCTTCACAAAAACAACGACACCCACTCACATACTCCCCCACCGTCCACTCCCACCACCATCTTCGCAGAAATGTTTACGTGAAACGCCCAATTCAATATTAAACAAAATAACGAAGTCATTCCTGTGCTCTTTTGGAAATAAAGTTAACCACATTGCTGCAGTTCCCAGTTATTAATTGTATTCCAATAATTTAAACTCTTTTCCTTTTTCTTTCTTTTCCAGGGAGAGTTTACCATTTAGAACGGCACCTTGTCAGAGACTTCAATTTTTTTCCTGACAACATCTGCAGTCCCATTAGCTTAAGCAGTTCAAATCAGTCAGCAATTAGACTTCGTGAGTATTAACAGACATTATCATTGAGAATTGATATTCGCCGGCACGAGATAATCTAGACAAGAGTTTAGAAAAAAGGATAACACCATAACATATAAAGCCGCTCTAAGCTCTTTTTTTACATACTTGCCAATTTCTTCTCTTTTTTTTAAACAAAATGGCGCCAGGTTTTTATGAGATAAAAAGTTGACAGGTACAAATGTATACGTACAGGGTCGGTTTATCAAAATGTTGCTATTTTTTCACTTACAGATTAAGTTATTATGAATAAAAAACTATAAACATCAATCAAGATTAATAGCATCCAAAATAACTCTCAAAAGAGAAACAAAATAGAAATCGTCTAAGGCACATTAAGATATGCGATAACTGATTAAGCAAACCAGCTGCTAGATGTATTACACCGTATCAAGTAATCTGAAAAAATAATCATGAGAGGGTCAATCAAAATGTTCATGGTAATTATATATACTGAACAGAACAGCTAACCCGCCTCCTCACATTTATATGTGTTTTCTTCAAAAAAAATATCAAGGCAATTCCGTTGAAATTTTGACTTGAATAAGAAAAAACTTTTAGGCTATGTAAAATCAATACATACCTGTCTGCTAATATCAATTACAAACTATCAATAGAGATATTCAATTGTTTAACGAAGGTATTGGAAATACAAGTGGGCGGGTTAGCTGTTATGTTCAGTATATTCAAATATAAATCGGCATAGCACCGCCATTTGAAACAGGAAATACTTCCGTCGGGTAGTCACATAATGGCGGTAATAAATAATCCTTGGGGGGGGGGGGGGGGGTTATTAAAAGAGCATAATGCTCTTTATTTTATTTGAATGGCGTCATTGGTGTATTTTGAACATTTTGAAAGCATTGTCGTGTTTGAAATGTGAATTTAGAAAAGTAAATCGACGCTTGGAAATACAGGCATGAATACAGGAAGTCTACTTTCACTTTGTCAACAGTGTACACACTGAACAGAAAAAAATGACACATGACCTCCATTGTTTTTATCATATTTTGGTTATGCAGAGGTTGACAAACAATAAAATGTTTGTTTCACTTCTTTCTTTGGATCTCTGTATGAAAACTTAATAAAGAACAAAAATCAATGGTGAGATTATACCAATAGCACTACTTTGATGAAATACAGAAATTAAGCCAAGTACATTGGAATCTGCAAAATTAGCTTACACTTGTATAATTTGTTTGTTTGTTTGAATATTTAGTGTCATTTTATGCCATTGAGGGCTAACAGACAATCAGTTAACTAACGATTCTTTCCTGGGATCCTTGAAGGTTTAACCAATATTCGAGTATACCAATCTCCGCACGTTACTGATAACCTGCGGCTAGGGACAAATGATAATGATACACAATGTCGTATAGCAGTCATCACGGAGACTATGATTGGGCGGGGATTCCAATTCACGACCCCCAGATTAATAGCCAGGTGCGCTACCGACTGAGCTAACCAGGTCCGACAGTTTACTCTTGAAACTAACGCTTTATTGGTCACATAGCAGAATGTTCCATTTCTATTTCTTCCAGAAAGCCACATTTTAATTCAACAGTACGGTGTCCCATTAGTGCAATCGCACCATATATATTAAATTAAGTAGAGTCGAAACAACGAAACCACTATGATGAAAAGTCGAAACAACGACGATAAAAATTGAAAAAAACAATGGGGAGAAGTCAAAATCATTTCGACTTTTCACCATCGTTGTTTCGCCTTTCACCATCGAAGTTTTGTTACAAGTATGTTTCGATTTTTCACAATCGTAGTTTCGATAAATAAAGTTATGTATGTGAGCTTAAATGGTAGTCTTGTAACGTTGTTGAAAAATCAGAGTTGTTCCGTGTTGTATTTCGAACTTCTTTACGGGAACATGCGGTTAAAGATGTGGGTGTAATACGGCAGAAGAGTCAGCTGTGCCTTGAAAATACTGACAGTGACCTAAGAAAGGTTAAATTTATGGGAAAGTTAACCTAAATGATACCATTTCTGTGGATAGTTCTGGATACTTTCTATTGCTTTACAATGAAGCGGGACCAGTATACGGATCGGAATGTCAGGGAATTGGACTGAGACAGGAGAAAATTGACAATTTACTGTAAGTTACATATAACGAGTATGTACAGGTGTGACAACATAAACTGCACCTAAGACGGGTACACTACCGCTATGCTCTGTCGCCCTTGGCACGCTAAGATGGGCTCTGGTTTAGAGAATACGCCACAAACTTACCCACGGAAAGGTTGTTACTTCTAATGCTTACATCGCCATCTCTTAATTCTGGCAGGCTCAATGTTGATGCACGTGGCACTTCAGACGAACTGGCACGTGCAGAATCGGACACCATCTGGAACATGCGCAGTCGACGGCAGTAAATCGAGGCGGCTTCCGGTTCAAGTGCTATTAAAAGTTGCTCCGGTCGATCATTAGGTACTATTCCTGCCTAAAATAATACATTTGTATTGAGACGATTATCATGTCAGTGATCATCGATAGATGCAGTCATATGTGCAACATAAGGAAAAACCTTAGATCGTTTGCGATATATTTTAACATTTCGAAGCCAGGATTGATTTTCACCGCGGCAAAACAACTAACGATAAAAATCACCGTAAGTCAACTTGACAATTTCTTTGTTGCGTATTCAAAATTTGATCGACGTTTAAAATGATTGTATTTCCAGAAAGAAAACGACATTCTGAATAATTTGACCAATTTTGGGTTTATTTGGTTGAATATTAAAAATATTACAAATTACTGTTGGTATACGTTTACGACGATTTTACCGTGACCTATTGGACATTTTCACAAAACATCCCCATAACCAATACAGACAAAACGTGAACAGTAAAAGTCGGTTTGTAATGAAATTGAATTATCTTTAAATATAGTTAAATGTCTTGATTTCAAATTATGGTGTATCTCCAGTTTATAAACTACAAAGTATTTGAACAACGAATACAAACAAAATATAGTTTCTGGGCGGTCCGAGATTATAAAACTTGTTTTTTGCTCAACTCAAAATTCGTATATACTTGTGTAAATGTCCAATTGTATTTATTATGTTGTCGATTTGGTAACATTTGCTAATTAATTTGAACTTAACTTTTTTTCTGTTGTTATGTAAATTACAGCTTTAAAGCAGGTGATCTAATAAGCTGAATGTGTTGAAGATATTTACTGGTTGTGAAAAATATGAATCTGCTACCGGTACAGCATCGTCAGTCGCTTCATTGTGAGATTTTGTAATATACTACAAAAACTTCAAATGTAGTTTACTCGTGTCACAAGGCGTATCATTGACAGCTTTATACTACAAAATCGTCAAATGTAGTTTACTCGTATCACAAGGCATATCATTGACAGCTTTATACTACAAAAACTTCAAATGTAGTTTACTCGTATCACAAGGCGTATCATTGACAGCTTTATACTACAAAATCTTCAAATATAGTTTACTCGTATCACAAGGCGTATCATTGACAGTTTTCTCAATGATATCTCATTGGGTGGGTTGAATGACCATCAAAGCTGTATTATTCATACCCCAGATTTTACTTATACAAATGAATATGGTTTATAAACGTAGAATAATATCAAATTTTGTGGTTGCCTTTTCAAAACATTTTTTAACTTTAAATTCAGCTTTTAAGACAATCTTGTATAATTCTATATGACACTGTGAAAAGTATCAAATGGTGAAAAAAATGGATACCTAGATATTTATTTTTGTTGTATGTCCGAGGTCTTCACCAGTCAGTATATACAGTGAAACCCGTCTTAAGCAGTCAGACAAAGGAGAAGCAAAGACGGCATTTTAAGACAGGTTGTTGATTAAAACAGGTTAATATGCTCTGAAAGCATAGAAATGGGAAATAGCAAATTTGGTTGCTTACGACAAATGGCTGCTTAATAGATGTGACTGTATTTGGTTTCAGATACATACCTGATACGCCGCCTGTCTCATAAACTGTTTGGCCGACGCCTTCCATATTGCAGGTACAGTCAAGACCCAGCGAATGGCGTCACATGTAATACTGACACCTGATTGGTCAGTAAGTTCTTGTATTGCGAGGTCCTTGAAATAGGCCAGACTGTAGGCAAATACTTTCATGGCACTCATTTCCTTACCGGCAACCGTTCTCAAAAGAGATTCTTTTCCGAATAACTATAATTGAAAAAATTAATGTTTAGGATTTGTTTGCTTTAATCTTGTTCTTTATGTGGGGGTTTTTTTATTGTTGTTTTTTTAATGGTGTTTTTTTATTTTCTGTATTGTTGTTTGAAGAAGTGATATCATTGAAAAATTTTAGAACAGAACAGAACAGAACTTTTATTTAGGTTCACAGATTACAATACACTAACTGCAATAACATGTGAGCACAAAATAATCATTGTGACAAAATGGCAAATAAAAATGTGGATAGTGGTTTGACAATATAGCAACACTCTATGTTTTAATTGTTTAATTGTACTTTTGTTGTTGTTGTTGTTGTTGTTGTTGTTGTTGTTGTTGTTGTTGTTGTTGTTGTTGTTGTTGTTGTTGTTGTTGTTGTTGTTGTTGTTGTTGTTGTTGTTGTTGTTGTTGTTGTTGTTGTTGTTGTTGTTGTTGTTGTTGTTGTTGTTGTTGTTGTTGTTGTTGTTTTGTTGTTTGTTTTTGTTGTTGTTTTTTATTGGGGGTGGGGGGGGATGTTTCTTAAGCTTATAATTAGCATTTTCAAAGATATCACTTCTTCAAACAACAATACAGAAAAATAAAAAAAATAAAAAATAATAAATAAATAAATAAATAAAAAAATAAATAAAATGAATAGTGTGTACAAAAGATTCAGTACCAATAATAAAAAACATAACAAACAGTTTCACAATTATGAACATTGTGTCTAAGTTTTTGTTTGCTTTGCTTAATGTAACTATTTGTATGCCTTAAATTGTCAACTGAATATAAAAAAAATGTACCAGAAGTTATTATTCTAAATATTATGTTTGTCGGTTCAAAAACTTTATAAGTAGCTTATGTTTACTGTTTATGTATCATTTAGACGTTAAATATTTTTTTATTTAATTTGATTTAAATCTATTTCATACGACTTTTATTGATAACAGCAATATTTGGCGGGAAATGAATTAAACAGCTTATGACTAAAATACACTGTACGGAGCAGCTAACCGCCACCTCAGATTTTATGTACCCGGCATTTTATGTATCTTCTCAAAAAGTATCAAAGCAATTTCCTAAAAATTTGGACTTGAATAAGAAAGAACATTTAGGTTATGTAAAAAAACATAATTTTCTGTAAATGTCATATACAACTTTTAATAGCGTTACTCAATATTTTGACGAAGATATTGGAATTACAAAAGTGGCGGGTTAGCTGTTCTATTCAGTATATATACAACAAACATTTTGAATACATTGATAGACAAAGCAATATCAAATACTGGCCGTTATTCCGTATTTTTATGAAATATAATCGGTTACCCCGTCCTTATGTAGAAGCATTTTGAATCGGTCGAAGTACATCCATTTTGGTGCGTCTTTTGGGTCAAGGTCGTGGTAGTAGTCACGTGCAGCGTATCCAAAAGAGTGGAAGTTTCCTTCTGGTGTCAGGAGGACGGTTGTTGGAGTTTTCTGATTGAACAAACCTGGATCCCCACCTTCTTGTCTTCGCATCAGGTGAACTGTATCTTATAAGCAATAAAACAACAAACTATCAAAGAAAAAAACGTTAGGACAATCACGGAACTAGATCTACTAAAAGGAAGTACAGTCTAACCTATCTTAAGCAGCCAATCAAAGGAATGAGCAAAAGTGACCTTTTAAGACAGGTTGTTGCTTAATACAGGTTAATTTACTCTGAAAGCATAGACATGGTCAATAGCTTAATAAGGGTGACCGCTTACACATGTTTGACTGTATATCAGGCGTTTTCAAAATTTGAAAATTGCCAAAAAAAATTTTTTCTAAAATACAATTTCTATATACTCACTGATCCCGTACTATCATTAACGAAATTTTTTTAAACATGCCAAAACAATATTTTGAAAAGAGATTTCCTAACTTGGCCTATGCGCCAAGAATAGATTAAAAATATAAAATAGATTCCCTGCTTAAAATTGCAACGTACCTTGTCACGTATCAAATTAGTCACTTAATTTCATTTTGATTTCATTTTGGGTACATATTGCAGAATTCGTTAAGTAATACAGTCTAACTTGTCTTAAGCAGCCAGTCAAAGGAATGAACAAAGGGGACCTTTTAAGACAGGTTGTTGCTTAATACAGATTAATTTACTATGAATGCATAGACATGGTCAATAGCAAATGTGGCTTCTTAAGACAGATGGCTGCTTAATATAGGTGACCGCTTACACAGGTTTGACTGTATATCAGGAGTTTTCAAAATTTGAAAATTGACAAAAAAAAAAAATTTTCTAAAATGCCATGTCTATATACTCACTGATCCCGTACTATCATCAACGAAATTTGTTTAAACATGCCAAAACAATATTTTGAAAAGAGATTTCCTAACTTGGCCTATGCGCCAAGAATAGATTAAAATAGATTCCCTGCTTAAAATTGCAACGTACATTGTCACGTATCAAATTAGTCACTTAATTTCATTTTGATTTCATTTTGGGTACATATTGCAGAATTCGTAAAGTTATACAGTCTAACTTGTCTTAAGCAGCCAGTCAAAGGAATGAGCAAAAGTGACCTTTTAAAACAGGTTGTTGCTTAATACAGGTTAATTTAACCTGAAAGCATAGACATAGCCAATAGCAAGTGTGGCTGCTTAAAACAGGTGGCTGCTTAATAGAGGTGACCGATTACACAGGTTTGACTGTAGTTGCCTGCTATTTTTTTTTAGAATCGGGACTCCGTCTCAATTTCACCACTCCGTTAAATATCGTTTTAGCCATGTTTTGGCGGATTTAAAATACAAATGATATTGAGATGCTCTGTATACGTTTTAAGAATAGTTTTATCTTTAAGACATTTAAAGCCATTTTTCCTGAAATACTGCGTGTAATCATAGCGAGAAGAAATAGCATAGAAAATAATGTATATCACACGGGAACGTGTGTATGTCCGCTAAAATGATTTGAGTAAACTGACAAGTTCACAGAATAAGTTTTAGGAGACAATCCATGGTTTATATTTTGAATGGGGTTGGACGCTTAAAACTCGAAGTCTCCCTGGGTAGAACCAGAGTTAAGCATACTCAAGGGCATCCTACATAGCCGTGGCGGAGGATCAAACCCACGACCCTCCGATCCTGTGCCACACACACTAATTAAATCTGTGTGTAACGGTTATGAATGTGTTTGCGTCCGCTCATGTGTCGCTGTACTATAACCGTTGACTATTTTTGTAGGGGTGTATTTTAAATATAGGCATACCTATCTTAAGCAGCCAGTCAACGGAATGAGCGAAATTGGTCTTTTAAGACAGGTTGTTGCGTAATACATGTTAATGTGCTTCTCTTAAAGCGTAGAAATGGGGAATAGCAAATGTGGCTGCTTAAGACAAGTGGCTGCTTAACAGAGGTGACCATTTACATGTGTTTGACTAAATTATAAAATATTTCATACAAACAACTACCTGGGTCGTGAGTGAAACTGTACGCATAGCCGCTATACGTTGTTCCAAAGTCGATAGCTACCACCGCTATGTATTGTGTGGACAGATCCGTCAAGTTTGCAAAGGACCAGCGTTTGTTAATATCGTCAAACGCGCCACTTCTTCTTAGTAAACCGTCTGACGAATGACGTCTGTGTCGTTCTTTCAGTTCGTTTCCCAGAGTTCTTTGCATCGTCGCTTTAGACTCAGTTGCATAATGGTTGGTCTTGTTGGTAATAAGTCTTGGAGGTTTCGGTGGGGAATACCCATTCTGTTCCTCTGTAGATGATTTTTGGTCGTCAACTTCGATGCTTGCTTTCGAAGTTTCGGATTCATTCACCTTTTTCTCTTTGTATGATTGTTGCTGCCCTTTATCTGTAGCAGGTGGCCAACGTCCATTTTGTTTTGGCGGCGACGATTCAAAAAACTTTTGTTTTAACTTTGCAATTTTGCTCCTATGTTTCATCATTGTTTCTGGTTTGTTATCTTGAACTTGAATTGTTTCATTCGTGTCGTCACCTTTCCTTTCTTGCACGCAAGTCTTTGTGTTGTTATTTAATTGAACATAGCGATTTATCTCACGAGAATCGTCTTGTATTTCGATAGCAGATCTTGATCTTGCTCTGTATTTGTTCATTACATAGTTGTCCTCCGATGAACTTATTTTGAAAGAGAGCTCTCCGTTCATGTTGCCACTTTCGTCTGATAGTGCTCTATCCAGTTTTTCTAAAACTTTATCCACATCAGCCTCATCAGCAACGCGAGAACTGTCTTCAATTTCATTTCTATTGCATTTTCGTAATCCCAGTCTGGGATCAGTACAAGTGTCTT
Organism: Panopea generosa; assembly: GCA_029582155.1. Lineage (NCBI taxonomy): Eukaryota > Metazoa > Mollusca > Bivalvia > Adapedonta > Hiatellidae > Panopea > Panopea generosa. Next base: position 35,293,939 of record CM055908.1, read on the forward strand.
GTACTTGCTCAGTTGCTATCTTGTGTTTATCAATTGCCAATATGTCTGCATGTTTAGGTTCTTGGGTTGGAGAAGAGCCATGCTTTTCAGAACGATGGCTTGGTGAATTAGGTCGCACGAGACCCATGCTTTTTCCAATATGGCGTAAAAATCGTTTCGGGGAACTCACACGTTCGGTCTGTTTCTTGCCATTTGGTATCTGTACAATTTTGTACTTTGACACGTCGATTGGTTCCGAAGGCGACTCATACGTGTACCTTAAAACGTCGGTCGATTCTTCAACCGATTCATTGGTGTACTTGGATACGTCTATCAGTTCTGTAGATGGGTTTTTCTTGTATTTGTCTTTTAAGACGCCTATCGATTCTTTAGCCGAATTGTGTTTGTTCTTTGGTACATCGCTCGGTTCTTTAGCGGAGTCATTATTATACTTTGACACGTTGGTCAGTTTAGTAACCGAGTCACTCTTGTATGTATCCTTTAAAACGTCGATCGACTCTCTAGGCGAGACATATTTGTACTTTAATGCGTTGCTCGATTCTTTAGCAGCGTCAAGTTCGTACTTAGAGTTGTTTCCTGAAAAGAATAAAAAGATTGTAGTACATAAATTGAACGAATGAGTATGATCGATAATGAGATGATGATAAACGTGAAATATGATTTTAAAGTTTTATACGAGGTTCCCGACCAATGAGATTCCCCTGGTCTGTAGAACGGGTCCAGTCTCCTAATTCGGAAGATATCAGGTTCTGAGTAGTCTGTAGTACGGACCCAGCTCTCTCGATTAGGTCCGTTAACTAGCAATGTTGGGAAAGCCCCATTTGAGCACGTTGATTGGTCAGTTGCTTCAACAGAAAGTTTGAACGACGTCACATTTTAGTAAGTGTTCAAATGTTATGAATTGTGGGACAGGCATAGAATTCCCTGCTTTTTTCATTGTGGTCAATAGACCTGATTCGGGAGATAATAGGTTCTGAGATAGACTAAGATTCTCCGAAGTTCGTCTTGCTCAGTCTTGCTGGACGCCTTCGCGAATAGTTATCAGTGTCAGACATGATTTATTTGATCGTCAAAAGAGCTCGCGAAGTCTGTGAGTCTGTTCATTAATCGTCCGTTAGTCCTCGATGGTAAAAAGTTACGCTAAATATTCAAACAAACAACAAATAAAGAAATACGATAGAAACGAAATTTTAAATAACAAGCCGGTTTCTAACAAAAAAGGGAGGCTATTCCGTCTGTCTTGTGTTGCTAACATGACTATTCTCCCCACATGTTTTAGTCGCATAATTCGAAAATCAAGTATGCTTACATAGATCTACAATGAAACGTGGTTTAACAAGCCGGTTTCTAACAAATAAGGGAGGCTATTCCGTTTATCATGTGTTGCTAATAATGAACGTGGGTTTTTTCCCTTCATGTTTTAGTCGCCTCATTCGAAAATCAATTAGCATTGGTAGATCTCCAGTGAACGTGTAGTTTATCAATTCCTGATAATAAATACTGAATACATAGAGAGAAAGAGAGAGAGAGAGAGAGAGAGAGAGAGAGAGAGAGAGAGAGAGAGAGAGAGAGAGAGAGAGAGAGAGAGGGGGGGGAGGAGAGAATGAGAGAGAGAGGTTGGAGAGGGAAAGAGAAAATAGAGAGAGAGAGAGAGAGAGAGAGAAACAGAAACAGAAACAGAGACAGAGAGAGACAGAGAGAGAGAGAGAGAGAGAGAGAGAGAGACAGACAGACAGACAGACAGACAGACAGACAGACAGACAGACAGACAGACAGACAGACAGACAGACAGACAGACAGACAGTTTCAAGAGAGGTAATCAAATAAAGTTTCAACGCTAATCAATGGAAAGGGGCATAATAATTTGGGCATTTTGCTGTACTTCTTGGGTACCTGTCCGAACACTCCCCTTCCCCACCACCAATTGTTTTTATCAATTATGTTTTGTATTAAATAAAGTACTCCGCCCAATTTCAACCTTATCACCCCCACCCCCTACATTTTTTTATATGCCCAATTTCAACATTGTTTTCATTTTTTTTTCAAATTGAATGAAATATTTACACCATTTTTTCCCAACATTATATTCATTGATTGTAAACAGCGCAATTATTACGTCCCTTTCCATTGTTTGACTCCCAAACTTTAACTATTTATTTAATTATCTCCCTTTTAACTTTTGATTATCGTGTCTAACCACAGAGCTTGTCCCGAAATCATATATAAAACATATGGCGTGAATGATTAAATCAACACGTTAAGAACCAGTGGGGAAGGGGTGGGAGGGGGCAATTTTAGTTTCTTGGGTTCGGTGCTCTGCCACTGGACCACACCTATGTGTTGTATTATATCATCTTGTACAAAAATACTTTTTTGTATTAATTACACTGACCATGTTCCATGCTGTATGTATGACGTTGTGCATCGATGAAACGAAAATATATTTTTAAATTATTATATTAATATGAATATTTTATCATTGTCAGACTTCGGTTTACTTTATCGTCAAAAGATCTAGCGAAATGTTAGTCTGTCAATAAATCGTCTGTTAGCGCTCGATGGCATAAAAAGTACGGTAAATATCCAAACATACTAATAATAAAACAATACGATAGAAACGAAGTTTTAAGTAAAAAGTCGGTTTAAACGACTGGTCTTATAAATAAGGGAGGCTATTCTGTTTGTCATGTGTTGCTACTAGTAAACATGAGTACTCTCCCGTCATATTTTTTTGAAAAAATCAACTAGCAGGGGCGGGATGGGAGCAAATATGCTAAGAGCAAACAGTATTTTTTTTATTATTTTATCCGATCTAAAAAAAATTAAATAATGCATGAAAAAAAGGAAATTTTTACCTTAATATGGAAGAGGGAAGACTATTACTATATGTGCCCTAAGCAATAAAATTTATATAAAAACTATAGTAATACTATGTTGATCTATTTAATATAACATTTATTAACACCTTGTAGTTATAAAGAAACAATCTAAATAATTTAGTGAGGGAAGGCAAAAGTTTATGTACACGTCAGATGGACAAATAGCTGACGCTTATTTACACAACTGCTAAAGAAAGCCGATTTTCTGATATATACTGAACGCAGCAGCTAACCTACCACCTTATGTTTATTTATGTGCTCAAAAACTTTCAAAGTAATTTCCTTTAAATTTGGACTTCAATTGAACATTGCAGATTACAATGACCAATTCTGTTTCATTAAATTTGACAGTACTTGGAATGATTTCATAATTATTGAAATGTGTAGTCAAATCAGTTTTCACATAATAGTAATAAAAACAGATATTGGGATACAAAATTGGCTGGTTACCTGTTCTGTTCTGTGTATAAGTGGTTATATTTTATTGAAAACAGAAATGTGTGTAAGTTACATGTATGTATACCTTAGGCCAGATAATTAATGCATTTGGTTAAACTGTGTTACTGCAAAGCAGGACTTTGATGTAGTCTAGGATTTAGTGGGATTAAACACTCCTGAAAGTTAAGAATTGCGTGTTCATTTCTGGTAACTTATCTGATAATTGACCGCCTTGGTGTCCCTTTCTACCCTGTGATTTAGCAATAAATACACTCCCATGTCAAGCCAGCATCGGCCCGTTATCTTATTTCGTGATACTACAAATTTGTTAACAAGCATTAATCGCTTTTTAATATTGATATCAGAGGATAGTTTATTGTCCATTTAATCATGTGCGTCTCTGCACCATCTCTGAAGATTAAAGGAACTGAACACATTGGTAATGTATGGAAAAGCTATTTATCTATCACTCAGTACGTACAGCAAACGCCCAAAAACTGAGCATCATGGCAACTTGGGACATTGTCCCTTTCGGCGATTTGTACCACACACCACTAATATCTGATAATATATATGCAAGTAGACCAGGCAATATACTCCTTAATCCAATCCTCGCATTTTCCACCTACTGAGCGCCTGGCCCGATTGGCTCAGTCGGTAGCGCATTCGAGCGACTATCAATCAAGGGTTAGCAAGTTCGAATCCCATCCCGGTCACAGTCTACGTGATGAATGATATAAGAAATTGCGTCTCATTGGCATTCGTCTCTTACCGATGATTAAAGTCGGAATGTTGTCAATTACTGCCGGGGACAGGTGTGCTTGAGTACTGGTTAACCTTCCGGGATTACAGAAAAGAATGGCTAGTTAGCCTCGGTGGCGTTAAACTGACGCTTAATATTCAAAACTATTTGCAGAATTTGCGGAATGTTCAGTTAAAGGGTCCATGCATAACCAGTGGAATGGGTTTGGTGGTACATGTATTTACCACAAGTAAAAGTCAAAGTGGACACTAAAATTAAGCAACAAAAATGATTAATGATTACTTAGTTTAAAATGTTGTGTATATATAAATAAGGTTTTATCTTTTGTAAAGCTAATAATTAATCAATATGATAGATCTAATTAGTAAAAATATAAGCTAGCAAAGTCAATGGAACTCCTGTCGCTGATTACCTTGCATTTCAATGTGCATTTGTCTTGCGAATAATTCTTCATAAGGACATGATTAAATTGATATGTACTTTTTAGTTTATTTTATTTTACTGGATTAACCCTTTCGCCTTCGGGTTCGAGTGATTGATTGATTGGTTGATTGATAGATTGATTAATTGATTGATTGATTGATTGATTGATTGATTGATTGATTAGCGTCATTTTCCTGGGATCCTAGAAGGTTATCCAGTTCTTGAGCACGCCCCATATCCGCAAGTAACTGATTACATTCCCACTTGAATCAGCGGTGAGAGGCGAATGATAATAAGACGCAATGTCGTATATCAATCATCACGGAGACTGTGGCCGGGCGGGGTTCGAACTCACGGTCATCAGGCAGGGATCTCAAACTCGTATTGAGCTCGTTGACCGACGGTGTTGAGATCAAGATAGCTAGGAGCTTATTCCACATATCAACAACACTGTCAGCGAAAATATGTTTACGAATGTCATATCGAGCGTAATGTTGTTGTGTGTTTTTTTTCAAGTTTCATGTGATGACCACAGTCAAAGTTAAAGGATTTTTATCAACCATAATAATTTATTGAAAAGGGATTTCCTATTTTTGGCTACGCACCTCGTTTTCCTGCAATATATTTTGTGACGTATTATATGAGACACGTGATTTCATTTTGATTTCAATTTGATCCGTTGTACAGGTTTACACGTAATAAAAATAATTGTTTCATATTAGAAAGAGTCCGAATGACGATGCGGAGGTCGTCAAGTAGTATTTAAATGCTTCTATTTTTTAGAATAGGGATTTAAATGTCTATTTTGTCACGTTTTAGCGAATTTGACATACCAAGCTGTTTGGATTTTATTTATTAATGATAATGAGATGTTTATTCCATTTTAATAATTATATTGTTTTTAATACATTTATAGTGTTTTTTGTCCTGATATACTCCCTTTAACATTAAGCATTATTTGATTTGAGTCTGATTGTCGGGTCCAATAGTAAGGGTATTATAAAATGCGTTTGATGACATTAATATATCGCCTTCTTATGTTCATATGAAAATGATAGTCACGTAGACTAGCACCTTATTCTGCTAAGAAGCTAGTTTAATATAACTACACACTATATACTGACCTGCGTCGGTCGTCCCAAGTGCCTCAGATCCTGCAGATGGTATCTCCACTCTATTATTCCGTATAAAGATAGGTCCAAAGTATGAAACCTCACGTCTCCTTGCAGGTTGCGTACCAGAATCCATGTTTTCACATTTCACTGTCTTCACCGCACGTGTGCGTACATTCCATACAATGTTTTCATTAAATGAGTATGTCAGCCCCGAACTTTGCTATTGTTTTGACATTGAAATAACAATGTGATATTTCCCATTCGTTGAGACCCGGGTTTCGGGGGCAATGGGAACGCATTGCTGCAGTTAGTTCGCTATTAACCCGAAATGTTTTAGTGTGGTGGATAGGAGGGTTTGGGTGGGGTTGTCGCCATTTTAAACACATGAATGGTTATACATGTATACGGCAAATCAAATTTTTTTTTTAGTGGAGGAAGACCTCAAAAAGAATCTAACATCAGGGACGGATCCATGATTTCTGTTTATAGGGGGTGGGACGTAGTTAGGGAGACACAACACAAAACCTGAACGGACAAACATTTTTTTTCAGTAGAAATATAGTGAATTTTAATAACATATAGGAGTTGCGGGGCAAACACCGGGCTTAGTTTAAAGAGTAGATCAGCCATTGAGAACCATCATTCTTCCGTAAGGAACTATTTCCGTGTCATAACTTGCGGTCCACTCCAAATTGTACACAGTTAGGTTACGTGTATCTACATCTTTAAAATAATGTTAAACTTTTGAAGATATATTCGTTTAAAATGTACAAATAGCTGACCGGACGAAACCCTCTCTTTTCGCGGGGCCTCAATTATCGAGCAAGTGTCGGATTTCATTCCAATTTGTCGTGGTGCTAATTAAGATTTACCGAGGCTGTCGGGGTGTGTACATGCATTTATTTGATTTTAGGGCTGAAATATTTTACAATATTATACACTTATACAGAGTTTATGACATAAGTGAAACCCTCCTTCTTCTGGCATTTATGGAGTACGAAATGTTTCGTTTCTCATTTTCTAATTGCACATTATGTGCTAATTGACGGTGTAAACTAGGTTCCCCTAGACCGGTGATTTTCGACAGGTCTCTAATTGCTTGTTCATAATGTTCTACACAAGTATTTTTCTCTTAAATTAAAGACGGGGGGGGGGGGGGGGGGGGGGGGGGGGGGAGAGAGAGATTAACGAAAAGTAACAAACTAGTAAGATATTTTTTGCCCGACTCCCATCATTTTGGATGTACGGGGTGGGGAGAAGGGGTGGTAGATAAGAGAGAGATAAATAAATACATTGGACATATTGAATGGATGGATCAATGTATGAATGGATGGACGGACGGACGGATGGACTGACGGATCTTTTGATTCCTAGCAATTTTCATCAAATTCCAAAAAGCCACCGAAATAGCGAAGACAATAGACATAACCAATGGGCCATAACTCTGTGCACAGGCATCGAACTAAAAAATAAAGACAATATACACACCAGTCTCCATTTAATTGTGATGTATCCTAGCAAGTTTTAATTAATTATCAACAATAAGTTGTTGAGAAACAGTGTGAATAAAGATTTGGTAATAGACGGAATCAAAAGGCCATAACTCTGTGAAAAATCGAACCGAATAACAAAGACAAGATAATGCACATCTCAACTTCGTAGTGATACATCCTAACAAGTTTCATGAAATAGAAGTTGTAGAGAAAAGGCACGGACAGACAAGGATTTGGTAATGGACAGAATCAAAGGGCCAAAACTGTGTTTAAACAAATATAATTTATGTAATAATTGTAATAAAGTCTTTGGTATTATGTACATAGGCATTTAGCTTATGCGGGTGTGGACACCGTATTTCTCCTTATAAATGCACATGGGCGTATCGCATTTTACGGAAGGGGAATGTCTTTTGGGCCTAACATATACTTTTTTAAGATTTCAAAAATGTCTTACATGACTTTTTTAGAAAAGCTTGTCAAATTGGTATAAACTCATCTAAATTTATTCATCAACATCGATAATATTTAGGTGGATAAATGCAACGGTTTGCAGGCGCGATCGTCGTTTACTACTTAACGGTTCCGTCCAAGCGGCATTTTTATATACATATATACACCCATCTTCATACACATCTGAATTAGTTCAGCGGTGGATCTAGGATTTCAGTTTAGATGGGGCGCAACACAAAACCTGAACGGGCTCAAGTGTTTTCAGTAGAAATCAGTGACTAGTTTAAACTTATTTATTTTATTTCGATTGTGTGAAACAAGTTCTACAACTTAGACAAATCAGGCTCGAAGTCTTCGATTCCTAGACAGAACAAGTATTAAGCATATGCGAAAAAAGGCGTCTTGCTCAAGGACTCCTCATGCGACTAATATAACCTCCAAAATAATGGACTTAGCACATGAAACAATTCTATAAAAAATAGTCGCAGTACGACCATCTGACCCGCCATGGTTATAAATGAAATACGTAAATCCATTTGCAAAAGCATACGTCTATACGACAGAGTAATTACAGCTATTAAACAACGCTGAACACTGGACGACATATCGAAATTTCTAAACAAAACAACGACACTGGTCCGAAACACTAAACCATCAGAATAGACTTTCCCAAATACTTCTGACTGAGCATATAACTTGTGCCGACTGGTGGAAAACAATGAAATCCTTTATTAACCCTTTACTCCATAGATATGCGTTTTACCGCACCAATCACAGAATGCCTGTGAAAATTTCCTGCACTGTTTTCCACTCTGTTAGTTAATATAAACATAATTCACCCAACAGTTCAAAAGCATTCTATATAAGGTGTCCAAAGGTGTCTATATTAAAGGTGTCCAAAGGTGACGTAAAGGGTTTAACCGAATGAATGTTCCAAATCACTTCCTCCCTTGAAATATAATGATAACTTATATACAAGTAATACGGATAAAGCAAACATTTTAAACGCGCTCTTCCAAATGTAAATCCAACTTGACGACACAAATCACCCATTACCAAATATCGACATAAATCCATACAGACCATCTTCTACGAATGAATCTCCCTTAGATGTTAAATCCACCCTTCAAATTTTAAAGTTAAAGCAGCTGACCCCGACATTACGGAATACTTAAAGAACTATCAACCGAACTGTCGATCCCTCTTTCAAATCTTTTTAACAGGTCTCTGCACAGTGGAAAACGTCCCACTTCAGTGGGGAAAAGCATTTGTGTCAGCAGTTTTTAAACAGAATGATCCTGCGGAGGTTTCAAATTTTCGGCCCATATCTCTTCTTAGTACCATTGAAAAGGGTATGGGGAAAATAACTAATTAGCATATATTTAACTTCTTTAATGATAGCAATTGTATAACTGCATCGCAGACGGGATTTGTACCAAAGGACTATACTGTAAATCAACTAGATGAAATGTATAATACATTCTGCCTTGCACTTGATCAAGGAAAGGAAAACCGTATTTTTGTGACATTTCAAAAGCATTTGATAGAGTATGGCACAAGGGAGAGCAGCACCTGATACTGTTACTATCAAAGCTCTTCTCTTTCTTGTATATATAAATGACTTTGTTACTGACATTAATTCTACTATAAAACTCTTTGCTGGTGGCACAAGCCTGTACATTATTGTTGACAAACCTGCTAATATACTTAACACAGATTCCCAACGAATACATGAATGGTCCGAAGTAAGGCTAGTGAGTTTTAACCCTAAAAGACTGAAAAACTACTCATTTAGGAAATTCTATTTCAAATTCATGTACATGACATAGGCATATTGAAAATATTAAAGAAAAAGCATTGACATCATTAAACATAATTCGAGAACTGAAATTCTTATTAGATAGGAAGTCCCTAGAAAGTATGTCAGCCAAGCTTATTTGGCTAAGAAAATTAGAAGAAATGTGGTCACTGTTTGCAGTAATAGGCACTAACAGTCATTTATTCTAGTTAAGTTATTTATCTTAACTAAAACTAAAACTCATCGTTTTAGTTAACTGGATAACTAGATATGTTTTGCGAAGATTAAGCGGATACCTAGAAACTTATCTTATATAGTTAACGTGGATAGCATGTGGCAACCATATGTCACCATACTGACTACCATGTTTATTGAGAATAAAATATTGTTTAAACTAATGGCACCCCACATAGCCGTTGTGACCGAATCCTCGAACACCCTCCGATCATAGGTTCGGTGGTCTACCACTGGACAACGCGCGCCACAAATCAGTAACTTAATGTAGATCTGTCACTGGTAGAATGATAGTGAATTTTGATAGAATATGGGAGGTTAGGGAATTGGGGTTCATACGCCGGCGTTGAGGGTGTTAAAAAAATCTTATTTTACATAAAAATATAGCCTTAAATAAAACATGTTTACAATAACTTTGTTATTAACTTGGTCTGCGTTTTCCTGCAAAACTCGAATTTGGTCAGCGTTTTCTTCATATTCTGAACTGAAAAATAAGCTACTAAATCAAACATATGATAATCAACTTTTAGGTATGTTGTTTAAAAAAATCTTATTTTACATATAAAATATAGCTTTTAAATACAACATGTTTACAATAAGTATTTTATTAACATGGCCAGAGTTTTTCTGTCCAACTCGAATTTGGTCAGCGTTTTCTTTATATTAACAAGGAATTATATACAGAATGAATTCTTCGTGTGCTGTTTCATCAACATTTAGTCGGGAGATGCAAGTTTTCTATCCTTCTATACAAGTCCTTGATATTTTGTACTGAAAAATGAACTGAAAAAATAAAATTTTGATTAATAAATTTTATGTATGTTGTTAAAACATCTTATTTTACATAAAATATAGCTTTTAAATAAAACATGTTTACAAAAAGTCTGTTATTATCTTGATCAGCGTTTTCCTGCAAAACTCAAATTTGGTCAGCGTTAACTGAAAAATAAACTATCATCTTCATCTTCCAGTTAAAGGTCAGGAGTCTTCTAAGACTGTAAAGTTGATCTGGTTATGGGGGAGGGGGGGGGGGGGGGCGCAGCCATCCTCCTCTAGCGTATTTACAATTAAAAGCGCCCGATATATTACAATTAAAATCATATACACGACGGCTAACTCCTACGGACCGACGAAGAAGGTTGCTGGGACTGCGACTACGGCAACCCTGAACCTTGAAAAATAAGCTATTAAATCAAACTTCTGATTATCAAAAGGTCTATATATGTATGTAATGTAAATACATCTTATTATACATAAAACATAACTTAACATACAATATTATTGATTTGGTCAGCGTTTTACGACTGGTCAGCGTTTACCTCACATAAATTGGTAAGCCCATAGCTGATGTCAGCATAAAAGTCAGCGTTTTAGAGTAGCCCGAATTTGACTTCCGCTTGTTACACGCGGTATTTGAATTTCCAAAACAGTCAAATATAAAGATAGATTGGTTTTAATGAAGAATTACCTTAGGTAAGCGTTGCTCTTTGCATTTTTGCACTTATCCAATCATTTGCATTCTGTGTGAATTTGGGTGCAAAGCCAATGTGGCTCCAATCTTTAGGAACGCGGGGAAAGTATGACCCTCTCCAAGATGGCCAAGGAATATCTGCAGATACTGGCGATGCTATTCAAACTGCAACGTCATGGCTGGTCAGGTGTGGTACTAGAGCCCATACTTCAGCCGAATGACCGAAGAACGCGTCACCCCCCCCCCCCCCCCCCCCCCCCCCCCCCTCACACACACACACACACGGACTGCCAACCACTATCACAGATCTCCCCTCAGTTGATGACTTTAGGTTGCTCTGAACATCATGTCAGCAACCTTCATCCAACCATAAACATTCTAACCAATGTATATAGTTTTAACTTGTAAATTCCGTACATTTTAATTTACTTTAAAACAGTTTTAACACATCCTTGTTTGTGATATAATGAAGCATGTATACAGACAAACGACATACTTATTGATGCGCCGCAACACGTATACAGACAAACAACATACTTATTGATGCGCAGCAACACAGATACAGACAAACAACATACTTATTGATGCGCCGCAACACGTATACAGACAAACAACATACTTATTGATGCGCAGCAACACGTATACAGACAAACGACATACTTATTGATGCGCAGCAACACGTATACAGACAAACGACATACTTATTGATGCACCGCAACACGTATACAGACAAACGACATACTTATTGATGCGCAGCAACACGTATACAGACAAACAACATACTTATTGATGCACCGCAACACGTATACAGACAAACAACATACTTATTGATGCGCAGCACATTTCAGAAGCAGATGTTCTTGTACTAGTTAATTTCATTCATGACATTGCACAAAATCTTGAAAGAGGTTACAATAAGAAGCACAAACAGACACTTTATTGTGATGGACTTTGCCTAAGCTTTCGATAAAGTAACCCACAAGCGTTTACTATACAAATTAGACCACTACGGTCAATGAGTGACAACCAAATGTTGAATCACCTCATGGTACACACTCTGACCCAGCTCCAGTAATATCCAGGGTTTTCCAAGGCTCCTGCTTAGGTCCAATTCTCTTATTATTATTCATTAACGGACGGTATATCATTAACTGTTTGGCTTTTTTGCGGATGACTGTCCTTTACAAAAAGATACTCATCAGGACTGCATTGGAACTACAGACTGACTAACAGAAACTTGGCATATGTTTCCAAATGTCACTTAATGAGAATAATGCAACATCGACCAGACAAACAAATTTATTACCACTATACTTGACATGGACAGATGCTTGATGAGGTGAAAGTACCTGGCGGTTACAATTACTGGTACATAAGACTGGACGCTGCATATTGATAAGGGAACAAAAACTCCTTGCCTTTCTATGCCAGAATCTGTTACTGGTAAATGCTATGCAGTATGGATGTTATTTTTGCCTACAGTCATATTGTTGGTATTTAATTTTGTTGTCAAGGCTCCCCATGTAATTAACGAAAATTAGTTCCCAACTAATTAATGATTTCACAGTAGTCAGAAATTTCCCTTCTTGTTCAGTGTTCTTCATGGCTGAGTGATCTAAGTCACCGTCACTTACTGTGGAGGTCTTTGATTTGGTCCAAAACTTCATGTGGGAAAGTTTGCCTGACATTTTCTGAAGGACATCAGTTCTACTCCCGATTCATTCTGAGGTTTTCTTCATCAACTTTCTCGCTTAGGGCACAGCATTTAGAGGATAGATCTTGATCTGGTCAGCCTGGTGTCATTATAATGTGACTGGGTGGTGTATTGTAAACATTATAATAATAATAATAATCTCTGAATAAGGACTGTTTTATTTATGTAAATGATTGCTTGATTGAATATTTAGCGACATCGAGGGCTTACTGACAATCAATTAACCTAAACACTGTTTCCTGGCATCCAGGAAGTTTGACCAGTACTCAAGCACACTCAATCTCCACAAGTGACTGATGACTTTTCCACTTGAATCAGTGATGAAAGACAAATGATAATGAGACAAATATGTATATCAGTCATCAATAGACTGTTCCGAGTGGGGATAGGAAATCACGACCCCTGGATTGATAGTCAGATGCGCTACCAACTGAGCTAATTGGGCCCGGCTTATTTATGTAAAATGATATATTTTATTGTTAAAAAAAATTAACAACTAGTCTATTTATATAGTAACAGAGATTCATTGTTTCTATTTTTAGGAACTAGAGTTTGTTTCCAGATCATTTCTACCCCATTTGATACGCAATCATTTGAACGATTGTGATGATGATAATAAGCAACTTGAATTGATGAATATACAAGACACTTTTTAGAGATAGTGGGTGAAGAAAGGGCAGATTATGATAGCGAGGAAGACAGAAAAATGTCATCATAACTGTATTTTAATGTATGATGGTGACCAAGATGTTCAAACAACAAGGAAATGTATTTCAAATGAGTATGGTTGCCATAACAACAGGAATTGTCATACACATTTCAAAGAGAGAAATTTACTTCATGAAACAACTAAACGTGGTAAGAAATGGCTAAGAAAGAAAATAAATGGAAGAAACATTTCCTGATACAGCAGAAAATGTGTTCATGAGAAATAATTTCTCCAATGAATGGATTCTTATCTATCTCGTGCGAAAATGGTGACACCTAGCATATATATGTGCTTCTGACAAAAGCGTTAATGGATTCTTTAAATGAAGAAGAAAGCCAGAATGTATGAATGCAGATGGGCACATTGTATTTTACAACACTGAAAATAAATAGAGATATTTGGATTTTGTGTAAATTGTATTCCACAGCAACTGAATTTCCTAATCAACAAAAATGAGATGATTGGAAAAGATGAAACATCACATCAGGGTCCAAACTCTGTAATAATGATGACCGACTGGTTGTTACAGTGGTGTGGCAGTGTTGAGACAACTTGTACTAACATGCAGACAACTGAATAGGTAAATTTTCTTTCATTTATGCAAAATGGCAGGACTTATTTATGTCATATAGAATTTATTTGGTTTAAACATGTTTATTTCAATTGTACATGTATAAATTTCAGGTATATATATGAATTAGAACGGAAGATAAATAAAAGTTCTTCTCTATGGATTTATGGCCCATGAACCTTAAAAAAAAATCACTATTTGACCTTATGTGCTCTCTAGTACCCGCATTTTTCATTAACTTCCTTTCCAAACTTACACAGTAGTTATTTATAACCATAATATATTGGACAATTTCTTGAACTGGCCAAATAGGATAATCTGATCGCCTGTTGTCCGTTCGTTAATTTTTTTATTGTGTGCTCTCTAGCATCTGCATTTTTCATTGGATCTTCACTTAACTTATATAACCATAATATCTCAGACAAGTTCTTGAACTGGCCAAATCGGATTATTTATGTCAGAGTTATGGCCCATGAAACATAAAAAATGGACTATTTAACCGTGTGTGTGCTCTAGTACCTGCATTTAAATTTGATTCTCACCAAACTTGCACAGTAGTTATACAACCGTAATATCTTTGACAAGTTTATGAACTGGCAAAATCAGATAAAATTGTCAAAGAAATTGTATATATTTTATTTTGCATGTGCTCTAGCACTCTCAGTTTTCATTTCATCATAATAAAACTTACACAGTAGTTATATAACCAAAATATCTCTGACAAGTTTTTGAACTGGCAAAATCAAATTTTTTTTTTGGAGTTATGGCCCTTGAATCGTCAAAAATTATGTTATTTGATCTTATGCACACTAGCACTCGCAGTTATTATTTCATCTTCACTAATCTTACACAGTAGTTATATAACCACAATGTCTTAGCCAAGTTTTAGAGCTGGCCAAATCAGACTCTAAGATATTGTTGAAGTTATGAAACTTGAATTGTCAAAAAGTTGCGAAAAAAAGTATTTAAAAAAAATGAATGAATTACTTAGTTACAGAAGGGATGTATATTATATTCATGTTTGACCACAAGTGTGATTTAGACTCAAGGACCTGGAAATAGTTCAAATTGTACTTATCATCATGTCATATTGGCATAAAGAGAATAAGGTACATTTAAAAAATTAAATTTTAAGTCTTTAAGTCTTTAATTTTCAACTTTCAAATTATTATAACATACTTTTGTACTTTTATTTCAGGTCACAACAAAAACCAGTATGTACTAAAACAAAGAGTACACGATGCAATGGCCTGTCTATGACGATGGCTTCATTTGAAGAAACTGCATTGAAGGTTAGACTGTGAAGCTGCCGTCAACTATATGTTGCTGTCTGGTATCCATCCTGGCAGTGGCGTGACTGAAAATCATTTCAGGGATGAGGATTTCATCTGTTACTAGGAGTAAGGTATAATTTATATCAAAGTTTTCCTATACATTCACCATTCATTTCGTAATTATCTGAAATGAAAAAAAAAGCTAAATAGCATAAAATTAATAATAATTCAAGAAACAAGATATACTGAAAGACTTGTAAACATCTTAAGGTTGTACATGTTAAAATGTTTATACTAAGTGTAAATGTTTAATTTAAGGCCTTTATCAATCTCATTTTTTCTTAAAGAGGTGTGGCCCTTGAGACATTAAAAAATGCATTATTTGACCTTGTGTGCAATCTAGCACCCAAATATTTCTTTTGATCCTCACCAAGCTTGCACAGTAGTTATGTAACCATAATATTTCACACAAGTTCTTGAACTGGTCAAATCAGATTATTAAAATCGGAGTTATAGCCCTTGAAACATAAAACATGCACTATTTGACCATGAGTGCACTCTAGCATCTGCATTTTTAGCTAGACTATTCGGAGAATAAAGAGAGCTATTATACTCACATAGGCGTTGGCGTCACATCTTGGTTAAAGTTTTGCATGCAAGTCAAGATCTCAGTAACCATTACATGTATTGACTTAAAACTTTACACTAGCCTTCTTAGTCATCAACCCTACTATAGGTTACATATGTTTTGCATGAATGTAATTCAAATAATTGCCCTTGTTTGACTAATAGAAATTTTTGTTAAAGTTTTGCATTCAAGTACCATCAAGTCCATATCTCAGTAACCATTGCATATATTGACTTGAAAATTTACACATGCCTTCCCAGTCATCAACCCTACTGCAATAACTAAGTTTGATAACTCTTCCAAAAAATTTAATGCAAATTGTTGCCCTTGTTTGACTTAGAAATTCTGGTTAAAGTTTTGCGTGCAAGTACCATCAAGTCCATATCTCACCAACCACACATTGTAGATTGAAACTTTACACAAGTCTTCCCAGTCATCAACCCTACTACAGTAACTAAGTTAGGTAACTCTTGCATGAATATAATGCAAATTATAGCCCTTGTTTAACTTAGAAAATGTGGTTAAAGTTTTGTGTGCAAGTACCAACAAGTCCATATCTCAGTAACCATTGCATGTATCGACATGAAACTTTACACAAGCCTTCCCAGTCATCAACCCTACTACAATAACTCAAATAACTCCTGCAAAAATAAAATGCAAATTGTTGCCCTTGTTTGACTTAGAAATTCTGGTTAAAGTTTTGTGTGCAAGTACCATCAAGTCCATATCTCACCAACCACACAATGTATTTGATTGAAACTTTACACAAGTCTTCCCAGTCAGCAACACTACTACAATAACTAAGTAACATAACTTGCATGAATATAATGCAAATTGTTGCCCTTGTTTGACTTTGAAAAGCTGGTTCAGGTTTGCGTGCAAGTACCATCAAGTTCATATCTCAGTAACCATTGCATGTATTGACTTGAAACTTTACACAAGCCTTCCTAGTCTTCAACCCTACTATTACAATTAAGTTATATACCTCTTACACAAATATAATGCAAATTATTGCCCTTGTTTGACTTAGAATTTTGGTTAAAGTTTTACATGAAATTACCGTCAATTCCAGTTTACACCAACCACTCAATGTATTTAATTGAAACTTTACAAATGGTTTTGTATTCATGAAACCAACTAAATTAATCAAGTCGGATAACACTTGCCGGATTTTTTTTGCAAATTAGTACCTTTATTTTACTTATAAATTTTATAGCTCAGCAGTCACTGCATGTATTTGATTTGATTTGTGCGCTCTAGCATTTTCAGTTTTCTTTTCATCATAATCAAACTTATGACCAAAGTTATATGACCAAAATTAAACAATTAAATTTTAAGTCTTTAGTCTTTAATTTGCAACTTTCATATTATTATAACATACTTTTGTACTTTTATTTCAGGTCACAACAAAAACCAGTATGTACTGAATTAAAGAGTACAAGATGCAATAGTCTATCCATGACAATGGCTTCATCTGAAGAAACAGTATCGAAGGTTAGACTGAAACTGTTGTCAACTCTATGTTGTTGTCCAGTATCCATCCTGGCAATGGCGTGACTGAAAATCATATCTCGGATGAGGATTTCACCTGTTACTTGGAGTAAGTCATAGTTTATATCAAAATTTGCCTCATACATGCACCTTTTGTTTCATAAATATCTGAAATGAAAAAAGAATATAGCTAGCTAAATAGCATAAAAATTGATTATATGTAAATTTGCGTAAAACCACTTTCAACTCTGTCTTCTATCATAGTAATATCAATTCATTAAAAAACGTTAGCATCTAATGGAAGATATTTAAAATGGAATATAAAACTTATCGACGAAATCCTATTTTAAGTGAACACAAACAAACTGCACAATTTCATTGCATGTATTGAATGAAACAACACGTTTGCTGTTGTCTCTTTGATGATTGTGACGTCACCGTGCATCGGCTAACATCAAAGAGATATTGTACGGGTGAAATGTACATGATTTCAAGTCCTTGAAAATTACATGTTTATGTTGTTTCTTTTTGAAAATTGAAGCATGTTTTTGGATTGCTAAGTTAGTAATATGGAGGAAATATATCAAATTAATGGATAATATATATTAACGGTATGTACTCTGTGGACAACTATTTTTCCAAACATTTTGGCTAATGCGAACAATTCCAGTCCGACATCAAAATAAAATCGGTCCTGGTTTTGTCACTTTCCTAATTAATGTCATTGATGTTATAATTAAAGTCACTGTTAGAAACTCAATCAAACAAGTAATTCTGCATGTTTTTAGCTCACCTGAGCCAAAGGCTCACAGGTGAGCTTTTGTGATCGCCTGGTGTCTGTCGTCCGTCGTTAACTTTTAGCTTCTAACAACTTCTCCTCTGAAACCACTGGACCGATTTTGTTATAACTTTACAGAAATGTTCCTTTGGTGACCCTCTACCAAGTTTGTTCAAGCCATCTTGATTCATCAAAAAACATGGCCGCCAGGGGGCGGGGCAAGTTTAATTAGTAAAAACTTAAAAAATCTTCTTGTCAGAAACTACTGGCTCGATTTTAAAATAATTTCACAGAAATGTTCCTTGGTTGACCCTCTACCAAGTTTGTTCAAGCCATCTTGATTCGTTAAAAAACATGGCCGCCAGGGGGCGGGGCAAGTTTAATAAGTAAAAACTTAAAAAACTTCTTGTCAGAAACTACTGGCTTGATTTTAAAATAATTTCACAGAAACGTTCCTTGGGTGACCCTCTACCAAGTTTGTTCAAGCCATATTGATTCGTCAAAAAACATGGCGGCCAAGGGGTGGGGTTAGTTTTACTATAATGAGCTATAGATAGTAAAAACTTAAAAAAAATCTTCTTGTCAGAAACAACTGGCTTGATTTTAAAATAGTTACACAGAAATGTTCCCTGTGTGACCCTCTACCAAGTTTGTTCATTTTGATTCGTTAAAAAACATGGCAACCATGGGGTGGGGTTAGTTTACAATATAAGCTATAGTAAAAACTTATGAAATCTTCTTGTCAGAAACTACTGGCTCGATTTTAAAATAATCTCACAGAAATGGTCCTTGGGTGACTCTCTACCAAGTTTGTTCAAGCCATCTTGAATCATCAAAAAACATGGCGGCCAGGTGGGGTTAGTTTACTACATAAGCTATAGTAAAAACTTAAAAAATCTTCTTGTCAGAAATTACTGGCTTGATCTTGAAATAATTTCACAAAAATGGTCCTTGGGTGACCCTCTACCAAGTTCGTTCAAGCCATCTTGATTTGTCAAAAAACATGGCCGCCAGAGGGTGGGGCAAGTTTAATTAGTAAAAACATAAAAAATCTTCTTTTTAGAAACTACTGGCTCGATTTTAAAATAATTTCACAGAAATGTTTCTTGGAGGAGCCCCTACCAAGTTTGTTCAAACGGTAGTTATTTGTCAAAAAACATGGCCCCCCAGGGGGGCGGGGCAAGTTTAATTTGTAAAAACTTATAAAATCTTCTTGTCAGAAACTACTGGCTAGATTTTAAAATAATTTCACGGAAATGTTCCTTGGTGAACCTGTACCAAGTTTGTTCAAGCTGTTGTGATTTGTTAAAAAACATGACCGCCACAGTGAGGTGCTAGTTTACTATTTAGGCAGCTGTAGTAAAAACTTCTTGTCATAATCAACTGACCAGATTTCAATGTAATTACACTGACATTTACCATGGGTGAACCTCTACCAAGTTTGAACTCTTCTATGCATCTGTTACATCTTCAAAACAAATCAAAATTCTTGCCCATCTCGCTTTCCTGGAATTTTAAGTGTATATGTATTATATAATCTACTTAACTTGGGTGACTCAAGGTCAGTCAGGTGAGCAATATAAGGCCATCTTGGCCCTAGTGTTGTTAAATATTTTAAAGACACAAGCACTTTTTGGTCCAAAAGTCCCATCTTTGACCACTTGGAAAAAATAAACGTCATGAGCAAACAATTTAACGCATTATGGCAAGCGTTTTGATGAAATGATATGTGTTGCTGCTCACACATGGAAGGCCTGTAATGTAGCGATAGACTCTTCCGATAAACTCCCCTACATATCTGTAATGGCTTAGTCAAAATTGACCTCCTTTTGCACAGCAGGTGACAAAACAATCAAATGTTATTGCTGCAAGGCTTATTTCACAGCTTAGTAAAGCGTGATAGGGGTAATTTATACGTCTGATAGAAAATATCTGGACCGCTTTTTTATTTTGAAACGAAAACCGGTTTTGAACAGTAGAAATCGGTCCAAAAAAAAACAAAAAAAAAATGTGATTTTAGAAGCCCTGGTAATCGGCCATTGTGTCAAGATGGTGCTGGTACAATGTAATATTTGGCAATTAGAGCAAAAATAAAAGCAGTATAAAAAAAAGACTAATAACTATTTCTATTATATTTTATTATTAAAATAAGTGTTGAACTGTGGTGAACGCCATTTTCATTTGTATAGTAACCGAATATCAAATGTTGATGGATTTGTTTTCTGGCTTCCTTATTAACAATCGGCCATCTTTTGCAAACATTGTCCAGCTTAAGGGGTTTTATATCCAAAAATTTTAGTCTTAAAAACATTGGCATTTACCAATGAAAATGCCTTAAAGACATGAGAAAGTGCGATTGGAATTAAAGGTTGTTGATTAGATTTTGTATCAGCTAAAGCTTGAATACTTTGACATGCATTTATTGCCAGGTATTTGACAATTGTAACATATATTCAATATTTTATAAACTGTCTCTAAGATAGATGATTTGTTTACAGCCAAGTAAAGGAAAACTTCTAAATGATAGTTTTGGACTCTATTTATTGGAAAATTCATCACAGTGTTTTTTTTCACCATTTTGGGAAGATGACCCATACCCTTGGAATTGGGAATTTTAGCGGCATTTTCATTAACATTGGGAAATTTTTTTGCATTAAATATATTTATATATTTATAAAAAGTGTACACTTGCTTATCAGGCCAATTAATTAAATATTCAATGTCATACTAAAATCAGAATGGGGAAAACTTTCTTTATTTTATCAAGGAAGTATGGCAAGTTTCAATTTACGTTTTTGAAGCTTTCAATTGGGAATTTTTACCACTCAATTGGGAAAAAAAGATACTATTTGCCGTTGGGAATATGACCCAATAACGGCTATAAAAATGGTCGAAAAAAACCACTGCATCAATACAACAATTCAATTTATTTCCTTTTTAGCTCGCCGGGACGAAGTCCAAGGAGAGCTATTGTCATGACCTCGGCGTCGTCTGTAGACACCCAGATTAAATTTTTGCGTACAAGTTTCAGATATCTATGCAACCACTCATTGGATATGAATGAAACTTTGCATGTGTGTTTACCATCATCAATTGAACACACAGAGATAAGAACCATAACTCTGGATTGCAGTTTGGCACAGTTATGGCCCTTTTTGGACTTAGACAACCAGAGACGAGCTTTCTTGGTTTTCTGACAACTCTTGTTCATAATTCTCTTTCTTTTCTTTTTAGGATTTGTGTGTTCAGAAAGTAGACACTTAAATAGGACCATAGAAGGTATCTGAGGACTTGCTAGATGTATGGTTGCAGCAATGGACAAAGACAAGATTTGCGGTTGCAGCTATGGACAAAGACAAGATGTGTGGTTGCAGCTATGGACAAAGACAAGACAGATGTGCTAAAAAATGAGTATTTAAGTGGCTTCTTTGCACCCAGCTAATTACTATTCACACAGCAGGTTTAAGCCACATAAAAACTGTTTTTCAAGTGTCTAGAAATGAATTTACTGAGTTTCAGTCATCCAACAAAATTACTTAGGGCTATTCCATTTAAACATACAACCCACCCATGGTAGGCACTTTGAAATTGGACCCTCCCCCTTTATATTTTTTACTCATTTTGTCAGGCCCCCCATTTTGAAAAACACTCCCACCTTAGAAGTTTATTATTTTGCCGTCCATGGGTGGAATGTATGTTTAAATAGAACAGCCCTAACCGTAAATGCTAGATGCTTAAAATTCCCATTTGTGTATTTTTAATATTGATGTTAGGAAACCCACTTAGTGTTTCACAAACAACATCATGAGACATTTTAATAACCTTTTCAATAATATTCCTTTTTAGCTTGACTATTCAAAGAATAGGGAGAGCTTTTCTACTCAACCTGGCATGGGCATTGGTGTCACATCTTTGTTAAAGTTTTGCATACATAGTTATATCTCAGAAATTATTGCATGTACTTCATTGAAACTTCACATCAGAGTTCAGTTTTACATGAAAGTACCATCTAGTCCAGGTATCACCAACTTCTAAATGTATATGATTGAGACTTCACACAACTTTTTTACTATTATAAACATTTCAAAGATATTGTGACCAGCAGTTGATGCATGTCTTAGTATGACTCAACAAACCTTTCGGAAACATCGCAATAGAATGAACGAAAATATGGTTGCTCAGGCAATGTTAAGTTTGTATAGGCTGGGCAAATTTCATATTTCTTGTTAATGAAATGCAAATTCAAATTCTTATATTTTCCTTATTAACTTACTATCGCAAAGAGTTACAAATTGGTGTATGCAATCTAATAGGACTTAATTACTCCTGACATCATGCACATGTTGTGACGTCACATGCAGTGTTGTTGTGGGTTTTTTTTCAGTCATATTCCCAATCACAAATAGTATCTTTTTTTCCCAAATGAGGGGTAAAAATTCCCAATTGGAAGTTTCAAAAACTAGTGAAACTGCCTTGAAAAATAAGCTTGATTTTGCCATTCTGAATTGAGTACGAAACTGCTTTAAAACTGCTTTTCAGCGCATGTGCTTTTAGACTGATTTCCTGCACATGGACCTGGACAAGGCAGATAACTGTAAAGTTTGGAAAATGGAAATACGGTGAAGCAGTCTAGTCTCCTTATGATTCTAGTGCATTTGATTGATCCGGAGCATGTGTTATTTGTAACTTCAACATTTTAGCACAGACGCTTATTAAGTTTGTGGAAGCGTTAGCAAACATTTATATGTATCGTGAAATAAACAAAACAATGTTGCGTAACTCGAAAATATTACCTCAAGATTTTGAAGGCTCCTGGTAATAAACAACAAACTATTGACAGTTTCTTTTAACAGTCAAGTTGAAGTGTTAGTGTGACAGCTTCCCCACCTGCTCAGAAGCCTGTGAGTGTTGAAAATAGCACAATAATTGTCCCATCAGTTATGGACACTTTTTCAAACCAACACAGCTCAGATACTGATTGTGATTATTATAAACTTGCCTGACAGCATCTTTTTTACTCTTCAAAATGAAAGTTTATACATGGCTGTACTTCAGTGCATCCAAGGCTGGTTATTGCTGCAAACTGTGTGAGTTATTATTTGTATCTGACACAACTAAGGAAGTTGAACAGGATGGGACAGCATACTATATGTGCTCTAATGAGAATATGTCTTAATTCCAACTATAGCCTCAACAATTATCAACTAGATGAAGTTGTTGCAGCCTTTAAGACACTTAGAACAAGAGATATTGCTCTGTAGAATACCAAACAAAACTCTTCTAAATAAAATGTTAAGCTAGATATTTGTTAATGTTTATTTAAATCATTACACATTAAATAGATAGTTACCAGTAAGTATAAAGTTGTCAGTAAATATAACTGTCAGTTAAGCAAGTGCACCAGGTTTAATAAACTTGAGCATATTTTTCCCAATTTTAAAGAAAATACCGCTTAAATTCCCAATTTCAAGGGTATGGGTCATCTTCCAAAAATGGTGGAAAAAAACACTGACATGTGATGTCAAACACATGTAACTGTTCACAAGTAGCTAAAATGGTGAATGAGCAATGTTCAGGCAATGGAATTCTTTTTGTTAAAGAAAAAAAGTAAAATAAAGTTGTGAATGAGATTCAGAATGTACTTGGTGATCCCCACAATGTCTAAAACCAGGCCATTACATTCATTTTTTATTCCACTTGTCCAGTCGGACAATATGATTTGAATAGTTGAGCGTAATGTCTTATAGACACCTATTGTTATAATCTGCAGTATGTTTGTGTTAATGAATTCTGTATGTGTCATTACTTTTTGTACAAAAATCTTATTCTTGTAAAAGTTGGTGTACCGGGACACTGGACAATTACATTCATGTACAAAAGATATTGGAAACCAAGAGTTTGTTTGAATTCTGCAAGATGATTGTTTTTGCTTGGCATGAAATAGGTTATTTTTTATCTTATGTTAACTGGTGCAGTGTTAAATAGTGTTCACTAGTAACTTGTCTTGGTTTGTTGACATGAAATAGATTACTTTGTATCTTGTATCAACAGTTGTGTTGTTCAATAATGTTCACAAGTCACTTGTCTTGGTTTGTTGACATGTTATAGGTTAGTTTTTATCTTGTATCAACAGTTGTATAGTTCAATAATGTTCACAAGTCACTTGTCTCAGTTTGTTGACATGAAATAGGTTACTTTGTATCTTGTATCAACAGTTGTGTTGTTCAATAATGTTCACAAGTCACTTGTCTTGGTTTGTTGACATGAAATAGATTACTTTGTATCTTGTATCAACAGTTGTGTTGTTCAATAATGTTCACAAGTCACTTGTCTTGGTTTGTTGACATGTTATAGGTTACTTTTTATCTTGTATCAACAGTTGTATAGTTCAATAATGTTCACAAGTCACTTGTCTCAGTTTGTTGACATGAAATAGGTTACTTTGTATCTTGTATCAACAGTTGTGTTGTTCAATAATGTTCACAAGTCACTTGTCTTGGTTTGTTGACATGTTATAGGTTAGTTTGTATCTTGTATCAACAGTTGTATTGTTCAATAATGTTCACAAGTCACTTGTCTTGGTTTGTTGACATGTTATAGGTTAGTTTGTGTCTTGTATCAACAGTTGTATTGTTCAATAATGTTCACAAGTCACTTGTCTTGATTTGTTGACATGTTATAGGTTACTATGTATCTTGTATCAACAGTTGTATTGTTCAATAATGTTCACAAGTCACTTGTCTTGGTTTGTTGACATGTTATAGGTTACTTTGTATCTTGTATCAACTGCTGTATTGTTCAATAATGTTCACAAGTCACTTGTCTTGGTTTGTTGACATGTTATAGGTTAGTTTGTATCTTGTATCAACAGTTGTATTGTTCAATAATGTTCACAAGTCACTTGTCTTGGTTTGTTGACATGTTATAGGTTACTTTGTATCTTGTATCAACAGTTGTATTGTTCAATAATGTTCACAAGTCACTTGTCTTGGTTTGTTGACATGTTATAGGTTACTTTGTATCTTGTATCAACTGTTGTTTTGTTAAAAGATGTCAACAAGTCACTTGTCTTGGTTTGTTGACATGTTATAGGTTACTTTGTATCTTGTATCAACAGTTGTATTGTTCAATAATGTTCACAAGTGACTTGTTTTGGTTTGTTGACATGAAATAAGATACATGTACTTTGTACCTTTTATCAACCTACATGGGACCCTTGACTTTTACATAAATTGCCTTATTTGTCATGGTCTCCTGTGCCACTGGTGAGCGGTGGTCACCTTGTTTAAGGAACTTGTGTTCTAGGTTTTAGAATCAAATGTTAATATATTGGAGTATTAGTAGTATCACTGGCAATTTGTAGAGAGATAGAAATCCGCTGAATGGGTGTCATGTCCATTTTTTCATTTTTTGTCATGTACATTGTGGTTAAAATATCAACCCCTGTGAAGTTCCAGGGTACTAAATGAGTGATGGCATAAATATTTCATTTATGTTGTAATGTGTGAGTAGTTGAAAGTAAAAATAGTATTGCTATCAATCTCTGCAGAGGGATAGGAATCCTCAGGATGGGTGTCATGTCCATTATTGTGGTTAAATTTCATACCCCTGTGTTGTTCCAGGGTGCCAAAGAATAAGACCACCAAAGCATATGGAAGGTGGTGGGTTTGATCACCAGTCGGGTCATACCAAAGACTTCAAAAATGGCACTAGAAGCTTCCTCGCTTGGTGTTCAGCATATAGAGGGTAGTTCTAGGACTGGTCAGCCCAGTGTCAGTATAATATGACTGGGTGGGTATCATACCATGTGTCTGCGGCATGATACTCCAGTGTGACAGCACTCGGATAACTGTCTCAAGTAGACACCGTCGCAATATGACTGATTATTAAAAATGATATTAAACACCTACTACAATAATTTTGGCTCATGCATATCACAAGAGCTGGGAAATTGAGTATTTGGTAAGAATTTACTGAAACTCTGCAGTTCTCCAGGTATTAAGCTTTGGGCCGTTTCAGCACTTTGTGTATTGTTATTGTTTTTAGGATTTTGCTTAAAGATAACATTTTATTTTATCAAATTTTTGTAACCTTGCTGGACTTTTATATGATATGCTTATTGTTGCTATTTTCATATTTTCAAAATTGTTGTTATAAAAATGCTTAAAATGTCTTACCTTGTGGGGGGAATTGATGGAAAGATCTTTTTTTAGCTCACCTGAGCAAAGTTAATGGTGAACCATTCTGATCACCTATTGTCCGTAGTACCTCATCCATCCATGAACTTTTCGTTGTGTGCACTCTAGCAAATGATTTTTTCATTGGATCGTCACTATGCCGATCTCTGCAGAGGGGTAGGAATCCTCCGAATGGGTGTCATGTTCATTTTATCATTCTTTGTCATGTTCACTATTGTGGTTAAATTATCAACCCCTGTGTGGTTTCAGGGAGCCATGAGTGATGGCAAGAATAGGACTACTGTGGCTCATACATGTCGTAAAAAGTGACAATTTGTGTAATACGATAGAATTTGCTGGAACTCTGCAGTTCTGCAGGTATCAAAGTTCTAGGTTCATTCTGCATATTCATTTGTTGGTATATTTTTTTTAAATCTGTATGTTAATTTGTTGTTTTTGTACATGTAGAGTGAACCTGGAATCTTCCTTCCTGTTGGCGTTGAGTAACCTATAATGTGTTGGTACGCCGTAAAACCCTATTCATTCATTGGATCTTCATTAGACTTTTTCAGTCGTTATATAACCATAATATCTTGGTTAAGTTCTTGAACTGGCCAAATTGGATAATTGATGTCTGGTGTCATGGTCCTTGATTCAGCAAAAATTGCATTATAAGAAATTATATACACTGTAGCATATGCAAAAATTGCCTTTTTTGGCATTGTCTCCTCTGCTTCAGGTGAGCGGTTAAGGGCCAATCTGGCCCTCTTGTAATATAGTTGTATGAGTAGTATTACTGTCAATTTACAAAGATGGAAATCCTATGAAGGGTTATTCAATAACTCTATTGGCCATACTGCGATGGCGTGTTGTCCATCGTCTGTTGTATGTCGTCTGTTAGCAACACTTTATCTGAAACCACTAGGTCAGTTAAACTTAAAATGGATGTTTCTATTGCTTCCATAGGAGACCATACAAAGTATTTTTTCTTTAATTTGAAATATAAGATGAGCACCGTTACTAAAAATGATAAAAAAAACTTAAAAACTCTTTTTCTCATGAACCGCCAAACAGATTTTAAAAATATTAACATAGTGATTATAAACAACTATAGCTCTAGTAGATTTGTACACATAGTGTCCCTGTGATTAAAAATGACCCTTCCCTGATGGTTCAATTAGGGAACACATGTTAAAATAAACATTGATATATTTATTTTTTTTAAATGGAACTAATTTTGTCTATACTTTCACAGAAGCATTGTTTGGTGAAGGTATTACAGGTTTGTAAAGATGATGAGGTTCCTCTTTCTTAAGGGGTCAATAGGGGCCACAAAAGGGTAAACATTGGGATTTCCAAAAAAAAAAATACTTAAGAACCGGTCTGACAGTCATATTTATTCATATTTGGCATAAATTATCCCTATATGGGTTTCAATGAAGATCAGAATTATGAGGCTAATATTTATAGGGTCCCTGTAGGGGGAATTTTACATAGGAATAGTATGGGAAAACAGAAAATTCTCATTTTGTCAGCCATTCACATTTTTTTTTAATTCAATTTCAAAAATCTTCTCAATAACCAGTTGGTCAAATTTGTTTACGTATGATATAAGTTGAGTTGGTACATACCTAAGGATTAGTAATTATAGGGCCACTGTGACCACATAGGAATACTATGGAAAAACTGAAAATTCTAATTTGTTCATCCATTTGTGCAAAATTGTTATTCAGTTTGAGATCTGAAGCACCACTAGTCATGGCAAATAACATTTAGTTCAATAAGCAAGATTGATTTTCTATAAGGAGCCAGGTGGGGTCCCAAAAGGGTTAAAATTTAACATTTCAAAAATCTTGTTCTAAATAACCTTTGAGTCAAACTTGTTCATATATGACATAAATTATCCTTACATCAGCAAGGGATTGAATATTCTGCAAATCAAGGGACTGGGATATATAGGGACCCTGTAAGGTGACCTTTACTTTTACATACAAATATTATGGGGGAAACTGAACATTTTCATTTTCGCATCCATTTGTACAAAAAACTTCTAACAGTGTTTAAAATCTCATAGCTCATAGCAAATCCCTGGGGTGGGTGAGTTACGTTTTGACAAATCAAGGGGCTTGAGATGTATAAGGGTACTGTACGGGGACTTTTTTTCTTTCTTTTTTTGATTAGGATTGAGAAATTAAAGAATTTCCTTTTCATAATAATTAACTTTTATCCATAATGAGTTAGAACGAGTTTAACCTCTTGTCATCATGTTCATTATTGTGGTTAAATTACACCCCTGTGTAGTGATTGAGTTATATTTGTGTTGTTGACAGTTAAGAATAGTATCACTATCATTCTCTGCAGAGGGATAAAAATCCTCAGAATGGATTTAATGTCCATTATTGCAGTTAAATGTCAAAGCCCTGTGTCGTTCCAGGGTGCCAAATGAGGAATGGCAGGAATATTTCATTTTTGTTGTAATTTGTGTTTTATTCAGAGTAAGAATAGCATCGCTATCAATAATCTATGGAGGGAAAGGGATCTTAAGAATGTCATGTCCATTATTGTGATTAAATAACCAAACATTGTGCATTTCCAGGGGGCTAAATGAGGGATTGTAAAGTAATAAGAACACCATAGCACTTGCATATCGCAAGAGCTGGGAAATTGAGTATTTGGTTAGAATTTGTTGAAATTCTGCAGTTCTCCAGGTATCCGGTTTTGGGCCCATTCAGTATATTCGTTTGTTGAAATTATTTGTCTGTGTGTTTTTCTTTCAATTTATATGTTAATCTGTTGATTTTGTCATTGAGAGTGAACCTGGAATTGTCCTTCCTGTTAAAGTCATATAACCTGTAATGTGTTAGTATGCTGTAAAACCCTAATTCTTTCATTCATTATACACTTAGTTTATTGTTGTTATTTTAGGATTTTGCTTTAAGATAAAGTTTTATTTGATCAAATTCCTGCATTTTTAAAATCATTTAAGGAAAATCATGTGACCTTGCTTGACTTTTATATGATTTGTATATTGTTGCTACATTTTAAAATTGTTGATATAAAAAATATTTAAAAAGCCATATTTTTTTTAAACTTTTTAAAGAAAATATGTGTTTTAATATTGAAGAATGTTTTAGTTTTGCTTCTAGAAAAAAATATCATAAGTATTCTTTTTCTAGTTTCAGATTATATTCATTTAGTTATTGAAAGAACCTTTGTAATCCACCCTGTACAACCAGTAATGAGAGACAATCAATGTGGTACCACCATGTACAATCATTCATGTGAAATATATGGACTATAGTAAGGGAACTTCTGATTCATGGATTTCTGATGATGCGACTCATGGTGAGGAATATTCTTTATTGCTTGTAAAAGTTTTGACTGTAATACATCATATAGAAGCAGCAGATATGTCATGTGCAATAGATTACTAATAAATTCTGTTTTGGGTGGGATCCTCTATGTCCGATTGATTCTAAGATTACTTGTCTCTCACCACCGAGGTCAGATGGACAATGATTCTACTACTCTCTGAGGTCTTGCTCAACCAGTAAAACAGGATGCCATATAACCTAATATGAGTATCATGGTGTTACACCCCTCTCAGAATTTACTTAGGCACCTGCTTGATTATATGGAGATAATAAACAAAAAATGTCACTAATAGATGATAAATGCCCCAGAAGCAGTCTGAATGAAAATATATGTATATATTGCTACTTTGTAGGGTAAATAAAAAAAACCTGACCTTGACCTACAGATCTTGGTGCAACAGGTCATGATGATTATTTGTGTGGTTATTTCAAAAAATTGCAATAGATAAAAACACTAAACAGGATACAGTTGACACATTCCATATATACATGTATATATTTTAATAAGATTGAAACTGCAGCAGTGGTCTAGGGGTAGAATGTCCACCTTGCATGAGGGAGGTTGTGGGTCCGATCCCTAGCTGGGTCATACCAAAGACTTGCACTCAACATTTAGAGGATAATTCTAGGTACTTTTTTAGGGCTCAGATCGGTCCAAAGACTTCATGTGATAGTTACCTTTTACTTGCCAAACATCCATTAATAAAATTGAATTCAATATATAACTTCTTTAAAACGGTGTTGAACCACAATCAATAACCATATCTAAAAAGAGGAGAAAAAATGAAGACAACTAAGTGTACGTTGCATTGTTATCTGCTGCTTTTAAGTTGATGTAAACTTATGGCTGGCAAATACTTGATTACTTCTGGTTGGAAGTATTAATCTATGTATACATGTGCTCCAATATGACTTCCAATGTGAACATGGTGCTGACAGAGGTGAACACGACTTTGTATTTCTTGCTTGTCCAGCAATGTCTGCTTCTACATGAGAATTCGGAAAAGCTTGGTATGTTCGTATTGTTTAGCTTTGCGTATGACTTGATATTGTTCTCATTTGTTTTTATTGTATGCCATATTTTCTCCTCACAATTTACAGTATTTTTCTCATTCTTTAGTATTGAGTATTGTTGTATATTGTATTAAGGAATACATAGATTAAATATAATATATATATATAGATAAGCACAATAAATAGTCTGTCTGATGCCCATATATTATCTGTGGACAAAAAATGTTGATAAAATATTTTACAAGAGCGGTTGTTTTTTACATCTTAGTTCTCATTCATTTTTTTTGTTCAATATTATTTTTATCAATTCAACCTTTTTAAAATTACATGAATAATGTAACCTTATATTTTATTTTATCCAAAAATTTAGTATATTCATTTGTAAAAGATTATAGAATACAGCATTTTTATTAGAATAATGAATATAGAAAAAAATAATTAAAAGAAAGGCAAAAGAGGGTGACTGTGTTTGAAGATTTTAGACGACATTGCGACACATAGCTGTTGTTAACTATCAAAAAGTGCAACAATGATCGATCAATCTCTTGTTCTAACTTGATAGTTCTAGTGTGCCTATCAGAATTGCAACAATGATCAATCCATCTCTTGTTCTAACTTGATGGCTCTACTGTGCCAATCTGGGTAAGTGCATGAAAATTAGTCTGTTTGTGGTAACCCAGTCTATACATATGTCGTTGAAGTAATCATTGTTTACTCTCAGTACAAGTTTAGATGAATGATTTGGCTTTGAACTTTTGTATTCCTGAATTTGAACATAGTGCAGAACTTAATTGCAATTTTTCATGTGTTCGAAATTTTTAATAAGAATTGTACAACTCTTGCAATAAATTTTCAGTGAATTGATTTGAATGTTTACTGAAATTTTCAGTATCAGATTTGCACATTGATACTTGGTGAAAATCGATCATTTATTGGTGTAGATATTACATTACAAATTTTATCATGCTCCACACGTTTTTTTTCATAACATCACATACAAGAATTTGTCTGGATCAAGGCACCAATTGTCATCCTTGGGATATTCTCATAACAAATGATCTAAAGCAAGGCACAATGTCGCCCTTGGGATGCTTCAAAACAGATTTCGAATCTTGCTTGTATAAGAATTTATCTAGTGCAAGGCACCATGTCACCCATGGGATGCTTCATAACAAATCACAAAGCTCGAGTGTACAAGAATTTATCTAGTGCAAGGCACCATGTCACCCTTGGGATGCTTCATAACACATCTCAAAGCTTGAGCGTACAAGAATTTATCTAGTGCAAGGCACCATGTCACCCTTTAGGATGCTTCATAACAAATCTCCAAGCTTGCATTTACAAGAATTTATCTAGTGCAAGGCTCCATGTCACCCTTGGGATGCTTCATAACACATCTCAAAGCTTGAGCGTACAATAATTTATCTAGTGCAAGGCACCATGTCACCCTTGGGATGCTTCATAACAAATCACAAAGCTTGAATGTACAAGAATTTATCTAGTGCAAGGCACCATGTCACCCTTGGGATGTTCTCAGTACAAATATCGAAGCATCTGTTGTTTACACTCAAGTATTCATTTTGAAATAGAGATATGAAAAATGTCTTACTGGTAAGTCCTGTCTTACTAGAAACAATGAAGTAAATACAGAATTATCAAAATAGTTTACATTCATACTAATTATGCCACTCCACTCCTTCGCTATGTTTTTAGTGAAGTATTTTAGAAACATTTACAAATACACTATACTTACAACATTAAACACACAATTTGTCTGAATATCTAGTCAATATTTTAAAACATACCTCCTGTTTATTTGTATAGTGTGTAATTGTCAATTTAGTTATGAAATTCTGAAGTTGTGCTATCTGGAATGCTGATATGTCAAATTACCAAAGTAAGACTACACACACTAAAGAAATACCAATATTTCCAATATATCATTTGAGATATACTCTCTATTTTAGATGTAAACATTCAAATCAATAACACTTTTGGCTTTTACAATTTTTTATTAAACTGTAGCAAAGTTCAAGATGATTAAGTCTGATAGCCCTGTCTGTCTGTCTGTCAACTTTTTGTGTGCACCCTAGTATACAAATTTTTTATAGGATTTTTTTATTATTTTACCTATTACTGACTTAGTAGTTAGTTATATAACCATATTATATCTCGGACACATTTTTTAACTGCCCAAATCAGGTAATAAATGTCTATAGTTATGTGTAGCATTTTTCATCACCTGATACACAGTAGTTATATAACCATAATATCTTAGAAAGTTCTTGAACTGACCAAATTGGATAACTATTGTCAGAGTTATGGCCCTTGCATTATGATTTTTTTTGTAATTTGATATTGTGTGCATAATACATGTATCTGGATAAGTTTTTAAACTGACCAAATTGTTATTTGCATCCAGCTCTTGCAGTTTTCATTTAATCCTAAACAGACATACAAAGTAGTTATTTTACCATTATATCTTGAACAACTTCTTAAACTGATCAAATTCAATAAATATTGTCAGAGTTGTGACCCCTGAATTGTCAAAAATTGTATTTGATTTTGCTTGCGCTTGGGCACTTGCAGTTTATATTCCATCCTCATTAAACTTACACAGATGTTATGTTACCATTATATTTAAGACGAGCTGGGTAGCTCAGTCAGGCGCACATCTGGTTATCAATCCAACAGGGTCCTCTGTGGCCGAGCGGTCTGTGGCGCTGCCTCAAAATCACTTAGTTCTCACCACTAAGGTTGAAGGTCGAGACCCACTCTCTCCAAAAACTTTGAGAGAAAGTTTACGAGTTACTTGCTGAAGGATGGTAGTTCTACTCAGATTCATTCTGCATTTTTTGCCACTAATAAAACTGGAAATGTCATATAAAAAACAACATTTAAAAAACTATCAATTCAGGGATATTGAGTTCAAATCCCTGCCTGGCCACAGTCTTTGTGACATTTTATATACTACATTGCGTCTCATTGTCAGTTAATCATCTCACTGCTGATTCAGGTGGGAAAGTTATCAGTTACTTGTAGATATGGGTGTACTTGAGTATTGGTTAACCTTCCAGGATCCTAGGAAAGTCAGGTCAAATTAAATGATCTTCTGTTAGCCACCATTGGCATAAAAATGACGCTTAATATACTTATCAAATCAAATTGAAATGGCCAAATAGGGTAATTAATGCCGGGAGTTATGGCCCTTGCCTTGTTCAAAACTGTTATCTTCTGCTATAGGTGAGCGATTTAGGTCCAATGTGGCCCTTTATAATTAAATAAATAAGTGTTGCCAAGACATTAATATTAGTAAAACAAAAGAATGTTAATAGTAGTAGTGTCCTTGGTTAGATATGATCAGACACAGTTATTGTCCAGGTCAAACAGACATGACATATCACTTGTGCAAATGTGAGGGATAAAAATAATGAAAAAGTAAAGTTAAAGGTCAGATACTGACAACATATATACATGACATACTTTCAGTCGGGCCCGATTAGCTCAGTCGGTTACGCGTCTGACTATCAATCCAGGGGTCGTGAGTTCGAATCCCCTGCCCGGCAACAGTCTCCGTGATGATTGATATACGACATTGTGTCTCATTATCATTCGTCTCTCACCACTGATTCAAGTGGGAAAGTTATCAGTTACTTGCGGAGATGGGGTGTGCTCGAGTACTGGTTAATCCCAGGAAACAGTGGTAGGTAAACTGATCGTCTGTTAACCCTCGATGGCATAAAAATGATGCTAAATATTCAATGACCTACTTTCACGTAAATACCCAAACTGTTAGAAGAAACATTTGCATCAAACTTAATGTATTACATATAGTAGTGTTTACTGACAATACTGGCAACACATAACCATGACCTACTTTTACTTTCATGTAAATACCCAAACTGTTACATGAAACATTTGCATCAGACTTAATGTATTGCATATAGTAGTGTTTACTGACAATACTGATAACACATAACCATGACCTACTTTCACTTTCATGTAAATACCCAAACTGTTACATGAAACATTTGCATCAGACTTAATATATTCATGTAGTGTTGACTGACAATATGAATATGCTTACATTGAAAGTACAATTGTTTCTGTTATATAACAGACACGCATACTTGAACATTGAGATCATTTTCTGCAAATGATGAAATGTCCTCCATGAACAAGATGACTTAAGCACAATCACTTACTCCCACAACTGAAGTCATGGGTTTGAGCCTAAGCTCTGTCCAGTAACTTTAACGAAAAAGATTTTCAGTATAATGATTTCAAGTGAAACCACAAGACACCCAGCTTCTGTTTAAAATACACTGAGCTCATACTTTACAAATAGCGTATAGTAATCTATGGTCAAATTGTCTCAAGATCGTCTTATCTCCTACCACTGAGGTCATGGGTTTGAGTCAAGTTCAGTCCAATATCTTCATTAAAAAGATTGTCAGTTTAACTATAAGAGACGCCCAACTTATAATAATTTTACTACATTGAGATCAGTCTTCACAAATGACGACGACTCTTCTGTGGCAATCTTGTTTTAGACGCTATCTTAAGATACACGAGTTCTAGCCAGACTAAGTCCAATAGTACATTAATTTGATGGCAACATTACCACACTGGAACTATTTTAAATGGTCAGAGTTGTCTTTTCTTCAAAAAAATATTTAAAAAAAAACATCCATGGAAAACAGCTTTTAGTAATTAGTTTCAAAGCCAAATCTTGCATTACAATTACCTGTTCTGAGAATAAACAATCTACTTTAATATCATCATGTGTGACTGGGCTGTTGGAGGCAGGCTTCCTTTCATGCATTTATCGGCACCTACTGTTGTACCTGTAGCTGTATGCTTGGCAACCTACAATAATGGTACCTGTAGTTGTATGCTTAACCAGGGTGATGGTGGTTGCCGTGACAGTCGATTGAAAACTTGAGAGGACATTGAAGGCTAGATAGTGTCTTCAGCACGATACGTGCCGTGATGCAAAGGCTGTTAAAGTTATGGCTGAAGTTTTCTAGAATCTCTGATATGGTCACTCTAAATAGCAGATCAGTAATAATTTAAGAAATAGAAATAAATATTAATTCAAATGTTTTTTTCTTTGATCTTCAGTGAGGACAACAGCCTTTCTTAATTAGTAATGGAAGATTAATTTAAGATGCATTTCCTAAACATCAAAGCCATTTTTTATATCTCTTGTAGAATACATCTACATTTTTTGTTCATTGACAATATACATAGACATCAGACAGATTTATAATTATTGTGTTTATATATATGTATATGAGCATATATAGATATTCCTTACCAATATACTTCAGTGAAAGGATAAAGAAATACCATGGGATGAATTCCATAGTCACATTATCAAACTATTGTAAGCGATATTTACAGTTTTAGGATATGTATATAAAGGTATTTCATGGTTTTGTCAGTTATGATTAATATTATTTTTGACAAAATCATTAATGGATAAATACCTTTACAGACATATATTAAAACTGTGATATATTGCAACAATAGTTTGATAATGTGGTTCTGAAATTCATCTGGTTTTTCTTTATCGTTTCAGTATAAAAACTATACTATTGAGGATTGAGATAAATACTGCAGTTTGCAGGGGAGATAAATCTGGCTTCAATTAAACACCAGATGAGAATAAATTTGGGTCATGCTCATGGCTAAATTATATGGACATACAAATAGCATTTCTGGATTTCTCGACTGAAAGCGGACATTGCACGGCAAGTGAGATTTACCTAGTCCTACCTTTGTTGTTGCCATGTTTGCAACGGAAGGCTTATTGGAGCACCAGTGCCGGTCATCAGTCAAAACTTTTATAGCAATATTTATATTTCCTTGTACAGGGTGGAATTGGTTGTAATAAATTTTGTGAACACATTTGTATTGTTTATAATATAGTTTATTGATAATTAATAAATATGTAAAATTGAAAATTTGTTGTTTTCTTTAACATGACCAGTGAAATTCATTTGCATACTAATTTGCATATTCATATTAATTTGCATATTTTTTTTGTCCACAAACCTCCCCCGAACCCACCCACCCAATTACTAGCTTGAAGATATGCTTTTAAATTTATGCACTCCAAACAGTTTCAACATTTGCATATTTAATTTTTAAAAATTGACAGCAGTAAAGGGAAATAATTGAGAAAATGGCTGTATATTTACAACTCTGCTAACATGATAATTTAAAAGAATGTAAAGGGAGGTAATTTATCAACACATTTATTTGTGATATCTATCGCATCAGCTGCATGGAAACAACTGGATTTTGAATTTTGAAAACATTTTTTGGTGCTTTTTATTTCCTATCAAAGCAATTTTACTCTAAAACTCCCAAGCAAGTTTGGCCAAAATTGGACATGGACATGTGTTTTTGTTTCTATAACCAAAAGTATTAAAGTATTGTTCTGTTAAAAGCATGCATATTCTTAATTGATGACAATGACCTGGGATTCTGGAAGGTTAACCAGTACTTGAGCACACCCATTTCTGATAACTTTCTGACAATGAGATGCAATGTCATGTATAATAATAATTATGTATAGTTAGTAAGTGTATCAATGTGTTAAAAGAAACAAGAGGCCCATACAGTCACCTGATTATCCAAAAAACATTAACATAAGTCTATTCAGTCCTAAGAAATAACGTGTTTTTTTTTTCAATTTCTCTAATATTTAGTAAAGTTGACCCCACCCCTTTAACAAACAACTGTGAGACCCAGGGACATGAAATTCACAAATTTTATAAAGGACCCATAGTTGTCAATAATCATGCACACAATTTGTTTCTGAGTGCTTCCTATAATAATAAGATTTTGAAATTGACCGATTTGACACCGCCCTGCCCCTATGACCTCATCTGGGTGGGGACCATGAAATTCACATAGGTATTAACCATCATGTCAGCAAAAACAAATCCCACCAAAAAACATTTCACATAGCTCCATTCAGTCCTAAGAAATAATGATTTTTTAGTAAAGTAGGCCCCACCCCCAGGGCCATACCGTAAGACCCAGGGGCATGAAATTCACAAATTTTATAAAGATCAATAGGTGTCAATAATCATGCTCCCATTTTGTTTCTGAGTGCTTCCTATAATAAGATTTTTAAAGGTTACCTTTAATTTTGTTTAGGCCCCACCCCCAGGGCCAGACCGTGAGACTGGGACATGCAAATTACAATTTTGTGTCCATAATCATGCTCATCATTTGTTTCCCAGTGCTTCCGATATTAAGAAGAAGATTTGACTGTGATGGCCACACCCCCAAGGCCCCAGAGGGTGGGAACCATGCAATTCACAATTTTAATTCACCCTTAGGTATCAGAGCTGCATACAACATTTCATTGCGATTGAGCTTACGGTTTTTGAGAAGATGTCGAAAATGTCAATTGTTTATGGATTTATTGGTGGAGGAAGACCTCAGAATGAATCTCAGTAGACCCATCGTTCTTCCGCATATTTCCCCTCTAAAGTTTTTGGAGCAATAATGACTCGAACCTACAACATAAGTGGTGAGAGGAGAGATCTAGGGACAACGCCTTAGACCACCTGGCCGCTGAGGTCCCTGTAAACAGCTGGAACTAAAAATTAACAATAAATTGTTTTTAAAATGGATAAAAAGCCTCTCATTGTCATTAAAAAGCAAAATCTGAACTGGTTTGTCAAATCTACCAAAACAAAACGTGACAAAATCAATATTTCAATTGGGTTAATTTGAAACAATATCCCCATTCTTGAAATAGACAGCTCTTAAATACTGCTTGACAACCTTCACATCATCATAATCGTCTTATTTGAAAGCCCTATTTAAAAGGATAATTTAGGTCATATGTTTTTGCTTATCAGTTTTTGAAAATATCTTTGAAACTTTGAATCCAATTTAGGGTCCCTATTGGCCCTCTTTGAATATGTAAATCTCTTTATAGAGTCAAGTCTAATCTGAACTGACTAATTTAGGGTTTCATGTGTTTTACGGTTTAAAGGGAATATATCAGGATTTTTCAAAATTTTAGAATTTGCATAAACATTTTTTTTCCAATATTCCATGCCTATATATATTCACTGACCCATATTGCCAAAAAGATATCTATTTAAACATGCCAAAATAATGTATTGAAAAGGGCTTTCCTAACTTGGGCCACGCCTCTAGGTTAGACTAAAATAGATTATTCATTTAAAATGGCAACATATTTTGTTATGTATTATATGAGTTGCATGATTTCATTTCAATTTAATCCCTTATACAGGTTTACACAAATAAACTGTTTCATTTTAGAAAGAGTCTTAATGATGATGTGAAGGTCATCAAACAGTGTTTAAGTGCAGTCTATTTCTAGAATGGTGATTTTATTTCAAGTTTATCACTCCAGTTAAAAATATCTATTTTGTTAGATGTTTTGGTGGATTTGACATACTAAACTATTCAGATTATATCTATAATAATGAGATACTTTTGAACCATTTTGAGAATTATTTTCTGTAAGATATTTAGCTGGATAAGGTAGGTTAGCAAGTAGACCTATTTAAACTTGTTGTTTTAAATCAATTTTATACCCATAATCAAATGACTGGTAGGTTTTTCTGAGTGTTGATTTTTTTAAATTTCTATCTTTTCCATGTTCCCTTGATATATAATTCAAAATTAATTAACTGTGTCACTTCTAATTTTTTCATTGCTTTTTAATAAATTTTACTGAAACAAGAGGCCCAAGAGGGCCTGAGGACGCTCTACTGACTCATAGTGGCCATAGCACTTTTTGAAATTCTCCTATGCAATAGAAGTATTGGGGCAGGGTCATTTTTAACTCTAGGGACACCATTTGAACAAATCTAACAAAACTATAGTTGGTCATTATTACTACATACACATTTTGAAAATCTGTTGGGCCTTTCATGAGAAGAAGATTTTTTAAGTTTTGGACTATTTTCAGTAACAGTGGCCATCTTGAATTTTAGATAGAAAAATAAATCTTCTGTATAGTCTCCTAGTGGTTTCAGAATAAATGAAAAAAAAAGAGAGAATTTTCTGTTTTCCCATAGTATCCCTATGTAAAATTCTAAGTCCCCTTACAGGGCCCCTATAAATTTTAGGCCCTAAATTCTTATCTGCAATCAATCCCCTACACATAGGGATAATTTATATCAAATATGTGCAAATCTGACATACCGCTTATTAAGAAAATGTTTTAGTAATTCCCAATTTGTACCCTTTTGGGGCCCCTCCTGACCCCTTAAGACATAGGAGCCCATTAAAGTTTACAAATCTGAAACTCCTTCACCAAACAGACGTCAGTCGACGGACGACGGACAACGGACAACGCACCATCGCATAAGCACTTCTGGCCTTTGGCCAGTAGAGCTAAAAAGTTAAACATAGAAACGTTAATTCACTTCATGTGTAACAAGTTTGAATGTAATCATAGAATAAGCGGCCCAAGAGGACCTGAATCACTCTACTGGCAACAGATGCTACACTGGTTTAAGAACTCATCCGAGATCTTGTGGTTATATAACTGTTGTGTAAGTTTGGTTAAGATTCACTGAAAAATTGTATCTGCAACATTTTCCTTATGTAGCTATGTAACATGGAGACCCCTGTGGTGGCATCAACCAACCCAACTTCAACAAATCTTTTACCTTTTACCATACATGTAAAATATCTAAGGCATTGGCCTTAAAGTCTACAACTATTTCCCTATATATATAATAACTCTGTAAAACAGTGACCCCTGTGGCATCCCTAAATTTGACTCCAGGGAACTGACTTCAATCAATCTTTTAGGGGACTCCCATGCAATGGTACATATTAAATATCTATTTAAAGGTCTAGGCCTTAAACTTTTATCTGAGATCTTATGGTTATATAACTGATGTGCAAGTTTGGTTAAGATTCAGTGAAAAATGAAGATGCTATCACAGATGGACGGACAATTTACCATGACATAAGTCCTGCTGGCCTTTGGCCAGTAGTGCTACAAATTATTTCTAAGACAAACAATTTGGAAGGCAGTAAAAAAAGCTAAGTTTTTAGATTACCAGTAAGACATGACAATAGGATAATTTAAACATGCTAATTTTCAATTGGCGATGTTTTCTGGGGGAATATCACCTCAGAAAATATGGAAAAATGACAATGGATCTGGAGGGAAAACATAAGCGCAACAATTCAGGTCCAAGGTGTCATATAGATGGACAGATGAATGGACGTATGGACGATGGACAAAGTAATCAGAATAGCTAACTTGAACCTTTGGTTGATGCGGGCTAAAACGTTTAAAAGTGGCAACATAAAAACAATAGCAATAGGGACAGCACGCTCGACTATTTAAATGCTGTTTTAAAACAACAGCCATTTCAGGAAATACAAACCAAATGAAAAACAATCAATATAAAAACTAAGAGGTGGTAAAATTAAACTATAATTTTTGATCGTCTGTTAAAAATAAATTAGCAAAATAATTGAAAAACAATATTTATTTTCATTATCAAAAGTGTGTTTTTTTAAAACAACAAAGTGAACTTGTAAAAATTAAACTTGAAGAAATATTCATAATCATTAATTTGATCGTATTTTACTTATACAAGTTTATATTGCCTTAAAGTTATTTAATTTAGCATTTATTTACATTTGTCGTTTAAATAGAATAATACAAGCCGGTCAAGCGTATCAAGAAATATTAATTAAACATTATCTGAAATAATTTCAGCAAGAATGTATAATATAGTGTAAACTATAGAAGAAGATGATCTTCTGTTTCAAGATTAGTTTATCAGTGTTTTAAATATGTGATATATATGCACTGCCTCTAAATCATATGGTAATACATGTATATCAGTTCTTGTAAATGAATTTATAATCTTTTACCAACACACAGTTTATCAATGCAGGATATCCTTCCACATTCAAAGTCATTTCATTTTTTTAGTATACAATATATGCACAAACTTCACATCATAGGGCAATATACATGTATATCAGTACCAGTTCATAAAAATGAATCTATAGTTGAAATGACCTTATACCTATGAACTGTCTATGAAAACACTCCTTGACCTGGACTGAATGAGGACTGGTTTAAAATAATATTCACGGGTATCGTATTTTAAACTGATAAACACGCAGGTCAGTCTATCTGGTGTCATCGTAAATAATAACCCGTCCACTGTTTACATTTCGGTAGGAAATTGAAACTTGATACCCATGCATTTTTTTAATTGCGTAAACGATGTTTTCAATTACTTTTTGATACGCAAGCTATTTATTTCAATTCCTTTTTTTCTTTTTTCAATTGCATAAATATGCAAATATAAATACGAATCTTATATGGAGCTCTGTTTTGTTGTTTTTTTGTCTGTTTTTTAAACTAAATTGAAAAAAAAGAAAAAAAGAAAAATACGCTAGCACAATTTTTTTTTTAAAAAAAAGGAAGTAAAAAATAATAGCTCAAGGTCTTCCACTTTGGTTAGCCGGGCCCAATTAGCTCAGTTGGTTACGCGTCTGACTATCAATCCAGGGGTCGTGAATCCCCTGCCGGCAACAGTCTCCGTGATGATTGATATATGACATTGTGTCTCATTATCATTTGTCTCTCACCGCTGATTCAAGTGGGAAAGTTATCAGTTACTTCCAGAGATTGGGTGTGCTCGAGTACTGGCTAATCCTAGGAAACAGTGGTTAGGTTAACTGATCGTCTGTTAGCTCTCAATGGCATAAAAATGATGCTAAATATTCAATCAACTTCGTTTGAAAAATATTTTTAAGTTTTCCCTATATAACACTGTCACTTTGTAAAATGTTGACCCCTTAGGATGGACCAAGTCTGCCCACAGTGTCATGGTTTTATTCAAATTTGAGAGGACTACAAACTGTCCCCATTAGTAAAACATCTAAGCTCAAGGCCTTGTACTTTAACCTACTAAAAAATTTTTTAACATAATTCTAAGTCTATAAGGGCACTAATTCTGCCAAAATGCAATCAAGAGTTATGGTTCTTGTCTCTATAAGTTTCCTAGATGATGCTGACTGCATATATATTTTACCTAATAAGAAACCTTAACCTCAGCGAGAACTTGAATTGGTAAATAAACATGAGTTTTTGTCTCATTCAGTGACATATTACATGTATGAACCTAAAAAACCAATGCCGATGCCGGGGCGAGTACAATAGCCCCCCTATTCTATGAATAGTCGAGCTAATAACAATTTAAATGCAACCCACATGATGAACAGTTCATGTCATCACACACACACACAATTATAAAGTCTTCATTTCTCATCATAGACAACTGAATGTTACTGGGAAATGTAAAATGTCCTCTCATCTCCCTTATAGGTTGCTTTTCAAATGTAATTAGACGTGTGATACTGGAGGTGAAGTCCTATTTATTAACACTATGACATAATGATCTATAAAGTCTGAACACGTATATGCTGCAACTACTGGTTTGCGTGGTCTCCCGATGTCTTGGATGTTTATTCAGGCCGTTCATGGAATCCAGTAGACGTCGGATGACATTCCGGATTTGTCCTGCTTATTTCATACTGTTCTTCTCAACTGTAAAAAGAAATGACAGTTTAAACATTTTTGTTTAATGTGTTTTAACACCATTTCCATCACATTTTGGTTATATGTGGCATTTCCAGTTTAACCTTATAATGAATCTGAGTAGAATCACTGTCCTTCCGCAAGTAAGATAACTACCCAGATTTTATTTATAAATGAGATGATTTTTATCCATTTTAAAATTATTTTCTCAGACATTTATAGATTTTTTGGTTAGGTCGCATATATAAGGGTCAGTTAAGAAACTGACTCACAGCGCTGCCATATTGAAAAGTCACATGTTAAAACAGGGCATTCAATTTAATGGATGAATGTTTGATTAATGTAGATTGTAATAGATGAATGTTTAATTAATATAGATTGTAATGGACAAATGTTTGATTAATGTAGATTGTACTGTACAAATGTTTGATTAATGATGAATATAGTTTAGTACTATGGCAGATTTTTTTTATTAATGTAGATTTTAATGAATGAATGTTTGATTAATGTAGATTGTAATGGCTGAATATTTGATTAATGTAGATTGTAATGGACGGATGTTTGATTATTGTAGATTGTAATGGATGAATGTTTGATTTACGTTTATTGTAATGAATCAATGTTTGATGAAT
Source organism: Panopea generosa (assembly GCA_029582155.1). NCBI lineage: Eukaryota > Metazoa > Mollusca > Bivalvia > Adapedonta > Hiatellidae > Panopea > Panopea generosa. Next base: position 35,337,954 of record CM055908.1, read on the forward strand.
GTAAATTGTAATGAGCTAATGTTTGATTATTGTATATTGTAATGAATCAATGTTTGATGAATGTAGATTGTAATGAGCTAATGTTTGATTATTGTATATTGTAATGAACCAATGTTTGATTAATGTAGATTGTAATGGACTAATGTTTGATTAATGTAGATTGTAATGGACAAATGTTTGATTAATGTATATTGTAATGAAATGTTTGCTAAATGTAGACTGTAATGGATGAATGTTTGATTAATGTAGATTGCAATGGATGAATGTTTGATTAATGTAGATTGTAATGGATGAATGTTTCATTAATGTAGATTGTAATGGATGAATGTTTGATTATTGAATAATGTAATGAACCAATATTAGATTAATGTAGATTGTAATGGATGAATGTTTGATTAATGTATATTGTAATGAATCAATGTTTTATTAATGTAGATTGTAATGGACTAATGTTTGATTAATGTATATTGTAATGAATCAATGTTTTATTAATGTAGATTGTAATGGACTAATGTTTGATTAATGTATATTGTAATGAAATGTTTGATAAATGTAGATTATAATGGATTGAACCAACAGCCTCTGACATGAGTAGCTAATACTCTATCCACTACACCGCCGCACCCCCTTACGCTCCCTAAACAATGGACAATTTCCTATACGTTTAAATCACATTTAACACAATCAAACCATTGGAAGAGTATGCCTCATCTTTGCTGGTAGTTTTATTCAGTATATCAGACTTACACATCATTCTGGCTTCGATGGCAATCCATGATGCCAACAACATTCATCTTCTAGAGAATTCCAGTAAACTGACATCTTTTGTAAACAGTGGCAGTATAATTGAGATGGGTCTTTCCATCTGAAACAAGAAACCATAACCTGTATGGACAGTTGAAAATAATATAACAAGAACAACCAGTGCAGACACTCGTCGTTCTTTGGAAACCCAACAAGTAGGTCAAGGTCAATTATTTATACTTTTTCTAAAACGATGGTGTACTCAGTTTGCTATTACTGAAAAAAAAAATATTGATAAAAACTAGAAATATCACTGAAGGTAAAGAATACCCCTAGATGGTGCCCTGACAAAGTTGTTGCACCCTTTTGATTGCACACTTTGATACAGTGAACCAATTAGAGTAACCAATCACTTTTTGAAGTTTCATTGAGTTTCAGCCAAAAAATATGTATGAAAAATTCAAAGGGCCAGAACTCATTGAAAAATTATTCAAGCACAACATGCCGATAATATGCACAACTCTGCCTTGATTGTACTGTACATGCACGAAAAAGATTATCCAGAATTTCTAAGTGAAACAAGAGCAATAATTTGCATTATATACATGCAAGAGTTATCTAACTTAGTTGTTGTAGTAGGGTTGATGACTGGGAAGACTTGTGTAAAGTTTCAATCAAATACATTGAGTGGTATGACACCAAAGCCTAGGTGAGTAGATTAGCTCTCTTTATTCACCAAATAGTCGAGCTAAAAATTGGCCATTTCAGAAGTTAAAGAGCCTTTAATCATTTCACAAAATAAATCAATGATCGGCAGTTATTTCATATTCTTTACGATGCTTTCAAGTTTGCCATCAAAAGTAACACACACTAAAATCTAGTTCAGCTCCTATAACAGGTGTTACTGTCAAAACACAGTACAAGCTCGCATCAAATAATATAATAACACAGGATAAATATTTCCAATAACACAAAAATAGACAGACTCGTAGTAGAAACAATATGATGCAATGCGTAAATTTATTTTGGGATTTGTCTGTCTACTTAGTCAACATTGAGTGAATGTGTGATAATTTTGCAATTAGATATGATAGTTGTCTATATGTGCAGTGACATATCTACTGTTACTAAGTCGTGGATATGAGAATGGAAGCAAGCATCGAAAACTGCCTGTGTCTGGGAATAACCAAAGGTGTCATTTTGCCTATATCAATTATTCAATGCACTCGTCAAAATAGTAGTAAACAGCTTTAAATGACTCGACTTGTAACTTCCACACCTGTGACATGATCATCAGAAAATGAGGTGGCTTATATTTAAATGATGGTATATATCTAAAGCTTAGGCTGGAATGTTGTCCATTTACAAATTATTTTCTCTCATAACAGTTTCGCACAATTAGGAAAAGCACTAATTTCTTTTTCACAATTAAAAATAAAAATTCGCAAATTGCGGAAAATATGATCGGTAGCGTAAGGGGAGGGGGTCAGGAGTTTGAATCCCTGCTTGACCAAATCTCTATAACATTGCCCATTCAAGTGTTTTCAACCTAACTTAATCAGCTTATTGTGGAGATAAATGTGCTTTTATGTGTTTAACCATCAACTTTGGAAATTCTTGAAAGAAAGCTATTGAAGGGAAGTCATACTATCGACCTTGACCAGTTACCCTAAATACAAATTATTTTCATGTCTAACCTTTATACAAAATTTCAGAAACATATATTTATCTAAATGGAGACTATTTTGCTATTTTAAGTAATCTTATTTATCTCAAAACCAATCTGAAGTTCCTTTTCCCTGTTAGAAACCTATACACAAAATTTCATCAAAATATCTTAAGGAACTTAATTTACTGACTGAAAATTGTTTTTGACTTGATTAACATCAGCACCACTCCCAGTATTTTTTTCATGTTGGACATATTCACAAAACTGTGAGTTTTTTTTGAACATGAACTGAATTAAATCAGTACAAATCAATTATTTTTAGATGTCTTAATAATTTTTTATACCTTAAACATCCCATCCATATACCATATACCAGAGCTTTGCCTGGCTCACCAGTTGCAGCTGGGTAACTGAAGGTGAACAGGAAGTGTCATATTGCGGCAACTGTCACATCTGCCAGCCCACTATCGATTTCTCGCTGATGGAAACCCCAATATATCTACAGTGGAAAATACAAATATACTGACCTTCTTTAATATATACACTGTCAGAGAAAGAGAAGTTATGTCTATTCATCTGAATATTGATCATACAGTGCATAAATATGGTCAAACTAAATTAATGCTATGTTTCCCACACAAACCATCAAAATGGTCCAACTCAATGCATATTATTATTTTTGCACTGTTAAAAACAATGGAATTGAATAATTGTGTTATTATCACCTAGTTTGTAGATTTATTAAACTAAGAATTCTAGACTATAATACTGTACATTTTGGGTTGGGTTTTTGTGCATAAAACAAGAAAAATTAGCGTAAAGCTTTCTTATAATGCAATTTATAATGTTTGGTTGTTTGTAAGAGTGTATAACTCTATTGTTGTATGGTGTTTAACGTCGCTCTCAACAATTTTTCGGTTACCTTAAATATATACGATTATAAGCCTCAGTTTTTACCCCCAAGTTTTAAAGTCTTAAATACGGGTATGTATAATACTAGAGTATGAAAAAAATAATTTATTTTTCAGGTCTCGTTGGTCGAGTTTCCCCCATTTCCCCATTGCAATCGTCAACAAAGGCTGACAACTATCATCTTGAATGTAATGCAGTAAGCACAGGAAAATTTGAACATGTCTTACATGCTTTATATTTTATGATTTCTATTTAATGAAACACAGTTTATTAATCCATATTTGGTATTATTGTGTATTCTGTTACTTACTAATAAATCTGTATAAACTGAAGGATATACCTTTTTATACTTGAAACGCCCCATCGATACACCAGAGCTTTGCCTGGCTCAGCAGCTGCAGCTGGGAAACTCGAAATGAACAGTAAGCGACGTAGCGTGCCAATTATCACATCTGCGAGCCCAATATAAATTCTTCACAATGAAGGAAACACCAGCTTATCTAAAATGGAAAAAATAAGATGAAATTTTAAAGAATTATAAAATGAAAAAATATAATAACCTTTTGTAATATTTACACTAGTCAGAGAAACAAGTTTTATAGCAGGTCTTTTCATATGAATATTTATGCAACAGCTAATGATTGACTGATTGAATATTTAGTATCAATTTTATGCCATCGAGGGCTAACAGATGATCAGTTAACCTAACAACTGTTTTCTGGAATCCTGAATGGTTAACTAGTACTTGAGCACACCCTCACAAGTAACTGATAACTTTCCCACTTCAATCAGAGATGAGAGGATAAGGATAACATGGCACAATATCAATCATCACGGAAACTGTTGCCAGGGGGGTTACGAAATCATGACCCCTGGATTGAGTCAGACAGGGAAAGGCAGGGGGAAAAAAATGCTATGTTTACTATTTCTACACAAAACAGTCTGGTTCGTATCAACACATTGCAGGTTATTCAAGGCCAACAGGAAGGAAAATTACAGATTCTACATGTACAAAAATAACAAATTGAACATGCAGGATGAACCTAGAACCTTGATATCTGCAGAACTGCAGAGTTCAGTAAATTCTATCATATTACTCAAATTGTCAGTTCTTACGACATACATGAGTCACAGTGATCTTTAAATTTTACCATTACTCATATGGCTCCCTGGAACTCCACAGGGCAATACAAATAATACTGGTATAATAATAATAATAATTTATTTTTTTGACCCATCACATAATCATAAAACAATAACAGATTTACAAGCATGATGAGCTATAACATCCAGCCAGTACTGACTTACAAGACACACATAATAACCATGCTCCAAATAATCTATGTATTTGCGTATTTCACTGAAAGAAACTTGTGGAATCAGGGCTAGAATTTAACTTTTTTTGCACTTGCACATTTTTTTGGCGAGTACAAGATATTTCAACTCGCAAAATATCAACTTTACTCGCAATTTTGATAAACCATTATTTATAAAAATTCTATAAACATGAATATCTGGTTATTTTTTTCGCTGACAATTTGCTGAGTCACGGTAAATTGGATTGAGTATCAAAATATGTAGATAAAATATCGCCAAGTGATTAAAATCGGCAAACCAGTCTACCAAGAATGTCCACTGTGTAAAAAAACATCATCAATCAATGCATACCAGTGCTCCAGATAAGGTGCGTAGATAAGCATTGAAATTGCCAAAAAAAAGCATTGGAAATAATAAATGTGCGTACCGGTACGCATAAACAATTGAATATAAACATTTCATTGGCGATCTTGTGCGTATCGTATTTCCAAAGACCGGGGTTTTCACAACGGAAGTAGACACTGTGAAATAAACAAATCTAAGGGAAGTAACTGCTATGTAAAACATTGTCTGGTTCCCTGACCTATACCGATAAAAATAGACTGTTAATTGGTAGATCGGGGAACAACACTAACTATATACAATAAGAGTTATTTCCCGTAGATCATTGTCACTGAGCATGTTGAGTATTTCAGTGTTTTAAAGAGGTCTGCTATAAACAAACCTGCATTACTTAGCCGATTACTTTATCTTATTTATTATACATTTTAAGCAGTGCATTTAGGGAGTAAAATAAGCATTTGGCCAAAAGCTGATCTATAAATACTCTTTCAATTTTCATTTTAAGCATTAAATTTTTATTTAAGAAGTAAAATAAACATTTGGCCAAAAGCTTATCTGGAGCACTGGCATACTGTGTAAAACATCATTAACTGATGCATGTTTACAGCAGGTCGAAACTGAAAGTTGAAGAAATGAAAACCGCCGTCATTTCAATTTTATTTTTTGCACTCGCAAAAATTTGCAAGCGTATGGAAAAACCACCCACATTTTTCAATATCCAGTGGCATTTTGCGAGTTTGCGAGTCCTTGAAATGCAGTCAATTTTTAAGAGTCCCATTAACAAATAATTTTCCTTCATCCAAAACATTGCTAATACATGCATATCCAAACAGTTGTTTCACATTTCCTGTATTTTGGTAAACAGGAAACAGTAGTAACTGATTCCCCGGCTCAGTGGCATAGCTATCCCTAAAATAAACTCTAGGCGGTTGGGGATGATTTTTAGGATGCTTTTCCTGTGTTCTGCAAGTATTTCTAGGAGATATAAGGCCTAAATAAAAACTTTGTTTGTTTACCCTTGCGCGACCGACCCATTAAAAAAGCACCGACTGAAAAAAATTTATTGGTGAAAATTTCTGAGGGGCCGACAAAAGCACTCGTACTAACGAATGGTTTTTGTCTGCGGACGAGTGATTTTTACCAGTAACTAGTTTATCGGACAAGTAAACTTTTTGGCAGAGATCGAAAAATAAACACTCTGAAAACTGTAAAAAAAGTTATGATCCAAAGCCATTATGGTATTTATTCTTTCTATATTTCATTGCTGTAAATATTATTTGTAATTTGATATTTAACGTTCATCAACGATAACTTTATCATGCAATTTCCTGTCAAGTCTCCAAAGACATTCGTCATTACAAACCATTTGGCATAATTTTTTATAAGGTATCGAGACGCCCATGCACAGCTTTTTAGTGCCGGTTTAAAAATCAGACTTTTCGGTCTTCGGAATATTTCCTGGTCTCCGGAATATTAAGTCTTTTTGCGTTTTACATATTATGGAGGTTTGAATGCATTAACTTTTTATGTTTACCCCAAGCTGTTTGTATTCGCAACAAAAGCGATATATAAACATCAACAAACTAAATGTTTATTGCATGATCATAACGGTTAAAGCTAGTGTTGTTACTTACTGTAAGTGAAGTAATCAAACTATTTACACGAATGAGAATGCTCCAAGATAAAAATTCCTGAAAATAGGCTGTGGGTGCAGGGGGCCACCTAGGTCCCCTGCCGGGGTCCAGGGGCAGCGCCCCTGTAGGGGGTCCAGAGTGGCGAAGCCCCCCAGCCAAAAATGAATTTCAGCAATTTCAAACACTAAGAGAGGTGTTCTCCTTGCTTCTTATTGCAGTTTTCTTTCCTTGAAAATAAACAAAAATGCCTGCCTGCATTAACTTCAAATTATTTTTTGGTGCCTTTCTTAAAATTTGCAAACAAAATTATCAGGCCACCCTTAAAACATTTTAAGTTTCAAACTGCAGTGTCATCTGTTTATTTAAAATGGTACACAACATTTTGCTGCTGTAGAATATTTCGTCAACGCGTGAGCAGTCGCCATCCCTCCCTTGGATAACATGCCACAAAAGCCGTTTATGTCTGGCAATTTGATTGGTTCGCTTTAGAAATCTTTGTTTACAGACTGGTTTACCAGACAGACTTCAATATCAAATGGGTAAATCTATGTGGATTCGGCACCAGTCTATGGAAGCCGACAGGTGCCCGGTGTCGACGTACCTAAAAGGTTCAGAAACTGTATAATTATAGAGAATGACTCATACTAGAAAATTTGACTTCAGTTACTAAAACTGTTGCATTTAAAAATGCCTATGAACTACCGTATATTCCCTTATAAACGCCCCCACTCTAATAAACGCCCCCCACCTATTTTTCTGGAAAATTAAAAAACAAAACATATATGCGATTTGAGTGCGTATTCGCCCATCTTTCCCTGATCGATTATTTTGTTACACAGTCAACAATTAGCGTAGTGTTTATTACCTTTGGACTCTTTAACCCATTGTTTATATCTTGGGTGACCACTTAACCACTTTTGTTTGAACAAATACTTCCCCATATTTGCTGTTTAATACTAGTAAAACTGCCGTCTGCCGATTAAAACATTCCAAAACGTCGGAAAATGCGGTTAGTCTGTGTACACTGAAAGTTCATTGTTCCACGTTGATAAGAGCAAGCGTCCAAGTGATTTAAAGTGAAGAGTACAATGACCATAAATTCGGATATTCCAGTACGCAGACTAGTAATTTCATACAGATTTTCAGCTTTTTTTCATCCTATGTCGATTATTTCATTCACTCTAAAATAATTCTGAACCACTTTTTCGGGGATTTAAACCGGATTTAAGGTTTTTTTCCATGGTTTTATTGGTTTTATTGTATTTTTAACTGTTGTTAAATTTGCTTTTTTATCTTTTATAAACGCCCCCACCTTGTAAAATGTAAGGCCCCTGGGGGCGTTAATTAGGGAATATACAGTACAATCAAACCTGTCTTAAGCAGCCAGCCAAGGGAAAGGGCCAAATTGGCCGCTTAAGACAGGTGGCTGCCTACTACAGGGTCATCAATTTTCACCCAGATTAGCGAAGTATTTTTGTATATTGGCACAATTTCACAACCTCAACACGTTCATCCAAAGTCAAACACTTCCGTTTTGGTGGCATTGTTAACACGCTGACAATCAAAACATTTATGATTTAAGTCACAATAAATCATTTCCAAATTTTATATTTTTCCACAATTAGCGCTTTTTACAAGTGTGAACTTAATGAGTTAATTCCTTATCGTTCGTTAAAAGCACGAACAAACTGCCATTCTAATTATCATCTCAAAAATGTTAGCTTCTTTAATCTTTTTATATGCCGACTTTTTCAGAGTTAACGTGTTTACACAAAACACTTTGATCTGTCTATTTTACCAATTACGCAGCTAAAAATAGAGATGTGAAAATTATCATGCACTACACTCGTGTTTGAGTCGGAAAAATTGCGATTATGTAGAACACAATAACAGCTTTGTTTGGTTTGTTTAAGGCCAATAAAGAAAGTTTAAACTAAAAGAAACCTATTTTAAATTAAAGATATATTATAATTATTTGATTTATTTGGTTTTGAGTACTTTAATTAAATATTAATTCTGTGGCCGTAATGAAATTTTTATATGCCAAAATCGATATTCTACGGTAAAATTTGTTCATTTGATGGCCGTTTTAGTAGGTTTTTAATGCATTTGGGACCAAAAATGTTGGCCGCTGGCCGTGTCGACCAGGTGACTGCCTATTGCAGTTAAATTATATAGTAAATTTCGACGGGAGGGTCTGAAACTGGCCGCTTAAGGCAGGTGGCTGCTTATTACAGGTGACCGTTAGTACAGGTTTGACTGTATATTAAATAATGCCAACAGATTAATACTTATTATTCTATATACAGTTCATTTTTTTGATATAGTTCTGTAGGCATTTTTAAATGCAAACAGTTTAAGTAACTGCTGTCCAATTTACTAATACTAGTCATTCTGTATACAGTTTCATTCTATCAATCAAAATAAACACAGTTCAGTTTATTATATATAAATGTTATATAATAATATATATACTATTCATTTTTACAGTTTTTCTTAGGCTACCTACCTACCCCGTTTTAAAATCTAGGGTTGGGCAAGGGGAAACAGAGATATTTTTAAATGTGGCCTAATGAAAAATTGATGCATTTGAAAAAAAAAGTGCAAACCCAAGCTTTAGCAGAGTGAAAGTATAGGCAAGTATCAGTTCATTTAGCCATCTCATACAGGAGTTTGCATATTATTCATACATAGCAATGAAAGCATTAAGATGATCAAGATCACGCATTCTGACAAAATGTCGAAGTTAGAACAAAATTCTCAGCTTGCAAAGGAAAAAAACATGTTCTAACCAAAATCAAATTACAATTTTTAGTTATTTTTTGCCCCCAACTCCCATTTCCTCAATACATCTTTTTAAACCAATAGTATTTAACATTGTCAACAACAAATTAGACCAGAAATTCTAAGTTGCAGACTGCTGCATTTGTGCAAAAAGCAACTAGTTTGTTCATTTAAGAGTTGCAGGCAGCAACATTTGATAAAATACTGATAAAGTGTTACCCCCAGGATTGAAAAAGGGAAGGGTACCAATTGAAAACGGGCATTTTTGGCACATACGAAAATAATTATTGTGTGTTGTGTTGAGCACCATTTTCAGCACTTTTAACAAGTATGATATATATCTGTTTTGGTAAATGTATAAATCATCTCAAATAAGGCTACTACAATATCATGTATTAATAATACATGATATCAAGGAACTAAAGAAGGATATACTATAGTTCCTTGATGATATCGTAACAGCCTTTTTTAATAATACATGATACTATTGAAGTAGCCTTATAATTAATCAATTATAAAGTAATCATGTGAGTTGTATGTTTCCAGCCATACATCAGATTTTCATTTGTAAACAGTTATCATAGTAAACAAACCAAATATGGAAATTGGAGGTCTCATTCCATTCCCGCGAGATCCTGTTATTTTTTAAAATGGCAGTCAACAGAATATTTTGACATGGTAGAAAAGTAACTTTTTTTTTTTTTTAAAGTTTGACTTACTAAACAATATAACGTAACTTATATTTAATATATATATTTATATAGGCATGAATTCTTAAAATAGCGTGACTCTAAATTTTAGTCCTGCTCCTACTCAATATGATGTTGTATGGTGTTTAGCGTCGCTTTCAACAATTTTTCAGTCATATCGCGACGGTGTCTACTTGAGACAGTATTCTGAGCGCTGTCACACTGGAGTATCATGCCGCAGACACGTGGTACGATACCCCACCCAGTCACATTATACTGATACCGGGCCGACCAGACCTAGAACTGTCCTCTAAATGCTGAGCGCCAAGTGAGGAAGCTTTTAGTACCATTTTTAAAGTCTTTGGTATGACCCGACTGGGGATTGAACCCACAACCTTCCCGCTCTACCACTAGACCACGTCATGGTCTACTCAATATGAATATCAAATTGAAACGTTAAATGGGAATGAAATGGGAATGGGCGTTTCTGAATTGAAACTAGCTTAGTATGTACTCTAACTGAACAACAATGAAGATGATGATACCAAGGCCACAACAATTAACTTTAGACTCCACTTTATTAAAAAGAAGAGCTAAAATGTTACATTCTGATTCTTAGAAATACTTGCAGCAAGGAGAATAGATGTGTTTTTTTATCAGTACAAAAAATTATAATTAATTGCAGTGAACATCATAAAATAAATTAAATATCATTTTGTTATTTTATATTTAAAAAGTAAAAAACAAAACAAATGTACATCACATAAATACCTCAATGAATATAACAGCTGTTAGCTTCCATTGTGAATTTAACACCTGGACTAAAAGCACATGCCAAGTACAGGTGACCAATTTTAATACACACATTACATTTATCATATGGTACCCTTTCCTATCTATGAAGTTTATCTGAGCCAAGTCACAAGCCAGGAACCAAGTCAGATTAAAATCACTTGACCATGAAGTAGGTTAATATTAACAAAAGTTTGAAAGCATGATGTGCCCTGAAGTTATACATGTACATGTTATACACATATGATAAATACAATTCACATCAAATAAACCAATCTATGCAGATGATGTTGGACTGGAGGATCTCAGAATATGGGATATCATGCATTTTGGCAACAGAAAACAATCTGAACAGAAAATAAAAAACACTGGTCCTTTCTTATATTTTTCAAGAAACAATTCCACTATTGAATATTGTTAATTGCAAGTCAGTTCAGCTATGCATTTTGTTATGTCATTTTTGCCATCGACGACTAACAGACAATCAGTTGATCTAATTACTCTTTCCTGGGATCCTGAAAGGTTAACCAGCACTTGAGCAAACACACCTCTGCAAAAAACTGATAACTTTCCTACTCAAATCAGCGGTAAGAGATGAATGATACAGAGACGCCATGTTGTATATCAATCATCAAGGAGACTATGACCGGGCAGGGATTCCAACTCACAATTCGCCTGCATTGATAGTCAGACAAGCTGCTGTCAGTTCTGAGTTATGCAGGAAAACAGTATTGTGAGTTTTGAACTTACACTTGACAAAGCAGATAGTTCCATGATTAGTAGCTAATACTGGAATCTTTATATGATGTTATATTGCTGTTCAAGAGAAAGAGGTCAAATGTTGCTCAACTGGCTAGTGCAATTATTTGGTGTTTCAAGGGCCATAACTCTGACATAATTATCCGATTTGGCCAGTTTAAGAACGTGTCTGATATTATGTTATATAACTAGTGCGAGTCAAATGAAAAATGCAGGTACTGGTCAAACAGTGCAATTTTTTATGTTTCAAAAGACAAATTTCTGAATTTAATATTCCCCTTTGTCTAGTTCAAACACTTGTTCAAGATATTATGGTTATATAACTACTGTGTAAGTTTGGTGAGGATCAAATTCAAAATACAGGTGCTAATGTGCACACAAAGTCAAATAGTGCAATTTTTCATAATTCAAGGGCCAGAACTACAAATTTACTTATCCAATTTGGCCAGTTCAAGTACTTGTCGATATATTATAGTTATATAACTACTGTGTAAGTTTGGTGAGAATTAAATGAAAAATGCGGGTACTGGTGTGCAGAGATCAAATAGTGCAATTTTTTATGTTTCAAGGGCCAAAACTCTTGAGTTTAATTAGATGCACATAACAAAACTTTACAGATGAACAATGGGCGACTGACACAGGACAATTAAAGAGCTGACTAACAGTCCAAGAACTAATATACAGAAAGACAGGAAATTTGCATCTCCAGTCCAAAATCTAATATACAGAAAGACATCTCCAGTCCAAAAATTAATATACAGAAAGACAGGAAACTGGCATCTCCAGTCCAAGAACTAATATACAGAAAGACAGGAAACTCCATCTCCAGTCCAAAAAACTAATATACAGAAAGACAGGAAACTTGCATCTCCAGTCCAAGAACTAATATACAGAAAGACATCTCCAGCCCAAAAACTAATATACAAAAGACAGGAAACTTGCATCTCCAATCCAAGAACTAATATAAAAGACAGAAAACTTGCATCTCCAGTCCAAGAACTAATATACAAAAAACAGGAAACTTGCATCTCCAGTCCAAAAGCTAATATACAAAAAACAGGAAACTTGCATCTCCAGTCCAAAAAACTGATATACAAAAGACAGGAAACTTGCATCTCCAATCCAAGAACTAATATAAAAGACAGAAAACTTGCATCTCCAGTCCAAGAACTAATATACAAAAAACAGGAAACTTGCATCTCCAGTCCAAGAACTAATATACAAAAGACAGGAAACTTGCATCTCCAGTCCAAGAACTAATATACAAAAGACAGGAAACTTGCATTTCCAGTCCAAGAACTAATATACAAAAAACAGGAAACTTGCATCTCCAGTCCAAAAGCTAATATACAGAAAGACAGGAAACTTGCATCTCCAGTCCAAAAGCTAATAAACAGAAAGACAGGAAACTTGCATCTCCAGTCCAAAAGCTAATATACAGAAAGACAGGAAACTTGCATCTCCAGTCCAAAAACTAATATACAGAAAGACAGGAAACTTGCATCTCCAGTCCAAAAACTAATATACAGAAAGACAAGAAACTTGCATCTCCAGTCCAAGAACTAATATACAAAAGACAGGAAACTTGCATCTCCATTCCAAGAACTAATATATGAAAGACAGGAAACTTGCATTTACAGTCCAAAAACTAATATACAGAAAGACAGGAAACTTGCATCTCCAGTCCAAAAACTAATATACAGAAAGACAGGAAACTTGTTTCTCATGTCTAATGAATTATATGTTGGAGAAAGACACAAAACTTAATTTTGGTTCTCATTTTTTTTATTAAGCATTTTTTTCAGTGCAAGAGATATTGTTTTACTGTTGTTGGCTGACCAAACTGATACAATTAAGAGTATTGTACTTCAATAATATGCAAGAAGTGACTAAAGCCGCTATTCCGTTCGTCCATGACCAGTGTCTGCGGCCGGTTAAACACTATTCCATACATATATAGTTTATATGATGTCTTCCTTTTGTATTTTTGTTTTGAAAGGCAATTAAACATGGTCCTTGACACAGAACTAGAACAATATGATATGTATCTAACCATGGCAGTTATGGTTATCTAAATACGAAAGAATACCGCAACAGTGGTCTAGTGGTAGAGCGTCTGTCTCACATGCAAAAGATGTTGGGTTCATTCCCAGGTAGGGTCATACTAAAGACTTGATAAATGGTACCAGAAACTCAGCATTTAGAGGATAGTTCTTGGTCTGGTTGGGCATGAATACTGTTTCAAGTAGACACAGTCGCAACAAAACTTAAAATTATTAAAAGTGATGTTACGCACCATACAACAACAACAGTAGACAGAGGAAGAATTGTTATATTGTGTGGTAGTCTTTTATTTTTTGAATCTAAAGACATGATGAAAATTTACATGAACAGGTATTTTTTTGTGGTAATTTTTATACTTTAAGTCCTTTTTAAAAGTAAAAATTAAGGAATATGTCTATATGAACATTTGGTCACCTATGGGTAATTTACATCTTTACAAATTTATATTTCTATAAGGATTGTGTAAAATTAAAATGTTTTTATTAAAACTAGGAAAACATTGCATATTGAATTGATAAGCTATTATAAATTAATTGCTAGATTACTATCCATTTTTTTCTTAAAAAAGGGAAGTGGTGGAGGATTTAATTTTAATTTCTAAAATTTTTTTTTTTTTAAACCATTTTTATGAAAATAAAAAGAGTCGGGGCGGCGTCATGAAAATTAGGGGGCGGGTGGGGATGACAATCAAGCTTGAAATTTCTCATACATAATTTATACACTCACAAGTGGGAAAAATGACCATGCTCCTTTACAAAGGATGAAATCGTATTAAAAATACCCCCACCCCCTCTTACAAAATTAAAAAAAAAAAATATATAAAAACACTCTGTATGCACAAAAATTAAAAAAACATAATAATATATAATAAAAAAACTGAAGGGTGGGGGGATTATTATTTTTTTTTTTTTTTCAGTAGTTACTCCGCTCTGTAAACCATGTGGGGGTGGGGTTGGGATGGGGTATCCTTGAGAAGGTCCAGACTACAAGTCGGATGCCTGTATGTTGTACTTGTCACTTCTGTATAAAACTTTTTTCCACGCTCCTTTTGCCAGACATTAGTAGCCAGACATATAAACAAGTCACTACTGCTTTTGCTTATTCTCATTTGAAATCCTCTTTTTTGGGGAGGGGTTAGCATGACCTTGTGAACTCATTTTTTGCTCGTTTTGATCTTCGGTGTTTTTTATAAGACCGTTAGACAGACTGACTATTCGCATAATCAGAAAAACATAAAAGTGTATACTTACTTAAACATTTATGACTTAAGTTGGTCGGGTTAATTTAACAACAATTCGTAGTAAACAGCATTTCACCTCGTGCGTTTATCTCTTCATCCGGGCAATTTTGTCTATCGATGAATAACCAAAATCAAATTCAGTGGGCCAAATGGCCGGAAATTATAAATATATTGATCACTTTCTGGTTAATCCATTTTCTTAGACGATTGATTTATTAAAATATGCAAGGACTCTATATAAGCCATTGTTATATGGTGATATGTTACCGATATGGTACCGAATTTGATCAGACATATATAAACAGCAGGCCCATAGCTAGTCTCATTTAATCGCCGTAATAGGGGTGAGACTAGCCACTTTACGATCTGTAGAGGACGAGCACATAAAAAAATATAAAAATCGTTCGAAAACGTGCTTTGATATGCACTAGCCCATAGCTAGACCTTAAAATACAGGGAGGCCGATTCTAAGGGTTGGGGAGGGGGTCTGAGGGCATGCTCGCCCAGAAAAAAATGGGCGATGATGCCATCTCTTGCGTTTTCCTACATTTCAGAACCTATTTTGCCCATTTGGAGGTATTGATTTTGGATACTTTATTTAACATCAAGTCCAAAAAAATACGGGGTTTTACAAATAATCACCAAATGACAACAAATAAAAAAAACACAAAGATATCTTATTTATTAGCAAATAAAATAAGTTGATACATGCAAATGTAATGCAATGCCTGTTCATGCATATAGATTCCCAAAAATCTAAATTGAACAAGTGTGTAGCATAAGTATTGAAATCAATTCTTTGAGGCTGAAATTCAAAACATTTAAGTATTAGACTAACAAATAATGACAATTTGCTAATTATTAGTCGAACATTAGATTATTGATGTTATCAAATGCATACAAACACAGCAATAGTTTATATAGTCATAGTTAGTATCTTTCTGAAATGTATTTATTATGATGATAAAATCTAAATGTTCAATTGAATATGCTTAATGTTTACTTTTTATTCCTATTTCTTAATTCTAAATGATTTGTTCAAACATTCATGCCAATTGCTTGATTTAAATACTTTATTATCATTGTATATAATTTGTATACTGTTTCATTCTGAATTTCTATTTCTTAGTTCTAAATGATACATTCTTCATGCCAAATGAATGGGTTTATTCTTTATGTCTATTTAATGGTAGTGGTAATGGTAGTGGTAGTTGTGATTGTGATTGTGATATTGTGATTGTGATATTATGCTTAGAACTGGTTATACACAGGAAGACTTCTTGCTTAATTTCTATAAATTGTAAGTACTTGAAGTAAAATAAATCAGTTAAATCTGCAGTGTTGTATATATATGGAAAATAATCACATTATAAATCATTACTCCCATCTAAAAACAGGATGTTTTATCTATAAAAACAGGATGTTTCCATCGAATCCGTTTCTAAAGTTTTCTGGGAATTTGAAAAAAAAAATCAGATAAGATTGATGACATTGCAATACACATTCAAGTATCATGCATCCATGCACGCACATGCTTTACAATAATAATATATCACAGAAGTTAAGAATCATGGCAGCACTGCATGTATATGTTGTTGATAAAAATATATATACGTGACTCAAAATAACAATACGTATAATTATGCTAAATGTAAATACGAGAATAAACATATATCAGGTTGACAACGTAATCAAAGTTATGTATGTTTTGTTATCTAAAATAGAAGCTATAATATTTGTATACAATATGTTCTATGTTTGTATTTTAATATAAAAATAAATTTCATATCAACAATATGTTAAGAGGAAGATTACTTTTTCTTTTTTAAATCTAACGAAATGAAGAATTTTTACGATTTATGTCATTTTCTCTTTTTAGCCCATTTTTAAACTTACTTCTTCATCTTTCAACATACTATATTTCTATTTTTATTGTGTGTTGTTTAATAAACATATTTGTTAAATCAAGACTACCTTTTTTTCGTGAAATTTCAATATATATTTTTTTTCCAATCCGTAAAAAGAAAGAAAAATATGAAATAATTGGTAATTGGAATAAGTCATCATTTTTATCAGCTTTACTTTGGTACCAAAGTTATTTAATTCAGACAAATATTTGAAGAGTTATTAAAGAAATACTAAAAGTACCGTGTACATTATATTGCTATTAGTTGCCAGTCTCTGTAATTAGACATGATTTTAAGTATACTTTTTATACTTGATCATAATTTACTTTTAAAATGAGATGTTGACTGCTTGAAACAGCTTTAGACAGCTTTGGAGGTTTCTGACAACGTGTTAGTCTGGGACCCTGCCCAACTTCATTCCATAATCGTATGTACCCGAAATAAATTTTGGATGGTAATTCCTTACAAAGATATATTTACAGTTTTGATGGTAACAGGCAGAATTGTGCAGTGGTTATTATCGTTGATTTCGGATCGTAAAGACTGGTGTTCAATCCCTCTCGGCATCTAACTTTTTTTCCAATCCCACTCGGCATTTTATTTATTTTTATTTATTAGATCGTGTTAACACGTCAATAAAGTCAATTATTTATATTTATATATTGCCTTTTGTTAATTAACCTTTCAGCTGTTAAAAAGGCCGACAGGGCTTATGTCGTGGTAAAGTGTCCGTCGGTTAACCTTTTTCTTGTAGATGCGATAGCATTCCCACGTCCATTTTTAACGAATCTTGACCAAACTTGCACAGCATTTATATACATGTAACTACAAAACCTTGAAGCTCTTGAACCAGTGTGATTGAACCACAAATACCCCTCTGCCACAGGACTAACAAGCACATTTTTAAGGAAACTTAAAAATCAACATTTTCTCTGAATGTTCAAGCCATATACCGTAGATATTTTACATGAAGCAAACAGAAGCATTGTTACTATGGGGGTTTTCTAACAGGGTTGTAGAAGTTGGGTTCCCTGGCATTTGGGCATTTCACCTGAAGATATCCTATTTGTCTTCTCTAGTGAAGTCAAACACAACTTCATTAAACTTGATGATGAGGATGTAACATACATATTCAAATAGCCCTTGTCAAGACGTTTGGCATACAGAGACAAGAGATTCAGAGGGTGAGCCTGATCTGCCTACAGAAAGGACAAGGAAAAGAAGTGCAATATTCGGTACATTCAGGGAACTATGTTTAAAACTTTTGGAGATCTAGGGAACAGTGGAAATACTTTTAGAGATCTGGGGAGCATGGACTAAATACTTTTGGGGAACTTTGGCAAATACTTTTGGAGGTCTGGGGAACAATATGCATTACTTTAAGAGATCCAGGGAACTGGGAATCCCCCTGGGAGGGCCTCTCTGAAAGCATTACGAAAATTTGACTTTTTAAAGCGAATATAATGGCCGTATCTTTTTTTGTTTTGAATGGGGTTTAACGCCATTTTCAACACATTTCAGGTTATATACAGTTTTACTGGTGGAGGGAAACCTCAGACTGAATCAAACAGACTAGAACCATGTCATTCCGCAAGTCTCACATAAAATCATAAAAAAGCCGTATCTGTTGAGAGTTCAATGTGGTTCAAAGTTATTTGTTACTGTACAAAGCGTGGTGAAATTAAGTCACTGCATACCAGTTAACTCTCGTATAGTGTACAATTGTCATGTTACCAGTGTAATGTGTAGGTAGGTACTCTGTGTGTTGAACATGCATTCCAAAATATACATGGAATGACATCCCATCTACCCATATAAGTCACTGGATATAACTGATTATGTATGTTTTAATATCACAGATTTAGGATAACCAAATATACCTTGAATAAATGATACATTAAAAAAACTTGCTTAAATAATTTATTGTTAATTGGTTGGCAGTTTTTTCTTATGTATTTCCTATTCAATCACACACAGCAGGTTAAATTAATATTAATAAATATGGCACTAGTTACAATCAAAATGAAATATATATACCAGCAGGGTTCTTTCGTGGTCAATAGACGGACAAGTCACGAATCCAATTTTTTGTTATTTAATTGAAACATGTATGGGACTCTCACTGGACAGGCCCCATTAGCGTAGTCAGTAGAGCAAGAGACTTCTAGTCTCAGGGTTGCAGGTTCAATTCTCATGGCTGGCCAATTAAAAATACTAACAGTCATTCGGATGGGACTTTAATGTTTGATGGCGCTATATAATAATCTTATTCTATCACACATTAGTTACAAATGCCACCTAATCATGGTGTGAAGCACTATAATGTTTATGAATAAATCTGTGTGGTCCAAAATCTCTCACTTTGGTAAGAAATTGTGGTGGTACGAAACCTCTTTTATCCGTCTGTTTTTTTTTCAAACCCTCCCACAGTGCTTTAATCAGAAAAGGTGCTGTGAAAGCACGCAATCCTTCAAAGGGGATTTAAAGCAGTTGGCCCGTGTGCAGAGAGAGTCATGCCCAGCACACGCAAAAGATCTCCCTGAATTTCTATGTTAATCAGTGCTGCAAATACCCATAAACCTCACTCAGCTACGAGGCTTCCTGCAATAATCAGAAACTGATTACCGTACTGGTAGTAACCAAACAATAACAATGGAGTTTAGGTTAGATCACCCAGTAACAAGGAAAAAATATCCTCCGCCACCCAGTCTAGTATTCATCCATCATTCTTAATCAATCAATCAATCAATCAATCAATCAATCAATCAATCAATCAATCAATCAATCAATCAAGCTACCAGTCAACCAATTAATTAATCAATCAGCCAACCACCTTACTTTTAAATTGACCAATGACAACAAACTTGGAATGTAAAATACAAGACTTATACACAATAAATATGAATGTATTGTTTATTTAAATGACAAACATATATGAATATTAAATAACTCTATATCTCAGTACTGGCACCCTGTATAAACAATGCATATCTCCAGTTGTATATCTCTTTACAATATACGGCATAATGGCATTATACATGTTTTTAAAATACAGTCAAACTTGTGTAAGCAGCCACCTCTATTAAGCAGCCACATTTGCTATTTCCCATTTCTACGATTAAGAAGCAAAGAAACCTGTTTTCAGCAACAACCTGTCTTAAAATGTCCCCTTTGCTAATTCCCTTGACTGGCTGCTTAAGACAGGTTTGAATGTATTTAAAATAATATAACTGCCAGTGTCACAAACATCAAACTGGAACAAAATCTTCCATATTATGCCCAAACAAGAACCTTAAATTCACAATAATACAGTGAACTCTGTGATAACTGTCTCTTTATTAACCCTTTACTCCATAGATACGCAATTTCACGCACCAATCACTGAAGGTCTTTGAAAACAGTGCAAAAAGAGTTCAGATTGCTTGCAACGAGCAATCTGAACACTTCCTGCACTGTTTTCCACTCTGTCAGTTAATATAAACATAATTCCCCCAATAATTCAAAAGCCTTCTATATAAGAGGTGTCCGAAGGCGTCTATACGAAGTAAAGGGTTAAGCAACAACCTGCTGCAAGTAGCAATTATCTATACTCTGATTTTCGATTAAGAAGCAATTTTTCAATTAAGTAGCATTTATTTATACACTGCCTTTTTGTTAAGTAGCCGTTAGTCCATTGTTGCCTCGGACAAAAATCTTTTCATCTGCACATTTGGAGGAGGTAGGTTGTAAAACTAGTAAATAGTGTATAGCACATGTGCCTTTTATTGTCCAGTCAATATGCACCAAGCAGCCATCAGTCTTTCATTGCCACTCTTGCTTGTATTTTTGTGTGCTTAGTGGTAGTTAAAGACAGATGTAACTGGAGTTCAATTCAGAAATATTACTCCCTTTTTCTTATTTATTTTATTTCTATTGTGAAACAAGTTGACATAACTTAGACAAATCACGCTCGAAGTCCCATTTGGCAGAACCCATACTAACCATATGCAGATAGTGTCTTACTCGAGGACACCACACATAGGCCTGGCGGAGGATCAAGCCCATGAACCTCCAATCCTGGGTATATTACTTAAAATGGATTGGTAAACCATCATTAAACAATGAATCTGTACATCGTTCACAGATTAGTACTTGTAGTCTCAATGAAAGTATGTACACTTAATGATTTATATGTATTCATTACAACAAGGACTTATATAAAAGGATAGGAGTCTTGCATCTCTTTACTAAATGTTGATAAAATAGCATGCAAAGAATTAATAATTCGGCAAATTAATCATTCAAATTTCACAGCATTTGACAGGCACCTGATTTCTTTTACAGAAAATGTAAGGTGTATATAACCGTGTATGTTTTATAATGTTTTAAACATGCAAAATTACCTTGAATTTAAAATATTGCAGTTTCAGTAAAATTTTAAATATTTTCTTTGATTTTTTTAGTTGTGGTATACACAGTTTGTAATCATAAGTACCGGTACTTCAAAAATTCAAAATGCAATTTGCTAGCAATGGTCTCGTTTCATAGAGAATTCCATTGTGCAAATAAAGAATTTTGATTTGCATTTCTGAGAAGAATGGAAGTCAAGATATTTGAAAAATGAGATTTCACGAGATTTTGCATGAATACGGAAGCGTTCATAACATCAAAATTAGTTTCTTTTCCTTCTCTATTTAAGTCCTTGATTACATGGACCACTTACAGAAATAACAAGATGCTATTCTTATAGCCATGATCTTTAATCCTAGCCTTCTCCAACAGTTTGACCATAAGGGGTTATAAAGATGCATCACCTATAACTTTCTTTTGAGTAAATGAAGGAAAGTTGAATGAATCACAAAGAGGAAGGTCCCGTTGATTCCTTCCTTGAAGTTTATCCTATTTATGAGAAATTTATTAAAACAAATGTTGTAATTTTCCGTTTTATTCATCAAAGTTTTAGCCTAATACGATACTTACTAATGAGTGACTTTATAGCAGGCTATGACTTAATATTTGGTCAACACAGTTTAAGTGTTTTACATTACAGAGACAAAATATAATATATGTTACTAAACAGAATATTCATACTATAATTTTATGATATTTGATATAAATGTGCAGTTTTACTGGTTAGATAAAAAATATACCGGTGATATAGGTGTGGCCTCTTTAAGCAATGAAGGTGAGACCTCTTTCAGCAATGAAGGTGAGACCTCCTTAAGCAATGAAGGTGAGAACTCTTAAAGTGATAAAGGTGAGACCTCTAAGTGATGAAGGTGAGACCTCTTTAAGTGATGAAGGTGAGACCTCTTTAAGTGATAGAGGTGAAACCTCTTTAAGTGATAAAGGTGAGACCTCTTTAAGTAATAGAGGTGAGACCTCTTTAAGTGATGAAGGTGAGACCTCTTTAAGTGATAAAGGTGAGACCTCTTTAAGTGATAGAGGTGAGACCTCTTTAAGTGATAAAGGTGAGACCTCTTTAAGTGATAAAGGTGAGACCTCTTTAATTGAGCAAACCTCATAATGGTTTATAAATTTAAAATGTCAGAGAAGGCTCTGACTAGATCTTCTCATAGCTGTTGATTATTTCCATATTCTCCAAGCCATCAACAATAAACTCGAACAGGGAATGTTATTTGATTAAAACAAAGAATACCAAAAAATAACAAATAGTAAAATTGTTATAAAACTCTATAATATAAACATTTTGTTGTTTAGAACATTATTTGAAGGTTAAAAGCAGAACGGTTGTAAATCCTTCTATATCTATATGAGAAGATACAACTGTTTTACATTAGATCCTTGTTATAAACATCTATATATATGTTTGTGTAACAATACGACAATCATAACTGAATCACAATCATAAACACCAGTACAAAGTAGTAGCCAGCCTACAATTTGTTTCAAACACAGACCTCCCCCACCCACACACAGTACTCCCTCTTATGCATCAGGTAATATACATGTTTATACTATAAAATTTCTGTAAAAGAATTCGTTTAAACTGTCAGGATAGGGTTTATAAGTATCTTTTTGAGGTTTGAAGTTCAGGTGAAAAATTTCGTCCCAAAGGACAACTGTTTTGGCAGTAACAAGATTCTTGCATTGAAAACCCTGTGAAAGATACTTTTTCTTGCATACATGTTATTGACAGTAAACTGGAATATATTCTTGCTGGTCTAATTTCAATAAAATATTAAAATACACCATATTGACGTAATACGGATAATATATTCTTGCTGGTCTCAATTCAATCACATATTAGAATATATTATGTTGACAGTAAACCTGGAATGTATTCTTGCTGGTCTAAATTCAATCACATATTACAATATATTATATTGACAGTAAACATGGAATGTATTATGGCTGATTTAAATGCATTACAATAACACTATTATAGTGACAGTATATATGGAATGTTATGTGACTGGTCTAGATTCAATCACATAATAAAATAATATGACAGTAAATAATTTTCTATTCTGCATATTGGTAATTATAAGAAATGACATCATAAGTGGCTTTTTATATACGTGTAGATTGCAAGTTCACAAAAGATCCACTCTGGATAAATTTCATAATATTCCCATGATGTTATCTTGGAACAAAATGAAAGATACTTTATCTAATCTAAATATCAGATAAAGACAGATACTGTAATTAATATAACTATCAGACAAAGACAGATACTGTAACTAATTTACATATCAGACAAAGACAGATACTGTAACTAATATACATATCAGATAAAGACAGATACTGTTACTAATATACATATCAAACAAAGACAGATACTGTTACTAATATACATACCAGACAAAGACAGATACTGTTACTAATATACATATCAGATAAAGACAGATACTGTTACTAATATACATATCAGATAAAGACAGATACTGTTACTAATATACTGGTACATATCAGATAAAGACAGATACTGTAATTAATATACATATCAGATAAAGACAGATACTGTAATTAATCTAGATTTCAGAAATGCAGGAAATTATGAAACAACTCCATTTTGATAGCTAGTGTAATTCTACTTGACATGAAGAGTTGTAACACTTCATTTTGACAGCTAGTGTAATTCTACTTGACATGAAGAGTTGTAACACTTCATTTTGACAGCTAGTGTAATTCTACTTGACATGAAGAGTTGTAACACTTCATTTTGACAGCTAGTGTAATTCTACTTGACATGAAGAGTTGTAACACTTCATTTTGACAGCTAGTGTAATTCTACTTGACATGAAGAGTTGTAACACTTCATTTTGACAGCTAGTGTAATTCTACTTGACATGAAGAGTTGTAACACTTCATTTTGACAGCTAGTGTAATACTAAGTGACATGAAGAGTTGTAACACTTCATTTTGACAGCTAGTGTAATACTAATTGACATGAAGTTGTAAAACTTCATTTTGACAGCTAGTGTAATTCTACTTGACATGAAGAGTTGTAACACTTCATTTTGACAGCTAGTGTAATTCTACTTGACATGAAGAGTTGTAACACTTCATTTTGACAGCTAGTGTAATTCTACTTGACATGAAGAGTTGTATCACTTCATTTTGACAGCTAGTGTAATTCTACTTGACATGAAGAGTTGTAACACTTCATTTTGACAGCTAGTGTAATACTAAGTGACATGAAGAGTTGTAACACTTCATTTTGACAGCTAGTGTAATACTAATTGACATGAAGTTGTAAAACTTCATTTTGACAGCTAGTGTAATTCTACTTGACATGAAGAGTTGTAACACTTCATTTTGACAGCTAGTGTAATTCTACTTGACATGAAGAGTTGTAACACTTCATTTTGACAGCTAGTGTAATACTAAGTGACATGAAGTTGTAAAACTTCATTTTGACAAAGAATGTAATTCTGATTCGATATCAATATTATAAAATCAAAAAAAAAGTACTACAAAAGAGTTAAGATTCTCAAGACAAACTTCTCAAGCCAGATCTTTATTTATCAAAGATAATTTTTAAGCTAGACCTTTATTCATCAAAAATAATTCTCAAGCTAATCCTTAATTCATTAAAAATAATTTCTAGCTAGACCTTAATTCATCAAAAAATAATTCTCAAGCTAGTCCTTAATTCATCAAAAATAATTCTCAAGCTAGTCCTTAATTCATCAAAAATAATTTTTAAGCTAGACCTTAATTCATCAAAAATAATTCTCAAGCTAGTCCTTAATTCATCAAAAATAATTTTTAAGCTAGACCTTAATTCATCAAAAATAATTCTCAAGCTAGTCCTTAATTCATCAAACTTTTATTCTCAAGCTAGACCTTAATTCAATTTTTTTTCAAGCTAGACCTTAATTCTTCAAACTTTTATTCTCAAGCTAGACTTTAATTCATTTTTTTTTTTCAAGCTAGACCTTAATTCATCAAATTTCAAGCTAGATCTTAACTCATCAAACTTTTTTTTCCAAGTTAGCCCATAATTCATCAATTTCTTTTCAAGCTAGACCTTAAATTGTCAAATCTTTATTCATCAAAAAGTTTTATCCAGGCCTCAATTCATGGAACATTATAACCGGGGCATTAATTCAATTAACTTTTTTTCCTAGACTTTAATCCATAAAACTTTTTTAAGATTCAATACTTTGGAACAAATCCCATATAAAGGGAGTGGCATTGAGACTTAGTTTTGTGTCGTCAGCATCACTACATGTACCAGTATTAAGACAGATCTGTAATATATAGAAATGAGCATTCAGAATATCTAACTTTCTTCTTTATCATCTGTCAAGAGTTATTTTCCTTGGCTGGTCATGCCAGAGATACATGTAACAATGTACCAGCCTCAAAAGGATTTCCTCTCATAAATAATGAATGAATGAATGAATGAATGAATGAATGAATGAATGAATAATTGAATGAATGAATAGTGTTTTATGGCCTGTCCACATGTAAATAGGGTTTCAAATATAACACATAGTACTGAATGTACCAAAAACATGGCACAAGTGTGGCTTACAAAAGCACTGGGTTATTTAGCAGCAGTTTAAATAATTTACCATCTCAATGCTTTAAATCGAATTTTGTTTGTTTGTATAGTGTTTAGTGTTACTTTCAACAATTTTTCAGCTACATTGAGACAGCGTTTACTTGAGACAGTGTTCTAAGCGCTGTCACACTGAAGTAACCTGCTGCATACACCTGGTAATAAACCCCATCTAGTCACATTATACTGACACCGGGCCAACCAGACCTTGAACTACAAATATCCGCTTAATGCTGAAGATTCTAGTAAAAATTTTTAGGTCTTTGGTTTGACCTGGTTGGGGATCGAACCCATGACCTTCTGCATGCGAGGCGGACACTCAATATCTAGACCACAGTTGTGGTGTTGGCAAGTGGAGGCAGTTGCACTGTTTAACAGCAACGTACTTAAATATCATTCCGACTTCCCTTCAGTTGCCAATGCCCACCCATCATTAATTAACACATGGAATATGTACATAGATTGAATGTATCATTTTATAAGCATGACATACATAAACAGTCTTGAATTATAATTGCTAACATGATTGATTAAAACGCACTTAGAATTCCTGATTTTGAACGAAGGTGCTCAACCTGATGACCTCTCTAAAAAGGAGCAATTCATATAACATCTGACCTTACTTACAATTGTGCTAATAAATTTACAATATCTTGTAGAAGAAAATTTGGATTTCTTTTAATATATAACTAAGTAAGGCATATTGTCATAGATTATGAATATTAATACAGCATTGAATCTTCTACTCATTTGTAAATATGTACATACAACAGTTTTGCATTTTAATGTTGAAAACATTTTTTTTTTTTATAGTTTGATCATTTTTAACAATAATTATGAAGAGAAACCTGTTTAAGGGAATACTCTTTTAAACAGTGACCTGTGACCTGTTTAATCCAGTGACAAGACTTTCCACCTTCATTTTCAAGAATTTTAATAAATTAACATGCCAGTTAAGAAGTCACCATTTTTATGTTTTTATGTGTACAATGTTTTCTTTTAAAAATATTGCACTTTGAAGTAAAATTTCAAGTACTTTTGTGGTTTTTTTAGTTGCAGTATACAAATATTATAATCAAAAGGCACGTAAAACATATGTTTCACATACGGTTAACATACGTTTTGTCAGACATAAGTTTAGCATATGAGGCAATTCTACCTGTAAAGGTGTGAACTCACCATTGATTTTTGTTCTTTATTCTATAGTAAATAATAAAAGTTTGAAGGCTTGTCATTCATAGGGAACCTCAAATGAATGAAGTGGAACCTACATTTTACTGTTTGTCAACCTCTGCACTATCAAAATATGATGAGAAAAGTAGGGGTCATGTGCCATATAAGAGATTTTTTTCTGCTCAGTGTGTACACTGGTGACAAAGTGAAAGTAGACTTCCGAAATCATGTATTCAAACCCCAATTTCCAAGCATCAATTTTTTTTCTAGATTCATAACTCAAACATGACCATGTTACTAAAATGTTCAAAATACATCAATAATGCCATTTAAATAAAAAAATGAGCATTAAAATAAGGAAAATGTATTTTTAAAGAAGAAGAAACGAGGATTATTTATAACCACCATTATGCACTTCCTTTTTCCAATGGTGGTACTATGCCTGTATACTATTTACTATGCCTGTATACTATTTTGTCACCATGGGCTGGTTTCACTACTATCTCAATTTCTTTACAGGATTATTTGAACTTATCACACAAAACACATTAAATAACCACATGCAATTTAAGGTCATTACCCATCTGTACTTATTGGTAAAGGTCATCATGCAACATGAGAATTATACCAATCAAAATTCATCTTTCACTTTGGTCCGGATTTCAAAATGGCGTATGTAGTAAACAAATGATTCATGCCTGCGGATAATAGACATATAATAGCCTTTTTCCACTAGTTTTGGCTTCAAAATCACCTGTGGATTATACTTGAGTGCGGATTATACTTGGGGGAAATACGGTAAATTAAGTTGAAAAAAATCTTAACACACTGTTTTTAATCTGTCTCCTCCACAAATCTAGTAGTCATGGTAAAAAAACAATGTCATCATAAAAAATGCACAGGTATCCTAATATTTGTTATTATGGTCGCTGAATATAAACGATAATTATAATTCTGTTTTTGTAGAGTTTCGTTGCTGCAGGTGGCTGCTTATCAGCTACCTATTTATAGCTACAGGAAACTTTTTGAGGAGTGTCGTGTACTGCTTTTGCTCCATTTTATTCACGAGGATGACGTCATTTGATCTGTGGTGAGATATCAAGGTGGGAACGTCTTTGAAAGCCTGCATTAGAACAAACATAAACAGTGAGTAGCCTGAATGAATGAACGAATGAACAAATGAATGAACGATTAAATGAAATAGATTGTATATGATGTATTTACTGTATGGTAAGCATATTTACATCAATTGTGAAACAAATTTTCTTATAACTCAGACCAATCAGCTCGATGTATATACATGTAAATGTATGGTTTGATGTTTGACAATACTAGGCTCGAACAAACCTTAACTCAAACTACTTTGTCCAGTCCTGTCAGGTTTGAGCCATCAGAGTTCTACTTTATATTATTTCTATGAAAATTGACAGGTTTCAACAAACCATTAAATGATCAAGGTATGATTTTTTTCTTTACAAATGCAGATTCCCTACAGGAAATGTAATAGTGGTGTGAGAGGTTAAAACTTACCAATTCATCAGATTTGACTTCTCCAAGGGCTACCTGATCATCACTCCGTGTGCGGATTTTCAAGTTATATACATGGTTCTGGTATAAAACAACAAGTGTGTACGGCTGAGTTTGTCCTCCTTGGCGGCTCTTCCGCACCAAAAATGTACCATCCTGAAACAATGACATCATCTCATGACTCAGCTGAATAAATATTAAAAGATGGACGCCATCTGAATAAAATGTGACATCATAATATGTCACAGGTGGCAAAAGATCATGTGTTGTGATGTATAAAACCTCGATCTACAGTCAAACCTGTCATAAGCAGCCAGTCAAGGGAAGTAGCAAACAGGCCTTTTAGTACAGGTTTTTGCTTAATGCAAAATAATAAGCTCTGAAAACATAACAAGAGGCCCAAGAGGGCCTGCATTGCTCTACTGGAAACAAATTGACAGAGGAAATTGAAATTGTGCTTATAAGCCCCTGGTGTTTGATGGCCCAAAATTTAATATGTTGGACCAGGCTTCCACAAACTTTTAAGAGGACCATCATGCAACAGGTAAAATATCTAAGGTCCAGGGCCTAAATTCATCAATAATTTGAATCTAAGAAAAAAAAAACTGTAAACATGCACTTATGGGTAATAAAGGTGATCCTGTAACATTTTCTGTTAAATAATCATTAAAACTTCTTGATTCTACAAATAATAAATATATTGTAATTTGCTTGTTTAACAGATGTTATCTTTACATTTTGAGTCTGAGTTTAAATCTCAGACTCAAAATATTGATGAATTTAGGTCCAGGCCTTATTTGTGGTCGAATCATGCTGTTTCAAGAATTTATTTGTTTGAACAAAAAATGGGGGTACCATCACGTCTGCATGAAAATGTTAACATTATCTCTATATAAAACAGTGACTCCTGTGGCGGCTCCAAATTTGAACCCAGGAACCCCTACTTTAACAAAAATTTCAGGAGACGTTAATGCAATGCTACATGTACCATATCCAAGGTTGAGGCCTTGAACTTTCTGAGAAATTTTATAAAGATATCCCTTAAAATATGTTTACAGTATATGAACTGTGGCGGGCATTTGTGGTCAAATCTGGCTAATTCTAAACTTTTCCAAAATCCATGGCTACATAACTGCTGAGCATGTTTGATTCACGGTTCAATGAAATTGCATCTACGCGTAATATTTAATATTTTCCCCATATAACTTTGTGAAACAGTGACCCCCTGGTACTCAAGTGACCTGATTTCAACAACCCTTTTAGGAGACCTCCATGCAATGCTACATGTAAAATATCTATTGAAGCCATGTGACGGGACACTTGTATTATAATCATGCATCTGAGAGTTTCTGGTTATATAACTGCTGTCAAAGTTTGGTTAAGATTCATTGAAAAATGGAGGTGCTATTGTGTCTTCAAGAAAAGGTTAACAGACTTGGCCAGTAGAGCTAAAAACAGGAAATAACATATGTGGCTGCTTAAAACAAGTGGCTGCTCAATAGAGGTCACCGCTTACACAGGTTTGACTGCAGTTCTATCATGGCAGGCACATGTCGAGTAGAGATGAATGAAAATAAGACGCAATGTCGTATATCAATGATTAAGGAGACTGTGGCTGTACGGGGATTCAAACTCACAATCCAGTGAATTGACGAGCTTCAGACTAAACTAACGAGACCTAGTTCAAAATTTAATATAAAAAGTAACAAGAGGCCCTGTGGATGCTCTACTGCCTCATACTGGTCATGGCATTTTTTGAAGTTCATAATATTAACCCACTTTTTTTTTTGGGGGGGGGGGGGGGGAGGGGGGGGGAGGGTCGTCTTAAACCTTTTTGGAAAATACCCCAACCACACCCTTACTGAACAAAAAGTTAATTACTATGAAAAGGAAATACTATAAATTCCAATATCATTTATCTGTTCCCATTCAGGACCCTTATATATCCCAGCCCCTTGATATGTCAAAACTTCAATCACTAACTCATAGGGATTTGCTATGAGCAGACAATGCTTTAGATTTTAATAGAAATACACATGGATGCAAAAATGAAAAATATTAGTTTTCCCCATAATATTCCTATGTAAAAGTAAAAACCACCTTACAGGGTCCCTATATATCGCAGCCCTTGATTTGCAGAATCTTCAATCTCTTGCTGATGTAAGGATCATTTAAATGATATATGATCAAGTTTGACAGAAAGTGTGGTGAGGGAAAGATTTTTGGAATTTCACAATTTCAACCATTTTGGTGTCCTTTGGACCTAGTGGAAATTCCATCCTCCTTATTGAACCAAATCTAGTTTGCTAAGACTACAAGGTTTCAGATATGAAACTATATATATCAGTTTTGAAGAAATGGATAAGCAAATGTTGTTGTGTTTTTATTTTCTCAAAGTATCTGTATATATAACTAACTTACAAGGCCCCTATATACCCCAGCCGCTGGACTCAAAAAAGCTTCAAACCAATTATAGCCAATTATTAAATCAAATATGAACGTATTTGACTGACTGGCTGTTGAGAAAAAACATTTATGTAAGTTCCCAATTCTAACCGTATTAGACCTTCCCCACCTTTTATCCTTTTGGGACCCCTCCCAACACTTTTGACAGTGAAACCCAGTCATTCTTTACAAACCTGAACCTCCTTGAACAAACAAAATCAGTTCCATTTTAACAAGAGGCCCAAATAGGCATGAGGACGCTCTCCTGACTCACAGTGCCCATAGCACTTTTTGAAATTTCTGTAAAACAAATAAAGTTCCTGTACAGAACCCTTATACATCCCAGCCATGTGATTTGTCAGAACTTCCATCACCCACTCTAAGGGATTAGTTATTAGCAGAAATGCTTTAGAGAATTTTTTTTGTACACATGGATGTGAAAATGAAAATAATCAGTTTTCCCTATAATATTCCTATGTAAAAGTCACATTACAGGGCCCCAATATATCCCAGCCTCTTGATATGCACACTTTCTAATCCTTTAACTTATATCAACTATGAACTAGTTTGACTGAAATGTTATTGAGAGGAAGCTTTGTGAAAATTCCCAATTTTAATCTTACTGCCCAACCCACCCCTTGGCCCCTTATGAAAATTCAATCCTCTTTATTGAACAAAATCAGATTTTATTGTTACTATACAATGTTTTAGATCTCAAATTAATAAACAACATATTTACACAAATGGAAGAAAAAATGAGAGTTTTCCATTTTCCCATAGTATTCCTATGTAAAACTCAAACTTCTAACAGAGCCTCTATACATCCCAGTGCCCCTTGATTTGTACAAAATTAAAACTCTTAATCATTATATAGGGATAATTTATATTAAATATGAACAAATTTGACTGACTATTGAGAATAAGATTTATGACAATGTTCAATTTTAACCATTTTTTTACCCCTACCCTGCCCCTTTTAGAAAGTCAATCCTTCGTATCAAACAAAATCTTATTTGTTATGTCTAATACATGTTTCAAAACTCAAACTGAATAAAAAAAAATCATAAATGAATGAAAAAAAGGAGAATTTTCTAATTTCCAATATTATTCCTATATAGAACTCAAAACCCCTTTACAGGGCCTCTATAAATACAAGACCCTTGATTTGTACAAACTTTAAACCCATACTCATTGGGATAATCTTATTCAAATATGAACAAATTACACTGACCAGTTGTTGAGAAGATTTTTTCTATTTTAACCCTTTTTTTACCCACCCCTATAAATTTTAGAGCCTAAATTCTTATCTGCAATCAAACCCCTACACATAGTTTATAGACATAATTTATGCCAAATATGAATAAATCTGACATATTGATTCTGAAGAAAACGATTTCCCAATTTTTACCCTTTTGAGGCCCCTCTTGACCCTTTAAGACAGTGGAACCCAGTCATTTTTACAAATCTGAATCTCCTTCAACAAACAATGCTTCTGTGAAAATATAGGCAAAATCATTTCTATTTTAAAAAAATATATACATTGTATAATGACATGTGTCCCCTAATTTAACCCTCAGGTGGGGTCATTTTTAACCCTAGGGACACCATTTGAACAAATCTAACAAACTATAGTTGGTTATCTTTACTACATAAACATTTTGAAAATTTGTTGGGAGGTTCATGAGAAGAAGATTTTATATGGTTTTGACTATATTTAGTAATGGTGGCCAACTTGAATTTCAGATAAAAAAAAAGAATCTTCTGTTTAGTCTCCTATACAATAGTAACATCCGTGTGAAGTTCGAGTTTAATTGGCCTAGTGGTTTCAGATAAAGTGTTGCTAATGGACGACAGATGACAGATGACAGATGGACAACAACAGACCACGGACATCATGCCATCGCATAAGCCATTCTGGTATTTGGCTAGTACAAATTACAATTTGAATCAAAGGTTTGGAACAGAAATTATTCCCTTGCTCTCCATTTCTGTCATTTTAAAAACAGTTTGTTTTATTGGAAACTATAGTAATATTTAATACAGATTTCTCCTCTATATGTCACTGTAGAAAGGCATGCAATCATCTCTTTTTTTTCCATTCACATGATGACCAAACGCAAACGAAACAACAGACTAACCTGCCCGATTTGCTTCAGCCTCCCATCAGATTCACTCCTCTCAATTTCCCCGTGGTACCACTCGTGTTGTGTCATTGGGTCCTGCAAAACAGGTTACACATTACCATACTGGACTTGTACATATCTAAGTATATGTACATACCATGAACTACCAGAGTGCGTGCTCCATTGGTAGAGCACTGACCCCAGGGGCAGAGGTCATGGGTTCAATCATCCCCCATGGTTACATCATGTATGTGTGGTGTAAATGAGCACTTAGTGAGAAATAATTCATCATCACCTCATGACAACTGAACATTTGGTCAGGACCAGTAAGATTTTAGAAACTGACCTTAATATTTCTTTGATTGTAAGCATTCAACAAAAATGTTGGAAAGGGAGGACAAGTAGCTTTTATAAGAAATTTAAAGCACTGTTTTATCCAAATAAGCCTAGTACTGATTCTACCCTGAGTTAGACTTCAAGAAGTGACTTGTCTAAGCTAAAATAAATTGTTTCACAATCAAAGAAAAATAAATTTATACTAAATCTGTCAGATAGTGTTTCAATTTTTGTTTATTTATTATATGGCCCCTTGTGTTTTGAGACTATTGGTATAACATTTGTAAAGATCTTTAAGCTGAACTGCAGATGTAACTATGCCAGATCTCTCACTCTTAAAGTAGTAAGGAATAAGAAATGTATCAAATGAACTAGGGGTGGTATTCACCAACTATTCTTAAGAATATTTTTAAGCTTGAATTCAAGAAGGAATTTTGAAAAAAATACACTTATAAACCATTTTTAAGCCAAAATTTGCAAGCATGTAGTGACACCTAATATATAGTAAAATACACTCATGCAATTATAGGGTGCCGCCATGAGGTGGGGCCCAGTAGGAATGCTTCTGGAATTTGAGCATGGGGTTGCATAACCGTATTGGGGAGGCATCTGTACGAAGTCTTCAACTAAAATATACAAACTGTATTATTATAAATTTGGTGAAAAATTTCCAAGTACATACTGTACATAACTGTATATTTCATATTTTCAGGTGTATGTTGGAAACCTTATTTTTTTTAATTGTTTATTTTGAATACATTTTTTTGTAATGACTAGTCCCATAGACAAATCAAGGAATCGAAAATTGAATAATCTAGAGAGCAAATATTAAAATTAGGACTTGAAAAACTTATCTATTTGCCATTATTACAGGTTAGAACATAATAAGTTAGTACTAACTACATATTGTAGTTGAATTTAAAACAAAAAGAACAACACAAGTATTTTATATTTGTTCTCCAAATATCTTAAGTCATTAAACAAGCTAGACCCAACAAATTTAGTCTGGTACACTGCTCAAGGTCCTTAGTAATGGAGAGTAACAGAATGAAGTTGGGCAGGGTACCAGACTACAATAAATTTTGCATGAAATTTCAAGCAACCAATCAAATGTGCTAATCTTGTCACGTGATTTTTACATTATTTGTATGCGGGTTCATCAATACATTCTAGCAGTAAGACGCGTGGAAAAGAAAACAAAGATGGTTTTAGGCAATTTCCACCATGGGTGTGAAATATTTGCCCCTATTTAATGGTTTGCAATGTACAGATATGTCGTTAATTGCATTGTGCCTTTTTTCAGCTCGGTAATGTCGATATAGCAGATTTGCCATTAAATGTAGCGGACCAAGATGTAATTTTGCAGTAATGAATGAAGCTAGTGGTCAAGGTCACGGGAATGCGATTTTACTGGAAAATGGGACTGAAATAGGTGACAGACATGTTTAACCTGAAATGTTGCTAGTAGAGCAACTGGTCAAGATAAAGTTGCACATGCAAATCATGCTTACTTTGGATAAACTGAAAACTGCAAAAAGGTGCACGTGGAAGTAAATTTCTTGCATTGACAATGAACTCGAGTAATCAAGTGAAAATTAGTTTTTATTTTAGCTTGAATGCATTGAAAGATCGAATTTATATGAACCGCTCTAGAGTTTGCTTCCTGGGTGGAACCAGACCAGTACTGAGTGCTGTTTTATGACAGGTATCAGGTGGAGCTGAGGATCGAACCCGCAACCTCTAGCGTGAGCAGCCAGCACTATCCATTAGACTACTGCCACCAAGTAGAAAGAATGTAAACAAGTGAAAGTTCACATGCAACAATGAAAATGACGACCAATGAAGCCATTTTCAATGTTGGTTTCGTCTGTGATTTACTCATATCCAATGATCCAAATCTCATCAATTACACCATGGACTTCTATGTAATTCCTTGATTACATGAGTGACCAAAACCATGTACATGCTTATGAAAATAGTATACGGAAGAAACCCAGCAGCTTTTTTTATTCATGCAACCTGTTTTTATATCCAGATCAGCTTAAAGTTTTTTTTAAATATTTGTAAGAAATTGGCTTCAGAAATGCCTTGTAATGTGTTTTCAACATGTTGTTCATGTTTAAGAAAAGGTGTCATAACACAATTTTTGATTTGAAGTAGTGACTCAATTCTATTTTTTTACTCTGATAAATCGACAGAACTCGTTTATCTTTCGATTATATATTTTTGGCTTTCAAACACCTCATCAAGGAATTATATTGAGGAGGAATGGCAACTGTTTAAGACTGTGTGTCAATGCTCGCGTATTCATGCAAAATCTCGCAATATCTTATTTTTAATTATCTTAATTTCCATTCATCTCAGAAATACAAATCAAAATTCTTACATTGCAGAATAAAATTGTCAACAAAACAATACCATTCCCAGAAATTTGTGTTTAAAATTGTTAAAGTACATGTGATTACAAAATGTATATTGCAGCTAAAATAACAAATTACGATAATTTTTCCTTCAAAGCTCAATATCGTTAATTCAAGAGCATTTTGCATGATCGAAACATGTTTAAACACCGAAGATTACATATAACTAACAGTTTATGTACAAGAAATCAGTTGCCTATCATGAATTATTAATTTGCAAATCATGAATCCTTCGTGTGCTGTTTCATCAACATTAAGTCAGGAATTGCAAGTTTCCTATCCTTCTATACAAGTCCTTGATCTCATTTATTCTACCCATATCAAGCCGGTCTAACATGTTTAAAATGATTGTTTTGTCTCTTAATAATGTTTTAAACTAAGCGGTCATTCTCTGTAAATAAATATTCATAAAACAAACATACAAAGCAAACTCATTGTTGTTTCTTTAAAACAAACTTGCAGCGCCACTGATGCCTTGCATCAATCTTTGTCTTGCTCTATCTGTCATGGTAAACTAGACATCTAAGGTTGAAATTTTGATTTTCAAGATTAGGCTAAGAATATTCTCAAGAATAGTTGGTGAATACGAGCCAAGATCTAGACAGGTTAGCTGCTCAATTAGCCTTACTTTCTGATTTTGTCAGCAATAACATTGTCAGAATTTAACATATTGTCAAGAGATAATATATTGTCATGAAGAGATAACATTTTGTCAAGAGATAACATTTTGTCAAAGATAACATCAGTTAGAATTTACAATCATTGTGTCGGAAATAACATTCTGTCAAAGATAACAAGCTATCAGAGATAACATTTTGTGAAAGATAACATTTTGTCAGAGATAACATTATATCAGAGATAACATTTTGTGAAAGATTACATTTTGTCAGAGATAACATTTTGTCAGAAATAACATTCTGTCAGAGATATCATTTTGACAGAGATAACATTTCATGAACGATGCCATTTTGTCACAGATAACATTATGTCAGAGATAACATTTTGTGAAAGATAACATTTTGTGAAAGATTACATTTTGTCAGAATAACATTCTGTCAGAGAGAACATTTTGTCAGGAGATAAGAATATTGTCATGAAGAGATAACATTTTGTCAAGAGATAACATTTTGTCAAAGATAACATCTGTCAGAAATTACAATCATTGTGTCGGAAATAACATTCTGTCAAAGATAACATGCTATCAGAGATAACATTTTGTCTTAGATAACATTTTATGAAAGATAACATTTTGTGAAATATTAAATTTTGTCAGAGATAACATTTTGTCAGAAATAACATTCTGTCAGAGAAAACATTTTGTCAGAGATAACATTTTGTGAAAGATGACATTTTGTCATAGATAACATTATGTCAGAGATAACATTTTGTGAAAAGTTACATTTTGTCAGAGATAACGTTTTGTCAGAATAACATTCTGTCAGAGATAACATTTTGTCAGAGATAACATTTTGTGAAAGATGACATTTTGTCGGAGATAACATTATGTCAGAGATAACATTTTGTAAAAGATAACATTTTGTTAGAGAAAACATTTTGTCAGAGATAACATTTTGTGAAAGGTAACATTTTGTCAGAGATAACATCATATCAGAAATAACATTTTGTGAAAGATTACATTTTGTCAGAGATAAAATTTTGCCAGAATAACATTCTGTCAGAGATAACATTTTGTCAGAGATAACATTTTGTGAAAGATGACATTATGTCAGATAAAACATTATGTCAGAGATAACATTTGGTGAAAGATAACATTTTGTCAGAGATAACATTTTGTGAAACATAACATTTTGTCAGAGATAACATTATATCAGAGATAACATTTTGTGAAAGATTAAATTTTGTCAGAAATAACATTTTGTGAAAGATAACACTTTGTCAGAGTTGACATTATATCAGAGATAACATTTTGTGAAAGATTACTTTTTGTCAGAGATAACATTTTGTCAGAGATAACATTTTGTCAGAGATAACATTATATCAGAGATAACATTTTGTGAAAGATAACATTTTGTCAGAGATAACATTTTGTCAGAAATAACATTCTGTCAGAGAAAACATTTTGTCAGAGATAACATTTTGTGAAAGATGACATTTTGTCATAGATAATATTATGTCAGAAATAACATTTTGTGAAAAGTTACATTTTGTCAGAGATAACGTTTTGTCGGAATAACGTTTTGTCGGAATAACATTTTGTCAGAGATAACATTTTGTGAAAGATAACATTTTGTCAGAGATAACATTTTGTGAAAGGTAACATTTTGTCAGAGATAACATCATATCAGAAATAACATTTTGTGAAAGATTACATTTTGTCAGAGATAAAATTTTGCCAGAATAACATTCTGTCAGAGATAACATTTTGGGAAACATAACATTTTGTCAGAGATAACATTATATCAGAGATAATATTTTGTGAAAGATTAAATTTTGTCAGAAATAACATTTTGTGAAAGATTACATTTTGTCAGAGATAACATTATGTCAGAGATAACATTTTGTCAGCGATAACATTTTGTGAAAGATTACATTTTGTCAGATATATGTCAGAGATATCATTTTGAGTGATAAAAATTTGTGAAAGATTGCATTTTGTCAGAGATAACATTTTGTCAGAAATAACATTCTGTCAGAGATAACATTTTGTCATAGATAACATTTTGCCAGGGGTAAGATTTTGTCAGAGATAAAATTTGGTGAAAGATTACATTTTGTCAGACAGATTACACAACTTACCTTAATATAACTCATTCCATCATCATAAACATCATCACATTCATCCTGTGACACTGGGGGAGGTGGTGGCATTTTCACATGGGCTGGGGCTGGGCTATGCTCTACAGCTGGTGGTGGTGGGGGCGGTGGAGGTTCTTCCATTTTTGGCTTATAAGCAAAGAATACTATTACTACAATTAACTGTTTATCGGATACAAGTGAAGTCAATGGGAATGTTAAAAATATTTATATACCTACTGAATGTATGTTTAGTTAATTAAATTACAATAATCTGAGGTCATGAGTTCGAATCCCTGCATGGCCGCAATCTTTGTGATGACTGATATACGACATTGTGTGATCGAGTACTGGTTAACTTCCAGGATCCCAGGAATGAGTGGTTAAGTTAACTGATCATCTGTTAGCCCTTGATGGTATAATAATTATGCTAAATATTCAGTCAATAGATAAATTAAAAGAGAAATAGTATGGTAATAAATCAAGTAGTTCAAAGATAAGATTTATCAACATGGTTATGTAACAAAGAGCACTGCTGGACTCTAAAGTAGTTTTGCATTTTGTATTAAGATACAAATTCTTAACATTATATCACATCTATAAACTAAGGTCAAGAAAATGAAGAGAAGTGTGGGTCCCTGGGGGTATTGTTTTTTATTTATACCGAGTTAAAACCTTCACAGAATAAGCAATGCAACAAGTTTGAAAACATGGGTATAAATAGAGTTGATCAATGCAATATCAACATCTTGTGACTTACCAGGACACAAAACTAACATATAAGGCCATTATAAATCAATTGATAGATTATCTTCCAAATTTTTCTTAAAAACAGGGGAGGGCGGGAGGATTTTATTTTTAATTTTATCTTTAAATTTTTTAATTTTTTTAAATTTTTTTATGAAAATAAAAAGGGTCCGGGCGGCATGAAAATTATGGGGTGGGCGGGGATGATAATCTAGCAATTAATTTATTATAGCCTTATGGTAGAGTCAAACGTGTGAACGGTCACCTCTGTTCAGCAGCCAGCTGTCTTATGCAACAATATTTTCTATTTCCCATTTCTATGCTTTCTGAGTAAATTTACCTGTGTTAAGCAACAACCTGTCTTAAGCAGCCAGTAAAGGGAAGGAGTAAATGTGACCTTTTAAAACAGTTTACTGCTTAATAAAGGTTGATTTACTCTGAAAGGATAGATATGGGAAAATAGAAAATATGGTTGCTTAAGACAGGCGGCTGCTTATTAAAGGTGGCCACTTACACAGGTTTGACATTACCATAATAAATTATGTTTCATCAGACAAGAAAGCTATAATTTCATGTGCATTTTTTTTGCTGTTTAAAACCTTCAACCATGTGAGGAAAATCAACGATTTTTTAAAAATCATTTTGTTGTTTATTTTTTCACTTCTAAGGCTGTTTATTTATAAAAAATAAAAGAAATAAAACAAGAGCATTCTCGTGTCAGATAATGTTGTTTAAAACCGGGTTTCATTATTCATGCAGGTGAAACAGCGCCGTAGCCACACTGAAGCAGAAGGAGGAAGTTGCCGCCTCAATATTTTCAGATGATAAAAAAATATTTAAGCATCATGTTTACATAGTCACATTGTAAGAAATAAGAAAAGAAAGATCTACATGAACAACTTAGGTCAACAC
Organism: Panopea generosa; assembly: GCA_029582155.1. Classification (NCBI taxonomy): domain Eukaryota; kingdom Metazoa; phylum Mollusca; class Bivalvia; order Adapedonta; family Hiatellidae; genus Panopea; species Panopea generosa. The sequence goes on from CM055908.1 coordinate 35,378,257, forward strand.
TTATTTATAAGTTTTAGTCAAATCTTCAGAGGGTCCATTACCCTCTTATTTAATCACATGACATGTACATTCTAATTGGGGCTGTATTTTGCAGAAAAATATTGGAAAGTCTGGTCTCATTTTAGCACTTAAAAATTGGTGAAAATTTTATGAGGGTGGTGGAGGGTGGGGGATCACCAGAGTGTTTCAGATGACAATTAGCTGCCTCGATTTGGAACGTTTGGCTACGGCGCTGTGGTGAGTGTGCAACACAGAAAATACAATATTATGGTGTAAGCAAATTAATGGCTACTTTTTGCAAAAATTAATCAAGCATTTGAAATTACTAAAGTTATTCAGGTTAAATTTTCTAAAAATTATTTGAACACAACAACTCACTTTAGTGCATCTTAAAACAAAGAAAAACAAAAATACTGGCCAATAAGCAGGCAAACTGAACGAAATATATTCAAATTTCAAATAATTTCATTCATCCGTCTCAATTATTTAAACTGAGATACTGACATTTAATAATACCTGATAATATATTGCGTTCAAATAATTTCGAGAAAACGCGAGGCCTGGAAGAGAAAAAAACACTTGAGACCCAGAAGCATTAAAGAGTTAGAAACATATACCTTGCTTACATAAGGTGGTAAGCTATGTGTAGGGGGTGGGGGAGGTGGGCCTAGATTCCTGGAGGATATAGGTACTGGGCTTGATGAGCTATTGGAAGAGGTATTGGAGGAAGCTATCGACATGGTGGGCTTCACAGGTAGGAATGGTTTACCTGTAAATACAACATTTCGCAGGCTCTGTTACAGAAACAGTCTACACAAAATCAGATGCTGAAAGCGGCAGACAAAGAATAAAACTTGCTATTAAAACTATGTATGAGAAGTTAAAATTAAGAACAACGGCTACACATATATCATGCACATACATATAGCATTATGGCCATTATAAATAAATTACTAGATTTTCATCCAAATTCATTTTACAAAAGGGTTGGTTGGGTCGGGTATTTAGATATTAAAACAAAATTGAAATGAAGCGTGTTAAATTTTATGGAATGAAATGGAAGAAAATCATTTTAAAAAAATCAAAAGATTTAAAATGCAGTACCGTTTTGGCAAATTGCAGTTCCATTGTAAATTTTTTTTTTTTTTTTTTGCAATAAAGTATGTCAGGCAGGTAAAAAAGAAACAGAAGCAGGCGGGGATGAAAGTCTAGGAATAAATTTATCATGGCCCAACAATAAAGTTGCATATAGTAAGGTATGAGGCAAAGGTAGTGCATGTATACTGCAGACTTGATAAAGATATCTGCAAAACTGTGCAAGATTTTTTTATCTCACCCCAAGGGGGAAATAAAATTGATTTGAACACAAGATTGCAACTAAAGGTTTCAATGTTTTTTTTCTGAACCTAGGTTCCTATCCAGTCATAGGGAGACTTGGGATCATGTCTACAACGCTGCTATTTACAAACACGTCTGTATCGTTATGGGTTGAATTCAAAGCTTCTGTTACTATGATGTTCATTGAATTTTAAAAAAAACACAAAAAAACATATACATGTACGTACAACTTAATCTAATATTGTTTATTTCCATTTATCTTCTCTTTTTTATATATTATCTTTACGAATTACAGTATCAATTTGGTCCATTATTAAGTGACTTGTAATTAATGATGTAATAATTTTTTATTTCTATTTTTTCACAATATTATTGGGATTTGTTACATTACCCGCTACATGAATCATAACCGACATTACACATCACTTCCGCGTAAGTTTAATTTATATCCTGATGAAGACTCAGACAGTTAAAACACTGACAAATTAAATTAACTAAACTCAAAGTATGTTGTGTTGGTATTTCTTCAGTCTCTTAGGCCATAATAGATTAATTGCTTGATTATCATCCCCACCGGCACCTTAATTTTCATGCCTCCCGGACCCTTTTTATTTTCATAAAAAAAAATAAATAAATAAATAAATAAATAAATAAATACCAGTATATATATTTATTTTTTAATTAAAAAAAACATCAAATATTAAAAATAAAAAAAATAATCCCACCTTCCTCGTTTTTAAGAAAAATTTGGATGATAATCCAGCAATTAATTTTATAATTGGCTCACATTTGAAGAATATTTTTGTTATACAAATCAACATAGTATTACATTCATGCAAAAACTTCAGCAGCAATAATTTAATATAAAATATATCTGTTCATAACAATAATATATACACATAGCAGTCAAGGCAAAGATATACACATTGTCAGTGCAGATACAGTTATGTACATGCATGCTGTTTACATTTCTGCAATGTTAATTATGTGTGTTTTGGGGGATTTTTTCATTTATTTTTTTTAATCTTTAAAACATGTTTGGTTACATACAATCAGTTTTACTGACAAGGTTGCTTACACACAGTTCGTAACCGCTCTGCACATCCATTTACAAGTAACTCACAAAGTTTTTCTGATTCAACCAGTTCAAATTCATGACCTCAGGGATGAATCAGGTAAGTGATCTAGAGACAGAGCCACAGTAGTGTAAAACTCACTGCAGTGTAAAACTCACAGTAGTGCAAATCTCACAGTAGCGTCAAACTCACAGTAGTGCAAAACTCACAGAAGTGTAAAACTCGTAGAACAATCAAAGATTGAGTTTGTACATTGGGATATCATTTTAAATGATCCTTTTTTGTACAATAAATAAAGCAATTACATCACAACTGCATACAAAATATAACTAGTTATTTTTAGTTATTGTAAAACTATTTGCTTTGTTGTATTTATGAATTACTTGTTATTGTAACTTAGGTTCAATCAGATCATTTCAAATATCACAAAAAAAATACCTAGCATTCACATTCATATTGCTTTTTTTATGAAAATGACAGAAATCTTTTCTTTTTTTCATTTTTATAAAGACCTGCAATATAAAATGCAAATGGAAACATTACGCAGTACAATAAATTTCTTTATATGCAGAATAAAATGTTATCATTCAACTGTTAATGCAAGCATTTTTTTATATTAGCAAGTTAATATAGTTTTTACATAATGTACAGTGTTTATAATTATAGTCTCTGCGGTGGGGACAGCGGATGTGAAATGTGGGGAGTACATCACAGGGAGTTTAGATACAAGGCAGCTATACTAGCAGATTAGATGAAGTCTACCCTGTGATATGCACAAATATACATAGTCACCAAGGATACTCAAACCATAGCCATTCCATTCCATTTCTAGATGTAAGCTTTCAAAGATTCATCATCAAAGAATTTGCTTATCCCAGCTTTTTGATGGAATAAATTTCCAATACCACTGGCAGATGAGGAATATTTAGTTACATGGACTAAATACACAATAACAATGCTAGAGTCAGTGTACACTAAAAAAACTGCATATTAAAAGTTACACATCTGCCCATAGTAAATCAACCAGATATTGGAATTAGACGACATAACATCCTTCTAACAGATTTTGCTCTCTTTATCAGAAATATTGAAACAACCCCATTTTCTGTTTCCTATTTCTATGCTTTCAGAACAAATTAACCTGTATTAAGCAACAACTTGTCTTGTAAGGCCACTTTTGCTTCTTCCCTTGACTGGGTGCTAAAGACAGGTTTGACTGAATATAAAAAAGATTGTTGAATATTAAAACTAACACATCTATGCTTGGAATGGCAATGACTGCATGAAAGCATCAGATCTATTTATAGTTTTGGCACTAGAGGTACAGAGAAGTTCAGTGCATGATAAAACTAAGACCTCTTGCTTGGGAGTCTTTCCTACAGGCGATGATGGCTTTACCGTGGATACAGATGGTTTAACTGGCAAAAAAGGTTTTTTAGTAATAGCTGGTCGTGACCCTGAAAATAAATAATGTGTAAGTCTCTCGTATGAACATGCATGAGAAAGAACAGAAAAGACACATGCAGTGCATTATGGCTGCCATGCTGTACATTTTTTTTTTCTGAAAAAGGAATAGAAAACATGCTGTAAATTAATAAATGTCTATAATAAATAAATTGAGATTAGCATTTTTTACAAATCTGAAAAGTAATGTATAATATAATGTATTAGAGTTTCTTTTCATGTGCTATACAGGTAGAATTATATGGAATTTAAATGTACACATGAATTTTTGTAATATTTTAAATACTGTTGACTTTTATAGCAATAGTTCCTGATCTACTGCCATTAACAGTAAAAGTGATCTGAAAATATGTTCATGAAGATGATCTCAAAACAAGTACAGGTTACGCACAGTTATTTATATCATAATCAATCTTATTAAAATTATATCAACTTTAAGCTTCCATACTCTACGCACAGTATATCTGATAGCTTTGCATTAAAGGTCACCTCAGATTGAACTTACATGTAATTAATATTCATAATAATTCAGCCAATCAGATAAATCGTTACATTCACAGTTTGTTGAGATTTACAACATGAGGTCGATTGATAAATTCTTACAAAGTGCTGTTTCCTGGGCAATGATTCGACCATAGTGAACTTCCTATGTTGCTGTATAAAAAAAAAAGTCCCGGTATCATCCAATTTCTATAATTTCTGAACATGGGCACAGCCGTAATGTTTTCGTCATAACAATTATAAACGTGTGATAATCACACATGATATTGGGATCCCAGCTAAATATAGAATTTTCTTGGTTAAAATAAGACTTCTACTTTTGCTTTCGAAACCTTGAAAGCAATGCTTTGAAAGGTCAATTTTAGGTGACCTTGTTTGCGATGCTGTCCGATCTAACTTGTTTAGAGTATGGAAACTTAAAGTTTATCTGATTTTAATGAGATTGCATCATGATCATCCCAGTGTAAATGAGCACCACCGAACCAATAATGTGAATTGAGGGCATGCAGAGAATATTAAAAGAGGGGGAGGGAGAGTGGGAATGTGGTTTTATAGAAAATATACATAGTATGGTTTGACAATATGACACAACAAATAGCAGGTAAAAGAATGAAACAAAATAACTGCAGTTAAGTGTTCAAAAGGAAGAGACAAATTGTTCAATACCAAACTGAACAACAAGTTGACACCAGATGAAATATCCATCTCGATGATAGTATGATAGACATATAGGACAGAGGATACTGGTTTTGGGACAGCCATAGTAAATGCTGTGCAAGTGGTTATATTTTGAAGAATTGGTAACCAGCAGCTGTGATAGGTTCAAGATTTACCGTTGTTTCTTGCATTCTTGGACTATTTTGTAGAAGAGCGATTCTCTCTGCCACCGTGTCATTTGATTGTGAGAGTTTCATTGGTGTTGCGGGACCAGATTTTGGTTTCCGTGGTATTTCAGGACTGTTTTTTACTGGAGTAACATTGCTTGGTTTGAACGGTGTTTTTGGTTTGAAAGGAGTTTCTGGTTTGGGTTTGAAAGATACATCTGGTTTGTTTGCAGGTTTTAAGGGTGGTTCTGGTTTAAAAGATGCACTGGGTTTAGCAACAGTAGGTGGTGGGTTTACAACAGACGTTGTAATGACGTCACCTAAAGATTGACCGTTCATTAAAGCAATTCTTTGCTGAATGCTGAGATTGGAGCTGTTTATGGGGTGTTCTATTTCTTTTGGCTCATCTGCGATAACGTTACTTGGGCTGTGGTCATATTGGGGCTTAGGTGAAGGTGTACGATTTCGTGTCCGGGCAACAGGCTTCAGTGCCAGTTTGCCCATTGCTATATGGCTCATTATTCCTTCTTCAGGAGTACTGGATGTGCTAAAGTCTGAAAATATCAACAAAGATCAATTTCATAAATTAACAAAATTACATATGGACAACATTGAAACACAATTTAATAACACAAATGAATAACTGAAACAAAATTAAAGAAAAAATAACATTTGGGTGATTAGCTACAATAATAAATAATCAAAATTTAACTACAGATAAGCAAAATCACATATTGCAAACCCATGTGACTTAATGGTATGGAGAAGTAAAAAATAAAAGCGGAAGGAAAGTACTCGCTTCTGGTAACATTTTTGCTGGATCGATAACTTTCTTAATATTTCATGAAAATACTTGAAACAAAAACCAAACACATCCTTCCATGTAGAGGGATGAATTATCCGTGCTATCAAGTAGCCATGCAAAATCATATTTTTTGCCAAAGGTGAGTTTTGCACTTGATACATCTCTATTACCGGTATGTAACAGAGACAGTGTTTTTCCTCGTTTCATGAATTACCAAGAAAATTATCTGCAAAACTGTTACCTGAAGTGACATTTTCCTCCTGTTTTTGACACCACTCCATTCAGTTAAGTCACATGAGTTGGACACCGTGAAAATGGGTTTTAGGGACAACTAAATTATCTCTCACCTGAATATCGGTGGTATGTCTGAATTACAACAAAAAACAGAGTACAAAGAACTATCAGATTATTCATCATCGACGATCTTCCATCCGTGTTTTGGCCATTTTTATTCTAATAGAGGGATTGTTTGTAAGAATCTGCTGACAAATTTCCAAAAATTGTAGTTCCTATTGAACTGTGAGTTAGTTGTGGGATAAAAATGGATTTAACCATAGTTCCAAGAAAATATGAATACATTCCCTGCTGTCATTGAGCCTTCACTCATGTATATATTATAAATATATATGTAACCGTATTGTCCCCTTTATTATAATTATTGACTATGGTATATCTTTTACTTACTAATTTCCAAAAGTCTCTATTTTTTGCCCTTCCATTAGGCCATGATAACTTAATTGCAAGATTATCCTCCAAATTTTCCTTAAAAAGGGAGAGGGAGCTAGGATCTTGTTATTATTATTATTTTTTTTTTTATTTTGGCCATAATATATTAATTGCTGCATTATCATCCCCGCCCGCCCGCTAATTTTCATGCCGCAAATATTTTTTTTTTATTAAAAAAAAAACATCAGAAATTTTTAAAATAAAAATAAAAATAAAAAATAAAATTCTCCCACCGTCCGCTTTCTTAAGAAAAATTTGGATGATAATCTAGCAATTAATTTATAATGGCCTTATTTTATTAATTTTTTTTTCAAATTTCAAAATTAGGGGGCTGGCAGGAATGATAATCTAGCAATTAGTTTATTATGGCCTTATCATTTACATATATAAAATAAATAAGTTAAAACTATTTTTCTGGCATCTGTTTCACCTACGTTTTCTTAGTTTCACTTAAATACTTAAGAACTTAAGATTTGACTGGTAAACTAAACATTTTTTTACCAATGTTAATGAAACTGAGGCCAGTCTCAAATCATGATTACGAAGCTTTTCACAGATTTGAGTTTTTAAAGTATTTAAGTATATATTTAAATATTTAAAAATTAAAATCTAAACAAGACAACACAGCTCGCCAATGGGATAAAACTCATCACCCATGCAAAGATTGAGATTGCAGGCAAACACCAAAACTTAAACCCAACTAAACACAAATGTTTAACCTAGGTGTCTACAGATGAAAAATTAAGTCCAAAAGGGCCATAACTCTGCCAAAATGCAATCCAGAGTTATGGTTCTTTTCTCTGTGTGTTCCATCGATGGTGGTGAGCACACATGGGAAGTTTCATTTATATCCAATGAGTAGTTGCATAGATATCTTACCTGATAAAAAACTTTTATCTGAAAAATTAAGTTGAAAAAGGGCCATAACTGTGCCAGAATGCAACCCAGAGTTATGGTTCTTGTCTGTGTGTGTTCCATTGATGATGGTGAACACACATGCAAAGTTTTATTCATATCCAATGAGTGGTTGCATAGATATCTTAAACTTAAACGCAACTAAACACAAAAGTTTAACCTGAGTGTCTTAAGTCCGAAAAGGGCCATAACTGTTCCAAAATGCAACCCAGAGTTATAGTTCTTATCTGTGTGTGTTCCATTGATGATGGTGAACACACATGTGAAGTTTCATTCATATCTGCATAGATACCTTAAATTTAAACGCAACTAAATGCAAAAGTTTAACCTGGGTGTCTAAGTCCAAAAAGGGCCATAACTGTCCCAAAATGCAATCCAGAGTTATGGCTCTTATCTCTGTGTGTTCCATTGATAATGGTGAAAACACAAGCTAAGTTTCATTCACATCCAATGAGTGTTTGCATAGATATCTTAAACTTAAATGCAAAAGTTTAACCTGGGTGTCTACATATGATACCGACGATGTTGACGACGATGCCGGGGTCATGGCAATAATTCTTCTTGGACTTTATCCCGGCAAGCTAAAAGGCAGACTGGTTCTAGTAAAAGTGCATTATGGTTTCGTTTATTATATCACAGATGAATAACAAGTCAAACTTAGTTAAGTTTTTACAATTTTTAAGTAAAATGTTGGTGAAACAGGAGACTGGTATCCTTATAAGAGATAGTGCACCTATGTGCAGACTGTATTTCATACATGTAAATGTTAATGGAGGTAACAAGAAGACATTGATGTTTTGTTTATACTTTTTACAAGCTATAGTTGACATGGTTACATTTAGAAAAGAAACAGCAGCTAGTGTCACATAGTATGTTGAGATATCTGTGGAGAAAGAAACAGTTCTAAAACACATGGAGCGTTATAGTTGGCTGTAACAGGGCTGTCATTAGAAGCCGGGGGCCGGGTTTTCCCCATTGACTATTCTTACTTGAACACCCAGCTATTTTCAGCTGAGTTTCTTCTGTTTTTGGTGAAGGACCCCCAGACACACCTTCTACTTTTTCCTTTCCCCTTCTTGCTTCAAAACTTAATGAAAGCCCTGCTGTATCAGCTGTAGTTATATATTATGCAAAACCATCAAATCACCTGAATTCCTGAGAAAAACATGATTACATAAAATGCACAAAATTTATCCCTGCTAATAATCAACTATGATAATCCAATATAAAAATGTCAATATTAAAACAATTAAAATGTGAAAAGAGTATTCATTAAAACCTTGAAACAATAAAAGTACATTTTTAGTGTGTACCATAAAAACCCTATTAATTTAAAAAAACAAACTCCTTAATGTTTTCCACTCGTTTAAAATGAATCCTAACAAAGGCCCCCCTCCCCTTATTGAATAATGCAATGCCAACAGGGAAAGTTAAATTTTAAAAGGAATGATTTACAGTATATACCAATACCTACTTATTCAGTTTGAATATCACGTGTTTTTGACAGTCGATGATCCAGAGCATCACTGTTCTATCTACATATAAACAAAAAAGGAAATAGATCAGTGTCGCGTTCAACCAATGTTTTGTAGTTTTATGTCATAATTTTTGTGAAATTTTGATGTCTAAAGAAAACATCAGAGATAAATGAGAGTACTAAAATCTTTCTGTTGTGTTATTTATTTACTTTTTTATTACCATCATGCATCCATTATTGTACATGTATTATATTTATTATGCTTTGTAGCCTTTTTAAAGGGAATTTATCAGGATTTTTTCAAAATTTTAAAATTGGCTATAAACATTTTTTTCCAATATATCAAAATCTATATTATACTTACCGATCCCATATTGCCAAAGTGGTATCTATTTACATATGCCAAAATAATATATAAAAGGGATTTCCTAACTTGGCTAAGGGCCTAAGTTAGACTAAAATAGATTTCCCTCTTTAAATTGCAACAAATTTTGTTATTTGTTATATATCATTTGGATTTTCACTTGATCCTTTTCACAGGTTTACATGTAATATGAATTGTTTCATCTTAGAAAAAGTCCGAATGACAACCTATTTTGTGACATACTAAATGAGTCACAGGATTTCATTTTGATATCAGTTTGAAACGTTATACAGGTTTACATGTAGTAAAAATTGTTTCACCTTAGAAAGAGTCCGAATGACGATGTGAAGGTCATCAATCAGTATATAAGTGCTGTTTATATTTAAAAATGGAGATTTCGTTTCAATTTTACCACTCTACCGGTAATTAAGATATCGATTTTGACACATTTTGGTGGATTTGACATATAACATGATACAAGAACCAACCATTGGGATGTTTTTTATCCATTTTAAAAATAATTTTATTTTTTTAGACATTTATAGCATTTTTCCCTGATATACTCCCTTTAAAACAATTTTTTTTAGACATTTATAGCGACTTTTCTCCACTATACTGCCTTTACTTTGTAAGTAGTTTTTGATTGATGGAATATTTAGCGTAATTTTTATGCCATAGAGGCTAACAAACAATCAGTGAACCTAACCACTGGTTTGTGGTATCCTGAAAGATTAACCAGTACTCAAGCACACCCCATCTCTGCAAGTAACAGAAAGCTTTCCCACTTGAATCAGCAGTGAGAGATGAATGACAATGAGATGCAATGTCGTATATCAATTATCACAGAGACTTTGGCTAGGCGGGGATTTGAACTCACAACCAATAAATAGTCAGATGCGCTACCGACTGAGCAGTTCAGCTTGTAAGTGAAGATGGGTGATAAATATAAATGGCCACAATGCAAATGAGTTGGCTAAAAATGGAAATTTACACACTCATCTGCAACACAATATAAAGAATGCGAGTTTTCTGATGCTCTCCCAAAGGTGAGCTAAAATTGAACGTTTAGTTCATTTTAAGCTTATTTATTTTACTTGGTTTGTGAAACAAGTTCTTACAACTAAGACAAATCTCACTCAAAGTCTTCCTTGGTAGAACCAGTACTAAGGATATGCAGAAAAAGTGTCTTGCTCAAGGACACCACACATAGCAGTGGCAGGTGACAGAACTAAACTCCCTTATTTTATAAAATCCACTATAGTTTTCTATTTTGAGAACCGATTTTGAGAGTTGCAATATAAGACTTACTTAAAATGAATACATGAATACTTTCCTATTTTGTAAGCATAGATTCAGAAGTAAAGTGCAAAACTTATTATTTATGAATACTTCCTTAACTTAGAAACCGTTTGAAGAAATGTAACACATGTGTTATTCAATCTGAATAAGAGTATTCTAATCATAAATTTCAAATCAAGATGTGTATAATATACATGTTTTATATACAAATATTAAATACTGTAGTTTTCTAATTTGAAAAAAAAATATTCGTAAGACTGAAAGAGTTAAAACTTCAATATCATGGTAATTCTCTTTGGCTCCTGGGAATCGTGGTATATATGGACCACAGAGTATATTAAATAAATAATAAATACCATAGTTTTCTAATTTAAAAAAAATCATTTCGTAAGACTGAACTAGTTTAGCAGAGTAAAACTCAAGAGATTCCATCTATATCATGCTCCAACTCTTTGGCTCCTGGGAACTGTGCTATATCTAGACCACAGTTTATATTAAATGAATAATAAATATTGTAGATTTTTTTTAATTTGAAACAAAAACAAAACATTTCTTAAGACTGTATGAGTTTAGCAGAGTAAAACCCGAGAGATACCTGTGCTTCCCTGTTGTTTAAACATGAGTATTCTATTGCGTACAGAGTCAGCCTCAGGCATATCAGTCTCCACCTTATCTGCTTTATCTTCTGTGTCTGGCTTTTCTCTAGAATTCACTTTTTTCAGCTGAGCTATTTTGTTACCAATAAGTTCAGAGGAGAACGCCGGCATTACCGGCCCTTCACCAGACAATTGTCTTGTTTTTGGAGGCTTGCTACCGCCAGCACCAGGTCGCCCAGGTAGCACTAGAAAAATAAAAGGTTATAAAAGGCATGCAGGTGTGTAGAAGCTAGGCATCACACAAGGAAGAATCTTTCATCCAATTTTATTTACCTTATTTCTTTACATGTCTAAATATTATGTAACTGTTACTGAAACCTCTACCCACTGCTGTACCTGTTCATTTAGCAATAGTCAAAGTGTCATTTTGTTCTTTGAAGTTGAAAAAAAAATTCTTTATAAAACTGGGTAGCTCTATTCTAGAACTCCTTGAATTTAACATCAATTTTTATCCTCATCTTCCATCGAATCCAAATCTTGTGTCATACCCTTAGCATCAGATAAAACAAACTCAAGCATTTCATTTCAAGTTCCAATCAATCTAATTATTTTTGGTGCTCAAAATAAAATTCTTTCAGTTGCTTCATTAAGTGTGAACCACATGCATAATCTTTATAAGAGATGAAATGTATGATTTATTTCAGTTCCTTCTTATGCAATATATAATTACATCAATTTTGCAAACACACATAGCGATACTTTCATGAAAGTTTACATTTACATAAATTGAGATTATGTTATATTTTAGTAAGAAATGATAAGAGCCAGAGTTTTTTTTTGTAAAGTTTCTGAATGGTGTTGAATATCATAAAATATAGGTCACCTACAAAAACTCCCGTCCTGTTATTTATGGACCTTCGAGAATGAAAAACCCGGATCCATCATAAAACAAGCTTGCTAGTTCAGTTGCAGAAGGAAGACCTAAACTGTATGAAATTCTAATCGCAAGTGTTTAGGATGCACATGTCCATGAATGTAATTCGATTGATATAAATGATAAATTGAATTTTTTTCTGAGTTTGACTTAAACAGCTTAAAACAGTTTAATCTGTTCTAATTTATTGTTAGCTTAGCTATGAAGAGAGCTCAGCGATAACATGACGTACGGCGCATAAGTGGCCAACACACTTTCCACCGCACTACCCCACTAACATAAGTTGAATAACCTGCATGGTAAATAAATGGCTGTAAAAAAAACCTGCCAAGTTAACGATTGATTCACAGGCAGGGTAAACATTGATTGTAAACAGCATCATAAACAGCATACTACGAGTAATATATTTCCCAAGGGAAGTAACTCCCACCAAAATAATCTTTATTTTAACTATCAAAACCATCCATGAATGTGTGCAGCTGTTGTATTAAATAAGAAAAGAAACAACTTCAGTTTCAGAACAGAGGCAATGAATGATACTATGAGCTGAATGAATAAACAGAGCTTTCCGCAGTAAAACTGTAATTAAATTATTCATAAACCTTCCGAAAATAAATTAATTTTTTAATTATTTTTTATCAATGATCAGTCTTAAACATAAATATAATATAACATGCACACTTTTAAACAAGCATTTTTTAACTTTATTAAAGTACAGTCTGGAAAATAAATGTTTCCGTGGTTACAATTTCCTAATTCTTGCAATATTCACTCTTATTTCAGCTCAGTTGTAACATTCACCTAAAATAATGAAACATATTTCAAAGTTGTGTAGAACATGCAACATGCCAAGTTTTTTTTCCACTTCCAATATTTATAAATCTTACCAGGAGCCCCATCATCGTCTGGTGGACTTGGTGGCTGAAAGGATATTGCAAGCACTTAACAACTTGGAAACCTATATATAAAATAAAGTTTCCAGGTGACAATGATTTTTGGAATGGCTGCAATACAATTGTATATTGTTTTTTTATTAAAATTGATGGCAGAAAAGATACAGTCAACACAATTAAAATTTGAATATTTTAGTTAAACTGGATTCAAAAACTTTTTTATTTTCTACATTTTTAAAATTCATCATGGCACCAACACAGCAAGTGTGTGAAGAAGGTTGTCTATAATTGCAAATAATATTTTACAAAATTTGTAAGGTATGACACTGTAAATTTCAACTTCGGTAAAAATGAAAAAAATGTTGGTCAAACCGGATATACTAGAAAACAAAAAACATAAACATAAGGCTTTAGAGACTAAGCTATGGAAAATTCAGTAAACTTACATAATATCAATTGTTTTCATAATGTAATATTTATGTGTTAAATTACAGTTAATGAAGTTTTGTAGTTGTTGAGAAATAGTGAAAAAACTGAGATGAGCATAAAACTTTAACTGGATGATGAAAGTATTAACCAAGTCCATTATTGAGTAGGTCATATTCAGTGAAATAAACCGGACAATGACAACAACAACACCAATGCCAGAGACCTGGGGTGGTATTCACCAACCATTCTTAAACATGAACTCAAGAAAGAATTTTGAAAAACACACAGTTTTTTTTAGACCAAAATGTGCAAGCATGTAGGGACAGTTAATACATAGTCAAATGAACTCTTACAATTATTCTATCTGTCGTGATGTTAAACTAGATATATTTAAGGTTGAAATCTGGACTTTAAAGCTTAAATCTAAGAATATTTTCAAAAATGGTTGGTGAATATGACCTCTGATATTAGCTTTTCTTTTCTTTTTTTTTATTAAAAATTACAAGCTTAAAATCATCTATATTTATACTTTTGAGGGATTTATCTAATGAGCTATGTTACAAGTTTGTTTCATTTCTAATGGTCAAGTTGTTGATAAGCTCATGCATATTCAATAATTCACATAAAACTTTATCAAATTAGTATCCAACATCAGTCTAAAACAGGTCTATTTTAAATAATTGTAACAATACTCGCAAAAATCAAGATTTAAAGCTCAACTGAGAATTGAAATGTCAAGGAAATGGTACATATTTTCCTACCCTCTCCTTTTGTGGAGTTGGTCTTTTAGGTAGAGGTGGCTGAGGAATACCAGGAACTGGCATCTGTGACCTTGACGGAGGATTGTTCATGGGTGGTGGTGGCACGTTTCTAGCGTTTGTTTCAACTTTAGTCTCTGGAACAAATTCATAAAGTCCGCTATCTTCAGGTTCATCTTCAGGTTCAGGTTCTTTCATTGGAGGAGGAGGAGGCAGCTGAGGAGATGACTGATGTGGAATCTCGTCTGGTACCTGAAACAGTTTATTTAAATAACTGACCCTGACGCAAGAGCAAATATATTGCCCAGCCCTCTGGCCATGAGGTGCTGTTTGCCCAATTAAATACAATTTTAAAACAATTGACCTGACGTGAGGGCAGCTATCGCTCCGCACACTGGCCACGTGGTGTTGTTTGCCCAAGTAAATACAGTTTTAAAATAATTGACCCGACGTGAGGGCAGCTATCGCTCTGCACTCTGGCCACATGGTGTTGTTTGCCCAAGTATATACAATGTAATACAATGCAGTGTTTACTTAGATACCATTAGCTTGTCTAAGGAAATGGCAGCCTTGGAAACAATATTGATCGTTGATTGGATTATCGTCTTGTTTGATTGACAGCCCGCGTCAAGTCAATTCTGAATACAAGTCAATATTAAATATATGTCACAAACAGAAATCCAAATTATTCTTGAAATAAAATATTACATATTTTCTACAAGACGACTGAATGGAACACTTTCTACTGTTGCTTTTAAAAACAGACTCAAATATACACTTTTATCACTCAAAGAAATAGCAATAAAAAACGGAAAAATTGATACCTTTAAAGCACAGTGGCATAAACTTCTGAATATTTAGATTAATATGACATATGAAGGGATAACTTTATCCTGGTAATGAAAATATGTAAAATAATCTTTAATAACAATGTTAGGACACTCGCAGAATCTGGACCCTGGCATATGACAATTTTCAATTATATTAGTGAATTACTACCACAAGACCGTATATGGAGAACACTGTGTAATATATTTAACCTAGTCAAAGTATAACTAGGTTAAATTTACCATTTATTTCCCACTAGAAAAACAATGATATATAATTATAAAATTGTAACAAAATAAAAAATCAAAAAAAAGAAAAATCTACACCTTTTTTAAACTGGAGAAAGACTGAGAGAAAGAGATATGTTTTATATAATAATTTGTTATTTGATTACAACTACGCTATACTATGTATTTATAATGTAAATGAAAAGTGGAATAAATGTTAATAAAAAAAATAAATTAAATATTAAATATAAGGAAGACCTCAGATTGAATTAAAACTATTCGGCCCCTTCAGTAATTTAAGGTTTTTGAAAATATATTCAGGTGAGATGGCTAGAGTTCAACTGAAATCTGCATTGTCTGCCACTTAGATATTATATTTTTCAAAATTCCTGCCCGGTCTGATTGGCTCACTCGGTTACGCGTCTGACTATTTATCCAGCAGTCTTGAGTTTGAATTCCCACCCGGCAACAGTCTCCATGATGACTGATATGACATTGCGTCTCATTATCATAAATTTTGTCTCTCAACGCTGATTCAAGTGGGAAAGGTATCAGTTACTAGTGGAGATGGGGTGTGCTCGAGTAAACAGTTCAGGATCCCAGAAAAACAGTAGTAAGGTTGACTGATCGTCTGTTAACCCTCAATGGCATAAAAATGATGCTAAATATTCAATCAATCAATCAATCAATCAATCAATCAATCAATCAATCAATCAATCAATCCAAAATTCCTGTTTGGTGAAAATGGAATTATCACAATTTCAACATGAAAGAGTCTACTTTGTGAACTTTGGGGCTGAAAGGGGCTAATGAAGAACCATCTTCTTTCTGCAAGTAACTGACAACTTCTTCACATAAATTGTTTTGGAAAGGGCTTGGCTTAACCCTTTACTTCATAAAGACGCCTTTGGACACCTCAAACAAAGACGCCTTTGGACACCTCTAATATACAAAGCTTTTGAATTATTGGGTGAATTATGTTTATATTTACTGACAGAGTGGAAAACAGTGCAGGAAGTGTTCAGATTGCTCGTTACGAGCAATCTGAACTCTTCCTGCACTGTTTTCAAAGGCCTTCTGTAATTGGTATCTATGGAGTAAAGGGTTAAAAGGAATATATCAGAGTTTTTCAAAAAATTTAAATTTGGTTAAAAACATTTTTTCCTATATATCATGTCTATATACACTCACTGACTCTGTATTGCCAAAGGAATATATTTTTAAACATGCCAAAATAATATATTGAAAAGGGGTTTCCTAACTTGGGCTACGCACCAGGCCGGCTAAAATTCCAAAATGCAAATCGGTCCAGGTTTTTTACTACCATAAGAATCATACTTATTTTAAAAAAAAAAAATCACTAAAATTGCCTTACATTATGCCTTTACATGTATGTATACCCCACCCACCATGTCAGCTGCATCATGTATTTTCTCCATTTATTTATTAATAGGAAACGATTTCAAGTTTATTTGTGTATTATTTATAACATACTTTACCACAATGTGTACATTTTAATGACTGACATTATGTTTCCGCTTTACGGGATAATATTCATTATATTAAAAATGTTTGATCGAACCGGAAGTGTTGCAAGTTCCGGAAGCTGCGTGAAATAATCACCATGGAAACCAATGTAACGGTTCAACCACCAAAATAAATCATTCAAAACCTGTCCCACATCAAAACAAAATCGGTCCGGTTTTATCACTTTCATTAATTATATCATAAATTTTATAATTAAAGTTATTTTTGAAAAAAAAGAAACAAACAAGTAATACTGCACGTTTTATCAAATACTTTAATGATGCAAACAATATTCGGTCCGACCGTCTCAGCTTTGGCTAGCGGTATATCAAAGAAATTACGGACACAAACACAGTCTTTTGATGAACCAACAGAACGCTATGGGTCGCTGATCACATATCGAAGGCGTGCTTCATTACAATAGACTCTTCTGATAAACTCCCCTAATACCGTCAATGGTTTAGTCGAAATTGACATCATTTCGCACAGCAGGTGACAAAACAAACGGATTATTGGGTCAAATGATATTGCCACAATGCGTATTTCACAGGTCAGTATGGCATGGTAAGAGCAATTTATGAGATTTTATAGAAAATATCTGGACCGATTTTTTATTGAACTTTGAAAATATCTGGACTGATTTTTTATTAAACTTTGAAACGAAAACCGGTTTTGAACTTCAGAAATCAGTCCACAAACCGAAAAATCGGCAATTTTAGAAGGACTGCTACGTACCTATGTTAGACTAAAATAGATTCTGCGCTTTAAATTGCAACACATTTAGTGATGTATTAGATGAGTGACGTGATTACATTTTGAATTATACAGGTTAACACATAGTAAAAATTGTTTCATCTTAGAAAGAGTCCGAGTGATGATGTAAAGGTCATCAAGTAGTATTTTAGTACTTTCTATTTCTAGAATGGGAATTTCATTTCAAGTTTACCACTCCAAATTAAATATAGATTCTGTCACGTTTTGATGGATTTTATATACAAAACCATTGGACTTTTATTAATTAAAGATAATGAAGCACTTTTTATCCATTTTAAAAAATATTTTATTTTTTTAAAACATTTATAGCGTTTTTTCCTGATATACTCCCTTTAAAGCATTGAGGGAATTAATTTATCAATCTATTTGCGAAAGCACTTTAATCTGGTCTTACTTGCCAAATACTTTCAACTTTTATTATTTTTCAATAGGTCCACGATCATTTTTGAATAGTTTTCACAGGGGACATTTCTTTCTTCATTTTATTTTAATATTGATAATGAAGTATAATGATCGTTTGTTTTTTTGCTGCGAGTTTTTTGTGGGATTTTTTTTTTTGGAGGTGGGTAAATGTTTTTTAACATCATTTTCAACACATGATTGATTATATATAGCAAAACCTAAATCTGAGTTAAAAACCACCATTCATCTGCAAGAAACTGACAAACTTCCTCATAATCATAAACGATTTTAGACCTAGCTGAGCTTGATCCCATGACCAGTCAGCAGTGACAGGTAAGTGGTCAATAGACAACAGCACTTTAGACAACTCGGCTACAGAGTACCCTGCATAAAGATTGTTTTTCAAATCAATTGTTCAATTTGTCTTGATGATCATAAGTGAGAACTAGACAGCGACTGGGAAATAGCGTCAAAAACAAAATATGTTACCTGGTAAAGTTCTGGTTCAATCTCTTCATTCTGTGCTACGTCACACTGGTCATATACCTGGTCATAAAAAAGGCAAATTCAGCATAGAGGCTTATGAGAAATCATTTAATTCAAAAGTTTTCCATAATGAGACATTACAACCTAATAGTTATGTCCTTTCTAACCAATGGGGTTCAACGCTATTTTCCAACACATTTCAGGTTATGTATGACATATCAAGTTTTAATGGTGGACGAAGACCTCAGAATGAATCTGAGCAGAACCACAGTCCTTCTGCAAATAATTGGCAAACTTTCTGACATAAAGTTTTTAGAGTGAGCAAGACTCGAACCAGTGACCTTAGCAGTGAGAGGTAAGTGATCTTGAGACGGCACCCTAGGCCACTTGGCCACATAAAACGGGTCTCTTTCCAACCAAAACTAAATTGTCTCAATGTTTAAATAGTTAATAAACATTCTGACAAAGCATGTTTAAGATTTTACAACAAGAGTGCAAAGTAGTCAATATACGCCCATCAAAATCATAAACTTTAATTATATAAAGTTCCTCTTTAAATTTAAATTCATCCAAGAACCATCTATCAATTATTATTATATATATCATAATATGATAATTAATTATTATACATGTAATGTCTTAAAAGCAATCATGGTAAATACATTTATATTTTTACTGCAATCAGCCTAAATGAACTACATTGTAGATTGCATTTCATTTCCAATTAAATCATTTGCAGCTAGGCGGACCTTAAAAGGACCAGTTTGCATTTTATATATTATATAAATATAAGAATTAAAAGCTGTATTTTGAGTTTTCATCACGTGATGAAAAACATGTTGCCGAGAAGTCCTTCAGGCTTCATGAACATCAAACTGGCCTATTGTTTCTATTACCAATGAAACTTCAAAATTCAGGTTTTAATCCTTAAATAACGACACATTTTGAAATAGCTATTCAATGTTTGGTCTTGCAAGAAAAAAATAATTATTCACAGCTTTTTCAATTTAAGCAGAAAATTCCGCCCATTGTGATAACAGTACGCGTGAATTTGGCAAAGCCTCGTCAGACCTCCAAAACTGTAATGCTTAAGGGCAAATTTCTACCGGAATCTCAAATCTATGTGAGCTTATTTTAAGATCATTCACCTCATCTTGTGTATAGCCATTCTTTTGTTGTGGTTCTGGTTGCTGATCACCTTCTTCAAGGTCATCGTAAATTTCACCTTCTTGAACAGCCGGAGCAGCAGAACGTGCCGGAGCAACAGAACGTGGCGGTGGTGGCGGCATAATATTTTGCTCAGGTTCCTCGTATGTGTCTTCAGCAATCAGAGTCGGTGACTGTTTGGATTTAAAACAATTTAGTAAATTTTTAATGTAAATAATTATGATTTAATATTTTTCAGCAATTTTCGCTATTCATAACAATTAATAAATTTTACATACCAATACGTAGAATTCTAATTCTTGTATTATTTCTTTAACATTAATTTAAATCATACAGGCTTCTGTTTCACCAACATACTTAAGTCTAAGAAAAGCATCCTGGAGATCATGATTTTAGACTGGTTCCAATTATACTGCATATGATTTAATTGATATCCAGTATACAATAGATAAATAACCAGTCAAAATTGAGTTAAATTTTTAATTATTTATTATAAACTTAAGAAAATGATGGTGAAAACAGGAGAGGCCTGAACTGATTTCTGTATAGTAGTCACTTTCTGCATTATTTCATATTTCATTCACAAGTGATGCATTCATGTTTTATTCTAATCATCCATTATTAATATATCTCAACAAATAAAACTGGGTTGCAACATACATCATTTTTATAAGCTTTTAATACTGTGTTAAACCCACTAAAAATATATCATTACTCTTCTTCTGAAAATAAAGGGCCCCCGAGCAAGGGTAAGAATTAGCCGAAATATGGTGTGTGAAATCAAATAAATTACATAAACATTTCAGTACAGTCACTGTTCTTATATATTTTTTATAAACACCATAACTATCTCACTTTTCTAACAAAGTATGCCTAATTATGGAATATCCTTAAGTGTCTGATATCACGTTTCTAACTTTATATTTATCTTTCTGTTCTATCAAAGTATGCCTAATTAATGTAATTATGGAATATCCTTTAATGTCAGATATCAGATTTATAAACACCACAATTATCTCACTTTTCTAACAAAGTATGCCTAATTATGGAATATCCTTAACTGTCTGATATCACGTTTTTAACTTTATATTTATCTTACTGTTCTATCAAAGTACGCCTAATTATGGAATATCCTTTAATGTCAGATATCAGATTTATAAACTACATAATTATCTCACTTTTCTACCAAAGTATGCCTAATTATGGAATATCCTTAAATGTCTGATATCACGTTTCTAACTTTATATTTATCTTACTGTTCTATCAAAGTATGCCTAATTATGGAATATCCTGTAATGTCAGATATCAGATTTATAAAATCCATATTTATCTTACTTTTCTAACAAAGTATGCCTAATTATGGAATATCCTTTAATGTCAGATATCACATTTATAAACTACATAATTATCTTAGTGTTCTATCAAAGTATGGCTTATTATGGAATATCCTTTAATGTCTGATAGCACGTTTCTAACTTTATATTTATCTTACTGTTCTATCAAAGTTATAATGCTTAATTATGGAATATCCTTTAATGTCAGATATCAGATTTATAAACTACATAATTATTTTACTTTTCTATCAAAGCATGCATAATTATGGAATGTCCTTAAATGTCAGATATCTGATTTATAAACTACATAATTATTTTACTTTTCTATCAAAGCATGCATAATTATGGAATGTCCTTAAATGTCAGATATCAGATTTATAAACTACATAATTATCTCACATTTCTTTCAAAGTACACTTAATAAATATTAAAAATAATCCTTCAATGTCAAAGACCAGATTTTTTTTAAATTCTATTCAAAAAAGGTGAAACTACAACTTACCTGGTCATCATCAAATTCATCATCATAATCTCCTTCTTCGGATGATGATGATGATGAACTCTCTGACAATTTTGCTATATTCAAAGTCTTTTTAAATCTACTTCTTTTACCCATAAATTTATTCACTAGCTTGTTACATCCACGAAACATTTAACACTTTTTAATCTGTTACCACAACACCTTAAAGATTCGTAACAGAAACGAGTAAGACCAAAGTCTTCTATTAACTGTTACTACCACTTAATATTCCCTAAAAATTCACTTCACTTTATTGTTTTATCTTTCTAAAAACTACTTTCATCACCAAGCTGAGACACAATCATAAGAAATCAACAAATCAATAAAATAAGTTGATATAATACAAGCCAAAAACAGTCATGTTTTCCGGTAGAAAGTAAAAGTTTACATGTTACAAAATTTAGCCTCTGGTCATTGACTGAGAGATTTGAAATTAACCCTTCCAGATATAATGTAACCAATGACAGGTTACTGACATGAAATAGTATGGTTTGCACAAATAACAGAAAACCTGTGCAAGTTCAATACAAGTATTAGTTACCTGATTAAAACAAATAAACCAGTACAGTCAAAGTTTTCTTAATCATTTCCAGTGCAGTTTAAATTTTAAAATGCTGTCGTTTGACTAGGATCTGACTGGGATGGACCTGATTGGAACTGTTCATGGATGGAGCAGTTAAACAGCAAGGACTTGTATAGAAGGATAGGAAACTTGCATCTCCTGACTAAATGTTGATAAAATAGCACACAAAGGGTTAATAATTTGGCAAATTAATCATTCATAATTCACAGGCAACTGATTTCTTGTACATAAACTGTAAGTTGTAATGTAATCTTCGATGTTTAAACATGTTTCAATCACGCAAAATGACCTTGAATTAAAGATATTAGGGTTTCAAGGCAAAATTATCTTAATTTGTTGTTACTTTAGCGGCAATATACGAATTTTGTAATCACAAGTAATCACAAGTACTTAAACAATCTTAAACACAAATGTCCTGTAACGGTATTGTTTTAATGACAATTTCATTCTGAGGTGTAAGAATTTTGTTCTGTATTCCTGAGATGAATGGCAATTAAGATAACTGAAAACAAGATATTGTGAGATTTTGCGTGAAAATGCAAGTTCACAAAATTTCCATCTCTATATAATTCCCTGGTAACATACATACATGAACTGATATCTTTATATGGGTAGGATCCAGTTAAAGATTCAGGACTACTCACATGCTGTAAAAAGGACAGACATAGAAACATGCTGGATCATGAAGATACAGTGAAATCATATTTCTTTTCAGATATTGCATCTGAAAAGAAATATGATTTCACTGTATCTTATATATATATATATATATATATATATTATATTTATATATATAAATATATTCACTGTATCTTATATATATATATATGTATTGCATCTGAAAAGATCTCTATATATATATAAAATATATATATATTTAATTATATATTAAAAATCGTCAGAAAAAACCCCAGTACTTTAAGCTGCGTAAGACAGGGAACCATTAGATAGAGAAGTGTGTGTGGGGGGTCAAATAGCCAGTCTAGACGATATTATGATACACATATACATGTATCTAATAAGAAAAACTTTCCTTCTTCCATAAGGAAAATCCGTTAAAACTTAAAGTGGTTGTACAAGCTCCATCAGACTGGCAGTGACATTTACCAGTGAGAGATAAGTGATCTTGATACACTGCCATTTACAATATAAAAGAGAACCAATCATCCGTGTGTTGCTGTTTAAGTTAACATGATGGACAATGCTTAACAATGCATCCGACGGACACAAATACTCATTTGTATAACAAACATCAGGTAAAAGAGTTAGATACCAGGGAACAACTCACAACAACAAAATGTTGAACTCTGTGGACAAAATGAAAGTTAATAGGAACCCAGCGGTAGAGTAAATCGTCCACTTGTGTCCAGTGAACAATATCTTATATTCTCATGAAATCAAATTTTTTGTGCACCGTATTGTGACTTTTTTGTCATTTGTGCCAAACATACGGTTCTCTTACTCTGTCCAGCATTAAAGGGACACAAGGCAATTTTGATAAATTTTCATTTAACTTTATTTTTCAAAATAACATTTTATCTACATGACGCACATGTGTAATTAGAATACCTCAGTACGTGTGCTGACCCTAAATATAGTTTTTATTTTGAAAAGGGGTATTACTCTTGTAAATGGTTACAAAGCATCATATTTTGCTCATTCATGGTTATAGAATTTTTTGATAAAAAGTGTAATAAATAGTTTATTTTCACATGTTTTTATCAGTATGCTAAATAAGATAAATTAAAATTGTATTCTTTAGGAATTTTAACTTTATTTTCAAAACTAACACAACTTCACTAGTTGTATGAAAACGGTTACTAATTTTTTAATTATAACATTTTCAGACCGTAATACTTGGAGATTGATATTTTCATATGGATAAACAACGCTCACGGATGAAAGGTTGATTTATACATGAACATGAGCAAATTTCGCTTTTATCATTAAAACACAAATTTCCCTTTAAAGCACTAATGTCCCTTTAACTCACTAATGTCCCTTCAAAATACAAATGTCCCTTTAAAACACAAATGTCTCTTTAAAACACAAATGTCCCTTTAAAACACTAATGTCCCTTTAAAATCACTCATGTCCCCTTTAAAACACAAATGTCCCTTTAAAACACTAATGTTCTTTTAAATCACTAATGTCCCTTTAAAACACTAATGTCCCTTTAAAACACAAATGTTCCTTAAAACACTAAAGTCCCTTTAAAACACAAATGTCCCTTTAAAACACTAATGTCCCTTTAAAACATAATGTCCCCTTAAAACACAAATTTCCATTTATAACACAAATGTCCATTTTAAACACAAATCAATTTAAACAATTTTATAGCAGATAACCCCCCCCCCCCCCCCAAATTTTATCAATTTTAAAACTATATAATTATAATAAACATAAAAAAAACCTATAATAGGAAACAATATGTGAAAATCTCATCATAAAATATCAAGTAACTTAGGTGAAAACTTTGTTTTTTGATTATGGACCAAGACGAATATTCAAATCTGACGGTGCAGTCACAGAAATAAATAAACAGTATACAGATTACAATAATTGAAAAATAACAACTGTATCTAAGACCGTAATTAAATTTCAATTTCAATGAAAATTTGTACAGGTTTTGATAACAGTCATAATATATTGAGGAAGACATGTAAATATTTGAAGACATGATTACGATCATGTTGGATGACAAGATACCAAAATGTCCCCGGGGCTGACTGTAAAGGTGTTTATATATAAAGTATACCTTTGACAAGTAAAATCATGCATCATGCATCGTGTAATCAAGTAGTTTTGCATGTAGATTATTATTTTGTACACCACAGTGAGTTTGATGAAAACTTGATAGGCATTTTTTTTTTTATGGTGTTTAACTCTTTACTCCATAGATACGCGTTTTCCCACACCAGAAGGCCTTTGAAAACAGTACAGAAAGAGTTCAGATTGCTCATAACAAGCAATTTGAACACTTCCTGCACTGTTTTCCACTGTCAGTTAATAATTCACCCAACAATTCAAGAGCCTTCTATTTTAGAGGTGTCCAAAGACGTCTATATTAGAGGTGTCCAAAGGCGTCTATATAAGAGGTGTCCAAAGGTGTCTATATTAGAGGAGCTTTCTATATTAGAGGTGTCCAAAGCCTTCTATATTAGAGTTGTCCAAAAGCATCTACATTAGAGGTGTCCAAAGCCTTCTATATTAGAGGTGTCCAAAGCCTTCTATATTAGAGGTGTCCAAAGGCGTCTATATTAGAGGTGTACAAAGGCGTCTATATTAGAGGTGTCCAAAGGCGTCTATATTGGAGGTGTCCAAAGGAGTCTATATTAGAGGTGTCCAAAGGCGTCTATATTAGAGGTGTCCAAAGGCGCAAAAGCCTTCTATATTAGATGTGTCCAAAGCGTTCTATATTAGAGGTGTCCGAAGGCGTCTATATTAGAGGTGTCCAAAACCTTCTATATTAGGTGTCCAAAGGTGTCTATATCAGAGGTGTCCAAAAGCATCTATATAAGAGGTGTCCAAAGGAGTCTATATTAGGTGTCCAAAGGCGTCTATATTAGAGGTGTCCAATGCCTTCTATATTAGAGGTGTCAAAAGCCTTCTATATTAGAGTTGTCCAAAGGCGTCTATATTAGAGGTGTCCAAAGGCGTCTATATTAGAGGTGTCCAAAGTCTTCTATATAAGAGGGGTCCAAAGGCTTCTATATTAGAGGTGTCCAAAGGCGTCTTTATTAGAGGTGTCCAAAGGCGTCTATATTAGAGGTGTCCAAAGTCTTCTATATAAGAGGGGTCAAAAGGCGTCTATATTAGAGGTGTCCAAAGGCGTCTATATTAGAGGTGTCCAAAGACGTCTATATTAGAGGTGTCCAAAGGTGTCTATTTTAGAGGTGTCTAAAGCTTTTTATATTAGAGGTGTCCAAAGGCGTCATTATTAGAGGTGTCCAAAGGCGTCTATATTAGAGGTGTCCGTAAGCGTCTATATTAGAGGTGTACAAAGGCGTCTATATCAGAGGTGTCCAAAGGCATCTATATCAGAGGTGTCCAAAGGCGTCTATATTAGAGGTGTCCAAAGGCATCTATATAAGAGGTGTCAAAAGGTGTCTATATTAGAGGCATCCAAAGGCGTCTATATTAGAGGTGTCCAAAGGCATCTATATAAGAAGTGTCCAAAGGTGTCTATCAGTTTATGTTAACAAGGCTTCGTGCAGTTTCACTCAACATCTCAACTTGAGATTTTTTTTTTAAATGCTATAATTTCAATTACATTGACTGAATATATAGCATTATTTTTATGCCATCAAGGGCTAACAGATGATCAATTAATCTAACCGCTCTTTCCTGGGACCCTGGAGGGTTAACCAGTACTCAACATACGAATCTCTGCAAGTAGCTCATAACTTTTCCCGCAGTGAGAGATTAATAACAGTAAGATGCAATGCAATCATCACAGAGAGTGCGGCAGGGCGGAGATTCAAACTATTGACCCCTAGATTGATAGTCAGATGTGTTACAGACTGAGCTAATTGGTCCGGGCATTATAGGTCAAGGAAGACCTCCGATACATTAATATGGAAACAAACAGAATCTGGCCAACTTTCCTGCAGATTAATTATAGAGCTAGAAATGTGTCTATCAACACAGATGCTGCTGCTATTCATTCGAAACCAAACTTTTACCTCAGGCACAAAAACGGACATTCTAACAAGTGGCTTCTTTGCACCCAGCTGTTTACTTGTGTGATTAAATTTTCACCACACAACAAATTTTAGCCATATAAAAGCATCTTATAAGTGTCAAGAGTCAGTCACATAATTTTCTTTCATCTCTATTTCAGCCGTCCAAAAAAATTACAAACCCTAAACCTTAGTGCGAGATATTGCACGTCTCTGAGGAACCTTTTAAAGTTTTTTGATTTGTGTCTCCCGAGTTATTGACAGCAGATTGAATATCCAAATAATAAAAAAGCTGTCCATTTATGCCTTACTTAATCAGGCTACCCTTAACCTTAGACACTTAAATACCTATTCATATGTGTGGACAGACAAACAGATAGACAGGGCTAACACTTAATGTCCCTTTAGGTGTAAACCCACCATTGATTTTTGTTCTTTATTCTATAGTAAATAACAAAAGTTTGAAGGCTTGTCATTCATAGAGAGTACCAAATTAAAGAAGTGAAACTTACATTTTACTGTTTGTCAACCTCTGCACTATCAAAATATGATGAGAAAAGTATGGATCATGTGTCATATAAGAGATTTTTTTTCTGCTCAGTGTGTACACTGGTAACAAAGTGAAAGTAGACTTCCGAAATCATGTATTTATACCCCAATTTCCAAGCATCAATTTTTTTTTCTAAATTAACAATTCAAAAATGACAATGTTATCAAAATGTTCAAAATACATCAATAATGCCATTCAAATAAAAAAATGAGCATTAAAATAAGGAAGATGCATTTTTAAAGAAGAAGAAATGAGGATTATTTATAACCGTCATAATGTGACTATCCCACGGAAGCACTTCCTTTTTGCAATGGTGGTAACTATGCCTTTACCATTCTTCACAAGGTGAGGGTCATAATTAAATATAAAACTATTTTGTACCATAAATTGTCAATTTTAACTCTCTTTAATTATAGCATAATGTTGTCTCAACTTTTTTAAATGATGAGTAGGCCAATATTTTTAGTTTTCATAATTTTCATTTCTAAACCTTCTAAGGTTGGTCTCTTATTAGGAACTTGCATTGCTTAAAGAGTACATAAACCACCATACATTATATGCATTTACATACATAAGCTATCAGTTCATGTATGTTAATCGTCCTAACAGTTCAGATATGTTGCGTCAAGTCAAGTTTACGGTTTTATTTACCCTCGCGATTTGAACTGGTCATTTTGGCAAGCAGGAGATGTGTTGCATGTAAAACCACTGTATAGAATAATGCAGCCTGTTTGACACCAATTCTATTGAGTTGGTTGATGTCATGGTCTTGTGCTCTTGGTTTGCATTGTAGCTAGGAACACTTGCCATAGTCTGATCTGTACAATTATGTCTGGTTGTTCACAAATAATTATCTCCATGTGTATATATCTATACATGTATATATATATATGGAGATGATAATTTGTGAATAACCAAGACAATATCAAGGCCTCTGCCAAGCCAAAAAAATTTGGTGTCAACAATGACTTATATACTATGGATTTACATGCAACACATCTGGACAGGGTGGACAAATTTACATACATGAACTGATAGCTATATGAGTAGGACCCAGTTAAGGATTCATGACTACTCACATGCTGTATAAAGGACAGATATATATGGAGATAATAATTTGTGAATAACCAAGACATAAATGTACAGACCAGACTACAGCAAGCGCACGTAACTACAATGCAAACTATAAATACAATATCAAGGCCTCTGCCAAACCAATACATTTGGTGTCGACAATGACTTATATACTATGGAATTACATGCAACACATCTGGACAGGGCGGACAAATTTACATACATGAACAGATAGCTTTATACAAGTAGGATCCAGTTAAGGAGTCATGACTTCTCACATGCTGTATAAAGGACAGATATATAGGGAGATAATTATTTGTGAATAACCAAGACATAAATGTACAGACCAGACTACAGCAAGCGCACTTAGCTAAAATGCAAACCATAGACACAATATCAAGGCCTCTGCCAAACCAAAAAAATTTGGTGTTCACCATGACTTATATACTATGGATTTACATGCAACACATCTGGCCTGGACAGACAATTTACATACATGAACTAATAGCTTTATACGAGTAGGATCCATTTAAGGTATTAGATCTGTAATGCTCTCGGTAAAAATTGGTTAACACCGTGATCAATCGTTACTTTCTGGAACGATTTCCGCCAGCCGGAAAACCATTCATGGCGGCTAAATTTAGTAAAATTGTCACATGACAAGGTGTTTTCTCGCATGAAGTAACGTCACATTGGATTTTCCATCATGGCAGAAGAAGCTAAAAAAAAATTTTTTTTCGTCTAGGGTGTTGTTCAAAATCTATCATGTGGGTAAAAAATCGAATTCGCGTACCATCTTGTCGGTAAAATATGGCTGGGAATCTGCGCAACAACACGGAATGTCATATTTGTTTTCGTTATTTTGATATTGATCGAAGCAAAACTGTAATGTTATTGTAAACGTTTTCATATATCTAAATTAATTGTAACACAATCGACATTGTGGACTCGTTGGTAAAGAGGTTAGAGCGTTGTATTATCAAATTAGAGGTTGTGGGTTCGATCCCTACTTCCGCTCAATTTTTTTTTTTATATCTTTATTTTATTTACAGAGATGGTTTGGTCAGCACATTCAACTGTAAAAGACATACACGTGTCACAAACACAACCAATTTTTAAGATTAAAATTCCAACACCTGACCCTCACCCACTCCAAATATATTTTATTGTTGTAGCTACCAGTTCTAGTTTTGTATATCATTTGCTAAGTCAAACCAATAAATACTAAATTATTACTAAAGATAAAAGACAAAGTTTACATGAAATATTTCTATAAACAACTATCTACACCTAACATTTAAAGTTTTCAATAGAAAGTATCCAGTGTTTGATGAAAATGTAGGTTCCTAATCGTTGATTGTATATTTTTATAAAATATTTCACCATTTGGCAAAGGTTATGGTAAAAGTTTGTTGTATTTTCATGCATTTATTACTTTTAACAATGTAGTAAGGTTCAATATACAATACAAGAAGGGTTTTATGATAGTGGTGGGGCTAAAATATTAAAAAATAATTATTTTTTGTCACAATTTTTGGAGAAAAAAAACAACATTATTTTTGGGTGGGTGGGGTAATATTTTAAATTTATTCAATATTCCAGTCAAGCTATAAGAGTAGGAACATAGTTTCTTATGTGTCATTACATCAGCAACATTGTTTTAATAAAAACAGTTGCCTAAATACAATATTTAACAAGGGTACATTATCTATTTACTGTTAGCAGATGTAGAAAAAACACTATATTGATATTATATAATATATTACACTATTTTGATACTTATTCTATAAAATACCATATTATGAGAAAACAAGACAGTAAAAGTTGTTTATTTTTATGCATTTTTCACTTCTAACAATGTGGAAAATATTGGCATATAACATTAGTGGTTAGTTATAATAGAAATGGTGCTAGAACATTTTAAAATATAAAGTTTTAGAATATTTTGTGAAAAAAAGTAACAATTCGGAAGTGGGGGTAGGGTAAGATTTTTTAAGATTTATAAAAAATGAGACATGATATGTTAGTTTCTTTAGGTTTAGTCTATTCAGCGGTGTTGATGTGATGTAAAAATGCCTTTTATATATCATTTATAGTATATATATGAAAATTATAGCTATTTCATTGTGTTTTGTAGTTGTTAATTTTTTGCCGTTTTGAGGTTATAGGCATTCGACACTTAAAATTTAAATAATTTTCATTTAAGACGGTAAAATCTTCTAAAATTTCAGAAATACATCCCTCATAGGATGGTGATAACTAACACATCAAGTTTAGGCATGGTTGCCATATTGACCATTACAGATCTAATACCTTAAGGATTCATGACATCTCACATGCTATGATACAGGACAGATTTATAAACCCATTGGATCATAGAGATACTGTGAATTTATATATATTTAATTTTATAAAGGGAGGTAATTAAATTCACACACACATATATATATATATATATATATATATATATAGTTTGATAAATTATGACATACAATCATGACTCTACACTTGGTGTTTTCACTGTTTCATGTTATATATATATATATATATATATATTATAAGAAAAAATCCATGCAAAATATTATGACCTTATTCCAAACCAATTTACCTGTTGTGTACAAATTTTATATATAATACAAATGAATATGGAGATAATAAATCATGCACAGTTCTTCCACTATGGATGCAAAGTCAGTGTTATCAATCATTAAATAGCGTCATATTTTACAAACTTCCTCATTAAATTCAGTTTTCAATTTACACTCATAGAAGAATTCAAGTAAAGTTGGTTCTGTAATGTTGCAAAGTTTAAAATACATTGAAAATAATGATTCTACTTTTATGTCACTACAATCCCTCAGTGGTAACAGCAGGGCAAACAGAAATAATGTAAACAACATTTACAAATCCATGATATGTAATACTTTAAGCAGGATAGTTTGATAAATTATGACATACAATCATGACTCTGCACTTGGTGTTTTCACTGTTTCATGTTAAGTGTGTTATGTATATTTGTACTACACTAATTTTGTCAGAAAAACAAAATGTTCAACCTGAATGAAGCATCAGTCATAAAAAAATAAAGAGAGAGAGACAGAGAGAGAGACACCGACCGACCAACCGACCGACCGACCGACCGACCGACCGACCGACCGACCGACCGACCGACCGACCGACCGAC
The DNA here is from genome assembly GCA_029582155.1 of Panopea generosa. Classification (NCBI taxonomy): domain Eukaryota; kingdom Metazoa; phylum Mollusca; class Bivalvia; order Adapedonta; family Hiatellidae; genus Panopea; species Panopea generosa. The sequence continues at coordinate 35,409,994 of CM055908.1, forward strand.
CGACCGACCGACCGACCGACCGACCGACCGACAGACCGACCGACCGACAGACAGACAGACAAACGTAAGAGAGTAAGAAATGACAGAAAGAGATAAACAGTCAACTGTCAAGTTGTCAAGTAACATAAACACAAAGAAAAGGGAATCTGACAAAAAAAAACATATTGGTCAAAACAAAAAAGTTGATTTCAAAAATGTAAAGCAACAAACACAAATAAAGTATGGGGTTTATCGCCACTTCAACACATGAGTTGTTGAACGAAGACCTTATTAATAGAATGAATCTGTGTATAACCACTACCCATTTTGTATGTAACATGAAACTGACAAAGATTTTTGACTGAGCTGGGTTTGAACCTATGACCTAAGTGATGAGAGGGCATTAGTAGTCACCAGACATCAGTGCCTCAGACCATTCAGCCTGTAATGGAGGAGACTGAGACCTACACAGAGAGACAGATTGTATTATATAGTGTTTAGCATCATGTTTTCAACAATTGTTCAGTCATCAGGGTGGCATCTGCTTGAGACAGTAATCTAAGTGCTACCACACTGGATTATCATGCCGCAGACCCATGGTACGACACCCAATCCAGTCACATTATACTGACACCAGGCCGATCAGACCTAGAAAAATTCTCTTCATTAATACTGGGCACCAAACGATGAAGCCCCAGTACCTATTTTTCAAACATGACTCGACTAGGAATTGATCCCAGGACCTTTCACATATGAGACAAACTCTTACCACTGCTGCGAGTGTGGAAAAGAGAGAAACAGAGACTGAATTTGTGAAGTTGGCATTTTGGGGTAAGTAGATAGATTGCAGTTACTAGTTCAGGTTGCTTTCCGTTAAAATCAGCATATTAGCTCAAACAAGCTGCTGGTGTTAAATTAAAGACATGCATGGTTAATGATGAATGTTTACCGGGAAACAAATTGTGCCCGATGTTAAAACAACACACAGCAAGGCTGTAATAGATTAAGCATTTATAAATGTATTGATAACTATATACTATTGAAACTGAATATTTAAGAAGCTTTTAACACTCAAATCTATATAGAAATAGTAGGTTTTGAAAACCATTTCTGTCACACTACGTTTTATATGGCATCCATACTTTTTTACTGGTGGAGGAAGAATTTTTTTTTATTTTTGAGTAAGCTGAGTTCAAACCCACAAATCAATCGATGAACAAAAAGTGATTTTGATCACTTGACCATTGAAGACTCAATATGATTTTAAATCAGAAATACAGAGCAGAGATCAGTCCTTGTTGAGGTTATGGGTTCAAGCCCAGCTTGGTCCAAAAACTGTGTGGGAAAGTTTGCCAGCGGTAACCAGTCCAAAAACTATGTAGGAAAATTTATCAATGGTAACCAGTCCAAACACTGTGCGGGAAAGTTTGCCAGCGGTAATATACTCAGATTAATTCTGAAGTCTTCCTCCACCAATAAAACTGGATATACCATATATAACCTGAAATGGTGTTAAACAACATTAAAAAAAAAAAAAAAAAAATGTCTGCTACTATTCTGATTCAGATGGGATCTGAAGTCTAGATATTCCTGTAGTGTTTTTTTTTTGTCAATAAAATGTTACATCTTACATGAGGTATGAATCATGAAACTATGAGTGGTTATAGAACTACTACAAACTACTAGCCATATCCATAAATAAGCCCAACACTCCAAAGAAAACTGAAAGCAAACTATGCCATTAATACACACAATATTTGCCAGACAAAAACAGTCCTAGTATTGTAAATCTTTTATTACCAATTAGTAAATTCTGTGGAGTGTTTTGTCAAGTAATAGTGCAATGAACCCAGGATCGAAGGGTTGTGGGTTGGACCCTCAACCGCGGCTATGTATGGTAATCTTGAACAAGACATTTTAACTGTATTATGTTACCTTTACTAAAGGTTCTACCCATAAAGACTTAGAGCATGATTTGTATAAGCTGTAATAACTTGTTTCACAATCGATGTAAAATAAGTTAAAAATTGAATAGGTACTGAATTCGTGATAATTTATCAATATTGGTTTTTTATTTTTTTAAAAGTTATTAAAATTTTTGATACTCTAGTAGTTATTAATTTAAATCTAAGGTCCGATATGCGTGTTGATTCTGTGTATTACTTCCAATATTTATTTGCGTATCAATAAAAAGGGTGAAAAATTACTATATTTGCTACAATAATTAAATTTTACTATATCAAAATGTTTACTGAATTACTACCTAAGTTAGCTGATATCAATATTAAAGAAAGGCAAACAATTCATAGATTTGAAAAAATTAACCAGGTGCACAAAATGAGTAAGATAGTCTTAAAAATCAATTTTCCAAAATAATACTTATAAAAATTAGACACGCCAGAATTTCTTTGCAATTAACTACTTCTATTTTGGAGTTGGTTTTGTGGAGGCAAACATTGTGTGGAGTAAGTACATTTGAGGCATACAAAGTTCCGTGGGGGTAGTCCAGGGGGCGCTGGTCCTTCATCACACCAATCATCAGGCTCCAAATAATCATTAGGCGGGATCTCCTCCACAGGCTGCAGTCACAGATTTATTAGTTTTTATACATTTAGATAATCAGAATGAAGAGCTATGGGGTCACATTACATGACCCTACAAATACAGCATATGATTGATGGTACACATAACATGAATTTCCTGTGATTAATATCTCTGAAAGAAACTGTAAACCTGTAAAACAGATCAAATTGAAATCAAATGAAATCATGTGACCCATTATATACATCACAAAGTATTATGCAATTTTAAGCGGGAAATCTATTCTAGTGTAATCTTGGCACATATTAGCCCAAATTAGGAAAGCCCATTTCAATATAAAATTTTGGCATGTTTAAATAAATCTCTTTTTGGCAATACAGGGTCAGCGAGTAAATACAAGCATGGTATATTGAAAAAAAAAAATGTTTTCAGCCAATTTTAAAATTTTGAAAAATCCTGATAATTATATTCCCTTTAAGAATTACCTACCTTACATGACAATAGCAAGATTATTACACTTGAAAAATTTGAGCTGCGTAAATTGGTTGGGCATTTTTTTTGTTTAAAATGCTTTAAATAGCGGTAATCTTTTTTCTTTCTACAGATGAGCAGAATGGAACATTGTCATGAGTTGTGCAAAGTTTGACTGACACCGGGTGCTGTTTGGTAAAGATATAAACACATTTAAGATGCATAGTGATACACTGCTAGCAATTGACAGGATTGTCAAAAATGGAAGGTGTCATCAAACCATGGACATTGTGAAAAAGCAACCTGGTCAACACCATGTTTTTTCCTGCATATTTGGAGATGACAATCTAATATAATGGAAACAAAATGCTTTTAGAGCCATTGGTAATGTGTCCAATGTTCCAGAAGTACATTTGTCTACATGTAGAACAGTGCAACATTAATTGTTGTGCAAGATGCTTATACATAACAGTGAATTTCTCTAAGCCAAGGGACATAACTTAGATGAGCTACACGTAGGTAAGAAATACTGAATTCTCACGACACATCAGACGGACCCTGAAGTATAAATGAATTCACCACTGGTGTCTTGTTACGCTTGATCAAGCATGCCCAATAGAGAGTTTCAACCTAACCAGGAAAAACTGTTATTCCTTAAGATGAACAGAATGAAAATACAATATTTGTTACACGTATGTTATTATAACATATTTCATTCTGCAGTGTAAGAATTTCTGTTTGTGTTCCTGAGATGAATGGAAATTAATTTAATTGAAAACGATATAGTGCAAGATTTTGCGTGAATATGCGAGAGTATGCGACATTTCAGCTTTACTTCTTTATGTAATTCCTTGGAGACACTGACGGTAAATCATCTTTAAAAAGACTTAAGAACAAATAGCTATATAACAACCTTCAAGCTAAACAACAATTATAGCTCTTGGCCTCCGTCTGATGTGCAGTCTTCAGCTCAGGTGAGCTCAGGTGAGCTCAAGAATGTTACAGAAAGGCACATAATGCATCTTACAAAAACACATGTTTTATCGCAGCTTTTAATACCAACATTGATCAAGCAAATGGTAGGATGCAAATATATGGGAATATAAGAGTTGTTTACAATCCAGGCAAGACAATTTACCATTTCCATACAACAGATTATAACATTTATCTATACTCAGTTGCAAAAAAAAAATGCATTTTTAAATTTCAAATATTTTCTATTCTATTAATAGTGCAGGTATAATAATCAATTTTGTTACACCTGCGTGTATACATAAATATTTATCAGTAAATGCTTAAAAAAACAAGAGGGCCAAGATGGCCCTATATTGCTCACCTGACTGACCTTGAGTCACCCAACTTAAGTAGATTATATAATACATGTTCACTCAAAATTCCAGACAAACAAGATGGACGAGTAGTTAGAATTATGATTTGTTTTCAAGATGTAACAGATGTGTAGAAGAGTTCAAACTTGGTAGAGGTTCACCCATGGTAAATGTCAGTGAAATTACATCAAAATCCGGTCAGTATATTCTGACAAAAAGGCTTTTGAAGTTTTTACTATAGCTGCCTATTTAGTAAAATAGCGCCTCACTGTGGCGGTCATGTCTTTTAACAAATCACAATGGCTTGAACAAACTTGGTAAAAGGTCACCCAAGGAACATTTCTGCGAAATTGTTTTAAAATCGATCTGGTGGTTTCTGACCAGACGATTTTTTAAGTTTTTACTAATTAAACTTGCCCCGCCACCTGGCCGCCATGTTTTTTGACAAACCAAGAACAAACTTGGTAAAGGTTCACCAAAGGAACGTTTCTGTAAAATTATTGTAAAATCGAGCCAGTAGTTTCTAACAAGAAGAATTTTAAAGTTTTTACTAATTAAACTTGCCCCGCACCCTGGTGGCCATGTTTTTTGATGGATCAAAATGGCTTAAACAAACTTGGTAGAAGGTCACCCAAGGAACATTTCTGTGAAATTATTTTAAAAACATGCCAGTAGTTTCTGACAAGAAGATTTTTTAAGTTTTAACTAATTAAACTTGCCCCACCCCTTGGCGTCCATGTTTTTTTGACGAATCAAGATGGCTTGAACAAACTTGGTAGAGGGTCACCCAACAAACGTTTCTGTGAAGTTATATCAAAACTGACCCAGTGGTTTCAGAGGAGAAGTTGTTAGAAGCTAAAAGTTAAAGATGGACGACAGTCAACGAACGACGGACGACAGACGATGGACGACAGGCGATCACAAAAGCTCACCTGTGAGCCTTTGGCTCAGGTGAGCTAAAAATGAGAACATGACATTGGTAAAACAAGAGTTGTCAGAAGACCAACAAAGTTCGCCTCTGGGTGCCTAAGTCCAAAAAGGGCCATAACTGTGCCAAAATGCAATCCAGAGTTATGGTTCTTGTCTGTGTGTGTTTCATTGATGATGGTGAAGACACATGCAAAGTTTCATTCACATCAAATGAGTGGTTGCATAGATATGTTAAACTTAAACGCAAAAGTTTAACCTGGGTGTCTACAGACGACGCTAACGACGCCGCCAGAGTCATGGCAATAGCTCTCCTTGGACTGTGTCCCGGCGAGCTAATAAAGTCAACATTTCTGATACTATACATGACAATTTCATTTATACAGCTATTCTCATGTCATGTAACAAAGCCTTAGTGTATTCTTTCTTTTGCAACTCAGTATATATGATGTTATATTATAGAATGATGTTAATTCACTTTTACACATTTACCTGTGCAACATATCTTTTAAGGACTGAGCACACAAATAACTGTGTTTTTCTCTTTTTTTTTATTTAGACATCCAGTCATGTTTCAATAATAAAATCTGAACCAATATCATTCTATTTATAGTTAGAAATTCCTAATTTTAAAACAATAATAATATGGTCATAATAAATAAATCGCCTGCCCCCTAATTTTCAAGATACCCCAAAACATTTTTATTTTCGTAAAAAAAAATAATTTTACTTTATTTTTCAAAAAAACAAAACCAAACAAAATCTTCCCTTTTTTAAAAAAAATTGAATGAGTATTTAGTAATTAATTTATAATGACCCTTTGTGGGTCCATCTAAAAATAGGATGACATAGTTTTATAATAGTGTAACGAATGTTTCATGGCCTGGACATCAACTAATATATTGTTCATTGACAAGCAACTATATTTACTTATAAATTATTATTGTTTATGTATTTCAACCCCTGTGTGGTTCCAGGGAACCATGAGTGATGGCAAGAATAGGATCACTGTGGCTCATGCATGTCGTAAGAAGCGACAAATTGAGTAATACGATAGAATTTGTTGAAACTCTGCAGCTCTGCAGGTATCAAGGTTCTAGGTTCATTCTGCATATTCATTTGTTGATGTATTTTTTTAATCTGTATGTTAATTTGTTTTTTTTTGTACATGTAGAGTGAACCTGGAATCTTCCTTCCTGCTGGCGTTGAATAACCTATAATGTGTTGGTATGCCATAAAACCCTATTCATTCATTAATTCATTCATTGTATTACAAAACATTTACAACTTCCGATAACTTATTATTACAACATTTTTTCTCTTCTCCATTTTCTGTACAACCGTATTCTTCAGATTTAACAAAACTAATTTAAATCTCTGTCAATAGGCTGCTGAAATATGTTACTCTGCTATGAAATTTTAAAAACATTTCCAACAGATTATTATATGGCACCCAGTTTCGAAGATGGAGGAAAACAAATGTATGAACCTGTGTAGGGCCATAATAAATTAATTGTTAGATTATCATCCCTGACCGCCCCTTAGTTTTCATGCCGCCCCGACCCATTTTATTTTCATAAAAAAAAATTTAAAAAATAAAACAAATTTAATAAAACATCAAAAATGTTAAAAATAAGAATAAAAAATAAAATCCTCCCGCCCTCCCTGTTTTTAAGAAAAATTTTGATGATAATCTAGCAATTAATCTATAATGGCCTAAAACCATTGTTGTTCTGAAAGTAATGACACAAACTCCCTCATATAAAGTATTTTGAGAGCAGTAAATGCTGTAGAGACCATTCAACCGTGAAGAACTCTTCAAAGATGGTATCATAATTAAACATCTCAATTTTGATGAAAGGTACAAAACCTGGCTCTTTTTACTAAATATTGTAATCAGTAGAACAAATTATACAAGAGTTGTCAGAAGACAACAAAGCTCGCCTCTGGGTGTCTTAAGCCCAAGAAGGGCCATAACTGTGCCAAAATGCAATCCAGAGTTATGGTTCTTGTCTCTGTGTGTTCCATTGATGATGGTGAACACACATGCAAAGTTTCATTCATATCCAATGAGTGGTTGCATAGATATCTTAAACTTAAACGCAAAAGTTTAACCTTGGTGTCTACAGACAACGACGATGCCAAAGCCGCCACTGACAACGCTGACACCATGGCAATAGCTCTCCTTAGACTTCGTCCCGGCAAGCTAAAAACTACTAGGTGGGAATGGTCTCCTTTTGTGGAAAAACTTCATTCTTCAAAAATAATAAAAATGATTTGTACCACTTTGATGATGGGAAGCTGAGATCATTGAAAATGAGAAGTCATGGGATTTTGTGTGAATGCATGTTTTCAATGAGTTTCATTTCTATATTATAAAATCTATCTGAAATATGGCATAATTGTATGTACTATTTCTATTGGAATATTACACATGCAATAATACTTGGTCCAGTCCAGTTTCCAGAAAGACAGAGTTAGTTTTGTGCAGTTAGAATACAATGTGAATACAATGTGTATAATAATTATGATGTCTCAACTTACTGGTGGTGGCTTTTTATGGAACTAATTGAATATTGAAAATTGAACAAACATTACAATTTATACAAATCATTACAGGTGTACATGCACAAACATGCCTAAAACTGCATTGCCAAATGTATTTGCATACCTAATTAAGCATATTTTGCAATGTTTCACCATTTCAACTATACATGTAACATATTTCTCCTAATTAAGGTGCCCGGGTGCCTCGCATTTTACAGACAGGGCATGTCTATTTGAGCCCAAAATATGCAATTTTTAAAATTAAAAAATACATGCCAAACTGGTATAAAAATCCTCAAAACAATATTAAGATCAATGACATTTATGTGAATAAATACCAGTATTTCATATTTTCGGCGATCATCATTTACTACTTATAAGATCTGTATGAAGCGCAAAACAATAATATCTGTACAATAAACTAAGCAGTGTTTAGACAGGATTTGACTTCCGCTCATTACGCAGGGTAAAACTATCAAATACGAATTGATTTTATTGAAGAATTTGCTAACGTCGGTGTTAATATTTGTATTTCTGCACTTGTCTAATCAGTTCCATGAGCATAATTTTAGGCAAAATATAATGTCCACATCCCGCATCCAGAGACGGGAAAGTTAATAAGGAGAAAAAGGGTATGTAAGTATATATGTGTTTAAATAAATATATTAAGGACATGTTTACAAGTCCAATAAGCTGAAATAAAGAGTGAATTATACTTTTTATGCTATTAAAGATTTATTACTGTATGAATAGGTAAATATTTTACTTTTTCTGTTTCACATAAAACCATAATTAACCAAAAACCAAAATGAACTCTTTTTACGACACGTGGACACGGTCATTTTAAAGTGGAGCAGTAGTGCAGTGGATAGAGTGTTGGCCACTCAAGCTAGAGGTTGGCCTTTGACCTCTCAGAAACAGCACTCAGTGCCGGTTCTACCCTGGGGAAGTGGACTCATATCAGCACTGAGCTTTCGTATTAAAGATACATGTGTAAAAAAAAAACTTTATGAATTTGCATTGCATTTACATAAAATTTGAGAATGACCTTTGAAATAACGAATGAAATTGGATCAAGGGATATGGGTGAAGAAAACGAAATGGTATTTTTGTCAGCATTATGACCAGAAGACCCCTTTTAAGATTTTTAAGTATCTTTCAAGTGAATGTTAGTGAAACATGACCCTGGTAACTTAAATTCTCTATCGGTACTCAAAAACGTGTGCATCATGTTGACACTTTTTGTTTTCATTAATGACCAAGATGATATAATAATTCAATCAGTACAAGTACCTCAATTTAGGACAACAACAATGTGTCAGGAACATAGCAATAAATTTGACTATTCTTTCTTCACATTTTGCTGGTAAAAGTTAAGTAAAAACATCTGTCCCCGAGGGAACATGTTGTTTTTATGTCTTTTGTGCATGCACAATATCCAATACTCCCCTTTCAAGAGGCACCACTATCACCCAAGATCTATTTTTAGCATGAAGTAAAACTTTTAAACTTTCAATCCCCGCTGTTCTCAGCCATTTTTTCAGTCTTGAGGGAGCCGGAATAGTAAATGACTCATACATAAGACTAGTTTAAAGGGAGAGTATCAGGATAAAATGCTACAAACGTCTTAAAAATTAAAATAATCATCAAAATGGATAAATAACATCTCAGTATCATCAATAAATATAAACTGAATAGTTTAGTATGGCAAATCCACCTAAATGTGACAAAACTGATATGTAAACTGGAGTGGTAAACTTGAAACAAAATCCCCAGTCTACAAATAGACAGCACTTAAATACTGTTTGACAACCTTTGCAACGTTATTTTGACTTTTTCTAATATAAAACTGATATACTGCCTTTAAAGTTTGTGTAGTGAAGCTGACTGATGAAGGTACAAAAGTGGGCAATATTCTCTAACTTTGTCATATCTTTGATGACACAGATTATAAAATAACTTACAGGTGATCCATTTTGTATCGGAGGCGGGGGTATATATCCTCCCCGATGAGGGGCTGGTCTGGATGGTAATGGGGGTGGGACATCATCAGACCCGCTGCTAGATATAGGCTGCGGAAATACACAAAATTAAGTTAAAATATATGTTAAATATTTCTATTTCTTCTTTTGTAATAATAAACAAAAAGTTAATTATTTTACAATAATTTAATTCGCTGTATATATCATTGAAATATTAAAAGAAACTGTTTTCTCCAATGCTATGATATAAACCATACTAAGTAATATGATAAGCCAGTATGGACCTGCAAAAAACGTGTTTCATTATGGTAACATGTGCGGCACATTATTTCAAACTTTATCAAGTGGTATACAAGATGTGGAGTGGACACCAAAATATTGTACCTCTATCTAGTGGTGTTCCGATTATTTTAGACTATCAATAATTGTAGGTTTGATTTGAAGTTGACGATTAACGAATCTGCTGCACAATGACCATTTTGGTTATTTTCTGACTGTCAGATGATTTGTGATAGATTACCAGATATACATGTTGAGAATAACTAAATGATAGTTATATTATTTTTTTATACATCTCTGTTTTGTCTCCCTCCTTATCATGTTCTCTCTAAATGAATTAATTGCTTATTTGAATCGCTAATTTCATACACAAAGACAAGTCTTTCATTTGTTCTCTCTCTTATTCTATTCTAAATGCAAATTAATGGCCCTTTATCAATAAACCCCATATTGGCCTATTATCAATCTGTTGCACCAAACCGTAACCAATAACTGATTGTGAAAATATCAACCGATTCCTATCACTACCTATTTCTAACATTTAAACATCTACGAATTGACCTTTGACCTACAGATCTGGTTCTTGTGTGGGAAACATCTTCCCATTATGGTCAATATTTGCGCCATATTATTTCAAAATGTGTCAAGTGGTTTACAAGATATGGAGCGGACATGAAATGCTTTATCTATTTATGAACTTCAACGTCTGAGCGTGATCTATTGATCCTCGGACCTGGGTCTTAAACGTGACACATCGTTTCATTATGGTTAACATTTGTGCCATGTAAAAATCCCTCTATGCATGAGAAAGTAACAGCAAGTAACTTGTCAAGATCTAACGGATGCACACACAGATGTACATTCACCAATTGGCCATTGTGACGACTATGTCAAGCTTAAAATTACCCGTACTTCACCATTGCTCTGTTGTTTTCATAGCGATGACTGTGACAAAGATAATTATTATATTGCATCTCATTGTCATTTGTCTCTCACAACTGATTCAAGTGGGAGGTTTGTCAGTTACTTGCAGAGATGGGGTGTACTTGAGTTCTGGTTAACCTTCCTGCATTCAAGGAAAGAGTGGTTAGATTAACTGATCATCTGTTAGCCCTTGATGGCATAAACATGACGCTAAATATTTAATCAATGAATCAATATATATAGAGTTTGTAGAGTATGGTTATAAGATGCTGCACAACGTACTATGTTATTGAATACTAAAGGGTTGTGACAAATATCTTAACCGCAGCGATGGTTTTAAGGAAGACAATGGGATGCAATGTTGTACATCAATTATAACCGAAACTGCGGCCAGGCCCGGTTCGATATCACGACCCTTAGATTGACAGTCAGATGAACTACCGACTGAGCTAACTGGGCCTGGCTACAAACTACAGCTAGATGGACAAGTACAACAAGGAAGTGACAAAACCACTAGTGTAACATGTTATGGGGAAACTGATTGAATTGCCTGTTCAAATGAGTTGTCACCCATGACTAACCAAACTCAATTAAGTACAATCATGCACATCACATCCTGGTGAAGCTTAATAATCATCTTTTTTATATAATAATAAAGCAATAAATATTTCAGATTCTGATAAGACTTTAGTAGTGCCCTTCAATTGATTGATTGATTGAATATTTAGTGTCGTTTTCATGCCATTGAGGGTTAACAGATGATCAGTTAACCTAACCACTGTTTCCTGGGATCCTGAAAGGTTATCCAGTATCGAGCACAGCCCGTCTCCGCAAGTTACTGATAACTTCCTCATTTGAATCAGTGGTGAAAGACGCATGATAATTAGACAAAATGTAGTATATCAATCATCGGAGATTGTTGCCAGGCGGAGATTCGAACTCAGGGCCACTGGATTGAAAGTAAAAGGCATAACCAACTGAGCTCATTGTGCCCTTAAACAAAGTACATTGTTGATTCTTTGTTGTTGTTGGTGTTGTTGTTTGTTGTGTGTGTGTTGGAGAGGGAGGGAGAGGGGGTAATAAGATTTACCCCCATTTTCAGAACATTACAGTAGTAGGTTATAAATTGAATTTAGTTGTTATTGATAGAAGAAGAACTCAGAATAGACCTTGGTACAATCACCAACCTTTGGCAAGTAGTTTCTCACAAAACATTTTTGTACCGAGCTAAGTAAAAGCAAATTATTAAAGTACATCAATCACTTGTGTTGAAGCCATCATCTGTTCTATAATAAAGCAATAGATATAGCATCCTCAAAGGAGAAAGTAATTTGTCGTTTAGCCCTCAATTTTGTATTGGCAATAAACAAAGTCACCAGTTTTTATTAAGTACATTTTTAAGTATCAAAAGAAAGGGATAAAACATGGCATGATTCTCACCTCTGGGGGTAAAGGTCGTGCACTGCCTCTAGTAGTTGTTGGTGGCTGTGGAAGTCTTGATCGACTCATACTGAAATAAATACATAAATCAAATGAATATGGTAAATACATATTGAATACATCAATCAAATGAATATGGTAAATGCATATTGAATACATCAATCAAATGAATACGGTAAATGAATGAGTGAACATTTGGTCAGGACAAGTAAGATCGAAGAAACTGACCTTAATATTTCTTTGATTGTAAACACTAAGAAAAAAATGTTGGAAAGGGAGGTTGAGTAGCTTTTATAAGAAATTTCAAGCCCTGACTCAAACGAATATGGTAAATGCATACTGAAAACATCAATCAAAGCACATAATGAATGCATCAATCAAATGAATGGTCAATACATATTGTGAAAATGAATATGGTTTAACAATAAACGAGCAAGACAACCATCATAGGACACCAACAAGAAAGAAGGCTCACCCCGAATATGTAACATAAAGAGTAAATACAGGTCTGCGTTTCACTAAACTTTTGGTAATTTCATCATAGTATGTTAAAATTTTGATCAATGTTTAAAATAACAGATTGTATTTCCAGAAAATATTCCATTTTCTGCATGCTTTGAGCGAATTTGGGTTCATTTGGATGAATATTAAACATAATACGACACCCACACTAGATTTACAAAGTTTCAGTAGTTCTAGGGTTAATACAACTGGTAACTGATTCAACCTGTTCAAAAATATATTACCAAGTTTAGCCAAGATATAACAAAATAAATTTTGACCAAGATATTACAAAGCTTTTTTTTTTTTAAGACTAACATCTTGAAGAACAATAAAGTGTGCGGCCTCAGATTGCGTGCAGAGGTAGGACTGTCATGCACATTTTTCTGCTGTTGTTCCAATGCAAAGCACCAACACACAGTGTTATGTGGCATCCAGCTACTGCATGATAAAGCCTATGGTTCTTGTCTCTGTGTGTTCCATTGATGATGGTGAATACAAATGCAAAGTTTCATTTACATCCAATGAGTGGTTGCATAGATATCTTAAACTTAAACGCAAAAGTTTAACCTGGGTGTCCACAGACGACAACTTCAACACCGCCTACGGCACCTCCGCTAATGCCGACGCTGTGGTCATGGCAATAGCTCTCCTTGGACTTCGTCCCGGCGAGCTAAAAAGGTTAACGAATGAACAAAGGACAATTTACCATGACATAAGCCCTGCACACTTTTGGCCAGTAGAGCTACATATAAAAAAGAAGTGGATTTATAATTGTAAAGATAGGTATGGAGGAAGAAGGAAGTTAATATACAACTTTACATATAAAATGAGATATTAGTAATTATATTACATAATTTCCTTATGTTTTCAAATATAAATTCAAATACTGAAACAGTTTCAAAGCTCATTGAATATAGGAGGCCACTCCGTAGGCTTGTCTCCGTATTCATCTCATCATTTCATAAAACATTTCTCATTTCTCATCCCTTTCAGGCAAAAATCACCTTCTCAACCATTGCAGCAAAGGTCATAAGGTCATGGTGGGGGAAAGAGGAAGTTGCTGAGGATGAAAAGGAAGAGGACAAAAACACAACACTGCAAGCTGGTGCAGATGCCCATCTATATTAAAGTCCATTAATGAATGTGTTTATGAAGTTTAGTCACTAGTGAAGTTGTTCAAAAACAGAGAAAAAAATGAGCTAAACATAAAACTTTAACTGGATAATGCAAGTATTAACCAAGTCCATTAAATAGGTTAAGGTGAATGATGTAAACATTGCCTTGGTTGATAGTGATTAGTATTACTGAAAAAGAAAAAAAACAACACTTTAGAGCCCAAAGTATAGAAATTTAGGTAAGTTAGCTTTCGATTCCAAAATATAATAGTGTATATGAAGTTTAGTCACAACAACATGAGTAATTTGTTCAGAAACAGAGAAAAGGCTGAGCTAAACATTAAACTTTCACCAGCCAACAACGATAACACCAGGGTCATGACAATAGCTCTTAGCTTTTTTCAAAAGGATAAGCTGAAAATAAAGACCTATATAGTATGAGTAATGTGTTCTAGTTAATTACCCAAATTATTGTTTGAGTAATTTTTACAAATACCTTCATGCTTGTTACCTTTTTACTAGTATTCCACTGTACACTATTTATGTTACAAAAAAAAAAAATACTGGTCAAAACAGGTTAAAAACACCATTCATCTGGTCACTCCATCTTCGCAACCACCCTAGCCTGGAATGTATCAGATGGTGCATCATTAAGGCTGACTGGAAGGAGTTCCATATCTGAAGGAGCTGTCAGTGAAGGGTGGAAGAAACCTGCTAGCATGGCCTCTGGTCTGGGCGTTAGTAGGATGCAGGTATGGGGCTGTTAGTATGGTGTGTTCTTATTGCCTTTCTTGAAAAGTGAAGTGACAAAGACACCTTTTCAGTCATCTGGGGTCTGACCTTATTCCAGTGATGCTTGAAATAAGAATGTAAGGGTTCGGCAATTTCTTTTGGATCTGAGTGTCATCCTTCTTCAGTGGGGATAAACGCTCTTTGTCACTTACCATGTCACTGACATACTCATTGTAGGTTGTCCGACAAGTTGCTTGAGTGTTCTTCTGTATGTGGCGATATCTATCCCAGTCTTGAGGGAGATTTGTCAGTCTGGCCATCTTGTTTGCCCTACGTTTTCTCCTCGGTAATCTGAGGATCTTGCTATTGCAGCATGGAAGGTTAAATCAAGATGAGGTCACGTTGATGCTACAGGAGTTGTAATAGTTTCAACTTTTCAATACATTTCTGTTTGAATTTGAGTATGCCGGGCCCGATTCGTTCAGTCTGTTACGTGTGTGACTATCAATCCAGGGGTCGTAAGTTTGAATCCCCGCCCGGCAACAGTCTCTGTGATGATTGATATATGACACTGTGTCTCATTATCATTCGTCTCTCACTGCTAATTCAAGCGAGAAAGTTATCAGTTACTTGGGGAGATGGGGTATGCTCGAGTACTGGTTAACCTTTCAGATCCCAGGAAACAGTTGTTAGGTTAATTGGTCATCTGTTAGGCCTCAATGGCATAAAAATGACGCTAAATATTCAATCAATTAATCAATCAATTGAATTTGAACTAAACAGGGTATCTCTTGGTTCAGGAGGAAGCGTGCAAACCACCATCATCGAATACCCATCCATTCAGATACTATCATTCCGACGATGGGGTATCCGGTGAAAGCTAACCACTAGCTCACCACAATTTAGTAAAGTGTGACTGCATTAATATACCATTTAGATGTTGAGAATAACATGATATGCCTAGTTCTAAGCTGGAACTGCATGGTCAATCTCAAAGCACATTTGGTCAGAAGTATAAACAATGAATTAGGATCTTTGCACAATGAAGATGAGTATTCCCTTAAAATAAGCAGAAATATGTTTCATGTAGTCTCATTTAATCGACGTTATAGGGGCGAGACTAGCCCATTTACGTAGCAGAAATCAAATATAAAAAAATCAAATCGCTTGACAATATGCTTTGATATGCACTTATGTTTCATAACATAAGTATAGGAGACCATCTACAGTTTTACCGCACTTCCTGTATGCATAGCACTGTAACAGTATTGTAGCTCTGCCTACTTCATGTCAGTCAATTCACTGATAAGCTTCACTGATACCACTGCTGGCCAATCTTGTACAGACTCTCTTATGATGTATCTCATAGTAAAAACATTAGTTAGAGCACATACGTGTCATTCTTATTTATAACCCAAACCACCTTCTTACATTACAAGCACCGCCATTAGAAACAAGGGCCACATTCAATAGAACAAGTGGGGATGACTGGAACTCCTTTCTGAATGAAGTCATATTATCGCCTAGCATAAACGCTTTTAAAAGCCACCTAAACAAACACTGGCACAACAATACCTGCAAGTTTAAGCTGAGTTTCTACTCAGGGGAACCAAGAAGAAACACAAGAGAAGGACCAACAGATGCCGAATATACAATAAGTTACAGAAAGTTATAAATATTCCTTGTTTCTTTTTCTTTTAAAATGTTTGTTATTTTGATGCTCATTTTTTTTGTATGAATACCATTATTCATGTATTTTGAACATGTTGAAAGCATTGTCATGTTTATATTGTGAATGAAGAAGAAAAAGAATTGATGCTTGGAAATAAGGTTTCAAACACGATTTCTGACGTCTACTTTCACTTTGTTTACAGTGTACACAATGAACAGTAAAACAATCTCTTATATACTACAAGCCCCATACTTTTCTCTCATCATATTTTGCAGAGGTTGACAAACAATAAAGTTCTTGCATTTGGGTCTCACTATGAATGACAAGCATGCAAACTTTTTATTGACTATAGAATAAAGAACAAAAATCAACGGTGGGCTAACACCTGTAAAACTAATACTATATAGGTAGAGTACCCCACCCACCTGTTACTTGGTCGAGATTCTCAACGAGGTGTCCCTAAAATGTTTCCGCACTTGCGTTTTACGATTTGTCACTTCAGTTTGTGTATCCAAATGGCATTCATTCTAATCAAATGACCTACTTTTATTCACTCGAAGTTATTTTAATAGTTGCTTATAACTCTACAGTGACTTTATCAGTTCCAACTTCCTTGTTGACACTTCCTTGTTGGCGTCCTCTAGCGAAATTTATGCCGTGCAAGGGAAATAACTCGTGTGTTTTTTTTCTCTCACAGAAACATTTATTTTTGTATTTTATTAAAAGAAATATTGATGGCTGTTTTATAGTGATGTTATATAAATAAAACAACATTGATCCAGAACTGTCTGTATGTGTGTGTTTTTTTAAACATATTTTAGATAGTATCGACACGCGTATACTATAGAAATTCATTCAATAAGAAAGACAACTCGAGCAACACAAACACATATAATACTAATCGATTTACCTCCCTTTGGCAATCTTTCTGGACGCAAGAAACACCGACAGACAAGATAACCTCTCTAACAATATAAAGCAGAGTAATGGTTTGTGCCCTGCATTAACTGGCAGGTACTTTATATTGCATGGCCATATTTAATATGGCCTATAATAAATTAACAATAACTATAGTTGAGTGGCCCAAGATTCCATCCTAGTATCAATTATCTGTCACAAGCACAGTTGGAGTACAAGCCCAGCTCGATCCAAACACAGGGCTTGAAATTTCTTATCAAAGCTACTTGTACGCCATTTCCTAAATTCTAAATTTTGCAATAAAAATAAGCTGAATAGAGACTACAACTCCTGTAAAATTTGAGTGATGTTTGCACATATAGAACTTTACCTTTCTTTTATAAGTAAACAGATACACACCAAATATTAAATAAATACATAGATTCTTTCAGAAGTCATTTGAATGATGGACGCACAGACGGACAGACAGGGTATCTAATATCTCTCATCATTCTTCAAATAGCAGGGGCATAAAAACAATAGATTTAAAGATTAACTTATAAATAAAAGTTGAATAGTGATATTTTCTGTGCATAAAACCAAATAATGGCACCTGGCAAATGTGTATACATCCAACCAGAAATGATTTTTGGGGATGTAAATAATATTTACAGGTTGATGTTTGTTATTGTATGTAGAGTCTAGTATTTATTCATGAATCGCCTTGTGTTACTTGTGAATTTAAAATTGGTTCATATTAATTCATCTTAGCATGATTGCAAAAAAAGCCTGAATTTTATACGAATCACACTGAATTCCATTTCTTGGGTAGAAGCAATACTGAGCATCGTTTCTGAAAGGCTATCGGGGGTCAAACTTGGGATCAAACCTGCAATTTCTGGCATGAGCAGCAAACAATCTAACCACTGCACTACTGTCCCATTTTAATTAATTGAAGGAAAGGTTTGGTATCGAACCTGCAACCTCTAGTGTTTGTATTCAACATCCTATACATTACATCATCCCCAAGGCTTTCATTTTTTTTAATAATTTGTTGTTTTTTTAACAACAAAAAATGAGAAAGATTTTAAAATTAAACCATTTTATGAAGTCAATTCTGATGTAACACAACTGGATACAAGAAACAATGACTGATTTCAAGTTTAAAAGATAACTTTATTAAAACCTCTCTTATAATATAAAGCTGAATAATGGTTAATGCCCTGCATTAACTGACAGGTAAACAGAGACAAAAAAAGCCCAAGAGGACATGTACCTATAGATACTCAACTGAATAAAATTTTCATATTTTGATCATGAAATATATATATATTTCATAGTCAAAGAGGACTTGAACATGTAGATGTTCTACTTCTTAAAATGTTCAGAATCAGAAATATATTTAATTTATAGTCCAAGAGGGTATGTACCTATTAATTAAAATATCCAGCATCTGAAATATATATATTTCATAGTCCAAGAGGGCATGCATGAGTAGATGCTCTACTTGTTAAAATATTCAGCATGTGAAATATATAATATATTTCATAGTCCAAGAGGGCATGAATAAGTAGATGCTCTACTTGTTAAAATATTCAGAATGTGAAATATATAAATTTCATAAAATACTATTTAGAAATGTCAATAAATCTGTTGGTGTCAAATTAGTTGTAGACATGATTAATATTTTAAGTACATGCATACAATTAAGTGACACAATTTGAAGCAGTGTTAAAAAAATCAAAGCTCTAGCTTATAATTTCAAAGAAGAATAAAACATGATAAAAATAAGGACAATTTTGACACCAAAGTCGTTAAGATCAGCACAATACAAGCAACATACAAATTATCAAGCATATTAATAAAGTAATTGGAGATTCGCAGATATTCATTTTTTTATGTACATTTTTTTTCTCTTCAATTGTACTTTTCATAATTTCGAAGCAAAAAAAAAGGAAGATAATTTATAATGAATATTACTTGTATACCATGAGTAAGGTTTTAATAAATGGCAGTTGATCAGAAATATAAACAATTTATTTTTAAGAACTATAACCAAATAGGTACATGTAATTTTTAACAAAGGTGAGTGCTATAATTAGAATTCTCTATAACTCACATAAGCATTTCATAAATTATGATTCTCATACAATTCGTATTAAAGGCTTTCATGTCAAATTGTGTCATTTTTTTTTTTGTATCTTTCTTTTAAAAATGAAAGTGTGTGAATCTTTTATAAACACAAATAAAGTATACAACAGATGAAAGATATCACAAAGTTAATATTTTCTCTTTCTAAGAAAATTACTCTGAATATATGGCCCAAGGTAAACACAATATATTTAAAGAAAGCAACCAGCACTTTTTTTCTTTCAGATCTCATTGACCTTGACCTTTCTGAAAACCAACATGCCTTGAACTCTCACCAATGTAGGAGTGCAAAGAACTGCAGAGTTTTAGCAAATTCTATCCACTACCAGTACTCCTTTAGTATCTCGCTAAATTTTTAAAATAAAAAAAGAATGTTTTCTCTGACACTATATCACACAAGTCCACACCAAGAACTCATTGTAGAGAAACCTGGAATTAACCTGTAATTAAGAACCAATTAAAATGTCACTAACACATAAATTATATACCATTAGTTAGAGTGCATGTGTTAATTCTAGCAAATTTCAAATTAAACAAATACGGAAAAAAAACAGAAAAAATCTTCATATTCAATTTTGCAACAAACACAATTTTGTTTTTAATCATCTTCAAAATATGAATGTGTGGATGTAAGTTATAAACCCATGTTGGCAGATCCACGTCACATTAGGATATGGAATGGTGTAAAAATTGGGAGAGAAAGTGCCCACTTCAGGTAACATTTTTACAGATAACTTTACTAATTTTTCATGAAAATTCACAAAACAAAAGATGAACGCCATCTCTGCACAGAAATAAACCATCAGTATTAACAAGTGGCCATGCAGAGCTTTCTGTAAATTACATCAATCCAAAGAGTATTTTTTTTCAACTCAGAAAAACATGTTATTGCACTTTTTACAAAAAATACGAGTTTTGCATGACAACTTGATAGCACTGATGGTTCATGGATGGTCTTTGTCATTGTTTCTGGTATTGTCATGAAACTGTTAGAAAATTATCGGCAAAATGTTACCCAAGCAGGCACTTTTCCTCCATTTTTTTTTTACACCACCCCATACCATTTAGTCGTATGGGTTCTAAACTGTAAGTTCGGAACAATGCACATGCTATAAACTTAACGTGAAAAACAAGTCAACAATTGGGAACAGATAACGGGACAGAATAATTTGATTGTATTTTCAAAACACAATTACACATTTTTTAAGATTTGCAATAAAATAACAGCAAGCTATCCTTTAGCCATATAAACATGACAAATCCCTAACTAGAAATGTGTCCATAGGACACTGATGCCCTTGCTATATGTTAATATTTTTTTTACTTGAAAATGAGTAAATAAAATGGGCCCATTAATCCTGTAAAATTTGACCGATGTTGACAAATATTAAACTTGATAAATATTTTATAACTATACAGCTACACACAAAATATTAATCAAATATTAAAAACCCCTTTCCGATGTTATTCGTCAGAAACCAATTTGACACATGAAAAATGCATGAACAAACAGATGGGCAGAGTTATCGCTTAGTGACCCTACACCATTCTTCAAGTGATGAGAGCATAATAAAAGAATTCATATCTAAAAGAAAGAAGAGTACAGGGCCCAGACTTTACATGTAGTTGGTTATAAACACAATTTACAGTATCATAAAAAAACAAAAGTTAAGAGTCTTATATACTTGTGAAAGTGTCAGTTCAGTTGTGGGGTACATATATCTCAACCACTTGCTACAGTAACAATACAAGTCATATGACTAGTATCAACGGAAGGATCTCAATCTGGTATTACCAAAGTGACATCTCAAATCTACTTATCTCAAACATTTATGTATAATATATTAACAATGTGTAAATATCCATGAATAGATTTCAACCTGGTATTACCAGAGTGACATCTCAGATCTACTTCATCTCACCCACTTACAACAGTTACACTTAAAGTAGTGTACATACAAGATGTACAACCAGAGCGACATCTAAAATACACTTTATCTCAACCAATCGCAACAGTACCAATAAATGCAGTATCCACAGAGGGATGTAAGCAGATTGACATCTCTGAACAACTTTATTTCGACCAGCAACATACAATTTCTTTGGCTCCAAAATGGTAGAGCTCCCCATGCTTCTGTGATAGTGGTACATGTTACACAGATTACTCAAAATGGTAGAGCTCCCCATGCTTCTGTGATAGTGGTACATGTTACACAGATTACTCAAAATGGTAGAGCTCCCCATGCTTCTGTGATTGTGGTACATGTTACACAGATTACTCAAAATGGTAGAGCTCCCCATGCTTCTGTGATTGTGGTACATGTTACACAGATTACTCAAAATGGTAGAGCTCCCCATGCTTCTGTGATTGTGGTACATGTTACACAGATTACTCAAAATGGTAGAGCTCCCCATGCTTCTGTGATAGTGGTACATGTTACACAGATTACTCAAAATGGTAGAGCTCATCATGAATCTGTGATTGTGGTACATGTTACACAGATTACTCAAAATTGTGTGTTTTTATAAATATTGTAGAACGATGTGCAAAAAAAAAGTAAAGATGGTGAGCATATGTATTATATTCATTTTCCATACCAAGAAGGTACCATGATTGTCGTATTGTGCAAAAAAATTCTTTAATATTTTGCTGTCAACTAAATGTGGTTAGATAACAGATGTACAATAGTAAAACAATTGTATACTTGTATACATAGGATTAAGTGCCTCTTTGTTTCCATGACTACCATATTATATGTGTAGGTGCATGTGCATTTCACAATACCGTAGTTAACACACAGAAAGCATGCATGTTATTAATCTTTAAAAGTGGCATAACCTGTACGTTTTATACTTTTGATTCAATAAATAACTGGTATAATTGTAACAATTAGCATAAACTGCAACAATAATTTCCATCAGTAAAGCTGCTAATTTGCATATTAGAATTACTGATCAGTAAAAATACAGTCTTAAAACAGGATTTATATTCACATCTAAGAAAAGTATCAGCTGTTACATATGAATCAAAGGTCGTGAGAATTCATGAATGAATGAATGAATAGGGTTTTACGGCGTACCAACACATTATAGGTTATTCGACGCCAACAGGAAGGAAGATTCCAGGTTCACTCTACATGTACGAAAACAACAAATAAACATACAGATTTAAAAACAATACACTAACAAATGAACATGCAGAATGAACCTAGAACCTTGATACCTGCAGAACTGCAGAGTTTCAGCAAAATCTATCGTATTACTCAAATTGTCAATTCTTAAGACATGCATGAGCCACAGTGGTCCTATTCTTGCCATCACTCATGGCTCCCTGAAACCACACAGGGGTTGATAATTTAACCACAACAGTGAACATGACAAAAAAAGATAAAATGAACATGACACCCATTTTGAGGATTCCTACCCCTCTGCAGAGATTGAGAATTCATGAAAATGTTTCTTATTCGTAATCAAGTTGTTTCTTTCTTTATATAATAATTATCTTCAGATACCGGTTATGCCACTTTAAATAAATAAATAAACTATAAATGTTTGTTTTATCCTACAAGTGAATTAATGGACAAGCCAGAAACAGTAAATTAAGTAAATATAAGTGTTGATCCATCCTTCTTTATAGTTTAAAATGCAGACCCAACATGTCAAATTTTTTGTCAACCCCTGTTACAGTTAAATTTTGAGATGAAAAATGTTTTGAAACAGCTCTGTCCATAGCCCAACCCTTGGTTAAGTGGGGTTTTCAATTCTGAGGAGATTGAAGACATAATATCCCTTATTAAAAAAACTCAATATTTAATTTTTTATTCTCTGTCACTGGAGGTCTTCAATAATTAACAACATTTTCTTGCAAAACCAGTTGATTTCAGTACTACATTATCAAAACATATCTGAAAAAAAAAAAAAATGTTTTATAAATTAACTTTTGCCATTAAGTATTATTCAAAAATCTGCAATTTTGAGTTTTTATGACTCAAACATTTTATGAATTTTAGCCCAGGACTCTTTGATATGATTCATGTATAGAATTACATAAAAACCGGATTCAGAGTCGTCTTTTGATTTTTATATCGCATTTTGGGACTTGACCTGGTTTTTTTACCCATAAGAAAAATCTTGAGCCTGGGTCTGAGATTTAACCTAAAAAGTTGGGAGGATTTTATGACAAAGTCTTGTATTTGCAAAACATTCTCAACTTGAGTATGCGGTCAAGTTTATATTTCATTTTTAATTAAAAAAATAATTACTTAACAGTTTCAATGGACTGTCAACACTGTCAATCAATTTATTAAAGGGCATATGTATATTTTTATTAATGGAGTTCAACGCCATTTTCAACACATTTCAGGTTACATATGTGGCATATCTTGTTTTATTGGTGGAGAATGACCTTAAAATAAATTGGAGTAGAACCCCCGTCCTTTCGCTAGTAACTAGCAAATTTTCTCATATTAAGTTTTTGGACCGTGCAGGACTTGAACCTATGACCTTAGTGGTGAGAAGTAAGTGATCACTAGATTGCAGCGTCTTAGGCCATTGGTCATGAAGGATATGTGTTTTAAGTGCATAAACTTTGTCATTACAATATTTCAAAGGCAAATATTTTTCGAATGTTTTGGAATAAAGCAGTGTTAATATTTTTATCTATAGTGCATACTCAAGTTGGGATATTTTGTTAATACAATACCTGCAGATGATAACAGTGTTCATATTTTATTACACACTCTCTCTTTTAACAATTTCTTTCTCACAAAAACTGGATTTCTACTTCAAAAATGAATATTAAATCTTTAACAATAAATACAAATGGGAATTAAGAAGAAAAAAACCATACATATATACAGATAAATTATCTCTTAAAGTATATGACAAAACATATGCTAGGATTCCATATTCTTTAAATCATTTGTACCATGCAATATGCATGAGAGCAAGTTAGAGCTGAGCATATTAATTCAAAATTATTCTCTTGTTCAAAGCTCTGTTAGCCCAAGCCCAAGGCTTAAAAGATTTTTTTCATAATTATCTTGATATTTTTATATTAAAGAAATTCAAACTTGTTACAATATTTGCTGTAAGCCATAAGTAATTCTGTTTCTAAAATGCGTAAAAATTGATATGAAAATTAAGATTTTAAGAAAATCTTGAACAAACAAACTTTCATTTGTTCATAGTTTCAGCCAACAGGGCTTTTTTGTAATGATAAGTTCTTGAATCATTTTATAATGGCACCAATCAGTTTGATGAAGCTGTGTAATATCAAACACATATTACTTGTATAAACCAATACACTGCACACAACATTTGCAATAAATACACAAAACTTGTGGAAAACAAATCTTGATTTTTCCCATAGTTTATGGTGCAGAGTGTAATTAACCGATGACATGTTTTTTTTTATATTAATCTAGTGTATTAGTGTAGCTACCAAGTCATTGTTCTGAATCTAAAATGGGCCATTTTTTCACGTTCTTTATATAGTTGTGATCAGAGAAATAAATGGTAAATGTACCAATTTTCTGAGTTATGTGATAAAATGAATCTTACATTTGAGCTCATTTATTACTTAATTTATTAAACATGTGGGCAAAAAGGAAATAATACTCAGCAGAGCCTCGCATAATATATTTTTGCAAATTCGTTTAATAAATTCAATAAAAAATTAGCACTCATGTCAGATTCTTTATTCATGACATTTATTATAAAATCTATTTCTCAAGATATTGACTTGGCTTACATCAAAACACTTCTCTATCATATAGACAAAATGTTCCATCATGGACTTTTTATTAAACTAAAGCATACAGAATCCTAGCACTTTTACCACAGTGTACATACAGCACAGATGTTACAGACATGGCTCTCAGCAAACAGCAGATAACAACAATAAGCATGTACAATAGTAATTCATTTTTCACAAAGGGAAATAAATCAGATGGATGCAGAAAAATAGAGTTATTTCCCTTACATTATATTTGTTAATGGCATGAGCTTGTTTTCAATGTTTTACAGGAAAATTGCATTACATTTACTTCATATGTATCAATTCCACCTTTGTTTTTTGTATTTTAAACTTATTTATTTAACTAACATCTGTTGTAAAACAAGTTTTTTCAACTTAGACAAATCGTGATGGAAGTCTTTCCGGGTGGAACCATTAATAGCACATGCGGATAAAGTGCCTTGCTCAAAGACACTACACATATGACAGGGGATATTCAGATCCTAGGTCCAATGCTCTACCACTGAACTATGTTTTTTGTAGAAAATGACTATTGATGTACTATTGAAACAATGTGACTTTCCATAAGTAGCAGCTTTTTTTTATTATCATTAAAATTGGTTGCTGAAAGCATGTCTTTCTTTTATATTGCTAAAATGCAAATACACGACCAACAATGTTCTTTCAAAATATAAAACAGTGAACAATATTAGGATATATATATATATATATATATAGATAAGAATGTTTATATAACATTTAAAAACTATTCACATGATTCTTAAGAACACTGAAAAAGCGAAATAACAATTTTTGTACATTTTTGTAAGCATTAATTTACATTATAAAATGCATGCACTTTTTCTTAAAATACATTTCAATGCCTGCATTGAATACTAGTCTATACTTACTTAAATTTTTTGTTTGGGGCACATGTCTGATGGAACGCTTGAACGTTTTTTTCTTTTCTTATTTCCTAGAACAACTGAATTAAAAAATGGTCAACCATGGTCCTCAACGAGATTTGTAACCTTCCACTTTAGATTTTTATTTCAACTTGTTACAAAACATGTTTCTAAAAATCAAATCAAACAAAATTCAACCACTATAACGATAACAAGAGTTTTGTCTTGATGACGAAACTTACATAAAAAATTTAATATCTATATCAGGATACAGTGACCTTGACCTTTAAGAGATTTGTCCCAAAACTAACATGGGTGACCAATGTTTCTTGCTATCTGACCTGTCATGATGATAGAGACATTAAAAGTTCTTGTCTATGAGGCCAGGTTGCAAAAAAAACATGGACAGAGTTAAATGATCACTTCTCATTCTTCAAAGGATAGTACTATCCAACATGGACATTACTAAATTATCATTTCTCTTTCTTCAAAGGACAGTACTATCCAACATGGATGTGACTATAATCACTTCTCATTCTTCAAAGGATACAGCTATCCAACATGGACATGACTATTTCTTCAAAGGATAGTACTATGCAACACGAACATGACTAAATTATCATTTCTCTTTCTTCAAAGGATAGTACTATCCAACATGGACATTGCTAAATTATCATTTCTCTTTCTTCAAAGGATAGTACTATCCAACATGGATGTGACTATAATCACTTCTCATTCTTCAAAGGATACAGCTATCCAACATGGACATGACTATTTCTTCAAAGGATAGTACTATGCAACACGAACATGACTAAATTATCATTTCATAATTATCCAACATGGATGTGACTATAATCACTTCTCCTTCTTAAAAGGGTATAGCTAATAAAATCTTACTGAATGTTATATGTGAAACCCTCTAAAAGTGACCTTCTGTGGTATATTTTCTATCATTAAAAATTTTTGGCATTCTGCTGAGAATAAATTCATAGCTTAAACATGCCCCCACAAAACAGACGGCTAACTACACAAAATAATAATAAAACAAACAGATGTACGATGAGCTGTCCACTTGGTGGGGGGGGGGGGGGGGGGGGATTATGAGTGGGCATATCACTGTGTCTCCAAGCTTATGTGTCTAAGAATTCATCAAATGCTTTTGTGTAAAACTGAACTTGAACTCAAAATCATCAAAGACGCTCTTTCGTTTCATGATTTAAGATTCTTTAAAGAGATTTCTCAGTGAGTTATTTTTGATAATGTCACCCCTGAAAACAGTGAAATTTAAAATGTTAATTTTCACTATATTAATTGTTGATTTCTGTGTGAAATATCAATTATAATTTCACTCCTAAACAGTGAATTAGACATATCCAGTTTTATTGCTGGCAGAAGACCTCAGAATGGAATGAACTGAAGTAGAACCATCGCCCTTCTGCATGTAACTACCAAGTTTTCTCACAAAATTTTTGGAGCGAGCAAGACTTGAACCTACAACATTAGCGGTGAGAAGTAAGTGATCTTGAGAATGCATCTTAGACCACTTGGTCACTGAGGACCTTGAAGTTAAGTTGGAGTTTAGGTTTTAGGTTCAAAACTTTTGATTAACTTCGGCTAAAGCTTCCTTTATTTTTGGCCAATTTCAATTATGTTATAAATTTAGTTTACCCCATAAAAAAAACAACAATAGAACACAATCTGGTTTTATGGAATTCATTCCAAAATTCTAAGAAACAATGTTTGCTATTTCTGTAATTTCCGGACAGCTCACACATATTATCTTAAAAACACTTAAAAAAAGGCTAAATATAATATGTTCATTATTGATTTTTTAAAAAAAAGGGCAGCAAAAACATGCTCATTATAAATGCTAAAAAGAAAAATTTGTAAAATACGCTATAACAAGTAATATAAGCATAAATACAAATACAACTGTGATAATATTAATATATATAATTTATGTTCAATAGGTGATATACATTAAATGCTAGTAAGTATATAATATTTATATAAAAGAATTATAATACTTGAAATATTGATAGTCAAGAAATGGTTTTCTTACTAATTTTGATAAACCATTTCATAACACAAACACAGACTTCTGTTATTCTTTCGCAAATGCCATCAAACAAGGGCTTAAATAGACAAATAAAAAATTTCATCTCTCTACTAAATGTTGATAAAATAGCACACAAGCAATTAATAATTCGGCTTATTAATCATTCAGATTTCACAGGCAATTGATTCCTTATGCATAAAAAGTAAACTGCATGTAACCTTAGACATTTTATAATGTTTTAAACATTTATGATATTGAATTGAAAACATTGCGGTTTGAAGTAAAATTTTAAGTACCTGATACTGTAAAAAAAAGTACGTTTTTTTAAATTGCAGTAGATCTAAACAAATTTTGTACTCATCAATACTTCAAAAAACACAATTTGCTGGGAATGGTCTCGTTTTGAAGAGAATTCCACTGTGCAAAGAAACAATTTTGATTTGTAGACCCAAGATGAATGGACGTAAGGACAATTGAAAACGAGATTTTGCAAGATTTTGTGCGAATATGCGAGCGTTCGTAAAATCTCAATCCATAGCCTTTCCTTCTTTATACAAGTCCTTGCTTCAAAGTACATGTACATACATGAATATATGAGAGGAAATGTTTTTTTATTTATCAGAGCATATCAGTAATCCAAAACTGCAGCTGTGGTGTACCATAAAATATTTTTTTTTACATTTATAAAATTAAGATGTTTTTTATCTGGTGGATTAAATCATCGTCAAATGAATTATCAAACACAATACAAGAACTTGCCATCTGCATGTGTTATATAATAGGATTTCCAAACTTAACATACCAGTCTGTTTTTTCCCCCCCAACAAAATGGTTTACACCAGTATGCTCAAGCCAAACAAGATGGCATACAAACTGGGAGTGACAGTGTGCTTTTATTAATAAAATAATAAACAAACTTGCACCAGTCCGCTGGAGTTTATTTATGGTTTACAAATGTATAGTACCAGCATGTTTTTGTAAAACAAATTGTTTGGAAAACAAAATGGTTATCAAACTATTAATTACATTTCTTATATTTCTCAATATTCTTATAAATGTTTGTCATTGAATTTTTTTAATCATAATTTTGTTTGTTTTTAACCTACTTTGCAGTCTGACATAGACAAAAAAACATACATGCAGGAAATCAAACAAAGAATTCCTAATTAAATAGCTTTGCAATACGAAACGAAAAATCGCATGTATCACTTCATTAAATTCTTGATTTACAAATCTTCTTTTCTCATGCAATGACTAAATTTCATCCTGTAAGACAGTTGGCGAGGGTATCAGGAACATCTTTCGCTGCAGGTACACGTGGAGTTTAGTGGGCAGCGGCAAGTAGGGAATCTTCTTCAGGAAGTTGTCTTTTGTTGAACACTCTATAAGCCTCTGCTGCAACACCTTCCGACATAAATTCTTCAGCGAATGTGGCGTTGTTTTGCTCTTTGTGTACCATTCGAAGAAGGCTTCGTCATTGGCCAGCAGTTCCTGCGGAATTCCCGGCCCCTTCCATTTCAACCAGTCAATGAGATTCAGCATATCGCACTGAGCGTGAAACAAGACTTTAATGCACGGGACCTGGTATTTCAGGTCCTCTTTGTAAAGTCCGGTACTCAGCGAGCTCACACACACGTACAGTGGAGTACGCCCCATATTGTCTATACAATTAACTGACGAGGATGACACGAGAATTCTCAGCATATCCTTAATTTTCCAGTGTGCAGCTACGTGAATTGGTGCTTTACCATTTCTGTCACTCCTGAAGAAGTCAATATCATAAAATTGCATTTATTTGTCTTACAAGAGATTACTTACATCGAGGCTTATAGAATGTTTTAAATGTACCTCATGAAATATATTAATGTGAACATTTTAAGTAAATTATATTTTATTAATTTGTTTGACTATTTAGCATTATTTTTTTGCCATCGAAGGCTAATAGAGATTCAGTTAATCACACTGCTGTTTCCTGGGATTCCAGAAGGTTGACCAGTACTTGAGCACACTAATCGCCGCAAGTGGAACTAACTTTAGATTTAAAATTTGCATATATGTGTTAATCTTTGTTAATAGTGACTTATGGACTAAACGTAGCAGAGTGTGTTTATTGTGTTATTTTTTTGTGAAAATACTATTGTTGCATGTGTCACTTTAATAAAATATATCTTATCTTATTTTACTATAAAACTTGTGCAAATAAAATGACTTGCACAAATAATAAGAACACAACAATGGTCTTGGCTTGTGATTGAATTCATAACTCATACACCCTTGGTCACTGCCACTAGTGCTTCCCACAAAAGGCAGTTGATGACTTACTGATCTACTCTAGCTCCCGCAGCTAGTAGCATCTCCACTGTTGCATAGCTGGAGTGAACAATGGCATTCTGAACACAAATATATAGTGGTGTCTGCCCTTCTTTATCACTCTTGTTCAGGTCAGCACCTACAAAAATATATAGAGATTATTTAGTGGTGCCTGCCCTTCTATCAGCACTACAAAATATATAGATTATAAAGTGGTGTCTGCCCTTCTTTATCACTCTTGTTCAGGTCAGCAACTACAAAAATATATATATTATATAGTGGTGTCTGCTCTTCTATCAGCACTACACAATATTTAGACTATATAGTGGTGTCTGCCCTTCTTTATTACACTTGTTCAGGTCAGCACCTACAAAAATATAAAGATTATAAGGTGGTGTCTACTCTTCTATCAGCACTACAAAATGTATAGACTATATAGTGGTGTCTGCCCTTTTAATCATTCTTATTCAGGTTAGCACCAACAAAAGTATATTGATTATATAGTGGTGTCTGCTCTTCTATCAGCACTACAAAACATATAGATTATATAGTGGTGTCTGCTCTTCTATCAGCACTACAAAACATATAGACTGTATAGTGGTGTCTGCCCTTTTAACCATTCTTATTCAGGTTAGCACCTACAAAAGTATATAGATTATATAGTGGTGTCTGCTCTTCTATCAGGACTACAAAACATATATATTATATAGTGGTGTCTGCTCTTCTATCAGCACTACAGAACATATAGACTATATAAAGGTGTCTGCCATTGTTTATCACTTTTGTTCAGGTCAGCAACTACAAACATATATCGATTATATAGTGGTGTCTGCTCTTCTATAAGCACTACAAAATATATAGACTATATAGAGACTATATATCTTTATCTTAGCACCTGCTACAAACATTTATAGATTCTATAGTGGTGTCTTCCCTGATATACAGTGATGTTCGCACTTCTTTATATATAAATTATAGACATTGTAAATAAATATCTAACTAAAACATAATTATGTTAATCAAGTGGACATAACTCACAAAATATGTCTCACAAGGCTTGCCGCTAGCAACTCACCTGCTTGAGCAAGTTTATCCACCAGGATGGGCCTACCATGGTAAGCAGCTTTGTAAAGGGGTGTGCAACCATTTCTGTCCGTCAGGTTAATATTTGCTCCTGCCTTCAACAAGATCTGCATAAAAAAAATGAAACAGTTGACACCAACTTTCAAAGGGACCAGAATCCTTAAAAGTATGGTAAGTATATAGAGACACATAATAAAAAAACTTTAAATCAATACTGCTTTTCAAAAATTAGGTCTTAACATAATATTGTGGTGAACAGTTAGTAGCTAACACCCAGTGCCGAGCCCGGTTAGCTCAGTCAACAGTGTGTTTAACTATCAATCCAGGGGTCCTGAGTTTAAATCCCTGCCCTGCCACAGTCTCCGTAATGACAGATTTACATTGTATGACAATGCGTCTCCTTGTAATTCGTCTCTCACCTCTGATTCAAGTGGGAAAATAATCAGTTACTTGCAGAGATTGGTGTGCTTGAGTACTGGTTAACGTTCCAAGATCACGAGAAAAAGTGGTTAGGCTAATTGACTGTCTGTTAGCCCTCGATGGCATAAAAATGACACTTAATATTTAATGACTCAAACACCAAGCAGACATGATACACAAAATTTCAAAGTGCACGTTATATGTCATATCCAAATTGATACACATGTAGATTTCTTCAATATACTGTACATAGGAAGTCTTCCTGTAAGTTTAAAGCTTGTAGATGTATTCTTTTCAGAATAAACTGCAATTATGAGCCCTTGACAAAATATACATTCTATGAATAGAAAATTACAGCTATTTCTTTATTTCTGCAGTGACCTTGACATTCCCATCACATAGCTACTAACCAAATTTTGGGACTCTGGGGTAAACCATGCCAAATGCAATACTTTATATTTTATGTTAATCATTATAAAGGTCAAGGTCAGCCAAAAAATGTTACCCATAACATAATCATGAACAAAATTTGGCGACTCTTGGGCAAACAGATGCAAATAAACGCAAGAAAATTAAAAACTTCACAAATTGTGGACAAAGTCAATAATCCGGAGGTCAAGGATTAAAATAAACATTTTATGACATTTTGAAGGCCAAATCAATTATTTGTAGAGGTCAAAGTCCTACTACCCATTACAGAACAAAGAAAAAAATTAACATTGAAATGTTGGAATGTTGCCACCAGAGCTATCACCACCACTGACGAAAAAGTAACACCTATATCTGATTATTTCTTCGAAAAGGAGACCAGAAGAAATATTTCATTTCAAAGATTACATATAAGTATTATCAGAGACATAAATCAAGCGTTGCCAAGGATATAATATCAGTGTTTCCGTGGATATTATGCAAGTGTTACCATGGATATAATATCAGTGTTACTATGGATATCAAACAAGTGTTACCATGGATATAATATCAGTGTTGCTGTGGATATTGAACTAGTGTAACCATAGATATATCAGTGTTACCGTGGATATTAAACATGTGTTACCATGGATATAATATCAGTGTTACTAATGATATTAAACAAGTGTTACCACGGATATATTATCAGTGTTACTTTGGATATTAAACAAGTGTTACCATGGATATAATATCAGTGTTGCTGTGGATATTAAACTAGTGTAACCATGGATATAATATCAGTGTTACTGTGAATATTAAACAAGTGTTACCGTGGATATAATATCAGTGTTACTGTGGATATTAAACTATTGTTACCATGGATACAATATCAGTGTTACTGTGGATATTAAACTAGTGTTACCATGGATATAATATCAGTGTTACCATGGATATTAAACTAGTGTTACCATGGATATAATACTAGTGTTACCATGGATATAATATCAGTGTTACCATGGATATTATATCAGTGTTACCATGGATATTAAACTAGTGTTACCATGGATATAATATCAGTGTTACCATGGATATTAAACTAGTGTTACCATGGATATAATATCAGTGTTACCATGGATATCTCCAGATGATTAAGTGACACTGCAGCCAGTAGTGGTGTTGTGCTGTCCTTGACACTGGGGACCGCTGGGTTGCTCCATGGGTAGTTAATGTTGGCCCCCTGGCTGATCAGAGCCCGTACTCCTTCTCTGTCATTGGCCATCACTGCAAGGTGAAGATCACGTTCCTTCTGTGGCATGTTCAGAGTGACATGGTCCAGCTTGG
Organism: Panopea generosa; assembly: GCA_029582155.1. Classification (NCBI taxonomy): domain Eukaryota; kingdom Metazoa; phylum Mollusca; class Bivalvia; order Adapedonta; family Hiatellidae; genus Panopea; species Panopea generosa. The sequence goes on from CM055908.1 coordinate 35,443,746, forward strand.
TGGACTTGGAGTTACCCATTCTTATGTTGCTGTACAATTTAATAATTCAATAATTTTAATAAATCTGGCTTAGGTCATAATAAATTAATTGCTAGATTATCATCCATACCCATGCCCTAATTTTCATGTCTTCCTCAACTTTTTCTTTTTAAAAAAAAATTCAAAACAAACAAAAAATTAAATAAAAAATAAAATCCTAACATCCCCCCATCCGCTCCTCTCCCCCTTTTTTTAAAAAAAAAAGATGATTATTTAGCAATTAATTTAAACTTCTGTCATTATAGCATAAGAAAGAAAAAATAAATAAAAAATTATTTGCTGTGCTAGAATACAATTAGGCAAGAGGTTAATATATCTTTTCAAAATTTTCTTATATATTCTACAAGTCTTTAAAGTCATTGAATTTATTTCATCTTCATCATCAACTTTAAAGAGTTACTAATTATTCACAATGCATAACTATCACCCTTGAAAACTCCAGACCATTAGATGTCTAAAGAAGAAGTAAAAAGAAATGTCACTGGTAAGTGTAACATGTGTTTTTAAAATTTATCCATAGGTGACAAATTTACATTTTGGTCATGAAATCTCTTTGAAATGGAAGTCTGGGTGTTATGTGAGACACGTTGTCATGTTCTGTTGATGATTTGAAGCAAGTCTTTATAAAATTCATCTAGATGCATAATAAAGTTACAGGCCTGACACGAAATCTCACACAGACTCAGTGTTGTAAAACAAACTCAGAGTGACCTTGACCTTTAAGGTATAAGTGTGGGTCTTACTTGCGCCATGTCGTCATGTTATGATGATCATTTGAAGCAAGTATTAACATAACCATCTATTCATGACAAAGTTACAGGCCATACACGAAATACTGGTCGGAAGGATGGACGTATGTTATGGTTACTATATGCCATCAAAAAAAACTTGGGGGGTGGGGGCATAAAAATTATTATCAGGATTTTATATTGATGCAAATTGTCAGTGGAATGGCCAGTATTTTACAAAAGTAACTGCTGAAAATTTGAACTGATATGAAATTTGTAACCAATAATGAATTCTGTCTCAAATTTAGACAAGGTGGGTTGAATCGCATCCTGGTCAGATTGGTTACATATTTCTCTGCAAAATGATAGGTATCACTCAACCGCGATTTTTTTAAAAAAAAATGATTGAGGTATCTTTTCCTATTTCTAATTAAAAAACTTGACTTAAGAATTTGAGCGCCGAGAAACACGCTGTAGATTTTCAATTTTATATGTTATCTCAACAATAACATCTCAATAGAACCCTATGGATAATTTGTAGTAGTGGTGTGAGACGGTAAGTCATCCAAAGATAGTACATTGCTTCAAGAACATAGAACTTGTCTCAAGTTGTTGAATGTGAAAAGGACATGGAAAATGAGCTTAAGATGTCCTTCTCATCTCTCCAAGAAACAGTAAAGCATGAATCAATACAGACCTCAAAATGATACTAGTTGCAGAAAATGCTAGCAAATACTCAAACGACCTGTCAAGTCTCACCCTTCCACCATGACAATCACACTATAGGGCCATAAATCATGCTCTCATGCTCAGCCTTACCAATCTCAAGTATATTTGAAGATATAAATTTAATATAAGCTTTAATCTGATATTGGGGGTATTATTAGCTTTCAGCAGTCGAATATTGGCAAATCAGCCGTCATAATTTGTGTATACATGTATTTTGTAATTTGTGTACAATGTCATAAGTAGTGGATATCAAGGTCTGATGATGTGATACACATAATACACATACCGATATATACCGAATGTTTATATGGAAATCTGGACCGATGTAGTTCATTTTTTCGAAATCAAGTTGAAGTTTCACGGAGCCAAGTGAAGCCAACTGAAAACTCCACCTTGACAAGTTTGACAGGTGGTTTATTATTATTATTGATTTTGAGTCAACTTATTACAGTAAAAACAAGGAAAATTCACCACAGACCATCTCTGGTCCCCTGATGAAAGCCCCATCCCACTATGACACACCATGGCACCTTGAGTTGCTCCAAACATAGTGCCACATATTGCACGTCTCTAAGGAGTATTTTAACGATTTTTTTATTTTGTGCCTTCCAACTTATTTATTACGTAAAAGGTGCATGTGATGTCAAAGTTTCATTTACGACTATGATTTTGATGGTTCATCCAGTAAATTATTAATAATTTGAATGTAATTCACTAAAATCTGTATTTTATGAACACCATTTGATAAATAAATGTTTTATTGATTCATTTCAATAGTTTGTTTATGCTGTCAAGTCGTATAACAATATTAAATAACATACACAGTGATTTTTTTTCCAGTACATAAATTGGTCAGATAGCACAGTAAGGCGTTATTGACAGCAGACCAGTTATCCAATAATAAAAAAACCTTTCCATTCACGCCTTATTTAATCAGACTACTCCAAACAAGTCAAACAGGGTCAACAGATGGCTGGGTTTCCACAGTAGTACTAAATTCAAGGCAGCCGCTTAAAAAACCTTTGACAGTATGGTACAACTACCAGTTGAATATAAATGCCTCCATTGTTTAGAATCAGTACAAAGTGATATTTGAACAAGTCCACTGCACACTATATGTATATAACTATTACACTTACAGAAGTCCTGACTGCAATAGGAAAGCTGTATATGCCAGAGTTACAGTGTGAATGATGCTGACAGACGCTACTTGCTATGCTGCACAAGATCAAATATGATGTAAGAAAACAAAATATCTTAGCAACCACCCCTGGAACAGTTTTCACTGAATGTCTCCTTTGCAATCGCCTTAGTCATGTTAGTTTTCACTGCAGGTCATGCCATGATAAAAGGATTAGAAAGTTTTAGTCTGTCAGATCTATGCAGTTTGTGCCACGCAAAACCAGCGTTCTGCTCCTGGTACGGAGTCTAATATTTGCATTGCAAACATAGCAAGAAAAATAATTTTATCGCCTAGAAAGCGTGGATTTGCGCAAAATAAAATGAGAATGCTAAACTGTGTTAACAATAAATCATTATTACAAATGGAGAAGTTTGTTCCGATCATCTTACCAACAGTTTTTACAGATTTTCTGGCAAAATGTCATCCAGATGGTGACTCCATTATTGTTATTGACGTGAACGACTTCGAGGAATGACTCCAGATTATAGAGATATTTACTCGAGTATGTTTTGAAAACCATTTATAACGGAAGGTATACAATTTCAAATAATGCTGCAAGTCTTGTTTGTGAGTCTTCTTTGTCAGTAATTTTCTTTTTACTACTTCTATCCATAACATAAAAAGCAATGATAAAATATTGCATTTGATGATAAAACAAATTGGTATGCAATGTTTGTGTCTTTGTCCGTAAATTCTAAGTTACTAATACTTCTTGCCAGCAAGGAATTAGAGATAAAAATATGTTACCATGGAATCAAATAGTTACCAGTGACATAAAAAGTGTTACAATGACTTAATTTAGTATTATTGTCTCATGACAAAGGATCAATAAAAAACTATATAGTTTATTAAAAAGAAAGACAACTCAATTGATAGTATATGTGTTAGGGTTGCACGAGTTGTCTTTCTTATTGACTACACGGTGGACAATTAGACCAGTGATGTTCTGTATTGTGTAATATTATTGTCTTATATAAACATGCATCAGGTTTATTATACCGTAACGTTTTTAGTGATAAATTTATATAAACATAAAAAAGAAACTTTCGTCACAAAACGTATTTTATTATTTTTTGCTACAGCGTCTCGTTATCATTTTTTTAAAGAGTTTAATCAAGAATTATTCAATAAGAAAGACTACTCGTGCAGCCCCAAACAATTATAACATTAATTGAATTGTTTCCCTTTGACCATAATTCTCTCATTTATCCAACCAATGCAATACGAAATATAGCTGTAATATAATTGTATGTATCTTTGACGGATGTATTGTATATATATTCAGTGTATTTTATATATCTTCAGTGTATTGTACATATCTTACACTGGTGTATTGCATGTACCACTGGTGTTTTAAACACAATTTTGCTGTATTGTATGTATCTTTGAATAGATACATTTTCGGAGTTATGTATGTATCTTTGGTTAAGTGCACATAATATTGGTGTAATGTATCTTTGGTGTATTTTATGTGTCTTTGCATTAGTGATATTTTGTTGTATTGTACATATATTTTATGTACTGTATGTAGCTTTCATATTTTGTATGTATTTTTGCTGTATTGTAAATAACTATGGTGTATTATACATATATTTGGTATATTGTACATGTAATTGTGTGCATTGTACATATCTTTGGTGTTTTATATGTATCTTTGATGTACTTAAACAAATCTTTTGGTGTGTTGATGTATATTTGATATATTTAAACATACTTTTGGTGTGTTGGTGTATATATGATGTATTTAAACATATCTTTTGATGTGTTGATGTATTATTAAACACATCTTTGGTGTTCTATATGTATCTTTGAAGTATTTAAAGACACCTTTTGGTGTGTTGATGTATATTGTATGTATTTAAACACATATTTTGGTGTGTTGATGTATTATTAAACACATCTTCGGTGTTTTATATGTATCTTTGATGTATTTAAAGACACCTTTTGGTGTGTTGATGTATTATTGATGTATTTAACACATCTTTGTGTTGTAGTTTCTTTGATATATTTAAACAGATGTATCATTGGTAAATTGTGTGTATCTTTGGTGTATTGTACATATCAGTGCAAGACATACATCATTAATGTAATATATGTATCTTTGATGCATTACATGTATTTTTCGTTATTGTATATGTTTTCGGTGTAATGGACATGTTTTCAGTGTAATATACACATCCTTGATATAGTATATGTATCTTTGTTGTATTGTACAAAGTAGCCATTGCAAGGACTGCCTTAAAGTTTTCAAACATATTTTCAACCCCTTTTCAAGTAATACTCGTATATGACATCAGGTTTTATAGAAGGAGGAAAACTTCCGACTTAATCTGAGTAGAAATACAACCTTACTCTAAGTAAGTTGCACATTTTCTCACATAGTGACATAGTGTTATCTGCACCAAGCTGTGTTTATACCCTGAACCTCAACAGTCGGAGGTAAGTGATTTTGAATCAGTGTCTTAAAACCACATAAAAAAGAAGTGTAAAAAAAAAAAGGCTGTTTTTAAGGTCACCTGAGACTTTGTCTCAAGGGACCTTCTGTGATCACCTTTTTGTCCATCATGTGTCATCTGCCATACATCTGTTAACAATTCACATTTTCGACTTCTTTTCAAAAAGCTCAATCATAATGAAATGTTGTATGCAGCTTTGGTACCTGAGGATGAATCAAAATTGTGAATTGCATGGTCCCCATCCAACTAGGGGTCTTGGGGGCGGAGTCATAACAGTCAAATTCAAGGTAAACTTTGAATGTCTTCTTACTATAGGAAGTAATGGGAAACCAATGGTGAGCTGATTACGGATGTATACGAGTCCTTTATAAAAATTGTGAATTGCATGTCCCTGGGTCTCACAGTTTGACCCTGGGGATGAGGCCTATTTTACTAAATGTATATAAGAGAAAATGACAAAAAAAGTAATTTCTGATAACAGAATAGACTCATTTAAATGGATTTTGGTATGCTTTTTTGGTACTGACATGACATGATGCTTATGTTTTATTGACAAAAGTTGGAAAATAGATTCATATAGCTTTATGTCATCAAGGATAATCAGGTGACAGTTAAGGCCCATAGGCTTCTTATTTTATTTAGTATAATATATGTTAATGCTATGTAGGGATGAGTGACATACTCTGGTAACATGTTCAACTATGTGAGGTTTACTATAAGATTAAATTTGTTTGTTTTTCTGTTTCTTTATGCATGTGTAAAGACTGGAATCAGGCACAAATCTTAAATTTAATTCTCAACATTCTTTGCACAGGCATAAAAAACAGATAAAATGAATTTAAAGCTTATAATTCCAATCCCGACAATAAAAAAATAAATCTTAGTATACGATGCACTGAAGTAAAATATACGAATGGAAATTTAAACCATCCGCTGCATGGTAAACGCATAACAGCTGATCTGATATTATTGTATTGCTTCCATTATATCATTTTGAAAAAGAAAAAAACTAAACAGCTGCCATTTCACTTCTGATCAGCACAAATTTTTATTGATGTTCACATTCTTATATTAGCCGCCCATCAAATGTTGATGGATTTATATTCTGGCTTCCTTATTAACAATCTGCCGTCTTTGTTTACAGTAACACCTCTAAAAAAGGGGTCCGCCTCAAGGTGTTTTATTGAGTAAACAAAAAGTCTTTAAAAAGTTTTAGTTATCCAATGAAAATATATATACATAAATTATATGAAAGTGAGATTGGAATTATTGTATAAAAAGTCAAGGTTAAGCAAATCATTTGAAATTTATTTTATTTTTCTTGAGCTTATAAGTAAACAATCATTCATGCACATCACAATTATATCACAGCTGAATATCAAAAAATATCACAAAACATTTACCACAAACAGAGTCCTCACCAATTACAGGTTAAGATGTATAACTTTATGACATAATAAATAAATAAATAAAATTATCATCCCCACCCGCCCCCTAATTTTCATGCCATCCCGGCCCTCTTTACTTTTATAAAAAAAAGATTTTTTAAGGAAAATTTGGATGATAATCTAGCAATTAGTTTATAATGGCCTTATTATAGTCACATTAAAAAAATATAGATATGGCAATATGTATACACTATACATGTACTAATTTTTTATAATCTTAATAAACTCTTATATATCGAAACATCTGTACAGCCTACGAGAAATTCAAAACATAAGAATTCTTTTACTGACCAACGTATTATTGAATGGAACAGCTAATCCGCAGCCCAACATTTGTATATGACATTTTACGAGTTTTCTCAAAAAGTATCGAAGCAATTTCTTTGAAATTTGGACTTGAATAAGAGAGACCAGTTAGGCTATGTTAAATATATACATGTAATTGTCTACTTATGTCATATATATACATGTAATTGTCTACTTATGTCATATATATACATGTAATTGTCTACTTATGTCATATACAAATTTTAATAACACTTCTCATTGTTTTGATATTGGAAATACAGAAGTGACTGGTTAACTGTTCCATTCATAGCCATAATTCAACACAGCAATAAATCAATACTAAAACTTACATATTTACTCACTTTTAAGCTCAAAATTCGCTGAAAATAAAGTGTTTACTAATAACAACCAATAAATATTATATGAATTTTGTTTAAAAGATGTGCCTGACCCTGTTAACTCGGGTCAGTAGAACATCTGACTATCAATCCTGGGGTCCCGTCTGGCCAGTCTTTGTGATGATTGATATATGACATTGCATCTCATTGCCATCTTTCACCACTGATTCAAATTGGAAAGTTATCAGACACTTGTGGATATGGATGTGACTGAGTACTGGTTAACCTTCCATGATCCCAGAAAAGAATGGCGAGGTCAATTTATCGTCTGTTTACCCTCGGTGGCACAAAAATGATGCTTAATATTCAGACAAACGTTATAATGGTGGTTCATATGTGCTAACTGGTATTTGCTCCAAGTTAAGTTTAAACTCATATCTGATCACCTTTACTATTAACCTATATTAACCCTTTACTCCATAGATACGCGTTTTCCCGCACATCTCAGAATAGGCCTTTCATGATGAGCAATCTGAACACTTCCTGCACTGTTTTCCAATCTGTCAGTTAATATAAACATAATTCACCCAATCATTCAAAAGCCTTCTATATTAGGTGTCCAAAGGTGTCTATATGAAGTAAAGGGTTAAGAGCCAATTCAATTAAGCACTGGTACCTGTTTAATATTCATGATTCAGATCAACTTGTACTTGTGTACCAATATGTGTTCATAGTTTTGATTAACTCATATCTGAGTACCGTAGTTGTTTATTGTTAAGATAAACTCATATCTGAGTAGCAATACTTGTTCATGGTTAAGATAAATTCATATATCTAAGTACCAGTACTTGTTCATGGTTTTTATTAACTCATATATGAGTACCAGTACTTGTTCACGATTTTGATAAACTCAAATCTGAGTATCAGTACTAGTTCATGATTAAGGGGAACTCATATCTGAATACCAAAACTTGTTCACAATTTTGATTAACTCTTATTTAGAACCAGTACTTGTCCATGGTTTTGATAAACTCACATCTGAGTACCAGTACTTGTCAATGGTTTTGTTAAACTCACATCTGAGTACCAGTACTTGTTCATAGTTTTGATAAATTCACATCTGAGAACCAGTTCTAATTCATGTTTAATATTAACTCACATATGAGTAGCAGTACTTGTCCATGACTTATATAATCAACACTTACATGTATCTGAATACCAGTACTTATTTACAGTTAACATTAACTCATATCATAGTATAGTACTTGTCCAGCATTTATATTAACTCATACTGGACTAGCAGTACTTGTCCATGGTTTATATTCACCCATACATGTATCTGTATACCAGTACTTGTTTACAGTTAAGATTAACTCATATCTGAGTAACAGTACTTGTTCATGATTTATATTCACCCATACATGTATCTGTATACCAGTACTTGTGTACAGTTAAAATTAACTCATATCTGAGTAACAGTTCTTGTCCATGGTTTATATTCACCTATACATGTATCTGTATACCAGTACTTGTTTACAGTTAAGATTAACTCATATCTGAGTAACAGAACTTGTTCATGATTTATATTAACTCATATCAGTTTAAACAGACTCATGCTGCTGAGTACTTGTTCGTTGGTTTCTTCCAAGTTGGCAGCCAGCTGTCTGCAGTGGTTGGCTATGTACTGGGTGTTGGCAAGGCCCACATGCATCATTAACAACTCGTTACAGTGTACAGAGTTGGACACCGAGTTAGGAAAACATTTGTGGGTGATGTATCTGAAATTATACACAATTATACATAATTATACACAATTATACATACTTATGGAACAAATGAGTGTTGTCTTGACAAAGTTTTATTGTTAGTTAGTTTGTTCTAATTTATTTTAACCTGGTTGCCAAGAAAGCTCAAAGCCTATATGAACCACTCTTGAGTTTGTATCCTGGGTAGAACCAGTACTGAGTGCTGTTGTTGGAGAGGCATAGGGTGAAGCTAATTAAATGTGTTTCTAATTAAATCTTTATGACATTTCTAGGTTCTTAATTTTATTATATATTTTGGGTTGCGGTATAATGGATAGAGTGTTGCTGATGTCCTCTCAAAAACAATAATCAGTGCTGACTGTTCCCAAGGAAATGGATTCATATAAACCTTCTCCACAATCAAGAAAAATTAACTTGGTATAAAGAGAATGGATCCAATGAACACAGATGTACCCAAAATTGTGAATGTGCATGTACCATTCGAGGGCTAAATGTAAAACTAGTCTTAACTCAATATGGACAAAGAGGGTAGATAGACTAGTCTCGCATTAATCCCTGGATACACAATTTAAAATCTTGTCTACATGTAGGTTTAATCATTCTTACATAACTAACTGGGCTACAATAAAACATTCAATAGGTCAAAATTATTAGGCACACCAGCACCAATAATATGTTAAATTCCCTTTCCTACAATAAAGTCATAATTAATGCATATATATCTATAACCATTTATATACTTAATATATCAATTTTAATGAAGATTAGCTTTTTTGTACAGATAGATGTCAGCTATTTGCATGTCCAACATGTTTGTTAATATTTGGCTTCCATCCATAAATTATGTTTAAAAGTGTTGTTTTTTTAAAACTAAAAAGTTTATCTAAATAATAAATTAGTCAATGACAATTATTTATGAATACTTTACATATGGTACTGGTCAGGCCTTCTAAAATTCCAAAATGCAAATCGGTCCAGGTTTTTTACTACCGTAAGAATCGCACTTATTTTAAAAAAATCACTAAAATTGCCTTACATTATGCCTTTACATGTACGCATACCCCACCCACCATGTCAGCTGCATCATGTATTTTCTCCGTTTATTTATTAATAAGGAACGATTTCAAGTTTATTTGTGTATTATTTATAACATACTTTACCACAATGTGTACATTTTAATGACTGACATTATGTTTCCGCGTTACTGAATAATTTTCATTATATTAAAAATGATCGATCGAACTGGAAGTGTTGCAAGTTCCGGAAGCTGCGTGAAATAATCACCGTGGAAACCAATGTAACGGTTCAACCACCAAAATAAATCATTCAGAACCTGTCCCACATCAAAACAAAATTGGTCCAGGTTTTATCACTTTCATTAATTAATGTCATCAATTTTATAATTAAATTATTTTTTTAAAAAAAATGAAACAAACAAGTAACGCTGCATGTTTTATCAAATATTTTAATATGACGCAAACAATATATGGTCCGACCGTCCCAGCTTTGGTAAGCGGTATATCAAAGAAATTACGGACGCAAACACAGTCTTTTGATGAACCGACAGAATGCTATGGGTCGATGATCACACATCGGAGGCGTGCTACAAAGCGATAGACTCTTCCGATAAACTCCCCTAATACCATCAATGGTTTAGTCCAAATTGACATCATTTCACACAGCAGGTGACAAAAGAAACGGATTATTGGGTCAAATGATATTGCAGCAAGGCGTGTTTCACAGGTCAGTATGGCATGTAAGAGCAATTTATGAGATTTTATACGAACGATAGAAAATATCTGGACCGATTTTTTATTAAACTTTGAAAATATTTGGACCCATTTTTTATTAAACTTTGAAACGAAAACCGGTTTTGAACTTCAGAAATCGGTCCAAAAACCGAAAAACTGGCAATTTTAGAAGGCCTGGTACTGGTAATTCTTAAACAATTAAGTGTTATTATAAATTGAGGCCATTTTGCCATTTTTTATTTCTCTTACTTAAAAAAGTTTCCTGTCAAAATTCCCGGGGGTGGAGCAGTAGGATCTGGTCTATAGGCCTTCTGCACTACTTGTGGCTCTCCCTGAAAAGAAATTTTCATTTTTTAAAGATAACCGTGATATTCAAAATCACTGTGGCAAACACATGTGACCCGATGGTATGGAGTGGTATAAAAAAATGGAGGAAAAATGTCTGCTTCAGGTAACATTTTGGCATATAACTTTCTTAATATTTCATGAAAATTCACAAAACAAAGATGAAAGCCATCTGTGTATAGAGATGAAGCATCTGTGTTATCAAGTGGCCATGTAAAACTTGTATTTTTTGCAAAAAGTGCAACAGCATATTTTTCTCAACATGGTAGGGAGTGGTGCAATTAAGCGGGCCAAGGTGTCAGCTCAAGATCATTAACATTTTACCGCTGAGGTTGTAGGTGCGAGCCAAACTCTGACCAAACACTTCATGTGAGAAAGTTAACCAGTTATTTATGGAGGGATGGTGGTACATCTCAGATTCACATGTATAAATCAGGTTGCTATAAATCAAATCTGTAACGTGATTCAAAAAAATCCCTTAAACCCCATTATATTCTGTCCATCACTCCTGTAGTGTCCTGGAATCACACAATTGTTTATAACTCACCAAGATATACACATAAACAATAAATGCTTCCACAGTAATAGGATAAGGCTGTTACTGCTGTTTATTAATAAATTTCACCCAGAATTACGTCAAAAGGGGCAAAAACTCCTGTAAAGTTTGACTGACGCTGACAAATATTAAATTTAAACAGTATTTTATTATTATACTGCTTCACATCAAATATCAATTAAACACAGAGACCCTTTCATACATTATTCACTGGAAATCAATTTAATAAAAGAACGGACAAACAGGGTTAACACTTAAAGCCCCTTCAGCATTCTTCAAATAAAATAGAGTTGTCAGAAGACAACAAAGCTCGCCTATGGGATAAAACTGACCACCCATGTAAAGATTGAGATTGGAGGCAAACACCAAAACTTAAACCCAACTTAATGCATAAGTTTAACCTGAGTGTCTACAGACGAAGCCAATGAAGTCTATGCCGATGCTGCCGGGGTCATGGCAATAGCTCTCCTGGACATTCGTCCCAGCAAGCTAAAAAGTGATAAAATGGAAATATGATTCCTAACCATTTGCTAAGATTGGCAGTTGTTTTATTCTTGCAGAAACCACATGAGTTTACAGAAATAAATCAGATATACAGATGTATTCATTAACAATATTCTTACTGTACAGTTTTCAAACCAGAGAAAATAAGAGAAATGGTAATCCCCCTCTCTGGCCGTAACAGACATGTAACCCTCGTGTAATCTACGCTGCATCCATTCTGTAATACCCCATATCTGAAATTAGATATAAAGGATCTTAAACATGTGTTCATTTATAATTAAATTTATTAAACGAGTTGGAAAACAAAAATAATACAAGGTTCTGACGAGCATCATATGATTTTTGTCAATAAATTAAAATCACGATCTTACTGACATAGTTATAAAATGCACACACAACTAGGAATATCACAGAACATGATGAATACCCCCCAGCTGGTGCCCTGACACAGTTGTTGCACACTTTACACAGGGAAGACACTATTATAATTTTGAATTTCATTAGGGCTAAGGAATATTGTCTGCCATGAAATTGAGCACACAAAGGGCCATAACTCACTAAAAAAAGGGGGAACATCCTGACAATATGCACAACTAGGCTTGGTACCAATCACTTTTGTGAAGTGTTATTAAATTCAAGCCAAGAAACACATCCTCAAAAAAATGTCTGAAACCTCTAAGGGCCATAACTCATTAAAAAATGATTCAGGCGCAACATGCCGACAATATGCACAACTAGGCTTGGTACCAGTCACCCATGTGAAGTTTCATTGAATCTGGCCAATGGTTGCTGAGAAATAGCAATCACAAAAATTGTCCAGACGGATGCACACACAGACGGACAAACGGATGAGGGCAACTCCTATACAGCACCCATATACTTTGTATCTGGGTGTATCAATATTTAGAGAACATAATTTTTTTTAAAATACCGAGAAACAAAAAAAAAAATTTGTTACCTTGGGGATATCACCCACACATTGAATTGAAGTAAAATTGTTACTGCTTTCTTTTGTTTAAAATGAAAAATAAAATTGCTTTTTCGAATGACTTTTTATTTATTATGTCAAAACTGGGACAATAAACTATGATGCCAGGTACTGCTTCTGTCCTGTAGTTAATTAATACCCCCCCCCCCTTGACATTGTAAGCATTTAGCTATTACACAGATATTTTATGTACATGAAGGACATGAGAACATCATTATTACATGAGAAATAACTTCTGTACGATTATCTATTTAAAGAAATTATACTTTCTGATGACAACTATAATAATTGCCTCTTTACCAGTATGATTTATAGAAATAGTGAAATATGAAAATTTATCAAACTTGAGGCTGAACCCTTTATAAAGGAATAAATTGCATACTCCTGTTTCACCATACTTAAATATGAAACAGATTGATTGATTGAATATTTATCATCATTTCCATCCCATCGAGGGCTATCAGACAGTCAGTTAACCTAACCAATGTTTCCTGGGATCCTGAAAGGTTAACCAGTACTCGAGCACACCCCATCTCCGCAAGTAACTGATAACTTTCCCACTTGAATCATCGGTGAGAGACGAATGATAATGAGACATAATGTCGTATATCAGTCATCACAGAGACTGAAACAGGAGTACTGATATGCAATTAATTATCTAGTTAAATACATGTACTTAAAAACCTAAATAAAAGAGTTGATAATAAATTATGATTAGCTACAGAAAATATGCACTTGGTTTCATTGACATAGATTAAAGAATATTTACATAACCAGTCAAAACTAGTTAAAACTTATAAAAATGTTGGTGAAAGTTTTTAAATGTAAGAAAAGCAAATCATAATTTTAGACTGGATCCAGTAAAATTGCATATGGTTTCTTTGATATTGATTTATGATAGATAAATAACCAATCAAAATTAAGTTAAATTTTAAGTATTTAAATAAAATTTTGGGAAAATAGAAGACTGGTTTACAACTTATTTGCTACCTTATCTTTGAGCAACTGTGTGGCATCATGACTTGTGCTATCATCTCTGTGGGTTATGTTGAGTGCTGGTGCCATGATCTGATTGGTCCGTCTGTTGACGTATATAAAATGCACAAGACCAGGAAATTCTTCAATATATGTGAACTTGGTTAAGAAAATTTTTCTTTTCTTTTTATGCCCCCCCCCCCCCCCCCCCCACCCCCATATAAACAATAAATAACAAGATAGCCAAGATGGCCCTATATCTCTCACCTGACTGACCTTGAGTCGCCAACTTAAGTAGATTAGATAATAATTGAACACTCAAAATTCCAGAAAAGCGAGATGGGCAAGTAGTTAGAATTTTGATTTGTTTTGAAGATGTAACAGATGTGTAGAAGAGTTCAAACTTGGTAGAGGTTCACCCATGGTAAATGTCAGTGATATTACATCGAAACCAGATCAGTAGATTCTGACAAGAAGGCTTTTGAAGCTTTTACTATAGCTGCCTATATAGTAAACTAGCACCTCACTGTGGCAGTCATGTTTTTTAACAAATCACAACGGCTTGAACAAATTTGGTAAAGGGTCACCCAAGGAAAATTTCTGAGAAATTGTTTTAAAATTGATCCTGTGGTTTCTGATAAGAAGATTTTTTAAGTTTTTACTATAGCTTATATAGTAAACTAACCCCACTCCTGGCCGCCTTGTTTTTTGACGAATCACTACAGTTTGAACAAACTTGGTGAAGGATCCTCCAAAGAACATTTCTGTGAAATTATTTTAAAATCAAGCCAGTAGTTTCTGACAAAAAGACTTTTTTAAATTTTTACTAATTAAACTTGCCCCGCCCCCTGGCAGCCTTGTTTTTTTATGAATTAAGATGGTTTGAACAAACTTGGTAGAAGGTCACCCAAGAATCATATCTGTGAAACTATTTTAAAACCGAGCCAGTAGTTTCTGACAAGAAGATTTTTTAAGTTTTTACTAATTAAACTTGCCTCGCCCCCTGGTGGCCATTTTTTTTTACGAATCAAGATGGCTTGAACAAACTTGGTAGAGGGTCACCCAAGGAACATTTCTGTGAAGTTATATAGCTCACCTGTGAGCTTTTGGCTCAGGTGAGCTAATGATATACATGTACAATTCACAACTAAAAA